>OY770262.1:184497300-185708967 GCA_963669355.1 Chorisops tibialis
TTCAGACTAGTAACATTCATACTTTTCAAGAAAGTCGATTATTTGTGAAGTTGTGAAACTGTGTCATATTGTAGAAGCAGTGAAGCTGATCAATTAATTTTTTCTGTTCTTAGTGATAATACTTATTAAATATTTAGTACAAAATGTGAGCTCGATAAATGTTACATGTTCCGAAAAAATCGGCTTAGAGTGTTTCATAAAAAAGTTTAGTTTGTATGGGAGATGGTGGGGGAATTCAAATGATTTTTATACCATACATCACATTTATGATAAAAATAATAAATTCTAAATTTCAAATCATTAGCTTTCATAGTTTCCAAGAAAATTTAATTTATGTAAATTATTGAAAATGCGTCATTTTGTATGGGAGGGGGTAGAAGGGGTGGAGCATTTGACTGGTTCACAAATTTGATCTTACTTTTTCGCCAAAAACGACGTGTACAAAATTTGAACTTTCTAACTCGTTGCGTTCTCAAGCGTGAGCGCGAACGGACGGACATCCGGTTTTGAGATTTTTGAGTGATTATATGAACTTCTGTATCATTCATGTTTTTCTCCGAGCCTTCTTAGTGTTACAATCCTTAGAGCAAACTTATAATACTCTCAGATTTCATCTAGAGTATAAAAATAGCTGAACAATTCTTATAACTTCGGATTAGTGGAAAATAATTCCTTATCTAAGCTTGTTAGGTTTCCGCTTACAATGAAAAATTTTGATAGTCTGTCTGCCTTTCCATTCTATACAGATTTTACTGTAATTGTTTCGTAGATTACGTCAAGCGCTACGCGATTTCCTATAATGGGAGTAGCTCAAATTTATCACTTTCAGTTTCACTGTTTTGTTATGCAAAATATGGTCCTAACCATGCTTATAACTGGTAACATCGTAATTAATGATGATTTGGTTGGACATAGACATAATCATAATATAGGGTGTATCAACAGGAGGTGTAGGAACAATTGTTTGGATGTCTCTGAAATTTTGATTGCATTATAAAGTAGGCACATAAGGATTATGTACGTTGTGAAGTAAAGGCACTTTTTAAATAAAATTACTCTGAGGAATGATATTTCAAAAACAATTTTTTTTGGTAAGAAGGTATGACTGTCTTTAATTATTATCCCAAAAATTAGCGCGGTCTGTTGATCAGTTTAATTACAGCAACTGGCTGAATGGGTACACCTCAGTAGTCCACGGCGGTTTTTGTTTTATGTCCTCGATCGACTGAAAACGTGTTCCACGGAGTGTTAATTTCAGTTTCGAGGATAGCAAAAAGTCACACGGAGCCAAATCTGGTGAATACGGTGGTTGAATGAAGCAATTTGTTGCTTGTTGGCCTCAAATGCGGTCACAATTAAGGCACAATGCGATGGCGCATTTTTATCGTGGAAAATCCATGAATTCTCCTTTCACAAATACGGCCGTTTTTTAAAGATTTGCTCACGCAATTTCTTGATATGGTTAAATCCGGAATGAATTCATGATGGATCAAACCTCGAATATCGAATAAAACAACGAGCATCGTCTTGATTTTTGAGCAGTTTTGGCGTGGTATTTTCGGTTCCAGCTCATGTTTTTCCTCCATTCCGATGATTGTTGACTCGTTTGCATGTCAAACTTGTAGACCCACGTCTCATCACCAATTATGATGCGCTTTATGAATGTGGGATCAGAATTCGCACTATCAAGCATGTCCGAAGTGACCTGTTCACGGTACTTTTTTTTAATTCAGTTTTATTAGAAAGAGTCGAACAAGGTCGCGCTTCATGGCCAAAGTATGCACCAAAATCAAACGAATGGACTCGCGAAAGGTTCTGTTTCTATCTCCCTAACACTGGTATGGCGATTTTCGAGCACAATTTCCTTCACTTTTTGAATGTTTTCGTCGGTTGAAGAGGTCAAAAGTCGTCCAGAACGAGGCATGTCTAATTTTTGGGATAATAATTAAGGACAGTCCTACCTGCTTACCAAAAAAAAATTTTTTGAAATATCATTCCCCAGAGTAGTTTTATTTCAAAAGTGCCCTTATTTTGTGGTCACAATGTATATCTGTCAAATGGCTGTTGCGGACAAATGAAACACAGTGTACTTCCTTGTGTGAAACTCGGAGGAGACAGAGAAATTTATTTCGATTACGATTCTTTTATACATTTGACAGTGATAGTGTTGTCAGTATTCAGTAAATATTGTATATTAAGGCTTATTTACAACAATGGCCACCTCCGCTTTGCTTGCAGACCTTCATCCTTTTCTCGAAATTTTAAATCACTCGTTCGCATAATTGGGGCTCTATTTCGGCAATGGCGGCTTCAATTTTCGCTTGGAGAGTTGGAATTGTTCGCGGATAGTTAGTGTAGACCTTACTCTTAACATAACCCCAAAGGAAGAACTCTAACGGTGTTAAATCCCAAGATCTTGATGGCCAATTGGTGTCTCCAAAACGCTAAATTACGCGACCAGGGAACTTCGTGCACAATAACTGTTTGTTTCGGAACTTGTATGGTACGTAGCATCATCCTGTCGAAAGTAAAGGTCGTCCGTGTCCATATACACCATCTACCGTCACAAAAAATTGTTTATCATGCGTCTGTACCGCACTTCATTGACTGTAACGGCTCTTCCGTCGTCTTTTTCGATAAAAGCACGGCCATATAACGTTTCCGGCTCACAATCCGCACCAAACAGTCACTCGTTGTGAGTGCGTTGGGTTCTCCTGAATGCCTAGCGGGCTTTTGGATCCCCAAATGCGGCAATTTGGCTTATTAACTTAACCGCCAATGTGAAAATGAGCTTCGTCAGAAAACACGATTTTATTTTTGTGAAAATCACCATCATCATTCATGTTTTCCAAGACCCAATCAGAGAACGTACGGCGCTGCTGGGTGGTCCGCCGGTTGCAGTTTTTGAGTCAATTCGACCTTGTAGGCATGTAAAGCCAAATCTTTTGTCAATATTCGCTGCAGTGTGAATGTGGAGAGGTTGAGCTCTTGAGCACTGTGGCGAATTGAGGTGTTTGGGTAATTTTCGTTCACTGCGGCGAGATTTTCGGTCGAACGTCCGGAGAAAATTCGTTTCGGTGTCTTCACATCTTGCACTATTTTGAGTAGGTTGCGCATATACGTCTCAGGAGGCGATTGAACGCGAATTTACGTAAAAAATGCATCGATTTCTATTTGTTTTTTTTTTTTGAATGTGTAGCGTTCCGTGGTAAATCTCCCGTGTTTATAGATGACAAATGTCAACATTTGACAACTATCAAGCGACCAGCTTTTAAATAATAGGCCTTCCCAACCCTTCACCTCTTGTTGGTACACCCTATATTTTCTATACTTCAAAAAAAACTTCCTATTTCTATTTTACTAAATATATTGTTGAATGTTGCTAATGGTGCTCAAAGCAGTAACAATGTTAAGTTGAAAGGGTGTGTGAGGTACTGTAATGTGGTTGAAAGTGTTAATTCTGGCAATTAAGGGGTATCAATGCTGTTACGCGAAAAGTCATCCACATTAGGTGAACATGAAATGCGCACACTGGACGCCAATTGGGAGGCAACCAGAAACACTTTTCTAACTAGTGCTGAAGAATCTGTGGGATATGTGCAAAGCGGTGAGAAACCCTGGATGTCGCAAGACACTTGGGACAAGGTTGGCAATCGGAAAAAAGCCAAATTGGCAATCATCTCTCAACCCGATGTCAACCAACGAACGCCCGACCTGAGGCAGAACTACCGCGATGCTCATATACAGTTTAAAAAGGCTGTTAGACGCGACAAGAGAAAGGCCATTGAAGATCTGGCAAACAAGGCAGAATCTGCGGCTTACCTTGGGGATATGGGTTCACTTTTCAAAATCATGAAACAGTTGACGAACAGGAATTTCACCGCCAACCACCTGGTGAGAGATGTCAACGGAACTCTCCTTAATATGAGTGAACACCAGTTGCGACGATGGAAGGAATACTTCTCTGATATTTTAAACATCTTGTCAGATGAAGATATTCCGGAAACAGAACAACTTCCAAACATCCAACCGCAACAATCCTCTATTAGGGACGATCCCCCAGATAAGGAAGAGATAGTTTCCGCCATTCGGTCAATGGCGGGAAGGAAAGCTCCAGGTATAGACGGACTACCAACCGAACTCCTCAAAGCGGACCCGGAAATAACAGCCGATATACTCCTCCCACTCTTCACTAAGGTGTGGAATGATGGAAGATATCCGACTGAATGGAAGGAGGGCGTCATTGTGAAAATTCCGAAGAAGGGCGACCTTCGGGATTGTGGCAATTGGCGTGGTATATGTCTACTTACTGCCGTATCAAAAATTATGGCTAAGGTAATTCTCAGTAGGATTAGTGATGTCGTCGAGAGCACTCTCGATGTTTATCAGGCTGGATTCCGTAAAGGGTCGTCTTGTACCGACCACACAAATACCCTACGGATAATATTAGAGCAGTCAGCCGAAATGGGTTCGCCACTACATCTCATGTTTGTGGACTTCGAGAAGGCTTTCGACAGCGTTAAGCGAGATTACATATGGAATGCTTTGCGTAGGAGAGGTATTCCAAATAAGGTCATAGCTATGATTAAAGAATCCTACGAAGATGCAAGGTGTCGCGTCTTGCATAGAGGAGAGCTGTCCGAGAGCTTTCCTGTGCGAACGGGTGTCAGACAAGGCTGCATATTATCACCAGCCCTGTTTCTGGTGGTAATAAATGACATCTTGAAAGCTGCACTGGAAGGTGGGGAAGGTAAAGGTCTTCAATGGAGACTATTTAACATCTTAAGTCACCTTGATTATGCTGATGACGTGTGTTTGCTTGCACATACCCGTTCGGACTTAGAGTCAAATGTTCGCTCGTTGCATTCTAAATGCAAAGAGGCGGGACTGAAAATAAATGTGCGTAAAACCAAGTACATGCACATGGGTTCGAACGCAAGCACACCGATTGTTCTTAATGGACAGGATGTGGAAGAGGTGCAAGATTTTTGCTATCTCGGAAGCATTGTCAGTATGGACGGCGGAGCCGAAAAGGATGTTGAGGCTCGGCTAAATAAAGCTCGTCAGGCCTTTGGTATCCTTTCCCCTTTCTGGAGGTTAAGAGAGATCTCCCTTCGCACAAAGCTGCGAGTTTTTGACGCATGCGTCAAATCCGTGTTGTTATGTGGTTGTACTACGTGGAAAGTGACCGTTCGACTTACCAGGAAGCTGCAGACTTTCGTAAACCAATGCCTCCGACGCATTTTAGGAATATTCTGGCCAGAAGTGATCTCCAACGACGAACTTTGGAGTACAACTCGCCAGACTAAAATAGGTATTGAGATTCAACGGCGAAAGTGGCAGTGGATCGGTCATACTTTGAGGAAACCAGAGCAAAACATTGCAAAACAGGCTCTGGATTATAACCCTCAAGGAAGACGTCGGGTTGGTCGACCATGTAACACATGGAAGCGAGCAGTTGAGCAGGAGGCCAGAGGAATAAACAAGTCCTGGCAACAGCTTAAAGCCGATGCGCAGGATCGCGCCTTGTGGAAGAGAGTTGTTTCTGTCCTATGCCCCTATAGGGGGTCTTAACAGGAATTTGATTTGATTGATTGAATGCTGTTGTTAGGGGGTTCGAAACGAATCGATCCTGAACCCGAAAACCTGCTCCGGAACGATGCATTTTATGAACCTGAATCCGGAAAAATTAATTTGTGTATCATTTCCCTTTTGTGATATGTACTTCTCGACTCAATGGCACTATACATAGTTCAGTAGCGACATTCTGATTCCTATCGGTTGTGACTTCGGAACACATAACATAAATCTTTCTATTTTTCATTGCATTTCTGCAATACTATTTCACAAAGAAGATTGGCTTTTATCAATGAGTTCGATATAACCAAAATCGAATGAAAAATCGGAAGTTTCGATCACTGTCATGTAAAAAGTTGGGAGATTTTCTCATATTTGGATTTTTCTCTCTTTGTATCGTATTATACGAGGGCGGGTCGATAATGACGTGTAAAAATGAAGAAGGAGGGGGTAGGTAAGGAATTTGGTATTTTTTTTTACCTGATTCATCCTTAAATAGATTACCTGCAAAGGCTTAGCCTGATACGTTTTTTAGTTTTTGTGAAACTGCTGTCTAAGCAAGTCAACTTTTAATAAATTTCAAAAATGGATAAAAACAAATTTCGTGTGTTGATTAAACATACTTTTTAAAAGGGAAAACAGCTAAAGTAACCAAAGAAAAATTAGATAAACATTATAGGGACTCTGCACCATCGATTGCTGAGATTTACAA
This sequence comes from Chorisops tibialis, assembly GCA_963669355.1. Classification (NCBI taxonomy): domain Eukaryota; kingdom Metazoa; phylum Arthropoda; class Insecta; order Diptera; family Stratiomyidae; genus Chorisops; species Chorisops tibialis. The sequence continues at coordinate 184,503,590 of OY770262.1, forward strand.
GTGGTTTCAGAATTGAAGCATGGTCGTACGAGCACAGAGACCATACAAAGTCTAGGTCGTCCAAATGAGGACACCATGCCAGAAATGATCGACAAAATCCATAATCTCGTGCTAGGAGATCGTCGAGTGAAAGTGCGTGCGATAGCTAAGGCAGTAAGCATTTCATATGAATGTGTTTGGAATATTTTGAAAAATCATTTGGATATGCTGAAGCTATCCGCAAAATGGCTGCCGCGTTTGCTCACAATCGACCAAAAACGCAATCGTGTGACAACTTCACAGCACAGTTTGCAACTGTTTCAGCGTGATCCAAATGAATTTCTTCGTCGATTCATAACTGTTGAAGAAACATGGATCCACCACTACACTTCAGAAACCAAACAATAGTCAAAACAATGGATGGAAGCCGGTTCAAGCGCACCGAAGAAGGCAAAAACCGTTCCATCGGCTGGAAAGGTTATGGCGACAGTATTATGGGATTCCAAACGAATAATTTTCATCGACTACTTGGAGAAAGAAAAAACAATAACGGGAGCATATTATACTCAGTTATTGGATCGACTGAATGCTGCAATCAAGAAAAAACGGCCACATTTGGCGAAGAAAAAAGTGCTGTTTCATCACGTCAACGCTCCAGCTCAGCTCACACGTCTGCTGTTGCAGTGGCAAAATTATTGGAATTACGCTACGAATCGCTTCCTCACCCACCGTATTCTCCAGATTTGGCCCTGTGTGCCTTTTTCTTGTTTCCAGACTTGAAAAAATGGCTTGCTGGAAAGAGATTCACCACGAATAGTGACGTCATCAATGAAACCAACGCATATTTTGAAGGGTTAGAGAAATCTTATTATTTGGAGGGGATCCAAAAATTGGAAAAACGCTGGACTAAGAGTATCGAGCTAAACGGCTGTGTTGAAAAATAAAATAAATTTTTGCCGAAGAAATTTTGTTTTCTTCATTTTTACACGTCATTATCGATCCGCCCTCGTATATACTTGCTGGCAACTGTTAAGCTAAAACTAAAATATTTTAGAACTCTGAAAATGAAAGCTCCTCCCTTGCATCACAAATCATGTTTGCTGCTCCTGCGACACAAGTTAGCGTTGAGCGATCTGTGGCTCATTTTGTTTTATTGCTTCAAAGATCCAGTGTAAGTGATGAAGCCCTGAATCATACATACATAAGTTATAATGTTTTATCAGACCTTTATGAAAAAACAACAAATATAATGCATATAGTTGATTTCTTTTTTATGTAACACCGGAGCTAGAGGGGTTACCCTTTTGTACTGAAGCACAGCTCCGGTGAGGTGGGAAGGATATTTGTTATTGTGTATTGTCAATGAACTACGAATATCAATGTTTTCAATAAATTTACGAACGTTCTTTTTTTTATAGTGACCTGATTTTGGACTCCAACCAGAGCTTGAACTGGTACTGAACCCATTGGAAAATTAAATATTGAACCTGAATCCAAAAATGTATAGATTCGAAGTCCTTCTTCAATAGTTCTATAGTTCAAATCGCACTTTGACCTCCTGAATTTCAGGTTCCTTAGCATTTATTTGTTATTTTAAAAGGGTTGTTATCTCCTCGCATAACCCTCTATCTACGAATTTTCATTTTCGCTGATAGATCAACACACTACCCGGTATTATTTATTTATTTATTTATATTAGGGGAACACGTGAGAGCACTGCGGCCTTTTTTGGCCTATTGTGCGATTATTGCCCCTATACCCTACCATAACTCAATAGCTTTAGCTAATTTGAGTATTTGTAAGGGAGCCATGTTGGCTAGTTCTTCGGTGGAAATGAAACCTTTCCCCAGAGATTATGCCTTTTCCTTGCCACTGCTTCACAGTGGCATAGGATATGTATTGTCGTTTCTGAGTCTTCGAGACAGAGACGGCAGATGTCAGTTTCAGCTAAGCCCATATTATTGAGGTGGTGGTTCACTCCACTGTGCCCCGTCATTAGGCCAATTAGAGTACTAATATCGCTCTTTCTGAATTTTAGGATATCTTCCACTTTGTTTTTTTGTGGTATGATTAGTTTTTTTGAGGTTGATAAGCCTGGAAGTCTATTCCAGTAGATTTTGTGTTCTTGTTCAACCCACTTCTTAAGTGTCGAGCTTTGATGCCCTTTTGGTTTTCCTCAGAATGGCTCTGGACCAATAAAGTTTTTTGCCGCGCCATTTTTTGCAAGGCGATCAGCCTTTTCGTTTCCCTCAATTCCCATATGTCCTGGTACCCACATTAAGGTTACGTTGTTCCTTTTCCCCAGGATGATTAGGTCTTGAAGACAGTCCCAAACTAACCTCGATCCGTGTTTATTGGATGTTAGGCCTTTGAGAACCGCCTGACTATCCGATAGGATATAAATTGATTTGTTGCGATGAGCTCTCCTTATATTCTCTTGGATACATAGCTCCATTGCAATTAGTTCAGCCTGGAAGATTGTGGCTTCTTTGCCGAGTGGTTTTGAAACCGAGAAGTTAGGGCCTTTGACTCCGGCTCCTGTCCCCTCAGAGGTGCGCGAACCATCTGTATACCAGATGGTTGATCCCTCTTCCATTTCAGGTAGCGAGGATTGTCAGTCCTTGCGTTCTCTGATTACAACTTTGAAGGGGGTTTCAAAGTTATATAGTGTGGAGGTTAGAATCTCCAATTTTGGGTTTCTTAGGATTTTGAGGTGGCCTCTAAAATCCCCTGGTTTGTACTTGTTTTCCCTCTGTATGCGTAACACCCCTTTGATAGCTTCCTTTTTTATTTGTAGATGTATCGGAGGGATGTTAAGGAACATTTCCATTGCTGCTGTGGGACAGGTTTTCATAGCTCCTGTGATACCAAGACAAGCTAGCCTTTGGATTTTTTGTAGCGTAAGCTGTGCTTTTCTTTGTAAAGTTTTAGTCCACCATATCGTTGATCCGTATGTGACTATTGGAAGAATGATTGTTCTGTAGCACCAGTAAATCATTTTGGGCTTTAGTCCCCATTTTCTGCCAAATAAGCTTTCACAGGCCCAAAATGCCTTTAGTGCTTTGGCATGAGTCCATTCTATATGTTTATTCCAGTTGAGTTTGCTATCTAGTATAACACCCAGATATTTTACCTCATCTGAAAAGGGTATTATTGTACCATTTATTGAAGGAGGTATGATGTACATTTTCATTCTATTTGTAAATAGTACTAACTCAGTCTTACTTGGGTTGATGTTCAAGTTCTTAGACTGACACCAGTTCATTATCACTTCTAAGGCTGATTGTATCCTATCTGATATAATTAAATCATGTTTGCCCCTAATGATAATGACGAGGTCATCGGCATATCCTATAGCCTCGTATCCTTGTTCTGTTAGACGATCTAGGAGTTCATCTACTACAACTGACCAAAGAAGTGGAGATAGTACCCCACCTTGGGGACAGCCTCTATAGGTCTGTGCAGTCAATGTGCTATCCCCTAGATCCATGGTTGTCATTCGGCTCCTTAGCATGGCATGTATCCATCTAGTCGTGGCCGTTTCCAAACCCTTTCTCCTAGCCGCCGCTAATATGGCTTCATGGGGAGTATTGTCAAATGCTCCTTCTATGTCTAGGAATGCACAAATTGCAATTTCTTTATAGTCTATTGCCTTTTCGATTTGTCTTACCAGACCGTGAAGGGCTGACTCTGTTGATTTGCCCTTTTGGTAGGCATGTTAATTAGTATTAAGACGAACCTTGTTGGGTCCTGTTCTTACGTGTATATCCACTAACTTCTCCATCGTTTTGACGAAGAAGGAGGTAAGGCTTATAGGACGATATGACTTAGGCTGATCCATGGGCCGATTCCCTGCCTTCGGTACAAATACCACCCTCGCTCTCCTCCAAATTTTTGGGATGTATCCCCAAATAAAGCTGGCCTTAAAGATCTTTATCATTGTTGGCATTAAGATCTCTAACCCCTTATGCAGTAATGCGGGGAATATTTTATCTACTCCGGCTGATTTGTAAGGCTTAAAGGTGTTGATCGCCCATCTGATCTTTTCCGGAGTGAAGATTTTACCAGCAATGCTTTTGCTGTGCGGAGTTTGACGATATGTCCTTTCCTCCGCCTCTAAATCCTCATTGTTGTTTATTATTTTCCAGCCTGGGAAATGTGTTGCCAATAACACCTCAAGGGTTTCCTTGCTGCTTTTAGTAGAGGACCCATCCGGTCTCTCCAAAAGTCCGATATTTATCGGGGTGTCTTGTGACAAAACCTTTTGAAGTCTTGAGGCTGTTGGGAGATCATCTATCTCTTCACAGAATCTTCTCCAAGACTCTTTTTTCAACTTTCTTAGAAGATTGTTATATTCGGTTAGAGACTCTCTGTATTCGTCCCAATTCCCAAAGGTCTTTGCTCTTTTGAACAATTTCCTAGTTTGCTTGCGTTTTGTCGCTAGTTCCTCGTTCTCTAGAACAGGACAACTTTGTTCGTAAGCATTAATTATATTGTTTACGAGTTTGTTCGTGATCTTATCGATGCAGTCTGGGCTGCTTATTGATTCTTCTACGATGCCTAGTTCAAATTCTAGGACTGACTGATACTCCAGTTGGTGCGCTTAGGGTTTCTGTATTGTCCGATATATTCAAATGAAGTCTCAATATCAAAACAGATATGCCTATGATCTGATAATGAGGCTTCCTTTGATACGTGCCAATTTTCGCACTTGTCAGCCAGGCAGGGGCTTGTTATTGTTAGGTCAAGTACTTCCTGCCTAACTGAGTTTACGAAAGTCGGTGTGCTACCTTTATTTAATACGTCTAGGTTGTTAGTAGTAAGATACTCTAAAAGTGACTCACCTCTTTTGTTGATATCACTACTTCCCCAGATTGTGTGATGTGCGTTAGCGTCACAGCCCAGAATAACTGGTATTTTGTGGATTCTACTGTATTCCACCAGCTCCATGACGCCTTGAGGTGGCGCCTCTTGCTCCTCCTCCGGAAAGTAGGCCGAGGCAATTATTACCTCTTGGCTTCCTCCTGCCTTAGGTATTCTCACCAGTATCGCTACTAAATCTGTACGGATGAAAGTAGGCATATTTAGGTAATTAATTTCTGATGATATTAGGATTGCAGCTCTTGGTCTGTCACTTCTTTTATCAAAGATCATTTTACCCATTTTTTTTAGGAATTCCAATAATTTTGCCCATAGCGGCTCTCGGTTCCTGAATTAAGGCTATGTGGAATTTTTCTTTAGCGAATCTCCATGTTATTGTGTTCATGGCCGCTGCTCCACGGTGGAGATTCGCTTGTATAACTCTAATTTCATTAGCTCTACTAAGGCCATCTTCGTTCAGCTGCGGCTCGCCGCTCTTGAACTCCTTGACCTTAGGGCGGAGAGTTACGCTAGAGAATTTAAAGCAGACTCTATACCCCTTTTGCTTAAGCTTTTCCATCGATTGGCTGTCGATGGAAAAGGTTATGATGGTGTTTGTGCCCTCTACTCTTCTGCTGAGAACCTTCCAGTTAGAGGCGCACAAACTAGCATTTGGCTCATCAATGAGGGTGGTAATTTCCTCTGATGTTTTTGTCTTTTGAGGAAAATATCCCGTGATTAGAAAAAATCACGGGATATTCTCCTCCCGGACTACCCTGATGTTTGTGGACTCGTCCGGCTTGATGCGTTCTGCTGTCTTTTCCAACCATGCTGCGGTTTGCTCATCTAGACAAATGATCAGCATCCAACCTGGCTTAAGGCTGAGTCCACCAAATTGTGGAATTATATCCTCTTTTGCCGCTTTGGGAATCTCGTTTAATCTGCATTCTTGACTAGTGGCAAGCTGCTCCGCTGTAAGGATCTTATTAGGATGGTCGGTATGTATAATTCCGATCCTGATTCCTTTTACTGCGTCTCTATAACTAGTACCTGACGTGGAGGGCTGAGCGTCAACTGCAGGTCTATGCACTACGCTTTTGCTCACGATTTTGGGCCTTTTGTTTCCACTTCCCACAGATGGCGGTGTTGTAGAAGAGGTTCTCTTTTCACTGCCTTTTTCTGTGCTGGCGATAACGTCTTTGCGATCGGTTGGCAAGCAAGATCGTAAGCTTCATTAGCGGTTTTCCCTTGGTTTCGATGATAAGAATATCGTTTCCGGGCAGCTCCGCTTAGCCTTTTTTTCTTTTCAGTAAGCGTTAGCTGTTTCAGCTCTGCTGATAAACGCTGCTCATCCATTAGAGGCTTACCAGGGATTTTTCTATCCGCTTTGAGTGGCGGTCTGTTGATCTTTGTTGTGCCTGGAGGACTAGCCTCTGCTGTCATTTCACGCACTTTTTCTAGAGGGTTTGTTGTTGTTTTTTCCTCTTCAATTACGACATCAGCCGTTATTTGTGATGCTTTATGGGATGCATCTGCCCTTTTGTTTACTTTTGGTTTATCCATTTGATTCCCACGAGTAGCACGAGAAAGTAGAGTCACCCCTGGCAGAGCTCCGCATTACCAGGGGAAGGCTAATTTAAACTGGAGGGCGCCTGGTATCCAGAGTTCGCATATTAATGGTTAGTTACCCACTAACCATTCATCTTTTGGCATATGCTGTTCCACCGTAGATTAGGGGATTTTTATATACGAGGTTTACTCCTCTAGCGTCGTACTTTATGAAGGTCACCATCTAGGTAGTACGTACACTTGCGAATCACTTAGAGATAAATCCCCTTGTAACCATCAATATCTTGATATCTGCCTGAAACATGACCAGTCCAGATTACAAAAATATCAATGCTGCGATAGGATACGGAACCGACAGCTAGCTGAACGATTTGATCCCCCCTACCACATCCGCCAAAGACCATAGATAGGATACGGAGCCGACAGCAAGCTGTTCGACTTGTTCCCCCCTATCTGTAGATCTTTTAGCATTACCCAGTCTGCACCACGAGGAGGCGATCTACACAATAGACCACGCTACCCGCTAAGGCTGCACCCTAAATTCGAAGTACTTTTAGCGAGTCAGGTAAATTCTAGGTTCAATTAGTATCTATTTATATATGTATAAAGTCTAATTCATATCAAAACAACAATCCATTAAGTTCCAATTCGAATTTTAAGAAATAAATGGATTCAATTCTACAAATTAGAATTATGTGAAATGACTTAAAGAATCCACCTGACTCACTAAAATTTGAAAAATAATAATAAATTACGCCAAAACCTCAAAAGAAGAGGACTCGCAGCCCCTCAATTCCTAAGCTTTTGAATATTGAATAATAATGTTCAAATTATCAGAGATACTTATATATATTTTTCATAACTTTGGCACGCATAGTACGAGTACTATCCCCATTATGAAATATAGATTAACAATATTGCTATGAAGCAGATACAAAATCGCCTTGATATGTTAATATGGGAGTGAACCCCTAATGAATCCTTTAAGCTGATTACTTTTGCGTTTTGCAAATATGCCCGTCATTCAAGCTCAAATAAAGGAGTTGGAACACACAAGAATCTCTTCGCATATCGTCCTAATCATTTATTTCATTTTATTCGGTTGCCTTGACAAAATCCTTGAGAATAATTATTTATTTACCACCAAATATCGATTTTATCGTTAAAATGGGTGAAACTTGAAATCATTTCTAATGACATTTTTGATTGTAGTTAAAAAAGAAATTAATACGAAGCTTGGAGCTTTTTAAGGAGCTCGGATAATTTTCGGATCGACTGAGCTAAACACATCAACATAATTTACATAACAATTTAAGAAGGGGGCGTTTTATTGCTACGAAAAAGTTTGGGTTCCCATCAGGGTGCAGGCTTAGGGCTGGGCAATGATGAATTACTAAAAAAACGAAATACATATTTGCATATACGGCTTGCTGAAAAAATATTTATTAGAATTTCAACTTGGCTTTGAAGGATCGAAAGAAATTGCTCAGTAAAATCAATAAAGAGTCGTTTATTCGTTTTTTCAGAAAGAAAATACTCGGTATCATTTATTGAAAGAGAGTTTTATACAATATTTGAATAAAATGAGTGGTATACAGCTAACCTTTCGTACATGTACTTTAAAAAACAAAAGCCACTCGAACTAAGGCCAATGCTGAGGCAATTTTGGGTATTAATATGTAATGTGAGAAAGTAATGGCTGGAAATTTTTATACATATTTAAATACTTTTATTCTTCTTAATACCGATTGTCCACGTCCACTGATCAAAAAAAAATAAGTTGCAGTTTAAGGTTCATTTTTTTAATTTTATTACTGGATTTTCATTCTATAATTATGGTGACCATATTTTTCAAGCAAAAAAAAAAAAACAATGAAAAAAAAAATAATTTTAAATCGCATTTTCTTCGTTTGGTGACAATTTTCATAGTACATTTTGAATATAAAGGAAATGTTTCCGGACTTTAATTTGTTATGCCTTATTAAACGTGATGTTTCGTTCTCTATTCAGGCCTTGAACGTAGCCGAGCGTTGTCGTGGTATCTCTTGGTACTGTGGCCGTTTCTCCTTTAATGCTCGGCTCAAACGCATCAATTTTAGTCGAAATGAAATGTTGTATTTGGTAGGGCAATTTCAAAATCTGTAACCCTTGAAAAACTTTATTTTATTAATCAATATACGGGACAAGGTGAAAAGTTCTCGGCCCAGCCTATAGATCGCACTACTACAAATGAAATTACTGTTTTGTTATGTTGGCACACTTGTTGTCAAAGTAATAACCAATTTGATCAGACAAGTACGACCTTTTAAAGTAAGCTTGTTGTGTGCTTTTCACAAAATGAATAAACTTGAATACCTTTCCGTCTTGAAATTCTCCGTTTTGGATGGCTTATCGCCAACAGAAATTCATCCCAAAAAATGAGCAAAACGTGGACGTACATCAATTGAAGATGATCTACGTGAAGGACGCTCAAAAACTGCAATTCTCGAAGAAACTATCGATAGATACACAATAAGGTTCTATATGATAGACAATTAAAAGTGTATGAGATAGCTAAGGCTGTAGGAATCCCAGAAGAAAGGGTAGTGCACATTTTACAAGAAGAACATTTTTTAAATGCTGATCACAAACAAGTGAGGAATCGACTTTCTCAGCAAGGTTTGTGCTGTTTTAAAAAGAATCCAATCGATTTGCTTCGCAGATTCGTTACGATGGATGAAACGTGAGTTCACCATTTCACACTTGAGCTAAAACAACAGTCCAAGCAGTGTGGGGTGGAAGCCGGAGGCTGTACACCGAAGAAAGCAAAGATATTTGCGTCCGTTGGAATGGTTATGGCCAGTGTTTTTCGGGATTCCAAAAGTATTCTTTTAATTGACTACATTTCAAAGGGTACGCATAGTACCCACATCTTCTTGACCAGCTAAATAAAAAAATGACCTCCGCTGCTCGGAAGTACATAAGGAAGATGGATATGACAATATTATTCAAAAATTTAAAACTGACACATTTTTAACGTAGACTGTATTACTGTGTTTATTTCGAGAAGTTCTTTCGAGCCTGTGAACACATTCATTCAACTCAGCCTTGTATGTCGCACTAAACATTGCCTGGCTTTCACATACAAAATCGGATCTGAAATGCTCGTCGTCTATAATTTCTGAGGTTATCTTGTTGCTCATGGGTAGCTTCACTACCGATCAAATTAACGTTCGTGGACTGAACTCTGCCTATCTCTCGCTGTATATCCATACCCAAACCAAAAGACCAGATATACTAGTACTTGGCGAATGTAAGGTGTTACCGGGAATTGAACAGTTTTATTCTGTTCCTGGATATCAACTTATTCCCGCACTTTTTCGCCAACGGGGTGTCGCACTCTACATCCGCGATGATGTGTCTTTCCAATTAGTTCCCTATTTGGGGACCTGCTCCGATCCAGAATTTAATTATATCTGGATAAAATTGTTGATCCAAAGACATATCATGTACTTCTGTTATGTGTATAGAAGCCCAGCAATGACTGCAGCGAGCACTTTATTAGAACTGGATGGGTTAACTGAATCGATCCAGTCAATAAACAATGCAAACCCTGACGCTGAAATCGTTATCGCGGGCGATTTCAATGTTCATAACATTGCCTGGCTTAAACATTCCTCTACTACGGACCAGGAGGGGCCTGATACTGAGCTTTTTGCTTCTATAAACGGTCTAACACAGCTGGTAGATGAGCCTACTCGTTTACCAGATGTTGCCGGACATTTTTCCAACCTTGACCTATTTCTCACCAGCCACCCAGAGAAATATTCTGTCTCTGTCCTATCACCATCGCCAATTGGAAATACGGACCATTTTTTGATTCGTGCACAATTTCCAGTTGCAGCACTTACACCGCCGACAATTGAGGCACCCCGAAGAAGTATTTGGCATTTCAAAAGAGCCAATTGGGGGGCGCTAAATGACTTCTTCAATGCCTTTAATTGGAAATTGTGCCTTGATTCCAATGACTGCGATGAAGCTTGTAGACTTGTCACCGAGATCATCCTTAAAGGTATTAAGCTCTACATACCTTCCAGTCGTAAAAGAGTTAGACCGTCGAAGGACTCTTGGTTCAACAAAGAATGTCTCGATGCAATTCAGGCCAAGAAACAAGCATTTCAAACTTTTAAAGGCAACAAAACACATGCCAACAGAGAACTCTCCAATGCCTGCAAATCCATTCTCAATCGTGTTAAATTTGAGCATGACCAAAAACTTCGACGGAAGATCCTTCAGTGCCCTAAAGGCTCGAGATCTTATTGGTCATTCGTCAAAACGGTCAACAACAATTTCATTTCTTCTTCTATACCACCCCTGTCGGAAAAGCTAACTTACTAGCAGCAAGTTTCCCTAGAAACTCACCCCTTCCACCTTCAAACCAATCGCCCTCCTCTCTAAGTGATTCTGATTTCTCACTACGTAAAGTGCATTTCCGCACGAGACTTATTTCTAGGATCGTTCAAGAGCTCAATATTCACAAATCCGCTGGTCCGGTTGGTATTCCCCCATTACCCTTAAAAAGTGTTCCTCTTCTTTAGCTAAAACTCTTCGCAATATTTTTTATCTTTCCTACTCTTCTGGGTGCTTTCCACGTTCGCGGAAAGTTGCGAATGTTCAGCCAATTCCAAGCAAAGGAAACAAAGCGAACCCCGAAAACTACCGCCCAATAGCTATTACTTGTGCTACTAGTGCTCTCGAAAGTAATGGAAACTGCTGTCAATCGCAAAATTGTTGAACATCTCGAGGATAATCAGCTAATCCATGATCGTCAGTATGGGTTCCGTTCTGGAAGGTCGACAGGAGATCTTTTCGTCTACTTGACAGAACGTTGGAACACGGTGAAGGTCAAGTTCTTGCACTTGACATTGCAAAAGCTTTTGACACAGTTTGGCATGAATGTCTCATAGTTAAGGGCTATAGGTCTTAATGCTACCCTTGTTCAATGGATTGAGAGTTTTATTTCTGAATGCACTATACGAGTAGTACTAGATGGCGTTACTTCTTCCTCTTTCCCAATAGATTCCGGCGTCCCTCAAGGCTCTGATTTATCTCCGACTCTTTTTTTTTAGTTTTTATCTATTCTGTCGTCTACTCTCAACCCAATTTTGCGGATGGCAGTACTTTAGATAACACCTATGAATTGAACTCTGCTGCGGAATCACATAAGTATTCTATTGCTTCAAATCGCAGGGACTTATTCCGTTCGATGAACTCGGACCTCAGCTTAATCCTGGAATGGGGCAGGAAAAATAGAGTAGGGTTCAACGCCTCCAAAACACAGACCTGTCATCTATCTTTCAAACGTGATGTCCCAGTGTTATCTCAAAGTGTGACCTTTGGTGGCGCACAACTTCGCACCTCGGATAACTTAACACTTCTTGGCGTTAAAATTAACGATCACCTGAATTGGGCCCAGCACATCTTTGATGTTGCCCTCGACGCCTCTAAACGTCTGGGTGTTCTCCGAAAGTGCAAAAAATATTTCACGCCGAACGACCTCACAACCATATATAAGGCATACATTAGACCACGTTTAGAGTACAATTCGCATGTTTGGGCTGGGGCACCCAAATCATACCTCGCGTTGCTCGACCGTATTCAAAAACATGCATTCCGACTGATTGGAGACGAGACCATCACGTCTTCTATCGATTCTCTCGAGCATCGCAGGTATGTCGGAGTACTCAGCATTTACTATCGCTACTTCCATGGTAAATGCAGTGCGGAACTAAGCACACTAATATCCCCACTCTATAATTTTCCCCGAGATACTCGTCAAGCTGTACGCGCACACGAGTACACTGTTAAACCCTTGCTTTCTCGTACAGTTAAATATAGGCAGTCATTCATTTCCCGAACGTCAAGACTTTGGAACTCATTACCAGCCAAAGTGTTTCCCAATGAATACAACATCCAGAACTTCAAGAGCAATGTACACTGTCACTTCCGTCTTTCTCCACCTAAATTAAATTGATCCAACTTTTTTTTCTTTTTCTCCAATTCCTTCACCGACACAGCTGTGCATAGCATTAAAGGGTAACCCCCTAAATTGTGTTCAGCTCCTTAAAAAACAACAAAAAAATCAGTAGCAAGCGAAAGTCTCGGAGTTGACTTGCGAACTGCAAGAGAAAAACAATCAAACGTGACCTGAAATTCGGCTCCTTCCCATACAAAATCCGAACGGAAACACGCCCATAATTCAGTAGAAAGCAAGAATTTCGGTCAACTCGGTTGCTCGCCAAGAAAGAAACGCAAAACGGAAAGTATCGCCCTCGCCGGAGATATATCAGAGCAGAAATGCAGCCGGCAATTCAACATACAGAATGATCCGACCTGAAATACCAGGCGGCCATAGTTGAGAACTAGCTTTTTTCAAATCATAGTGTGTGGCGAAAAGTAGACGGAGACGAGTAGGGTGCACTCAAGAGGAGGATATATAATAAAGAGTGACTATGAGCATGCTTTGCCGAGTAAGAAAATGGGAATGAAAGTATTTCCCTCCCTTACTGACGAAATGAACGAAATTTTTCGAAAAAAATCGTTTCGCTATCTTTGTAAGAATATTGCAACTAACTCTATCCCACGTTAAATTGTCCGAAACAATTGTCAAATTTTCGAAATAATTGTTTCGCTATCCTTGTTTGGCATACTTAAACCCAAAGCAACTATCTCTGTGTCGCGTTAAATTGTCCGTTGCTAAAGTTCTTAGCTTAGACACGAACCACAGACTAATAAAAATTGAAAAAAGAAAGATTTCTGAAATAAAACAGCAAACTCCATTGTACTGAAAATTATTTTATTGCTGACTGAATATTAGCAACCAAGAGAGAATACAAATTATGGTAATTTTTTTGTAAAAGTTTGAAGCCATGTTAAGCTTGGACACAATTTTCGAAAATTTCCGAATCAAAAAGTATTCCAGTATTCCCACATGAGACAGCCTATCAGGCACTCCATTTTATATATCCTCCTTGGGTGCACTTTCCTTTCATTGTCGTCTCGACAAAACAAATGTCGCTGAGACCGTCTTGGACATTTTGAGTTCGTCGTCATTTTTGTGTAAGATTATGGGCGCCTGTTAAAGAGATGAACTCACGGTAACAAATTTTACAGTGCACAAAATTTTCGGTTGAGTCGAACCATTAGACCATGTCAAAAAATAGAGAGAAGAAATTGTCTTTTACCAAGACAATGCACCCGCACACAAAAAAATTGAGGGATTTGAAGTATGAATTGTTGGAACAACTTCCTTATTCGCCACATTGGCTCTCTCTGACTTTCATCTATTCCCAAATCTCAAGAAATTCTCACTGGAAAACGTTAATGAAAAGGTGATAGCAGAGGTAAATGGATATTTTGAAGATCTTCCTGAATCGCACTTCAGGGACGGAATCCAGTTTTTGGAAAAAACGTTGAACAAAGTGCATTCAACTAAAGGTACTACATTGAGCAATAAATGGATTTTTAAAATAAATAACTCATTTTTTACGACCGTGGTTTCACCACGTTGCAAAGGAATAGTGAATAACTCTAGCTGCAGAACACCAAACAGCCACCACAGTCTTTTTCGGATGCAGACTTGGTTTCGGCATGTGTTTTGGAGCTTCATCAGCATCTAACCATTGTACCGAACTGCGACTATTGTTTTCATCACATGTTACTACTTTCTTGGGAAGAGCACAGAACTGCAAATTTCCATTTGACGCATCATGTTTGCTCAATAAGCGCAGCGGATCCCATTTATCAAGCTTCTTGACTTTTCCAAGCTGTTGCAAGTGCCGGAAAAGTGTCGAATAGTCTACCGCAATTTCTCTACAATGTTTCTTTTAGATTGGCGTGAGTCAGACTCCACTAGTATACGCTAGAGTTACTTTATGAAGAAGAAAGAACAAGACTGGTAATAAAGTTCGGTCAAGGTGATAACCAGCGGGGTTTCAAAGTTAAATTTTGTCGGCATAGCGTCCGATAATGTGGAGGTTAGAACCTCTAATTTTGGGTTTCTTGGGATTTTGAGGTGACCTCTAAAATCCCCTGATTTGTAATTGTTTTTCTCCTGTATGCGTAACAATCCTTTGATAGCCTCTTTTTTTATTTGAATATGTATCGGAGGGATGTTAAGGAACATTTCCATTGCCGCTGTCGGACAGGTTTTCATTGCTCCTGTGATACCAAGGCAAGCCAGCCTTTGGATTTTTTGTAGCGTAAGCTGTGCTTTCCGTTGTAGAATTTTAGTCCACCATACCGTTGATCCGTATGTGATTATTGGGAGAATGATTGTTCTATAACACCAGTAAATCATTTTGGGCCTTAATCCCCATTTTCTGCCAAATAAGCTTTTGCAGGTCCAAAAAGCCCTTAGTGCTTTGGCATGAGTCCAATCTATATGTTTGTTCCAGTTGAGTTTACTATCCAGTATAACACCTAGATATTTTACCTCGTCTGAAAAGGGTATTGATGTTCCATTTATTGAAGGAGGTACAATGTGGTTTTTCTTTCTATTTGTAAAAGGTACTATTTCAGTCTTACTTGGATTAATGTTTAGGTTTTTTGACTGACACCAATTCATTATCACCCCTAAGGCTGATTGTATTCTATCCGATATTATTGAATCATATTTGCCTCTAATGATAATGACGAGGTCATCAGCATATCCTATTGCCTCGTATCCCTGGTCCGTTAGACGGTCCAGAAGCTCATCTACTACGATTGACCAAAGAAGTGGGGATAGTACCCCACCTATAGAGGATAGGTCTGTGCAGTCAATGTGCTATCACCTAAATCCGTGGTTGTTATTCGGCTCTTCAGCATGGCGTGTATCCATTTTATCGTGGCCATTTCCATCCCCTTTTTCCTAGCTGCCGCTATTATGGCTGGGAGTATTGTCAAATGCTCCTTCTATATCTAGGAATGCGCAAAGGGCGATTTCTTTATAGTCTTTTGCCTTTTCGATTTGTCTTACCAAATCATGAAGGGCTGACTCTGTTCATTTACCTTTTTGGTAGGCATGTTGGTTGTTATTAAGACAGATCTTGTTAGGCCCCGTTCTTATGTGAATGTCCACTAATTTCTCCATCGTTTTGACAAAGAAGGAGGTAAGACTTATGGGGCGATAAGACTTTGGCTGTTCGCTGGGACGGTTCCCTGCCTTTGGTACAAATACCACTCTCGCTTTCCTCCAGATTTTTGGGATCTTTGAAGCTAGTTTTGTATGGGGATAACAAAACTAGCTTCAAAGATCCTTATCAATATTGGCATGAGGATCTCTAACCCCTTCTGCAATAATGCGGGGAATATTTTATCTACTCCGGCCGATTTATAGGGTTTAAAGGTGTTGATCGCCCATCTGATCTTTTCCGGAGTGAAGATTTTACCAGCAATACTTTTGCTGAATGGAGTTTGACGATACATCCTTTCCTCTATCTCTAAATCTTCATTGTTGTTAATTATCTTGCAGCCTGGGAAATGCGTTGCCATTAGCATTTCAAGAGCTTCCATGCTGCTTTTGGTTAAGGACCCATCTGGTCTCTCTAATAGTCCGATATCTGTCGGGGTGTCTTTTGACAACACCTTTTGGAGTCTTGAGACCGTTGAGAGATCATCTATCTCTTTACAGAATCTTCTCCAAGACTCTGACTTTTTTAGAAGTTTATTATATTCGGTAAGGGACTCTCTGTACTCGTCCCAAGTACCAAAGGTTTTTGCTCTATTGAACAATTTTTTAGTTTGTTTGCGTTTTGCCGCTAGTTCCTCGTTCCACCAAGGAGTTTGTTTGGCTCTTTTTTTGTGTAGAACAGGACAACTTTGTTCGTAAGCATTGATAATATTGTTTACGAGTTTATTTGTGATTTCATCAATGCAGTCTGGGCTGCTTATTATTTCTTCCTCGATACCTATTTCGTATTCTAGAGCTGACTGGTAAAGATTCCAGTTGGTACGTTTAGGGTTTCTGTATTGTTCTATGTAACTAAATGAAGTCTTAATATCAAAACAGATATGCCTGTGGTCTGATAATGAAGCTTCTTTTGATACTTGCCAATTTTCACACTTGTCTACCAGGCAGGGGCTTGTTATGGTTATGTCAAGTACTTCCTGCCTTACTGAATTTATGAAGGTCGGTGTATTACCTTTATTTATTATATCTAGGTTGTTAGTAGTAAGGAACTCCAAAAGTGACTCACCGCTTTTGTTGATATCACTACTTCCCCAGTTAGTGTGGTGTGCGTTGGCGTCACAGCCCAGTATAACCTGTAATTTGTGGAGTCTGCTGTATTCCACTAGTTCCATGACGCCTTGAGGTGGAGCCTCGAGTCGTCCTAATTGAAGAGACGAATATTGACGGACGCACTACGAGCCTTCTTTACTTCGTTATTCCAGGTTATCTTTAAAAACCAAGTGTGGAGCGTTAAGATTTAACCAGAATAACCACAAATTATAATTCCAACTTACTAGGAATTTGCCTTCTACGACCCGTGCTACGGGAGTTACTTTACCGCCGAATTCGGCATATAGGAAGGTATTGCGAAGGATGTAACTGAAACCTGAGGTTTGGTACAGGACGAACCATAGGCACATCTGACAAGTACCAGGAGAACACCTGTACTAGCTAAAATGCTTAAAAAAGTAGTATACGCGCAGCTCGTCGTTGTCGATAGATGGTAATGGATTTCCACATGGCTCGCTTTGAAGGGTCATATCTCCTGATCAGAATTTATCGAACCAGCGCTAGGTGGTTCGATCGTTTACCGTGTCAGCTCCAAATGCCCTGTTAATATTCCTGGTTGCCTCCATTGCGTTGTGGCTAAATTTAAATTCGTAAAATAAAAAACAATACCGTTTTTGACTCGCTTCCATGTTTTTATACTCTAGATGGAATCTGAGAGTATTATAAGTTTGCTCTAAAGTTTGTAACGCCAAGAAATAAGGCTCGGAGAAAAAAATGAATGATACAGAAGTTAATATTATCACTCAAAAATCTCAAAACCGGATGTCCGTCCGTCCGTCCGTCTGTGCGCGCTCTAGCTTGAGAACGCGTTGAGCTAGATAGTTCAAATTTTGTACACGTCGTTTTTGACAAAAAAGTAAGGTCAAGTTCGTGAACGGGCCAAATCGCTCCACCCCTTCTACCCCCTCCCATACAAAATGCCACAATTGCGCAATTTGACAATTAACGGATTTGCTCAAAAAGTATAAAAGCTATTGGCCTGAAATTTAAAATATGTTATTTTTATGATAATATCGATCTACCGTATAAAAATTATGCGTGTCCTCCCCGTCCTTCTACCACCTCCCATACAAACTGTACTTTTTCATGAAATACTCTAAACCAATTTACGCAGTGCCTATAAGATTTAGCGGACTGAAATTGTGCATCAAATATTAATTTAAAATTGTTGGTAAGATTAAAAAAAAATTATGCGATTAGCTTTACCCCTTCTACCCCCTCCCATAGAAAATGACACAATTTTGCAATTTGACAATAAATGAATTTACTCGAAAAGTATAAAAGCTATTAATCTGAATTTTAGGATATATTACTTTCATAATGGTTTAAATCTACAGTAGAAAAATTATTTGCGTCCTCTTTCTCCTTCCACTTCCTCCCATACAAACTACACTTTTTCATGAAATGCTCTAAGACAATTTTCTCAGAACATATAATATTTATCGAGTTCATATTTTGTAATAAATGCTCAATTAGTATTATCATTAAGATCAGAAAAAAATATTTGATTAGCTTCGGCCCTTCTACCCCCTCCCATACAATATGACACAGTTTCACAACTTCACAAAAAATCTATTTTCTTGAAAAGTATAAATGTTACTGGTCTAAAATTTAAGAGATGTAAATTTTATGATATTCTTAGCTATTTCTAAGAAAATCACTAAAATCCCCCCACTCTTTCTACCACCTCCCATACAAACTGCACATTTTCACTAAATCTAACACACTAATTTTCTCAGTTCGCATTCAATTTTTGGAGTAAGCATTTTGTATAAAACATTTTTGTAGCTATCTTAGCATGATGGGGAAAAAATTAGTTCAATGCTATCACCCCTTCTAACACTCCCCATACAAAATTTCTTGGGATCACAAAAAATTCTATTTCATCTAGAGTATCGTAAGATTGCGTTTTACGCGCAATCGTAGCCCTGTTATGTTTTTCTTTTGTGTTTTCTCTTTGATCTCAGTGAAGTCCAAAACAATAATTCCATGAGCAGATGTAGGGGTATATATACTTCAATATCCAATACCACCAGTGCTTCCTGGAAGTTGGAGACATGAAAATCGCAACTGATCTTTTTTATAGGAAAAGAAACAACGCAACTGCTCAAAATTGAAGGGTTAATTACAAATCGTCCAAACCTATGTATGTCAAGAATCGTTTTTTCAGCTTTCTGAATTTTTTTTTTTTGACAAAGGTCATTTTTGTTATAAGCCCTAATTTTGAGTGTTTTAACGCACATTTGGAAAGTATAAAAAAATGTTATCGTCAAATTGTCGCAAAATGGCGAAGTTGTTAGTTGGCCATTGAAGCGCCTCGCCGCTGAAGTCACGAATATGCGGGCAAGATGGTGTGCATAATTCATGTCGTAAACGTAAAAACCAAAATTAATTTCAATTGAAACATATTTTTTATCGTCGATGAAATAAAAAAACCGGAAAAAACTCGTGACACCATATTCATTTACAAACTTGAACCAAAAAACGGACGATTTTTACCATTTTTTTCTCTTTATTCGTGCAATAAATATGTTATAAAATTACTTTTTTTATCAACATTTTTAGTTCATTTTGGATAGTTTTTAATACTCTAGAGAATGAACTTTGGTTTGAGTCAATATAGTCTTTTGCTTTCCCGCCGATTTCGAAAATAAGATTTCGATAAAACGGGCTCGTTCGGAAAAATATTAATTATTGGTAACTTCTAATCTAATACTAATCAGCCTGGTCCATACAGTGATCCTTCTGCTTCTTCAAAAAAAAAATTCGTGTTGCTGTATTTTTTCGAGTCTACGAGCAGCACCAGCCTCCTCTACACTTCTACAATCGATTAAAGCGAAACCCCTCTAAACCAGGCGACTCCCTTAAGTGCGAATTCTGAAAATTCAATTTCCTTCGCTATTTCTTTCACTAACATGGTATGTAAATTATTTTTTACATAATTTTCTGAAACTCAGTTCAATCACATTTTCGGTCACGTATCGTAATTTACAACATTAATAAAAAAAATGTTAGCTAGGTATCGTGTGTACAGAATTTCCTACAACACAAGACTAAAACATTAAATGTTTTTTTTTATTATTTAATGATTTTGTTGAAATTTTAAATGTGATATGAATTTTTTAAATATTTTTCTATCAATAAATAAAAAAAAAATACAAGTTATGATTTCTCTGCCAAAATGATTGTCGTGCTAAGCAATGAAATGTTTCTCCTGCTTATTTTTTATTTTTATATTAAAAAAACATGCGGTATAATGCACATAGGAAGACTGTTTTTATAAATAGCTAGACTGAAATATTTCATGCACGCTAGTAAATAAAAAAAGACGAATTCCAGATTTGCTCGATTAAATTAATAAAAAAATAAGGTCAAATTTTTCATAGATGTAATTATGAAAAAAAAAGTTGAATAGGTACTGTAAGAACAGGTAAGGAGTGAATTAACTTTTGGGATTGTTGACTGTCCGTCCCAAATAAAAAAGAATAGAAAAACAGATATTTTCTTGATATAATGCATTGGTGGAGATTAACAACATGAAATTTAATAATGGTGCCATCTTTCTCGGGTAGAATGTTTGGCAGCATCAAGATTACAATCAAAGGTCGATTTATTTACTACATTTAGTTCGAGCGTCACACAATGCTGAAGTATGTACGTTTTATTTTCAAGACCAATCTTTGCAGTTTGATGTATTTTTAGGTCATGGTCGTCCGATATTGTTGAAATCAAAATTGTGCTTATCTATGCGGCGCTAATCTAACTGAAGAAGAATTCACTTAAACAATACCGGTTCCTTAGCACTAGCATCATCATCTGTACGAGTAGTTGAAATTTAATTTTGCTCATTAGAATGTGCGACCGCTGAAACCTATTGTTCCATTCAATATAGAAATTTAAAAGCTCTTTAAAACGGATGGTATTTTGCTTTTTATCGCAAGTTTGAATTTTAATAAATATAAATATTTCAAAAGCTAAAATTAAAATATTTCAAAAGCTAAAATTTTCCAAACAACTGTGAAATATTCCGTTTTCAATATTTCATAGCGCTAGTTATCAATATCATTTGCTCATTGTCACTTCTCAGTACAAGCTTCAAGCAGCGGAAATGTCATCTTATTTCGATTTAAAAAGTTTGAATATTTCACAATTAATCAATTTATGTAATTTGATTTTCATATTTCCTAATTTCAGACAATTTAGGAAAGATGTCAGAGCCAGCCTCGCCAGCATCGGTCGCCTCAGCAGATATTGCTGCCGAATTTGCCAGTTTAACAACAGAAGAACAAGAAAAGCAACGTGCCGAATGGAGTCAGGTAAATAAATAACTGTTTAAATTTATTTTCAGTGCATTTTTAAATGAATCAATGAATTAATCCTTATTCTCAGGAACTTGCCCGTGTTGAAGAAGAAATCAACACATTGCGAACAGTTTTAGCATCAAAAGTACGCCATTCGTCAGATTTGAAACGTAAATTGGGCATAACTGTATGGAAAGAAATTACCGATGATATGAATCAGGGAATTAAAAATGTCAAAGAAAGTCAGGTGTAAGTATTGGAAATCGAGATTATTAGCTTCTTTTATATTACCTAAGTGTATCAATTTATCTATTGGTTGCTGGGCATAATTTTTTTTGTTAATATCATAAATTTATTACGTTTATTTTTCTTTTATCGTAAATTTTATTATTATTTTTTTAATTTATGTATAATTATTTAAGTTATACCTCGGTTGAGACAAAAGTTGGAAATATTGCTAAAGCCGTTCACGAAGCACCAATGTAAGTAAAAAGTCAATGCAATCAAATTTGTAGTTCGTTTTTAGTTTGAAAATCACTATCGTTGTTTTTTCTATCACTTGAGGTGTTTGGATTTTACGCTACGTGTAGTTTTGATTAAAAACAAAAATTAATAACAATATTTGGAAGAATTCCATGTGCGGTGGCTTAAGCCTGAACTTATTTCGAACGAAGCGAATATTTCTTAATATATATGTATGATGTTTCAGCAAAAATATTCCATGAAGCAATTGAAGCGTGTGTAATCTTCTTTTCAATCTGTAGTGCTGATTGAATTTGTTTTGTCCAATATTGTTTTCATACTCGTTTAAATGAAATCTGGGAATATATATATTATATTACTTTTAGTGTATAACTAGTAAGGCTGTTATTAACCAGCCAGAAATACATATATAAAAAAATTTAAGGTGTGAAATACCACGAGTAAACGAACTTTCAAGAACATTTCGGAATGATCTCTTAATGCTTTATAAAAATTATTTATTCCCTATGTGTATAGTGCACAGGTGTCGCGCTTCAAAGCTCTTTTATCCAAGACACGCGAGATGGAAAAGTTTTGCCTTTTGATTACCCAAAATGAACACATCGACATCTGGTATATATTGTCTGAGATCAGAAGCTGGATGTAAGCCCTAGGTATGTGCATAGGTTAGATACGAAAATGGAACGATCACTAAACGCGGAGTCCACGAGTGATGCGTTGCCGGCCGCTGCTCTAGAATTCATGAGTTGACTGTTTTGCTTTAAAATCTTAAGAAGCCAATGAAGGCCAAATATATAAAAATAAAAATAAGGACCGAATTCAAACAGAGCTCCAAGTCGACCTTTTTAAACCAATTTTCGCAAAGTCAAAATTAAAAGCGGCTGCATTAATAATTGTAATCGACCCTAACGCGCACACCATATTGTGCACATAGAATATTGCACAAGTGCTGTATTACAAAATTTTCGCCACGTTCGAGGTAAACTTCAGACTTAGAAAGAGTCAATCCATAGGTTATCAGTTAAATTGTTGATCTGTTGTGAATCACTGGTGAACATGTCTTTATTCATGAATTTTTCTCTTCTCATAATTTTTTATCATTTATTTATTTATTTTATGTTCTATCATTTTCAATTTGTGAATATTATTTAAGTTATCAATCGGTTGAGTCTAAGGTCGGAAATATTGCAAAAGCGGTTGCTGAAGCGCCACTGTAAGTATAAATGTAAAAAAATGTGTCGTGTTTACTTCATCAAGATTTCCCCAAAACATTTACCTTAAACCGGATATGAATAACTTGAATTTTTTGTTATTTTGTCTATGTTGAAAGTTTAGCTAAGAGTTTAGAAAATGCTGTCTTTAATATATAATTTGAAAGGGCTGTCCTGGAGTTTACTCCAATGCTTTAGCATTCTCAAATGGATTGAGAGCTTTTCCTTCGATCGCTGTATACGATTTAACTTTTCTTCAGAGCTCAGTTTTATCCCCCTTTTTTATTATTCGTACAATGTA
The DNA here is from genome assembly GCA_963669355.1 of Chorisops tibialis. Classification (NCBI taxonomy): domain Eukaryota; kingdom Metazoa; phylum Arthropoda; class Insecta; order Diptera; family Stratiomyidae; genus Chorisops; species Chorisops tibialis. The sequence goes on from OY770262.1 coordinate 184,526,555, forward strand.
AGACCTTTATCGAGGAGCAACTAGATATTTAGGCAATCCAATCCTCCTATTTTTTTCTACTTCCTTGCTCCACAGCACGCCGAACAGTGTGACATTTTCGGCAATCTAGCGGGATTTAATTGCTGCATTAAAAATATCAATGGGTTTTGAATGGAATTACATCTCTATGGCATTTCATTAAGATCTATTTATCAGATATCAGCATTTCCGTGGACCTTGTCCAAAAAATGGAATAAAACATTTTAATTTCCTTTTTTATTAATACGTTTTTTATTTAATTTACTTTGGTAAGGGTATCATACACATCAGTTCTTATCCTGACTTATGCTATAAATTTAATTATTTTACAATTAACTTATCATATAAATTTTATTATTTTTGACATAACTTATCCTATAAATGTAACTGTCTTTCTGAATCCGGCATTGCCTGGCTGGAGTGGTTTTCTTCATCCTCCATTATGGTCATAAGGGGTGTCTCATTAAGACCGCCTATTTTGAATCTAGCCCCATTTTTTTTGTATTGGTCGTGCAGCGTTTATCGGATATTCTGGTCCATCTTCATGTCTACACTCATTTTTAAAATAAAAACATCGAAGCTTTTCAAATAAACACTGCCATTTTGTTTTCAAATTACGAAATAGGCGGTCATGGGACATCCCTTAATTGGCTTTCCTAGCGACTGTAGAGCTTCATAATATTTGCTCGTTTAGGTTTATGTCGAAAACTAGCAACGTATGGATCGCACGAATTTTGCAGTCGGTTTTAGTGTCGATTCGAGATGTTTTTCTGGTAAAACGTTATCTTGAATTTCCTGGTATCTTTATTTCTAGCTTCTTGCTTCTTTAGATAGTTGACCTATTAGAAGCATACAAGAAGCTATTATGCCATGATATAATATTTTATGCACGCTCATAGGCATATAGTACCAAGAATATTCTTCGAGGTACAAATTTCTAGTTTCTAAATCTTCTTCTTCAATGGCGCTACAGCCCAAATCGGGCCTTGGCCTCCTGAACTTCAGGTTCCTTAACATTTTCATTATTTATTGCGGACGAGTTGTTAGCTCTTCGCACAACCCTCTATCTATGAATTTTTCATTTTCGTAGATTGAGGTAACCAAGGTATATTCAAGCAGGTAGTGTGCTTGGAATTATGCGTTGACCGGGATTTGAACTCACGACCTTCGCATTGTAAACCAAACACGCTACCCACTAGACTACACCCTAGCTAGTTTCTAAATCGTATTTATCAAATTCATTTAGATCAATTGAAAATCCACTGCCTATACTTTCTAGAAGAATATGGAAACGCTTAATCAGCTCCATATTAACACCGGTATTTTCCGCCGATTTTTCTGCATTCTGGGAAAATCTGTTAGCCGTATTGCCGTCATTAGTATTACCTGATTTTTGCTTGAATATGTGCACCAAAAGTCCCATTTCATTACGAAACTCGACTTGAATTTTTTTTTTCTCTCAGCTTTTCGGTTCTTATTGTCTGCACCTTTCACTTGCCAGACTTTGAAGTCTAGTCTGCCATTCTTTCGAAAATCGCTGCTTATACCTATTTTGATCTGCTCCATCGCATTCCCACTTTATTAGAATCTGTATTTCTTCTGTACAAGAGTTTTCCAAAGATTGAATCACGTCTATTTGCACACTTCATAATCGTGTTATGGTATGATCAATTTATCATCAATGGCGCGACAGCCCAAATCGAGCCCTGGCCTTCTGAAGTCGTCGCCTCCATTCGTCTGGATCCAAACGCCGCGTTCTTCCGCTGCTAATTATACTCTAGATGAAATCTGAGAGTATATTGTGTTTGCTTTACCGTTTGTAACGCTAAGAAATAATACTCGCACAGCGCCGCCAAGGGTACAGAAATATTTGTTGTCGCTCAAAAACTTCGATTCCGAGTTGCTGTCCGTCCGTCTGTCTACAGCATAACTCTCGAACGCTTAGAGCTATCGTGCTGAAATTGTGTGTCATTTTTATCAAAAAAGTAACTTTAAGTTCGTGAACGGGCTACATCCCCCCACTCCTTCTACCCCTCCCATACAAATTTTACGAAATTTCGGAATTTCAATTAAATTATTTTTGTCCAAAACCGTCAAAGCTATCAACTTTAAAATTTGAAAAAAGTATACTATTTTAAATATGATGCAAAAAAAATTTGGTTTTGATTCGGATATTCCTTCTACCCCCTCCCATACGAATGCAGAATTTTGGTAAATGCATTTAACCGATTTTCATAGAAACTAGAAGAAGTAGAAACTTGAAATTTTGCCAGAATTTGTTCCTTTATAATTGTAATAAATGCTTAAAAAAATATCGCCTTCACCTCACTCCTTCTACCACCTTCCATACAAATTTTTGTATTGGAAATTCAAGAAAAGTTTCTCTCCTTCGAACATATGAGAGCTATCGACTTTAAAATTGTAAGAAAGCAATGTGATTCGGATGTTGATAAGCAGATTCAAAATCATCCAAAATCTCCCACTTTCTCTGCCACCTCCCATCCAAATGCCATAAATTCAGACAAAAATTGTTCAATTTCCTCGAAAACTATGAAAGCAAGAAACTTGAAATTCAGCATGAAATATTTTATACACTACGTTCAGTGTTACATACAAAAATTACAAACCTCCCCCTCTGCTTTTACCACCTCCCAAGCAAAAAGTAAGTATGTAAGTATTTCATCTAGAGTATCATATGATACTTTACGCCCAATCATAATTCTGTTATGTTTTTTTATCTAATTCCAAATAATGTATCTTTTGAAAATAAAAAAAAACGGATTCCAACAATAAAACATAGATGTATTAGGGGTTGGAATTAATTCGTACCGTTTTTTTTGCAAAGTTTAATGGTTTATTCTGAAAATATTATTACAGTGGTATTATTGAAAGTATTGTCCATTGTTTTCTACTACCTTTTTCCATCTTTCTGGCAAAGCACGAATACCACGTCGAAAGAATTTTTCGTCTTCAGATTCGATGAATGAATCGATCCAATTCTTGGTACTTTCGTAGTTGTCGAAGTGCTGCTCTGACAAGCCATTCGCCATGGAAATCTGATGGAGCGATGTCTGGTGAATATGGCGGGTGGGATAAAACTTCCCATTTCAGCGTTTTCACCACTTTTGCAACATGGGGTCTGGCATTGTCATGGTGCAAAATCACCTTGTCATGTCGATCCTTAAATTGGGGGCGCTTTTCTTTTAATGCTTAGCTCAAACGCATCAGTTGACGTCTGTAGAGGTCCCCAGTGATGGTTTCACTCGGTTGAAGCAGTTCATAATAGATTACGCCCAGCTGGTCCCACCATATGCACAGCATGATCTTCTTTCCATGAATATTCTGCCTTGGCGATGATGTTGATGCATGGCCGTGCAAACCCTACGATTTTTTGCATTTAGGATTGTCGTAACTCACCCACTTTTCGTCGCCAGTGACGATTCGATGCAAAAATCCCTTCCTTGCCTGCCGTTGAAGCAGTTGCTCACAGATGACTAAACGCCGTTCGACGTCCCTCGGCTTCAACTCATGTGGGACCCAAGTTCCTTGCTTTGGTATCATTCCAAGGGCTTTGAGGCGTTTTCCAACCGTCGATGAGTCAACTCCAAGCGATTCTGACAACTGTGCAAGCGTTTGAGACGGGTCTTCATCGAGCATTGTCACCAATTCTTCATCTTCAAACTTTTTCGGCTGTCCGGGACGCTCCTTGTCTTTTTTTTTTACAGCACCGAGTATAACTTAGGGGGTCACCCTTTAATGCAATGCACAGCTATGTCGGTATAGGAAGAGGAAGTGGAGGTATTAAGGTGGAGAGAGACGAAAATGACGGCGGACATTGTTCTTGAAACACCGCAGGCTGTACTTGTTGGGAAACAAACTAGCTGGCAAATCGTTCCAAAGTCTTGACGTTCGGGAAATGAATGACTGCCTAAATTTCACTGTACGAGAAGGCAAGGGTTTGACCGTGTACTCGTGTGCGCGTTCAGCTTGGCGAGTATTCCGGGGAAAAGTATGCAGTGGAGGAATGAGTGCGCTTAGTTCCTGCATTTACCGTGGAAATATCGATAGTAAATGCTGAGTACTCCGCCATTTCTGTTATGTTCAAGAGAATCTATAGAAGACGTGATGGTTTCGTCTCCAATCAGTCGGAACGCATGTTTTTGAATACGATCGAGAAACGCGAGGTGTGTTTTGGGTGCCCCAGCCAAAACATGCGAGTTATACTCTAAACGTGGTCTAATGTAGGCCTTATAAATGGTTGCTATGTCGATGGGTGTGAAATATTATTTGCATTTTCGGAGAACACCTAGGCGTTTAGAGGCGTCAAGGGCAATATCAAAGATATGCTGGGCCCAATTTAGGTGGTCACTAATTTTGACGCCTAACAGTGAGAAATTCTCCGAAGTGGTAAGCCGTGCACCATCAAAGGTTACATTGTGAGACAACACTGAAGCATCCCGTTTGAGGGATAGATGACAGGCCTGTGTTTTGGATGCGTTGAACTCTACTCTGTTTTTCCTGCCCCATTCCAGGATTAAGTTGAGATCCGAGTTCAGCGAACTGAATAACTCCCTGCGATTGGAAGCAATAGAATGAATGTTTGATTCCGCAGCAGAGTTAAATTCATAGATGTTGTCTAAAGTACTGTCATCTGCAAAACTATGAATTGGATTGAGAGTGGACGACAGAAGGTCGTTTATGAAATCTAAGAAAAGAGTTGAAGATAAGACAGAACCTTGTGGGACGCCGGAATTAATTGGGTAGGAGGAAGAAGTAACGCCATCTAATACTACTCGTATAGTGCGTTCTGAGAGATAGCTCTCAATCCATTGAACAAGGGTATCATTAAGGCCGATGGCCCTAAGCTTAACTAAGAGACAATCGTGCCAAACGCTGTCAAAAGCTTTTGCAATGTCAAGTGCGAGGACTTGACCTTCATCATATTTATGTAAGCATGAGTTCCAACGCTCTGTCAAGTAGACTAAAAGATCACCCGTCGACCGTCCAGAACGGAACCCATATTGACGATCATGGAGGAGCTGCTTATCCTCCAGATATTTGACGATTTTACGATTGACAGCAGTTTCCATTACTTTCGAGAGCACTGAAGTAATGGCTATTGGGCGATAGTTGGCGGGGTTCGCTTTGCTTCCTTTCTTGGGAATGGGCTGAACGTTCGCAACTTTCCACATACGCGGAAAGCATCCAGAAGAGTAAGAAAGATAGAAAAGATTGCGAAGAGGTTTAGCTAAAGAAGAGGCGCACTTTTTAAGGGTAATGGGGGTAATACCGTCCGGACCAGCGGATTTGTGAATATTGAGCTCTGTAAGGATCCGAGAAATAAGTCTCGTGCGAAAATGCAGTGCAGGCAGTGAGAAACCAGAAGGATTTGCAGCGGGAGGCGATTGGTTTGATGGTGGAAGGTGAGAGTTTCTTGCGAAACTTGCTGCTAGTAAATTGGCTTTTTCGCTAGCATCAACCACGGTACGGTCGCCAACAACTAGATGTGGTATAGAAGAAGAAATGAAATTGTTGTTGACCGTTTTGACAAATGACCAGTAAGACCTCGAGCCTTTTGGGCACTGGAGAATCTTCCGTCGAAGTTTTTGGTCATGCTCAAATTTAACACGATTGAGTATGGATTTGCAGGTATTTCTTGACGCATTGAAAAGCTCTCTGTTGGCAGGTGTTCTATTGCCTCTAAATGTTTGAAATGCTAGTTTCTTGGTCTGAATTGCATCGAGACATTCTTTGTTGAACCAAGAGTCCTTCGACGGCCTGACTCTTTTCTGACTAGAAGGTATGTAGAGCTTCATACCCTTCAGGATAATTTCAGTGACAATTCTACAAGCTTCATCGCAGTCATTGGAATCGAAGCACAACTTCCAATTAAAGGCATTGAAGAAACTATTTAGCGCCCCCCAATTTGCTCTTTTGAAATGCTAAATATTTCTTCGAGGTGCCTTGACTGTCAGCGGTGTAGTTGCTGCAACTGGGAATTGAGCACGAATCAAGAAGTGATCAGTATTTCCAATTGGCGATGGGGATATGACAGAGACAGAATATTTCTCAGGTTGGTTGGTGAGAAATAAGTCAAGAAGGTTAGGAAAATGACCTGCGATGTCTGGTAAACGAGTTGTCTTCCAAGCCAAAATTTCCATTTTTGAACCGAGCGAACCACTTTCTCCACATTCGCTCAGCTAGAGCATATTCACCATAAACGTCTACTAAAATGCGATGACTTTCCGCGGCACTTTTCTTCATGTGGAAGTAATGAAGCAACACTCTCCGCAAAAACAGATTTTCGGGCACATGTTTGATGACGCACAAAAAATGTTATAAACTCGATAAAGAAATATCGTTCAGTGGACTAGATGCGCCATGACAGTAGCCTTATGGAGAATATTTGCTTTTGTATATGGGACTACGGATACTTGAGTAACGCTACCTTTTGTAAAACGCTACGAATTAATTCCAACCCCTAATATAATCTTCGAGTAAAGTCAAACAAATGATTACTGAAAAATTTTCCTTTCAATTGATATGATGATTGAAGTTAATAAATGAAACCACCAGTTTAACAAGTTCACTTTAATTTAAACCGCAAAACTTTATTTAATCTTTCGCTTTACTCTTATCACTTTCGCTCTTGAATTATCGCTTACTCGTCTACTGCTCCAAACCAGACTGAATATTCACCAAAAATGTAGGCGAGCGTTTTTGGTCAATATTCGGTCCGCTTGAAGCAATAGACTAGTAGGCGATAATTCGAGAGCGAAATAGTATTTTCTATTCGTTCGCATCTCGTTTGCTATTCGTTCGGCATTTCGTTCGCCGTCAGCCTTCTCCGCTGTTTCGGCCTTCTCCATTTTTCCGTCCATTGCCGGTACCCGTTCGCCACAGCCAGCCTTCTTCGTTCCACTGAATCATTTCCCTTGTCGTGTAAATAGCTCTTCATTGCTTCCATAAAGCATTTCATCGTTACCCGAATCTTTTCTCGTTCATACGAGCAAATACGTGTGGTTGTTGTTGCTTTCTATCAAGTATTTCGTCGTTACCAGAGTCTGCAGACGCTCGTCACCGGTCGCTGCCCATAACGACATAGTGTGGGAACGTTCTGACTGCGAATTCGCGCTTGCATGTAGTTGTTGTTGCTTCTCTACTTTGCCCGTGTTCGTAATTAGTTCGTTCAATCAAATTCTCGGTGATTCGATAACCGCGCGTATGCTTGTTTTTGTTTGAAAACTTTGACATTTCGATTTAGTCGCATACCGTTCTTTGTGGTGTTCGTACGCGCGCATTAATTTGATGACTAGCAAGTAGAGCTGGCATTTCGCATCACTTTGAAGTGGAAAACCGCGGATATTTGACTAGGGCTAACTAGAGATACACACACTAACACTACTCTCCTAATGGAGTTTGGACGATGCAATAATACCTACAGTTCAGCGTGAGTTTAGAAGTGCAAGAAGCCAACATAGGAATTTAAAAAACAGTTCAACTTGTAGTTGTACTGTCTTGTACCTCTAAGACTAACATGCAACAATATAGCCAATAAGGGTAATTTTGGCTTGAAAATTTTTATTTAAATCCCGCTAGTTTGCTAAAATGTCACACTGTGGAGCCGTCTTAACTTATTACCCATAAGATAGAGAGAGATTGCCTGAGTTATTTCGATGATTGTAAATAAATTCCGATGCAGAATATCGGTAGTTAACGATTGCATCCATGCATTGCTAATATGTTTTATTGAAGCAGCTAATATGTCGGTTCGTAGTGTTATATAACAAATAACAATTTGTAATCAAGTCTTTATTCTACGTGTATTTTATATAAAATTGTCAATAAAACTTTTAATAGTATTTTTAGCTGCTACGCTTTCAATTTCTCAATAATTTATAATCACTAAATGAGTATAAACTGCTTCAATGCTTTTTTTTTCTTGTTTTATTTTAAATAGTAGTCACACTAATAAATTCTTCTTCGCCTACTAACTTAACACAGTTTCTGGTTTCTTCATTTTTTATTTGTATCAACTATTCTCACAATATATAAACACCATCACTTAAAATCTTCCATCATATCAATTTTACAGCTATCAAAGAACTGAATCCGTCCTAAAAACAACCGGTGAAAAGGCATCGTCAATTTTCGGTGGTCTAACCAGTGGAATAACATCGAAATTTTCGCAAATAAAAAATTCCGATTCAATGCGATCGTTGGAAGATAAAGTGGGTTCAGCTTATGAAAATGTTAAAGTAAATTATCAACAATTTCTTTTCTAATTCATTTCTTTTATATTCTAGCCAAAATAAATACAAACATTTATTTTGCAGACAAAAGTTTCGACATCACGGTCTAATTCGGTAACTAGTTTCAACGATGCCTTAAATGAAAATCATTCGCCAACACCGTTGTCGCCAACAATTCCCGAAACCAAACCAATTTCATAAAGAAAAGCGATAATAAGGAAACAAAAAAAAAATCGTGCAAAGCTTACTAAAAAACAAAAAACAACCAGAAAGAAGATAAAAACAATATTAATAGTACAGGAAATGAACAATCCAAGAATAATCTTATTATATTAAAAAATAAAGTTCCGATAATTTTTTCCATTTCATTTTTTATTCGTATTTTATCCGCATTAAAAAAAATTATATATTTAAAAATGGCGCTTTACTTTCATTTTATTAATTGTTCTCTTCGAATGATTATGAAAAATATTACGGAATGGTTTTATTTAAATAAATAAGTATTAAAATTTATTAAAGTCGATAAATAATTTGATTTGCTGAAGCAGTTAACGGTCCATAACCTAATAAATAACGAAAAAAAAATAATTTAAAAACTGTTAATGTCATTTTGTTTCAATTGTTAATAGAATTCGAAATATCTTTTAGTAATCGAAAGATATTTGTGAAATCGAAAAAAAAAAATTCTTTCTTATGAAACCACATGCAGTAGTTTTTCTTTATTCAGGGTTTCCTTTTAGTATTTTATTTTGAATGCGAGCACATCTCTTGACAGAATGATTTTTGATTGTTAAAACTATATATTCGATCGTAATAATAATAATTATATTGAAAATTGAAATTTATCCCTTTTGAATGGATATATATAAATGTTTCTATTTTTATGCTATATAATCTTGTGCCTAGAGATGATTTGATGATTTCTTTGCTATAAAAAATATATATATGTCTTGAAAATTTTGTTTTGTTTTCTATCCTGTTGGTGTTTCTTTCGTAGAAAGATTGTTTTTTGTTATGATGAATGTTAACATTGGGTTATCGGGTCAATTTAAATAATGCACGAAATCAATTTTATTGCTGCAGGCTATGTGATTTGAATGCACTAGTAAATACTGTGACTTTGAGAAGGTAAAATATGCAATTCGAAATGTGTGTAGATTAGATTAGATTTCACGGTCTATCACTGCGGCCACTGATGGGCCTATTGTTATGTCCCACGGTATATATATTTAAGAATTCTTCATCGAGTTCCGTGCTATTGATACGGTTTATGATATTATGTAGAGGAATGTATTAAAATTCACTCGACCAAAATGAAGGATTCTTTTGTTCACATAGAATTAGAGGTAGGGTGTGATGTGACGACCTGTGATTTTTTCGGTGTGACAGCCCCGGAGCTGGGACTGGCAGTGATAGAGTAACTTAAATCACTTTGACCGTCCGGAACTGTAATGGCCCAGCTCCTTCACAGTGAATAGAGGCTTCGGAACATTCACTATCACAGCACATTGCAAACTGGCGGTTTGCTGTGCAGTGATTGCTTTGGAATTGTAATAACACTGCTCCATCACAGTGTGTGTGCAGGCTTCGGAGCAATCACTATCTCAGCAGATTGCTAACTGGTCATTTGCTGTGCGGTGCCTGCTCTGAAACAGTGCTGGTATGGTAATCACACAGAGTTATGGCTCTGGAGCTTGATCTCTCTGTGCCGAAGTAGTCCTGCAGTCGGATTAGACGAGATCAAAACAGGTCTGTTTGGCAAAATGCGGCGATTACGATATTCTTTCATAATTTTTTTGCGTAGATTACGATAAATGTATTCTGGACACTAGTGGAGTGGGGCAAAGATTCGAAAAATAGCAAAATCTGCCAGTTTTCACATGTTTCAGAGTTTTTTTAGATTTCTGACTTTCTACTAAACTAAATTGTGAAACTAAAAGTGGAGCTCGATTGCAGACATTTAGACTTTTCAATTGAGTGGTACATAGTCTAATTGGGTTTATCTAAATCTGAGATCTAGACTGTTTGTAAAGACGTTCTTGGCCGTTTTAAAAGAATTAGTGTTTTAAATGAGTATTTAACCTCTAAGCTGGCATCGCAGTTGAGCTTAACTTTGGCTAAGAACACACCACAGATATCTCGTGATCCAAGTCGCGATCGATGTATTGATGACCAAACAAACGAAGCTTCAAATGGGACTGCATATACCTAAGGTACTTATGGCTTTTTATCATTGCCATTTCGACGTCTAAAGCGCAAGTCAATGGCGGAACAAAATAATGTGATTCGTCATCGTTGTTGTACAAAACAAAGCATTCTTCAGTTGCATCATTGTTTTTGGAGCGAAATTTAAAAATAGTTTCGATTTTTTTTTTGGCACGTTCTGAACATCAAGAGCTGTGCGCAGTTTGTAATACTTAACTAAAAAGTCACAAACAAAAATTTTGAAGGAACAATTTATCTTAGGGTGCATGAAATTGGCAAAAGAAAACTACCAAACTCACCACTCCACGAAAGATGAAATAGGGACGGTGAATTCGCAGGTGTCGGTTGTGACATTTCTGCCATACTCTCCACTTGCATGGAGGTACTGAATCGGCTGGAGGGATTAGCCTTTAGGAGAATTACGTCCATGCAATATCAGAATTGTACTGACGCGATTCTATGCTGTTTATCCGTCTATGCACCAGAGAAAACGACTTTATTTTTTTTACCAGCTGTGAGAGCTGTAAAGCACCCGCTACAAGACCAAAACCGGTTAGTCGTTCGCATTTTTCAAGCGATTAATGACCCGAACCAACGGTTCTGAATAGCGCATGCATCGAAAGCTCTCATCCTTTAACTGAAATATGAATCAATCGATTATTATAATTTTTTTTGCCTACGTTGTTAAGATAGGGAGGAAAACAAAACTCCCAATCTCAAAAAAATACAGTCGAGATCTTCGACCTTGAGGGCTAGATCAGTAAATTATCGTTTTCTTAAATCAGGTGTAGGCACCTTTAATTTCCCTACCAGTCACTGGATGGAGTCGCGACCGGTATGGGAAGAGTCCCGTTAGAAATTCTTCTCGAGAAGAAAAATTTGCATAGATCGGCCTGTTTTATTTTAGACTCGGTGGAGAGCGGTACGGTTGAATGACTGGTAGGTTGGTGAGTTCGAAACTTAAAATTTTTTTTATTAAAAATAGTTTGGTTATGCTGCTCAAAAGTGAATTCGAGAGCACGTGGTTCATATATTGCAAGCGGCAATTTTGCATGAAAATTAAAGTTTGACCGGTGATTAAAAATTAAATTCGGTAGTGTGTAGCGCGATTATATCGTTCTTAAAATTAAAAATTAGGAATTTCGAAACAGAAAATTGGTTTGGTTATGCTGCTCAAAAGTGAATTCTAGAGTACATGGTACATATATTGCAAGCGGCAATTTTGCATGAAAATTAAAGTTTTGATAGGTGATTAGAAATTAAATTCGGTAGTGTATGGCGCGATTACATAGGTCGTCAAATAAAAATCAGAATTTGTGATTATACAAAGTTTGGTTACGATACTCAATCTCGAATCCGAGATCACATGGTTCATATATTGCGATCGGCAATTTTACAATCGGCGACGGCCCTCAATTTAGTACATCAATCACCAGGCGAAGACCTGACTAAGGGAGGCCGTGTCGTATGCGGTGGAATCCCTTAGCCAGGTAGGTTCGAGAAGTGTTTGTATCCGACCTTCTCCCCGGTAAGTTGATTTTTATTAATTATTATTACAAACGGAACTCGGCAATCTAGCGAAGTCATGACAATTATATTTCATGAATAATTTGATGAAGTCATGATCATTTTTGTTTCACGGACAAGTTGGTGAAGTCATGACAATTATATTTCATGAATAATTTGATGAAGTCATGAACATTTTTTTTTGGATAAGTTTAGTGAAGTCATGATCATTTTTGTTTCACGGATAAGTTGGTGAAGTCATGACATTTATATTTCACGAATAATTTGACAAAGTCATGAACATTTTTTTTTGGATAAGCTTAGTGAAGTCATGACAATTATATTTCATGAATAATTTGATGAAGTCATGATCATTTTTGTTTCACGGACAAGTTGGTGAAGTCATGACAATTATATTTCATGAATAATTTGATGAAGTCATAAACATTTTTTTTTGGATAAGTTTAGTGAAGTCATGATCATTTTTGTTTCACGGATAAGTTGGTGAAGTCATGACATTTATATTTCACGAATAATTTGACAAAGTCATGACATTTATATTTCATGACTAATTTGATGAAGTCATGATCATTTTTGTTTCACGGATAAGTTGATGAAGTCATGAAAATTTTTTTTGCGGATAAGTTTAGTGAAGGCCTGAACATATTGTTTTGTCAACACCTGATTTAGGAAGTTGTACATACCGCCGGTTTACCTTTTTTTTTGAATTTGCAAACGGAACACGGTTAAGTTTAGAGACTTTATGAACATTCTCTACAACTGTTTTCTTTTTGGTATGAAAAGTTCCTTACAATGAATCAGTAGTTAAACGGATCATTGGGGATGATTGCTGGAGCGGTGACGACGGCGACGTGATGCTGCCCAAGCGAGTTATTGATCTCTTTTGTCTGCCTCTCCCATTTATGAGTATCCTCTACTTTCTTCCTTACCCTCAGTAAGGATCAATTTTCCACCTATGTAATAGTCATTGGCTTCCTCGAAGAGAATAGGGTATATGAAACCCTTAATCTCAAACCTCTTCGGCCAACCACCATGGTGCATATAAACATGTACAGTGAAGACTCTGTGACACGAACCCCCCCACCGACGAGCTAGCACGTGCTAATGCTAGATGCACCACGTCACAACTCGAGTCGACACACCTAGTACACACGTTGGAATGCTGAGAGTCGGTCTCTCCAGTTTCATCGTTCTGTATCAGTAAGGCCATGTCAAACACACACGGATGATAAGCCAACATGTCTACTGGCAGCCACCGTGTTATACAGGCCTTTCGTTAAAGATGGCGTCCAACGTGGGGCCCGAACGCTAATTCAGAAAAATATTCCGAATTAGTTTACTTTTCCTACACGGAATTTAAAGATTAAGAAGAGGTAGCCCCAAATCTTATAGAGAATTTCGGTAAATATCCCATAGTGTATGACCATGCTATAAGTCATTCATCCGCTAGGATATTCTACTATTATTTAGTTGTAAATTTCTTTAAATTTTTTTTTATAATCAGACCTTAGCCCACGATTGATCCGGAAACTTGGACTCCTTTTGGATTGCATAAGCCACGGGCTAGCATTTTCAAACCAGCGGAACGATGATATCTGTGGTTGAGGTCGGAGAAAGGTAACGCTAAACTTGTCGAGGAAACAACCGAAATTAGCAGTACATAGTACATTAATTCTCGGTCCGGACAAGAGAGTTCCTAACCTTTGCAATGACTGTTAACAATTGGGTGGCGAACGAAAGACGACTGACTTGTCAAGTGTAAGACTCGAAAGTTTTCCTTAGGCAATCGATCAGTCTTATTTCATTTAACCTTCCGATGGGCAACAGTAGTTCACTTGCAGCAGTACCTCGTAAATGGGCAGGGCTCAATCCATTGGAGCCTAACTGGGACACAGACTATCAGGAAATTGTTACAGCCGGCTGTGTGTTCACGCACGCCTTGACCTGTCCGAAGTCGAGATGTTCTACTAAGTTCTGTGGAGGGCCTGATGGTTTTTTTTTTACCTCCTAGAATTTTTTTTCTCAAAGTTTTTTTTTTCACACTGGCAGTGTAGTATCCCGTTCGTCATTTCTCCAGCAAACTCCCCAAGTTTTTTTTTATCTGTTCTATACACTATTGGTGTGAATAAATCTTCACCCCCATCATTGACTAATTTATCCTTTACCCGCGACGTTGAATTATCGAAAGCCTCCATTGGAGCTTATGCGAATAATCTAAATCATTATAATATTTGGTAGTACATTTATTCGATTCTCATAAAGTTTATTGACCACTACGCACATTTTTTTAACACTGATAGGTGGAGCAATAACCTCCGTAGTTGAAGTCCAGTCACTGACTGGTTGTTAGAAGTTGCAGGTTGTACCAAAATAATGACATCTCGTACCCCAAATCCCAATCCATCGCGAGGAGGTGCCATCCCAAAAGGGATGAATACGCGCTCTATGGGTGCCCAGGGACGGCGACCCACCAGTTTGCAAAGAGATCGAGCCCAGCCAGCTGAACCACCTCTGTTAAGACAGCTCTTTCAGGCTGCTTCTGATAACGCAACCACCGGAGATAATCCCATGGACCGACCTCGAAGACAAGACCAAGTCCCCGCCAGCAACCTAAATCCACCTCTTAACTCCATCCGACGCAGGTGGCCTAGACTAGGGTAATAAAGGGGCTAGCAGTCAATTAAACAGTCCACTCACAGACATGTGGGACTATCGTCTGGATTTCGATCAACAGTTGTGGCACCCGAGAGATCAAAGAGAGAAACTCGGTCAAGCAGATCACCTACTCGAACTAGACTTAAAAGATCGGAGAATTCGTGAATTGGAAAGAGCAGTAAGGCAAAGAGAATCCTCTCATAATTTGCGTACGGATGAAGCACCAACACCTAATACTAGATCTAATCGCCAGACGGACATTCGCACCAGAGGATCAAGCCCCGCGAGACGCTGGAACATCAAGTTCGATGGTATCCAGACTGACTTATCAGTGGAAGAATTTTTATTCCGCATGGAAATCATGCGTCAGCAAGAGCATACGTTCGTGGACTACTTGGCATCCAACTTTCACCGTTTCCTTTCTGGTAAAGCCGAGGTTTGGTACTGGCAATACTTAAGGTCCAATCCTCAACCGTCGTGGGCAGACATTCGCTGCGCCATAGTCAGACAGTTTGCTGATTTATGCTCAGATTTTGAACTGGCGCAAGCGATGTCCAGTCGTCGGCAGGGCACCTCCGAATCGTTTGACGATTTCCTATATTCAATTAGAGCACTTAACAACCAGCGCAGGACTCCGTTCAGTGATCACGAGGTAATCGATTTAATCTTACCTAATATCAAACCAAAACTAGCTCAGCTAGTCTTCTCCATTAATCGGTCCTCACTAGACAAGTTCAGGGAGGAATGCAGACGCGCAGAAAAATATTTGAAAACTACTCAGGTCGCGTTCAGACCATATTTACCCCCCACCCATAACCTTCGGCATATATCAGAACTTGAACGAGCGGACCCTTACTTTGTGGAGGCAAACCGTATGTTAGACAAACCACCAGAAAACCTCAAACACGACACCAGTGATTGTACATGTTGGAATTGCCAGGCTAAAGGACATGGTTTTCTGAACTGCCCTAGTACCGAAAAACGAAGATTTTGCTACAAATGTGGAGCGGCCGGTGTAACGACACCTCACTGCTCAAAATGTTTGTCGGGAAACGAGAAATCCGGTCGGAGATACGTCGGGAACTCCAGCCGGGAGACTCGAAACCAATTCCCGAGGAATTAAACAGTACTTCTACAACACCATCACCTCCATCCAACACGGTAAGGACATCTTCAACTCAAACCACAGAGCCTACACCAACTAATCCCGAGCCTGTAGTGTCAGCTGATCGGTCTATCAACAATGCTTCTCTTAGCCATATACAAACGCCCATTACACCAATCCCACTATACCGTAAGAGTTTTCATGAACGCCAAGTGAATTATCACAGGGTTCGAACAAAAATATTTAAGAACTGGCCGACAAGACAAGCCTCTGAGCATAAATCGAAACGCTCAACCCTGCGCTTACGCGCCTGGCACAAGCACAAGAAACTACGCCCTAAACTTCAAATATCCACACTGACTACCATTCCTGGCGACCACCGACCCTACGCCTCAATTTCATTGTTGGGGGAAACTATGAATGGGTTGCTGGATAGTGGTGCGAGTGTGAGCTGCTTGGGATCCGGCTCCATTGAACGCCTAAAACGGCTAGGACTAAGATATCGGCACACTAGCTCAGCCATTAAAACTGCAGACGGTACGTCCCACCCTATTTTAGGAACCATTTTAGTAAACGTGACACTCGCGGCCAAAACCAAACCACTACGACTACATATCATTCCCAGCCTGAGCCAGGAACTTTACCTAGGCATGGATTTCTGGAACGCATTCGGTATTGCACCAATGTCCCTGGAAACCTTAACATTCGATACACCACCAACGGATACCGACACCAAGATGCTGGCCATGACACCAAAAGAACACCAGAGTCTACAAGATGTGGTGTCGGAATTCCCATCATATGACAAGTTGGGGTTGGGCAGGACCAACTTAGAGACACACATTATAGATGTCGGCGAGGCTGCCCCCATCAAGCAACGGCACTATCCAGTGTCGCCAGCTATACAGGAGTTAATGTATAATGAACTCAATAGGATGCTACAACTTGGGGTGATCGAAGAGAGCGACAGCGCCTGGAGCTCCCCAGTCGTTTTGGTAAGGAAGGCCGGCAAGGTACGTCTGTGTCTGGATTCACGCAAGGTGAATCAAGTCACTGTGAAGGATGCTTATCCAATCCCCTTCATTGACGGACTAATTAGCAGACTTCCGGACGCACATATAATCTCGGCAATAGATTTAAAAGACGCCTTTTGGCAGATTCCGTTGGAGAAAAAATCACGCGAAAAAACTGCATTCACAGTTCCTGGGAGACCACTGTATCAGTTTACGGTGATGCCTTTTGGACTATGTAATGCCCCTCAGCGTATGTGTCGTCTTATGGACCGAGTGATGAATCGACTACCCGTAGACATGAAAGAACGAGTATTTGTCTATTTGGACGACCTATTGGTCATCTCAAAAGACTTCAAATTACATCTACAAACCTTAAGCGAAGTGGCCAAATGTATACGAGCGGCCGGACTCACAATCAATGTGGCTAAGAGTCATTTTGGGATGCGAGAGGTGAAGTATCTGGGATATGTGGTAGGAGAAGGGAAATTAAAAGTAGATCCAGATAAGGTCTCAGCCATCACCGAATTCCCCACCCCAAAAACCACCAAGCAAATCCGACGTTTCTTAGGTATGACTGGATGGTATAGACGGTTCATTGAAAATTACGCTACACTAACAGCCCCCATCACGGATTGCTTAAAGAACCCAAAGACAGGTTTTCGGTGGACGGAAGAAGCCCAACAAGCCATGAACGCTTTAAAAATCGCTCTAACGACATACCCCGTTCTTCACAATCCGGACTTCAGAAAGCCGTTTGTCATACAATGTGATGCTAGCACCGCAGGCATAGGAGGAGTCCTTTACCAACTAGACGCACATGGGGATGAAAAACCCATAGCATTCATGTCCCAAAAACTTAACTCGGCCCAGAAGAATTACAGCATTACGGAACTGGAATGTTTGGCAGCGGTTTCCTGCGTTAAAAAATTCAGACAGTACGTCGAAGGCCTGCCATTCAAAATAATAACGGATCATGCTAGTCTAAAGTGGCTCATGAGCCAGAAAGACCTCAGCGGAAGACTAGCCCGATGGTCATTGAAGCTTCAGGGTTTTGTGTTTGAAATAGAACATCGAAGAGGAGCGCTAAATGTGGTGCCGGATGCCCTATCCCGAATGTATGCGGAGGAATTAGACCTGAACCCGTCCAGCATTTCTCCTGAAGTGGACTTAAATGCGCCAGCATTCAAATCAAACGAGTACCAAGCTTTGATACAGAACATTACCAACAACCAAACCATTCTCCCTGACCTACAGATATCCGACGGTTACGTATATAAAAGAGTTTTGCCACGATCAGGACATCCAGAGGACGATTATGATGTCTGGAGACTATGGATACGAAGAGTTGACACTGGCTCTAGTTCAAGCTGCTCATAATCCTCCACTAGCGGCACATGGGGGAATCAGTAAAACCCTATACCGGCTACGTCTGGCCTAAAATGGCCTTGCAAGTAGCTGATTTTGTCCGGAGATGTGAAGTGTGTAAAACCACTAAGGCACCGAACGTCAGTTTGAGACCACCGATGGTGGCACAAGAGTTGCCCTTGCGCCCATGGCAAAGGATCTTTGTCGACCTACTCGGGCCCTATCCTCGATCAAACAAAGGTAACACTACCATTCTGATCATTTTGGACCATTTTTCCAAGTTCGTGTTGCTGAAGCCCCTGCGATCGGCCCTTGCTAAACCAATATTGCAATACTTAGAATCAGAAGTGTTTCACAGGTTTGGAGTGCCCGAAACCTTGATCTCCGACAATGGTCCGCAATTCACGTCTCGAGAATTCCGCGCACTATTGGCGAAATATGAGATTAGACATTTGAAGACAGCTGTGTATTCCCCCCAGGCAAATGCCTCCGAACGTGTGAACAGATCCATCTTAGCAGCCATCCAATCATACTTAAAGGAACAACACAAATATTGGGACGAGCATTTAAGCGAGATTGCTTGCGCATTGCGCACCACTATTCACGAAGTGATCGGTAACTCGCCTTACTATATACTTTTCGGAGAACAAATGATATGTCATGGTCTGGCCTATAACCTTCTGAAACGGCTACCGAAGTCACCCGCAGACGAGATTAGGTGCTTATCCAGCGCAGACCAGTTACAAATTATTCGAGGCTCAATTTCTAAGAAAATGTCCGCAGCACATCAGAAAAACGCTAACAGATACAATCTTAGGACCAGGAAATCAGACTTCACACCAGGTAAAATCGTGTTTAGACGGAGTTTTGCTGCAAGCGACGCGTCCAAGGCTTTAACGCCAAGTTAGCGCCGAAATTTACCAAGTGCGTGATGGAAAGAAAGGTCGGCAATTCCTTGTATGAGGTGTCCGACTCGTCACATACCCACCTCGGCACGTATCATGCTAAAGACCTGAGACCTTGAGCAAGATTCGAACCATCCGGTCTTAACCGTCAAGAACCAGCTAGAAACGCTATACGAGATACCTTAAGTTGTAAAAGAGCATAACAAACTATTGCTCAAATAGAATTCTCAGCATACTGTGAGTCACCTTCCGTAGGACAGTGTTTGGCTTTGATGAAGCCGCGTTGATTATATATATATATATTAATTATCACAGCATTTTAATTTTGTTTGCTAGCATCTGCGCTAATCACACGAGTGTATAAGAGTATCACTAAACTGAAAGCTAAGAACACCAGAGGAAATCTAGCAGATGCGCGATGATCCGTCTTCTTCTTCACGGGATCAATTTATTGCGATACATTCAATTTATATTGTAACATTTACGGTTATTATGTCGTAGGGAACCTGTCGAATGGAGGCCTTCTGCGTGATGTCCCTTGCTTCCACGTCTTATTAACAGCTTAGGAGTTGATGTACGATGATTGACGGTGGTGGGAGAGGAATCAATTTTACCGGAACAATTAAAAACCCCATCCTAATTCAATAGGATCAACACCGTCACAACCATTCCCTCTGGTACTCAACCTCTGATGCTTACTAGCATGTCCCTACTGGAGGAAGGATATAAACACACCTAAAACCCGTATCAGTGCTCTTTAAGAGAAAAGTGACAGCAAGATGGATCAACCCCACTGGTGGCAGTGTAATAAATCGCTGGTATGTTATGAACGGGCATGCTAACCAGTCTACGAAACGATTTTCTCACCTTTGGAGGTTAGAACCACAAGCACTTTACAAAACCTATCTATAAAAAAAAAAAAAAAAAAATCCCAGCATAGGGTACGTTAAACACCAAATAAAGGCATGATTAGAGGTCCATTACCGGACGGAATGATGCGTGTCGGTTAGTTACATTATACTAAATACATTGCTCAGGTTCCTTTTCCTCCCCGCTTCCGTTTCTACGCTTTGCGACGTACTTGGGAAAATCCTCAACTTTTACTAAATCCGCGACCTATAAAACAAATTATGGTAAAACCATTTCTAAAACCAATCGCAGCACAGTACATCACGCACAAGGCCACTCACGAAATACAGGAATTAAACCCGAGAACATTTTTTTTTGTTAGATTTCGCAAGAATTGATTTTGGTGAGGATGGGGGTGGTCATCGAGTACCTAGGGTTCCTACGCTTCCAGTTACGAACAACCAGTTGTATAAGTTTTTTTTTCAAAGCCAAACACATAGTCAACGGGAAGGGATATGATGAAGCGTTCACGACTGGTAGGGAGATTGATCGAATTTTGTTCTATTAGTATCACGCAATTAGAATCCGTGGGTCTATGCAACTTTCAAACGCAGGACGACGCGGTGGGCAAATCACGAACATAAGGATCAAATTCCTGTTAAGACCCCCTATAGCGGCATAGGACAGAAACAACTCTCTTCCACAAGGCGCGATCCTGAACATGAGGATGCCCTGCTGGAAAAAAGCGTCGTTTGGTACCGTCGACGCTCAATGAAATTGCTGTATTGACAAAGCACATCGAACAAGTAAGCAAACGCAACACAATCCTAACTGCACGACTATTATTTAGAGCAACAACCCGAACACCTAAAGGAGCCAATATGGTCAGTATACTACAAATAATTAGAAATAATAATGTACTAAGCAAGCGTGATAGTTCCAAGACTCACAAAGATGACGCAAATTATACCACCATATATCTAATTGCTTAATTCCTATGCCACCCAAGAAAGATGATGAAATGAATTACTGTCGCTACATTATAGTATTCGAGAGTATTAGAGAATTGAGTTAGATGGATGGCATTGAAGATGATTCTAAATTGTAATAGGGTGATGAGATCTTAGCGGCAGCAAATACTTGGAAAGAGATTAAAGTCGCGTGAAGTGATTGCTTGATACGTCTGTTAAAGGACGCTGTAAAGAGTAAAGACTAATTGACACCGAATTTATTTGATTATTTAGAGATTATATGTATTTTTACTTATCCTCGTTTGCCAATTTTCTTACATGAAAACCTTGTATTGGGACTTGATAGATAGAACTGTATGTATGATTTTGTTTGTACATCTCAGGGATGGGTCGAGATAACAACTAAACGCACTATGTACTTCAGATTCAGCTTCCTCGGTTTCTAACAGGTATCGCCGAGAAACCTGTGGTGAAACGGCTGGAGGGATTAGCCTTTAGGAGAATTACGTCCATGCAATATCAGAATTGTACTGACGCGATTCTATGCTGTTTATCCGTCTATGTACCAGAGAAAACGACTTTATTTTTCTTACCAGCTGTGAGAGCTGTAAAGCACCCGCTACAAGACCAAAAGCGGTTAGTCGTTCGCATTTTTCAAGCGATTAATGACATCTCATCAAGCCATGACCCGAACCAACGGTTCTGAATAGCGCATGCATCGAAAGCTCTCATCCTTTAACTGAAATATGAATCAATCGATTATTATAATTTTTTTTGCGTACGTTGTTAAGATAGGGAGGAAAACAAAACTCCCAATCTCAAAAAAAATACAGCCGAGATCTTCGACCTTGAGGGCTAGATCAGTAAATTATCGTTTTCTTAAATCAGGTGTAGGCACCTTTAATTTCCCTACCAGTCACTGGATGGAGTCGCGACCGGTATGGGAATCCAGCCTCGTGCTGTGGTGACGTGTGCAAGCCCAGAAGAGTCCCGTTAGAAATTCTTCTCGAGAAAAAAAATTTGCATAGATCGGCTTGTTTTATTTTTGACTCGGTGGAGAGCGGTACGGTTGAATGACTGGTAGGTTGGTGAGTTCGAAACTTAAAATTTTTTTTATTAAAAATAGTTTGGTTATGCTGCTCAAAAGTGAATTCGAGAGCACATGGTTCATATATTGCAAGCGGCAATTTTGCATGAAAATTAAAGTTTGACCGGTGATTAAAAATTAAATTCGGTAGTGTGTAGCGCGATTATATCGTTCTTAAAATTAAAAATTAGGAATTTCGAAACAGAAAATTGGTTTGGTTATGCTGCTCAAAAGTGAATTCTAGAGCACATGGTACATATATTGCAAGCGGCAATTTTGCATGAAAATTAAAGTTTTGATAGGTGATTAGAAATTAAATTCGGTAGTGTATGGCGCGATTACATAGGTCGTCAAATAAAAATCAGAATTTGTGATTATACAAAGTTTGGTTACGGTACTCAATCTCGAATCCGAGATCACATGGTTCATATATTGCGATCGGCAATTTTACAATCGGCGACGGCCCTCAATTTAGTACATCAATCACCAGACCTGACCTAAGGGAGGCCGTGTCGTATGCGGTGGAATCCCTTAGCCAGGTAGGTTCGAGAAGTGTTTGTATCCGACCTTCTCCCCGGTAAGTTGATTTTTATTAATTATTAAGGAAAGTACAAACGGAACTCGGCAATCTAGCGAAGTCATGACATTTATATTTCATGAATAATTTGATGAAGTCATGAACATTTTTTTTTGGATAAGTTTAGTGAAGTCATGATCATTTTTGTTTCACGGATAAGTTGGTGAAGTCATGACATTTATATTTCACGAATAATTTGACAAAGTCATGAACATTTTTTTTTGGATAAGTTTAGTGAAGTCATGACAATTATATTTCATGAATAATTTGATGAAGTCATGATCATTTTTGTTTCACGGACAAGTTGGTGAAGTCATGACAATTATATTTCATGAATAATTTGATGAAGTCATGAACATTTTTTTTTGGATAAGTTTAGTGAAGTCATGATCATTTTTGTTTCACGGATAAGTTGGTGAAGTCATGACATTTATATTTCACGAATAATTTGACAAAGTCATGACATTTATATTTCATGACTAATTTGATGAAGTCATGATCATTTTTGTTTCACGGATAAGTTGATGAAGTCATGAAAATTTTTTTTGCGGATAAGTTTAGTGAAGGCCTGAACATATTGTTTTGTCAACACCTGATTTAGGAAGTTGTACATACCGCCGGTTTACCTTTTCTTTTTGAATTTGCAAACGGAACACGGTTAAGTTTAGAGACTTTATGAACATTCTCTACAACTGTTTTCTTTTTGGTATGAAAAGTTCCTTACAATGAATCAGTAGTTAAACGGATCATTGGGGATGATTGCTGGAGCGGTGACGACGGCGACGTGATGCTGCCCAAGCGAGTTATTGATCTCTTTTGTCTGCCTCTCCCATTTATGAGTATCTTCTACTTTCTTCCTTACCCTCAGTAAGGATCAATTTTCCACCTATGTAATAGTCATTGGCTTCCTCGAAGAGAATAGGGTATATGAAACCCTTAATCTCAAACCTCTTCGGCCAACCACCATGGTGCATATAAACATGTACAGTGAAGACTCTGTGACACGAACCCCCCCACCGACGAGCTAGCACGTGCTAATGCTAGATGCACCACGTCACAACTCGAGTCGACACACCTGGTACACACGTTGGAGTGCTGAGAGTCGGTCTCTCCAGTTTCATCGTTCTGTATCAGTAAGGCCATGTCAAACACACACGGATGATAAGCCAACATGTCTACTGGCAGCCACCGTGTTATACAGGCCTTTCGTTACAGTACTCTACATGTAGCTATACTTATCGCAGCGTGCACCATTCACAGGATATTTGTACGCCACACATTCGACGACATTGAAGGCAAACATTCCAATAGGAACTGTAATGGTTATCAGATAACACATAATTGAGGGAAAATTCAGCTTTATCGGAACGAGTCGAGCAAGGACGAATCTTATGACAAAAATATCCACCAAAATCGAACGAACGGACTCGCAAGAGATGTCGAGCTCTCCTGCTATCTCCAACACTGTCATGACGATTTTCTAGCACCATTTCCTTCACTTTTTGAATGTTCTCGTCAGTTCAAGAGGTCGAATGTTGTCCAGAACGAGGCAATTTTTTAAACGTTCTCTCGACCGTCCTTAAAGGCATTGAACTACTCGAAGGCTCGTGTTTTTGATTGTACTGAATCACCGTAAGCCTTTTCCAATATTCGCAACGATTCCGCACACGAAATTTGGTTGAAAACACAAAATATGAGATAAACTCTTTGGTCCATATTTTTATCCATTGTAAAAATCGCCGTGGACTATTGAGATGTACCAATTCTACCAGCTGCTGTAAACAAACTGATTAACAGACCGCGCTAATTTTTGGGATAATAATTAAGGACAGTCCTACCTGGCTACCAAAAAAAAATTTGAAATATCATTCGCCAAAGTAAAATTGCTGTTACTTTTTTGTCGCAATGTATGTATAAAATTTTTGGAATTTTACTCGTAATATTTTTCGAAGGAGATTATGAATCGCAATGTGGAGAAGGTAGGTGGTACTAAAAGTCATGGTTGCTTCATTGGGGAAAACTATGAATTAGCTGAATAAATATTAAAGAAAAAGTTGTAGAAAGAACTTCTCCCTTACGAATATCATCAGCGTTAATTTAATTAATTGTAATATATACTTGCATTAAGCGATTGGTCAAAAAACTTCCAATCGATTAAGCAAGAGGAACATTTAATTAAATTGCTTTGAATTTCACCATACTCTACTCGAATTCTTTGCAAATGTCTAGCGCGACAACGAAAGGCTTACATCACACTGATGGATTTTTTTTTATTTTTATGAATTAGATAGGCCAACGTTCAAAGCTAATACAGTCCTATATGCGAAACTCTAGACGAAATAGGCAAGAGTTTAATGCACCGGAAAATAGGAGTGGGGAAGGTTTATAATTTTTGAATATGACACTGAACATGGTTTGCAAACGTTTCGTGCTGAATTTTATGTTATTTAGCTTTCATAATTTTCAAGGAAATTGTTACATTGTCTTTCTGATTATGTGGTGGGTTTTTTTACAGAATGACCTGTAAACTTGTAAGCCAGTTGTACTGGCTGGTACTGACAAATATTTCCAGATGTTATGAGGGAGTGAATGATAGAAAGCAAACAGAAACCATCTACGGTTTTATATAGACCCTCTAGAAGTGGAATTCTTTCAATTTTACATCGTTTGCCCATTTTATTTCGAATAATTTCTCTTTGCCAGTAGCAGCTGACAAATTGGTGCTTAAAAAAATCCTACCGCCTGGACTAGAAATCGATCCCCGACCTATTGACCGTGAGGGAAGGAAGCACGCTGTCCACTACGTCACGGAGGTTTTGCGTACAAGAGAATAGTATGCAATTACACTTGCTTACTTTTCGTATGCTGGAACTCTAGGTTAGGCTGGTAACATAAAGGTATGACTAGGGGAATGGGGGTTCATAAAAATTAGGTATTATTTTCACTCACCACGGTACTCAACCCATCTGATGCTTTTACCACCGAACACTTAGGGCTCGAAAGTCCAAAGCACTCTAGAGAGAAAAAGCATTGGACTCGAAAGCATCCCCGGGAGGAAAAAATGTTGGGATGCGATTTGAAAATCGCGCCCACCTAGTTCTGTTTTTACACGAACCTTTTTTACATGAATTTGATTTAACATGAATTAAAAATAAATATTTCTTCCCCTTTTTACGCGCATCATTTTGATTTAACACGAGTGGTCTAATTCAATTTCTAACAATTTTGTTTTGCCTAAATTCTAAGAAAACAAATTACTTTATTATTTTAATAATAAAGTATTGTGATCGACTTGGGAAAAAAAAAAAATTTGCTACCCTGAAATTTTGTTTTTTCGCGTTTCGTGACTAAATTAGCCTAAAAATGCAAAAAAAAAAATCCGTCTGTCTGTACGCCGTCCGCCGTACGCCGTCCGCCGTACGCCGTACGCCGGTGTGTACGCTCAGAGCACATTAACTCCCAAACCCTTCGAGATAGAAAGCTCATTTTTGGAGGGATTGTAGGTAGTTGCGGATCTCAGGAGGACACTCATTTTTGGGAGTGTAAGGGTTCAGGGGGAGGCGGGGGGAGCACTTAAACCGAAAACTAAGAATTCGAATATCTCAAACATGGTTACAGCTAGGAAGCTAAAAATCAATATACATATAAAAGGGTTTATGGGACAACTTTTAAAATTAATTTAATTTTTTTATCCATTGGGGTGCAAAAAGGGGGGGCTAAAAACCAATTGTCGGCCGAATTTTTTTTTCAAATGATTATATCTTCGAAATTACTTAGCATAAAAAATTTATAATTTTAGACCATCAAGGTGGCATACAGATTCACTGGAATCAGCTTACCTAGAGGCTAATTATTGTAAGGGGGAGAGTCAGGGGGGGTGCAAAGAAAAACACTTAAAAATCAATATCTCGACTATTTGTTCAGCTCTGCAATTGAAACTTGGTACTTATATTAAGCTATACTAGAGAAATACGAAAAAAATATAATATTTGGACTAAATAGTAGTGGGGGAAAATGGGGAGCATTGAACTTTCCAAAATTTCAAACCATTATATCTCAAAATTGAGGGCAGATATCACATCAAAAATTTGTCAGATCATAGAACTATATAGTTTTCAATTTTGGTAAAAAAATTAAGTGGGGGGGTGTAAGGGGAGGGAGGTGGAAAGCAAAAATGTTGAAAATTTTGAGTAATTTTTTTAGGGCTCTGGTAAAAGATACAGAGTTTAAATTTTGCAGGTCAATATATCAGTTTATTGTACATACATAAAAAATAATATAAATTCTACAATTGTTATGCACCGACCCCCCTGGTCTAACGTGCACAAGGTGTTTCATGTGAAATGAAAAAACACATAAGCTGAAAATTTTTGAATGAAATTTTAAGGTAGAAACTTGAAAATTTGTGAAATGCATTTAAAAAAAATCCCTCAAAGAATGAATTATTAACTGGTCGAAAATCTTTAAAACTTCTACCCCCTCCCATACAAAATTATTTTTTCGACCATTTTCAAGAAATCAATTACCACCTAACTATTAAAAGCTATCAATTTGAAATTTTGCATAAGAACTTACAAAAATAATTGAAATGAAATTACGTTAAAAGTTTTGAAATCGCGCTTACCCTTCTACCCCCTCCCATACAAAAGTATGATTTCGACCAATTTCATTAAATCAACTAATAACAAACAATTTGCAAGCTGCGAACTTGAAATTTTGTACGAGCACCTTACAACTAAAAAGAAAGAAAATTGCATCACAAGTCTTACGATTCCCCTACCTCCTCTACCCCCTCCCATACAAAATTATTTTTTCGAGCATTTTTATGAAATAAGTTATCAGCTAACTCTTAAAAGTTATCAAATTCAAATTTTGCATTGAAACTTATAAAAATAATTCAAATGAAATTGCTTTGAAAATTTTCAAATCGCGCTTGCCCTTCTACCCCCTCCCATACAAAACTATGATTTCGACCAATTTCATAAATCAACTAATAACCAACAAACTAAAAGCTATGAACTTGAAATTTTATAAAAGCACCTTAAAAGAGAAGCGAAATAAAACTGCATATCAAAATTTACGATTCCCCTACCTACTCTACCCCCTCCCATACAAATGTTCGGTTTCGTGAATGTAAAATACACCGAATTTTATGAACTTCGTCTATGAGACACATTCTACACAGAGAATATTGGACGTGATTCAAGCAATTAATTAAAAAGCTATTAACATCCACCCACCCTTACTATTACCCCTCCTCCTCCCCTCCATAAAAACCCAAACTTGTAGAAACGAATGAAATATTGTTAAATAGACAACAGCCCTGCTCAAGAACTCCCTTTCACTTAGTCTTCCCTAACCACTCTTACCTGCATATTGACTTTCCACACATCCGCAACATGTCCCAAGAATAATAAAGTTTCGCCCGACTTGTTGGCAGTTTATTTTTATTTGTGTCGCAGTGATAATTTCTATTTTCTACATATGTATATGTATTACAAGCACGAATTACATGGATTGCATACATGTACAACCTAGTCTGTTATTTACAACTACTACTGCTTTTGGTGCACATCTACCGCATTCGTGCATTGTATCTTTGGAAGACATTTAGTGCATGCTCCATTTGAAAGTGAAAGAATCTACGTGAAATTTGTGCACAAATTTTTCATATTAATTAATTTTAATTTGATATATTTTCGGTAGCCCTTGATGTTACATAACTCACGCGTTACCAAAACGAAAAGGAACGCGATTTCTTTGGAACTTTAAATTAAAATTTTAGATCGTCTTTCAACTGGATAAGGTGCTACGTCTGTAGAAAAGCATTTTGGTACATGTACATGAAGCTACCATAAGGTCAATTAAGAAATAAACTGCCAACAAGTCGG
This sequence comes from Chorisops tibialis, assembly GCA_963669355.1. Lineage (NCBI taxonomy): Eukaryota > Metazoa > Arthropoda > Insecta > Diptera > Stratiomyidae > Chorisops > Chorisops tibialis. The sequence goes on from OY770262.1 coordinate 184,554,975, forward strand.
GCGAAACTTTATTATTTTTGGGACAAGTTGCGGATGCATGGAAAGTCAATATGCAGGTTAGAGTTGTTTGGGAGACTAAGTGAAAGAGAATTCTTGGGCAGGGCTGTTATTAATTTAACAATATTTCATTCGTTTATGCAAGTTTGGGTTTTTATGAGGGAAGCGGGAGGGGTGATAGTAAGGGTGGGTGGATGTTAATAGCTTCTTAATTGATTGCTTGAATCATGACCAATATTCTCTGTATTGAATATGTTTCATAAACGAAGTTGCATAGGATTTTCATAAAATTCGGTGTATTCTACATTCACGGAGCCGAACATTTGTATGGGAGGGGGTAGGGCGGGTAAGGGAATCGTAAAATTTGTGATGCAATTTTATTTCATTTCTCTTGTAAGGTGCTCGTACAAAATTTCAATTTCGTAGCTTTTAATTCGTGTGTTATTATTTAATGAAATTGGTCGAAATCATACTTTTGTATGGGAGGTGGTAGAAGGGCATGGGCGATTTCAAAACTGTTGAGGCAATTTTGTTTCAACCATTTTTAGAATTTTTTATGCAAAATTTTAAATTGATAGCTTTTAATAGTGATAATTGATTTCTTAAAAATGGTCGAAAAAATAATTTTGTAATGGAGGGGGTAGAAGTTTTAAAGGTATTCGACCAGTTAATATTTCATATATTTAAAGATTTTTTTTAAAATACATTTTGCAAATTTTGAAGTTCCTACCTTAAAATTTCATTCAAAAATTTTCAGTTTATGTGTTTTTTTCAATGCACATCAAACACCTTGTGCACGTTAGACCGCCCCCCGGTCTCGGTTTATAATAATTGTGGAACAAATTCTATGTATATCAAATATATGTATCTAAATGCAAAATTTAAACTTTGTATCTTTCACCAAAGCCCTAAAAAAATTACTCAAAATTTTAGACATTTCTACTTACCACCTCCCTCCCCTTACACCTCCCAACTCAAAATTTTTACCAATAATAATTATTTAGTTCTACAATCTGACAAATATTCAATTTAATATCTGTACTCAATTTTGAGATATAACGATTTGTAATTTTGAAAAGTGCACCATTTTTAAAATGCTCCCCATTTCGCACCACTACTATTATTTCCACAGGTTATATTTTTTTCGTATTTCGCTAGTATACAGGGTGTTTGGTACTCCGTGCATAACCTTGTAAGGGGTTATTCCTGGATATATTTTGAGCAAAAAATTGTTCTACGGAGATGGTCAATTTTCAATATCCACGGAGATACAGGGTGATCAAGAAAAGTCCTTCGGACCTGTACCCTCACTCACTCAAAACGCTATATCTTGAAAACTAATAATCGCATTTCGAAGTGTTATAGCTTGTTTTTTAGGGAATCAAATTACCTTTCATTTGGTGTAATAGTCCGTATTGTACCTGTACCCAATCCTGAGGTATTTGCTTCAAACCAGAAATTTTTGATAATTTGACCCTCAAAATTCTGTGATCAATGTAGTTTTTCTCAAAAAAACGCATTATAAAAATGTCATTTTAATGTTATTTTTTTATGTGCCATATTATTGCCTACAAACGATGTATACACTTGCATTGCATAAATTTCATAGTTTAGAAAAAAATATCATTCCAATAGTATAGCACTTTTTTCAAAAAACAAGAATATGTTGATCAACACTCTCCGCTTGAACTAAAAGAACTTAAGAATGGTTTTTATGGTTTATTTCAAATTTCCTTAATTACAATAAATGTTCAAAATGGCTACCTTCATTTTGAATGCACGCTAAAGCTCGTTTTGCCAGTGTTCTCTTTGTGTTCATATTCCTCAACTGCTGCCTTACTTCTGTTGCTGCCGCATCGATTCTGGTGTTTAGATCCTGCAACGTTACTACTTCCGTTGCGTAGACAAGGTCCTTCATCCGTCCCCATACAAAGAAATCCATAATAGTTAAATCAGGAGATCTTGCAGGCCAGTGTATCGGTCCATTTCTACCGATCCAGCGATTGCTATATTGGAATTTAACCAATCTCCGATTTGTCGGCCGTAATGAGCTGGAGCACCATCGTGTTGGTAAAACATGGAAGCCAATCGTTGCAGTGGCACATCATCCAATAACTCTTGTAGATCATTTGTCAAAAACTGCAAGTAATTGGAACTATTTAGGGTAGGCGGAAGCCTAATAGGACCAATAAAATCGTTGCCAATCACACCTGCCCATAAATTGACACTGAATCTGTGCTGAAATTATGGCTCTCTTCTTGTATAAGGATTGCTCTCAGCCCATGTGTGTAAGTTGTGGAAGTTTGTGATACCGTCCCTGGTGAATTGGGACTCATCAGTCCAAAGAATGTTGTTCATAAAATTCTCGTCACTTAGTTGTCGTTCAAGGAGCCAATTGCAAAACTCCATCCTTTTGGGCAAATCAATGGGTACCAGCTCCTGCACTGGTGTGTGGTGGTAGGGATGCAACCGCTCTGCTTTTAGGACACTCCAAACTTTCCACGTAGAGACGTTTAACTGCAATGCCAAGCGTCGGACAGCGTCGTTGTGTTGAAACTCATTTTAATTTAATTCATTTCCTCGATAATTTAAATACTACTTAAATGACATTCATCGATAATTTAAATAGTAATTAAAGGACACAAAGTATATTTCAGTTTAACAACATTTCAGGTAGTTTTTTTTAGAACGAGGGTTGGTTTATGGCATATTTTATTTTTAAGCCATATGTATTATCGCTTATTACCTGGAAAAGGGGAAAACCTAAGTCATAAGTATGTATGCATCTTTTGTATGCAATGATATGGCACATGAAACAACAACATTAAAATGACATTTTTATAATGCGTTTTTTTGAGAAAAACTACATTGATCACAGAATTTTGAGGGTCAAAGTATCAAATATTTGTGGTCTGAAGCAAATACCTCAGGATTGGGTACAGGTACAATATGGACTATTACACCAAATGAAAGGTAATTTGATTCCCTAAAAAACAAGCTATAACACTTTGAAATGCAAGATATAGCGTTTTGAGTGAGTGAGGGTACAGGTCCGAAGGACTTTTCTTGATCACCCTGTATCTCCGTGGATATTGAAAATTGACCATCTCCGTAGAACAATTTTTTGCTCAAAATATATCCAGGAATAACCCCTTACAAGGTTATGCACGGAGTACCAAACACCCTGTAGATTAATATATATTTTCAAGTTTCAATTTCATAGCTTGAGATACAGTAAAACCCACTTATAAGCAAACCTTAAAAGCATAATCCTCTTATAATCACACAATTTCAAAAATATACACATTTCTGGTTTGTTTTGTATTGATTTTGAACCGCATAAATGCAACTCGTTTACAACCACAAATCTCTTATAATCACAAATAATTGGAAACGAATAAGCATTGCTTACACTAATCTTACCCCGCTTTTATGTAAATATAAAAATCTGTCAGATGTCGACATCCAACGAAAAAAATTCGGGGATCCACCGAATCGTGAGAAATTTTGACGTTTTATTCTGACTCTATAGTAGTGCAGTCATACATACATTGGGTCGTCGATCGCTCGGCTTAATTTACATTTCGCAACTACATATTTTCAGTTTTCAGTTTATTTATATTTTGTGTACTTTTGTGATCGAATTCGAGTACCCGGTATGTAAATTTTCGAGTTATGAGACGAAGTTCAAGTTTTCATTTTGTTTTAAATGATTGCAGAAATGTCACCGCGAAAACGAACAGAGCTCACGATACAATAAAAGTTACAAATCTTGGATTTACTGAAAGATGAAAAAAAATCTCGAAAAGAGTTTTTAAATCAAATTTAAATGTGATTTATCGACGATTTCTCGAATAGTAAAAGGAGAAACGTTACGAAAATCAGCAATTACAAATCGAAATTTAAAACGAAACAGAAAAGGATGCCATGAGCAAATAAATGAAGCAGTTACTGTGTGGTTTAATGAAATGCGAGCTAAGGATGCTACGATCAGTAGACCAATGTTAATGGAACAAGCAAAAAAATTTGCTGTAATGTTTAATATAGAAGATTTTGAAGCGACTAATGGTTGGTTATGGCGATGGAAAAGAAGAGAAAATGTCACATTCCAAAGACGACATGGCGAAAAAAACTCAGCTGATAATGTATCGGCTGAGGAATGGATAAATAACGTATTACCAAGCTTACTAAGCAATTATTCTCCAGAAAATATATTTAACGCTGATGAGAGTGGTTTGTATTATAAAGCGCTGCCGGCTGGAACCATGGCGAGAATTGGTGAAAGTCTAACTGGAGGTAAATTGCGAAAGGAACGTATTAGTACATTACTATTTCTTTGCAATACGGACGGATCGTATAAGGATGTTTATGCAATTGGTCGAGCAAAGCAACCGCACTGTTTCAAAAATCAAGAAATACCAGTCAAATATTATAATCAAAAAAAATCATGGAATTGAATTTGAATTTTAACAGATCTCAATGAGAAAATGGGTAAGCAAAAAAGAAAAATTTTATTATTCATTGATAACGCTGCTTGTCATAAATATAATAGTGAAACTAAGATGGGGAATATTGAAATTCAGTTTATCCCAGCAAATACCACAAGTCTTATTCAATCCCTTGATCAAGGGATAATACACTGTTTCAAGGCTTATTATAGACAAATTATCATCAGAAAACAACTTTTCGCATTAGAAAAGCGGATGCAATTAAGTGAATTCGCTTAGTCTATTACTATTCTTGAAGCATTAAAATTTGTCAAACGCTCATGGTGGTTGGTAAGTCCACAAACTATTCAAAACTGTTTTAAGAAAGCTGGATTTTCCAAAAGAGAAAGCGGGGAAATAAATGATATAATTGAAACTGTTCAATTATTGATTCCGGAAGAGGAGTATGAACAATATCTTAATTGTGATTCAAATATACAGTGCTATGCAGAACTTACAGAGCAAGTTATAGTGGATCAAATACAAAATGCTCATGTCAGTGACAATGACGAGGAAAATGAAAATATTCAAAATCAGGAAATCCCTCAGCCACTCGAAGCGAAGCTGTGAATGCTGTAGCCATTCTTCGATCGTATCTTACTGCGAACAAAGAGAACCTGGAAATCATTGAATCTTTGGAGGAGCAACTAATAGATATATCTACTAAAAACATGAAACAAAGGAGCATTACAGAATTCTTTACTTGCAATTAGGCTTTTTTTTATTAGTAAGAGTTATAATAATAGAATTATTTGTTTTTGTAATGAATTTTAGATTTGATTTACTATTATAAGTAAATCAAATCTAAAATACATTTATGTATAACTGTATTAAATGTTCATGGAAAAGTTAAAAATACTACAAATATAACAAAGGTTTTATTTCCGATTTCATAACCAATTCTAAGCGCGTTTTTGAGATATTAAAAGGGCCCACAACATAATGCATATAAGCGGCTATTGGATACATGCACAGCCCGCTTATTTTCACAAAAAACTGCTGCTTTGTAGATATGCTTATATACGGGTTTTACTGTATTCATTTTTAAGTGTTTTTCTTTGAACCCCACTTACCCCCCCCCCCCCCCTGTAGTAATTAGCCTCTCTCTAAGCTGATTCTGGTGGAGCTATATGAACATCAAGCACGGCGAAAAAATAATGACTGGTTCGACCAAGAATTTCGCGATGCAATAGATAGAAAGAACGAGGCTTACAAAATTTTTACTGAACGACCAACACGAGCCAAAAAAAGAAAGATATGACGAGCTTAGGCGATATGCGAAAAAGACCTGCAGACGAAAACAAAGGAAGTACCATAATGACAAAATACAAAAAATGGACGACGACATGAGAAAAAATAAAATGCGGGACGCATACGCAATAGTAAAAGACTTAAAAAAGGGATATAAGCCAAAAATCAGTCTCTGCAAAGACGCAGAGGGCAACATCATCAGCGACACACAAGAAATTAAAAGGAGATGGGCTTCTTTGAACATCTTTTGAATCCCACACAGTCGACACCAACGGAACACTACTATTCAAGTCCACCCAACTAGTAGCATACGCTGACGACATTAACATCCTAGCAAGATCCTTCCCTAGTGCTAAGGAAGTATTTGTCAATCTTGACTCCGTCGCAAAAGTAGTCGGGCTGCGCATTAACGAAAACAAAACAAAAGTAATGACGCAAACAAGAAGGAGAGCGCCTATCAGACAAAACATAACAATTGCGGAATATAATTTGGAGAATGTGGACAATTTCATATATCTTGGGGCTACTCTAGCAAAGGACGGTAATGAAACAGACGAAATCAAACGACGGATAATACTAGCAAATAAGACGTATTATTCGGTACTTCCAATAATGAAATCCAAGAAAGTGCACAGGAACAATAACCTGCGGATATATAAAACTATTATACGACTTGTGCTCTGTTGTGGCAGCGAGACGTGGACATTAACGCGAACTTCCGAAAAAGCAGTTAACGCATTTGAAAGAAAGGTCCTCCGAAGAATTTTGGGGCCTGTGAAGGAAGGAACGGAATGGCGAATAAGATACAACCATGAGTTGTATCAACTCTACGATGAGCCAGAAGCTTCAACGTTCATCAAGCGAAATCGGTGTTTTTAAAGATCTGAAAATGAGTTTTTCAAACGCAGTTTTCGTCATTTTCCGGGTGGAAAATTAATATAAAAAGTGCCGAGCGGGCCCTAAAATAAATTTATTTATTGTTTTTCAGCCAAAATACGTACCGTGAACTATTTTTTAGTGCATTTTTCACTACCGCGCGCATTACGAAGTTGTTCCAGCAAAGCTATGAAAGATTTGATTTGACAGAAAAAAATTTGAAGATTTCAATGCTGCGGTGTGGTAACGCTGTTTTGTCCAGTTTTAAATTTTTTTCCCCTTCAGTTGGCTCCATTGCAGGTGAAAACAAATGAAGATTTTTGAATGTCAGGCGCACAAAACAAAATTAAATGAAATTTGTGTTGTGTTGTGAATTTGAACAGGATTTGTGAATATAAGTGCAGAGTACATTAATTGACAACAGGTGAACAAGAAAAGGAGTGTAGAGTGGAGTGGGAATTGCTGTTAGATAGACAACGGGTAAGAATTTTGTTGCAAAATATTTGAGTTGCGAAATGCTTTGTAACAAGTTGAAACCTGAAGAATTCAATGGGTTCTGAGAAACGTAGTGCATGGATGAAAAAAATTTGTGATTTTTCGAGAAACCACTATAACTATCATGCAATTGATATGTTATAGATCTCAGGTCTGTGTCATTCACGCCTTTCAAGAAAACTCAACATATATGTAACACCAGGAAAATAATTATGGGTTATGGGTTCACTCTATGTAAGCCCATAACTTTTTTGTATTTCTTGTTACCTTCCTTGTTACCAATTTTCTTTTGATCTGATGTAATCTGTACTTTTCCTTGTTTTTCTGAAAATGGTCCATTGCTGCTGGTAAAGGGTTTTCCAATAAGGACTTGACAACTTTTTTTCAAAATAAAATGCAAACCATTTGAGATATTTCAAAAACTTTATTATTTACCATGATAAAAATGTTAAGTTTACTGAATAAATTGACAGTGACAGTTCGATGATTAGTGAAAGGGTGCGTTCACAAATTGAATTCAAAGTTGTCAAGTCCCTATTGGAAAACCCGATATTTCATATTTTATTGGTTCCATTAATTCTGTACCGGATACATTACATAGCTCTTCATAAATTCGCTTGCACCACCTCCCGTAATAATAACATGAGCGAAATAGAATGAACCCAATTAATTTTTATTTGCAAGTATAAAATCTGTGTATCTCAAATTTGAAACTTTCCTTTTTATGATTGCAATTACTTTATTTGTAAAAATTGGAACAAATATCAATTCTAATATCGTTACCTCTTCTACCGTTTCCAGCACAACATACAGTAAGAATTTCAACATCAAGCGACAACGGCCACAACGAGGGAGGAATACAAAGTAAGCTAATAACGGTTTTTTCTTTGATTGTTTTTCTTGTAGTTGTAATGCAGATATTTGTGTGGGAGGTGGTAGTGATTGTCTAGAGACAAATTCTGGCAAAATTTGAAGTTTGTGCATTGTATAGTTTCAATGGAAATCGATAAAATGCATTTAACAAAAATTATTCATTTGTATGGGGGGGGGGGGAGTGTAGAGAATTAGTGTGTTGGATTTAGTGAGATTGTGCGATTTGTATGTGGGGTGGTGGAATTGGGCCTAGCACATCTTTGCTGTTGCCCTTGACGCCTCTAAACGTCTTGGTGTTGTTCGAAAATTCAAAAAGCATTTCACACCTGTCGACATGGCAACCATTTGTAAGGCGTTGGCAAGCAAAAATTGATTCTAACGTTACGGATTTGAACCAATTTTTTCGGTTGGTGTCAAAATGTTTCATACAAAATTTAGGAATCACGGGTTCAATGGGTACTGAGAAAATTAATGCATTGGCTTAAGTTAAATCGTGCAGTTGGTGTTGGAGGTGGTGGGGGAGGGGCGAGTTCTTAAAAAGTCTTTCTCTTCATTTCTTTTCGGCGAAGTCGACGGTTTGTAAAGTTGTGAAATTGTGTCAGATTGATTGTATGGGAGGAGATAGAAGTGGGTAGTAAGACTAATAGTCTATTTCTTGGCCCTAGTAATAACTCTAAATAAATATGAAGTACACAAATTCTGCTCGATAAAATTTTTACGCACCGAGTAAGTTCGCTTAGAGTATTTACTGAAATGGGTCAGTTTGTTTGTATGGGAGATGGTGGAAGGAAGGGGAGGACTTAAATAATTTCCATGAAGTAGATTGAAATCTTTATAAAAGTGATATATTTCAAATTTCAGTCCAGCCGCTTTACAATTTCAGGTTCCAAAATTTAGATTATTTATTTTTATATAATTTACATATTTATTTATTATTTTTTTTATGTATTCTTTTATATATTATATTTTATATATTTTGCACACAGTAGGGTTGACGTTATTACATCTTTGTCAATTCCAACGTAGCAATTAAATTATGAATTCGTTAAACCTCCAAAAGAATTTGAGAACTATTTTTTTTTTTTTATATAATGCTGTTTATTAAATTTAAAGTGATACAATAATACATAATTTTATCTTCGCACTACTCCCCAATTAAGGTTGCCCTTGTGTTAGGGGTGAGGAGTTCTTCTGCTTAATTATCTAAATTTTTGTTTATAAAATATTTCCAGTCTTCTTAATGTTCTATTCCAATCTATTTTAGTTTACTTATCTATATAAATATGATTGTAGTGTCTGTCTGTGATTTGTTTATAAATGGCTATAAATAAGTTTTTTGCTTCATTTTAGCAATAACTAAGCAGAATTTAACGTTTTTAAACAATTTCTCTGTCTGTCTGTCTGTCTTTCCGGCTTTCACGCAAAAACGGCTGCACCGATTGCAATGAAACTTTCACAGATTATTAGCTCTGCCTCGAAGAGTAATCTGCTTAAGGTTTTATTTTTCTCCCCTCACGCCTTCTACCCCCTCCCATACAAAGTGACTCATTTTCAAAAACTTATAATAATCAAATTTTCATGGAATCTATGAAAGCTTTTAATTTGAAATTTAAAATATATTATTTCTATTATAAATGCAATCTTCAAGTATATAAATAGTTTCAATCCCACAACTCCTTCCACCACCTCCCATACAAACTAAACTTTTTCATGAAATACTATACTCCAATTTTCTCAGTACGTATAACTTTGATCGAGCTAAAATTTTGTATTAAATCTTTAATTAGCATAATTAATATTATCGGGAAAAATTTACCGATTAGCTTTACTCCTTCAACCCCCTCCCATACAATGTGGCACAATTCCACGACTTTGCAAAAACTCAATTTTCTTGAAAAGTGTGAATTTAACTGATCTAAAATTTAAAACACATCAATTCCATGGTGATTATAGTTATTTATAGAAAAATTACCAAAAACCCTACACTCCTTCTACCACCTCCCATACAGACTGCACTTTTTCATGAAATACTCTAAACCAATTTTCTCAGTACGTATAACTTTGATCGAGCTAAAATTTTCTGATGAATCCATAATTAGTATTATTATTATTGTCGGGAAAAATTAACCCATAGGCTCCACTCCTTCTACCCCCTCCCTTACAATATGACACAATTTCACGACTTTGCAAAAACTCGATTTTCTTGAAAAGTGTGAATCTAACTGATCTGAAATTTAAAAGATATCAATTGCATGATGATGATAGTTGTATCTAGAAAAATTATCAAAAACCCCCACTCCTTCTACCACCTCCCATACAAATTTCACAATTTCACTAAATCCAATGCACTAAGTTTCTCAAGTTATCTATTCAGTTTTTCAAGCTTAAATTTGGTGCAAAATATTTTTATAGCTACTCTAGCATGGAATGAAAAAAATGAATTTAGTACTGTCATCGCTTCTATCACTCCCCACACAAAAATTCTTAAGATTACAAAAATTTCGATTTCATTGGTAGTATCATATAATGGGGTTTACGCACAATCGAAGTCCTTTTGTGTTTTTAAGCTCAATATCATTTTATTTTGGCTTTTTTCAATTAACACAAGCTACAACTATTCACATGTCCTTAACACGTATACATATGATCTCGAATCACGGATTTGATTTGATCACGAGCCTCTCCCATTCAAATGCGAGTATCTTGCTTTCATTCTTAGTAATTTATGGTTGTGACTATAACAAAATACAAAACATTGTGTTCAAAGAGCCATTTAAGTAAGCGGATTAAATATCCCATATAATGTATTACAAACTACATTCTCAAAAATTTGCTTATTGATGCGATTTTTACGCGGATGAAGTCGCGGGCGTTTGCTAGTTATTTATAATTGTATTTAATTTCTTTTTAATCCAAACATAATTATTTCTTAGCATTTTAAATCTAGCATATACATTATATATTTTTTATGATTAAAATCTATACTTAAATTAATCACAGTTTACAATTCATTTGCATTTCAAATCTATTACATACACACATATACATACATATATGTATACATATATATTGCATATTCCTTACACATCCAAATCTTTATTTAAATTTTACAGGAGATAAGCTTTTAAAGAAATTAACTATTGATAATGACTATTGATAATGACTATCACTTGTGTACATAAACTCTTTCACTTTACTTTTAAATTGGTTAAGGCTATTACTTACCTTAATTTCATTCGGTAAAGTATTGTTTATGTTTAGTTTTATAAGATTATTTTGAACATCTTTATAAATCTGAATGGTCGAAATCAATTTATACATGTCATCCAAATAACATTTATAATAGGGAAGAGTAGATTTGATGGGAATCTTTTTGGTTTTTTTAATAATATTTTTATCAGTAGTTTTTGGGCTATTTTTAGTGGCTTTGCTATAGTGGCGGTAACAGATCCCCATGCAATTAACCCATATTGTAAGATTGCGTATATTACACCAAAGTAAAAAGTTCTTACTGCCTTTTTCGTTAGAAAGGACCTTATATCTAGACATACCGGAATAAGGTTTTTTAAACGTTTGGTTACACTTTCTACTTGGATATCCCATTTCATGTTTTGGTCTATAATGACACTAAGTATTTCACACTAGAAACTCTTGATAATTTAGGACATTGACAATTTGAAGTGCACTCCGAAGAATGAAGCCGTATATCAAATGAGACAGGGAGTTCGTTTTGTCTTAATGCAAATGCAATGAAATTGGATTTATAGGCATTGAGAGTAAGTATGTCATTATTTAACCAATCCTTTATTATCAACATGCTATAGTTAGCCTTTAGGTTAATGCCTTCCCATGTATTGTCTTCAATGAAAAGTACTGTATCATCAGCATAAGAGATCATTTCTCCCTTTACTTGTTCCTCATACAGGTCATTGACATAAATAAGGAATAGTATTGGTCCTAGTACCGTACCTTGAGGTACTCCGTATTCAGAATACAAAGTATCACTTACTGAATTTACAATTTTAGCTCTCTGTTCTCTTCTCTCCAGATAGCTCGCAAACCAATTTCCCCATCTTGCTTTTAGTTTCATTTTATTCACCTTCTCTATAATTTTCTCATGCAGGATGGAGTCCAATGCCTTAGCCAAATCAAGAAATATGGCACAAGCTTTGTTTCCATTATCGAGTGCGGTTGTTATTTTATTACTTAAAGAAGAAATCGTGTGTGCTGCGACCTTTTCTAAAACCGAATTGGTTATCATTAAGAAGATTGTTTTGCTCTATATCTTCCATAATTCTTCTTTTAGCAGCTTTTTCTAACACTTTTCCAATGTTTGATATGACGGAAATCGGTCTGTAATTATTTAAAAATTTAGCATTTCCTCCTTTGTAAACAGGAGTGATAATGCTTTTTTTGTATATTTCAGGAAACTTTCCAGTCATAAAGCTTATGTTTATTATGTGCGCTAGAGGTTTGGCGATGTCTTGACTAATACATTTCAAGCATTCAACAGTTATTGAAATCTTGAGAAGTATGGAATAATTATTATTCGCAACTTCTTTTACAGGAGTCGATTCCGATCTCGAGTCGATTCAGCGTTTTGTTATGCAAGCGTTGCATTTCCAGCTTTTCAACTTGTTTTGGTCCTTTAGGAAGCCAAGCTCCGTTGCACTAAGCCCCGCACATTTTAGATGGAAAACGTAATTACAAGCTGTGCAAGCAATTGATTCTTTATTACCACGCTCAGTTGATTCATGGCATTCCGCACAGATAACCATTTTAAGAAATTAGATATAAGTATTATAAATATATTTTTTTAAAAAAGATTTGAGAACGCAGTCAAAACCAAGTTGTCAGATTGACAGCAGAACTGAAACTGAATGAATTTTGTCTTAAACTTTTGTTCAGTAGATTGAAATCATAATAAAAGTAATGTATTCCGAATTTCAGATCAATAAAAACTGTACTGAACGACGGACGTGTAAGTAAGTTAGAGAGGTCACGGACGGACAGACGGACAGACGGACGTACATCAGGTTTTGAGATTTTTGAGAGATAATTTTTTTCTCCGAGCCTTATTTCTTGGCGTTACAAACTTTGCGGCAAACTTATAATACTCTCAGATTTCATCTAGATTATAAACATTGTGTACCTATTACATAATAACCTGTATAGTATACCCACAATAAGTGATACTATTTCTTAATATGCTGCCTGTTGACCCAAAACAGTGCACAATCTGCGTAAAGAGATTTTCGCGTGGCGAACACTTAAGAAGCCACATAGCGGCTGTTCATGAGAAAATTCTTGACGCACAGTGCGATATCTGTGGAAAGAAATTTTCGAGGCGCGCAAAATTAATAGAACACAAAAGGCGAGTTCACATAACAAAGGAACTCAAACTAGTTCTACGTATGCTGACTGTTGACGCAAAACAGTGCACAATTTGCGAAAAGAGATTTTCGCATAGCAGTTACTTAAGAGAGCACATACTGAGAATTCACGGCACCATGGATGTCGAGACTTTGATCGAAGCGGCTCACAGGTTGCCGCCGTCTAAGCCACGGCCTCACATGTGCCCGAAATGCGGAAGGGGATTTGCGCATCGCAGGTCTTTACTCGCACACATAACGACAATTCACCACACCGTGGATGGCGAGGCGATAACTTGGAGCGAAGCGGCTCACATGTTGCCGCCGCTTAAGTCGCGGCTTCGACCACGACCTTACCAGTGCCCGAAATGCGACAGAGCGTACACACGGGCTGAAAGCTTAACGAGACACACAAGGTTGAGCCACAAGCGGTGGGAAAAGCCCGCGCCCAAAAAACATGGAGTACGCGTGCGTCGAGAGCGCGCAACAGACATTAAAGATGCCGCCGACGCTGGCAGCTCGGTGCCTTGAACCCTGATTTTAACAGAGGGGCATTCTAGGCGATTCTTCGTCGAATGCGGCCTCAACGTGCTGGAAAACCGCAGCTCGTTTGGCATCCTGGCGTTTCAGGGAAAAGCAGTCAATGTGCTCAAGAGGAGCAAAAACCAGCAGTTGAACCACCTCCCATTCAAGAAGATCATCGAAACGGTCGGACTGGAGCGCGGCAAGGAGTACAATACTCCGGAGGACCTGCAGTCGTTGCGGTATGAGTGCATCGTGATGGCGTTCGACGCAGATCCGGACGGCGGCCTCGTCTCGAATTTCCTCAAGCAGGAGTGGCCAAGCCTTCTGAAGCATTCCTTTTTGTACAGCTTCCGAACTCCTGCCTTCACGGCAACGAAAGGAGAAATAAACCTGAAATTCTACTCTGAAGAAGAATTGAAGGAGTGGAAGTCTGAAGCGAAGGACTGCGACTACTTCACACTACTGCCCCGCAGAAGTCTCGGTGGGTGGAGTAGTGACGAGGCAAAGGATTTGTTCCTTTGCTTCGAAGAACGCATTGCGGCGATAACATCGCAGAGTATTGACATTTCATATGCAGCACAGCTTGCAAGATTTTCCGAGGCCAGTGTCGCCCGCTGTATTCCATCTGCAATAGACGGATTGAACGACGTCCAGAGGACTATTTTACAGACGTATTTCCTTAAGTTCGAAGGGAAGCGTATGTCTGTATGCACTTTGGGTGGAGCTGTATTTGAGGCCATGAACCGTAAGACCTCAACCGAAGCGGTCTGCGATGCAATCGTGCGAATGACCCGCGAGTACGTGGGAGCGAACAACGTGGCATGGCTGCGCGCAAAGGGCCAGTCGGGGTCACGGGTGTGGGGAGGTGTGAACAAAGCCACATCAAAATACACCGAAGTGGTGTTATCCCCAATAACCCGTACGATCTATGATGCACGGGATCAAATCACCTGCAACCAAGGGGGACAATAATTAGTGCCGGTAATACCCGTGGCCGTATTGAACCCAATGAACAACGTCGCAGCTGGGCATAACACCTATACACACGGTCACGATATCCATGATATCATCGATGTGATTAGGTGTGTAATCGCCGGCGAGGAACCGCGGCCTTTGAAGCCGGCCCATAGAAAGTTCAAAGGAAAAATATCTAAAAATATGCACGGGGGATGGTTCTCACATGGCAATATTGCCATTTTCGACAGAGAGCAAAGAAAAATTGCAATCACGGAGTTGCCGATCGGAGTATGGACTGAACCATACAAGGTCGACGTCTTGCGGCCCCTCCAGGAGGCGGAAGTAATTTCGTCACTGAAGGATATGAGCACAGACGATCAGATCCACTTCACTGCAACGCTTTCGGCCGAAGAGTTTGCAGATTGTGATCGGACTCTGAACGGTTTCTTCGACACATTCAATCTGAGCAAAAATATGCAAAGAGAAGTGGCCAACTTATTGCTTGAAGATGGCTCCGTCGGGCACTTCAACTCGCCAGTAGATTTAGTTCGAGAGTGGTGGGGCGCTCGCGACAAAATTTACGAGAAGCGCAAGGCCAATTTGGAGGAAGCCCTAGTGACGAAGATTGAAAACCTCAAAAAAACCGGCGGTCGAGAGGAGGAAATAGCTCAGAAGCAATCCGAGTTGATGGAGCTGGAGCGAAAAACTACTGCGGAGATGTGGGAGGAGGATGTGGCCGGGGTTCAATGGACTTACGCAAGCCTACGGAGAGACCCCCCAACTACCCCCGAGGTCGTCAACCTCGAATTCGAGTTTGTCGACGACGCCTCGTTCGGAGTGATGGAAGTGGGTGACGAAGCGGTTGATGAAATAGGGGAGACCCTCCTCCCCTCGAACCGTCCAACGACACCACTTCTGCAACTAACAGCTGCACCACCGCCGCCCAATTCTCGAGTTGGACTCGACAACATCGCCAACAACTGCTACGCAAACAGTGTTCTGCAGGCCCTACGTATGACCGCGGCATTCACGCGGAACATACAGCAATTGAGGTCGATAAGCGGCAGACTTCTGGACTTGCAGCAATTGCTGGACTTGCTGACGCACTCCAACCGAACCTCAATCACAGCAGAAACGGTCATTCGCAAATACACACAAGGTGCATTTGAGTGGGGTCGACAGCACGACAGTCCTGAATTTCTGAATCACCTCCTCGTCTGTGTCAGCGAGGACCTACTCAACCAGTCGACGCCGACTGCAATCGAGGACTTATTCTCGACTGAAATTGCAATAAACAAAAAGTGCTTGACATGTGATCAAGTAAGCACGACTTATGACTCACGCCGCAATCTGGGGCTCGCTATCCTGGACAACTCGGAATGTTGCTCCGTCACAGCCTTACTGCAGCGTAATTGGACACGCGAAGCACTCAGGTACACTTGCGGCAACTGCCAGGACGAGAGAGACTGCGAAAAAACCGAAAAAATGTCGAACCCCCCCAGTCATCTCATCATCACTTTAAACAGAGTGAAATGGAACCACAGTATAGCGGGAGTCAAGGTAAAGCGCAAGGTGACCATTAATGAGTTCATCGACATTGCCTTCAGCCCGCGCGACGCAACATCGGAGGGTTTGGCGGTCTACAAGATAAATGCCGCTGTGGTCCACTCGGGTGTGCGTATGGACTTAGGCCACTATTACACGTATGCGGCCGACAGAACAACGGGTACTTGGCATAAATTCGATGACCATATCGTGACAAGTTGCTCCCTTTCGGAGCTGCAAAACCTGCAACACCCCGACACACCGTACATTCTATTCTATGAAAATATATCTTCTGTATTGGATGCGTCTGTTTCGGATCGGTCACGTTCGTCTGCCATGAAAGCAGCAACACAAAACGAACAAGTAGCCGACAGTGCTGCAGTAGGTCATTCATTGGACATGGATATTGGAGAAGTCTGGGAAGACGCGGACATGTCGCAGGCTGCCCAATCCATCACTCACCTACCGCAAGTTGCTGTGAAGAATTCTGCCGAACTCACTACGTACCCACTGCAATTGAACAGCTCTCAATTGGATTTATTTGGAAATACTATAATCACGTATTCCTACTCTTCGCAGCACAGCGAAAAAGCCCTTTTCAACCTGGAGGCGAAAGTAAGAGATCCCTAGGGCAATGCGACAACGTTGAACAAAGGTCGCAGTTGTAACGTCTGCAAAGAGACCTTTGACAGCAGTGAAGAGCTGGAAAAGCACAAATCGCAGCACAACGGTGAAAAACCCTTCGCCTGCCAGCTATGTCCCAAGACGTTCAAACGGCGTCAGGAGCGGGACCGACATTTCCTGTCGTACGAGCGCCGCAACCTTAAAATGTTGGAAAAATGCGCCAATTGTGGGAAGATTTTCAAACGCTCAAATGACCTGAAACGCCACGTCGCACACATTCACGAGCGTGAATTATAGATAGATCAGGACTATTTGCATCTTCAGCCATTCCATATCAGAGACTGACCTGCATCAGGACTACATGCGCCTTCAGGCATCGCATATCAGAGACTGACTTGCATCAGGACTACATGCGCCTTCAGGCATTGCATATCAAAGACTGACTTGCATCAGGACTATATGCGTCCCCAAACACAATGTGTGGGGTAAATTTTTCTCTCGATCTCATCAAAAACCGATACTTGCAATACTTACTGACTTACTGACTTAATGACTTACTTTCGCCAAAACCCCTCGGTAAAAAAAAAACCATCGAAGAACGACGACGTGGACTGCGAATCATGGAAGCTGTGTGAACTCAAGCGCATCAAGCGAGACCGTGAAGAAAAAGAGCAGTAAGTAGTTTTCCAATTCAAAAAATACCACAAAGTTCTATCTAATAAACTAAATTATTCTCAGGCTTGAAACAGTTGAAAAAGAAGAACTCAAAATCGATCGTTGCCGTAATATAACCGACGAAGAACGTCGAACAACATCCGAAACTTGTCACGAACAAAGCAGTCGAAGTAAAATGCAAGGTCCTGCAGAAATATTATCATCGCGGTGAATTAAGGAATCAAAGAATCTTTGTCCGCTGCATCGCGAATCTCAACGGCCACCATGGAAGAAGGTCTACCCCGATTATTACGACGGTATCGAGCATGCGTTAGATCTAAAATTCATCGCGACGAAAATCCAAGCGAGTGCGTACACGTGCTTATCGGAAGTGGAAAAGGACCTGTTGCAGATGGCGCATGTTTAACGAACCGGGATCGCAAATTTATAAGGATGTGAAAACGTTAAAAGCAGTAAGTTAGTTTCGACGACCGGGGAGCTGCGAAGCTTAAAAAAATAAATCGATATCCACTTGGCGATATTTAGCAAAATGCTACCCAGACGATGAGGGTGGGAATTCGAAGAAATACGGCCGACCACTTGGCAACTTTTCGATCATCTTTTTAATGCTGCTAGTGCCTCAGGCGGTTTCTCAATTTTTTCTTTAAAATTACTTGCTTGAACGTTTTGTATTTTCTGAACGAAATAGGTTATTACACTCATCAGCTCTATTTTCAGTGTAGTCTGATTTAATTCGGAAATTAAGTTATTTATTATTTCCTTTCTTCTTTTATAATTTATTATTATTTTTTATTTCTTGTTTCCGAACAAAGCCAATTGAAAATCCTGATGCAACAGGCGCCCCACTCGGTCAATCACTTTGGAAACTCGGAGATTTCA
Organism: Chorisops tibialis; assembly: GCA_963669355.1. Classification (NCBI taxonomy): domain Eukaryota; kingdom Metazoa; phylum Arthropoda; class Insecta; order Diptera; family Stratiomyidae; genus Chorisops; species Chorisops tibialis. Next base: position 184,573,531 of record OY770262.1, read on the forward strand.
TCCAGAATATTATGAACTGACTAAAAAACCGATTTTTATGGCCCAAATTCAAAATAAGCTGGAAAGAGGCGACTACGTTAACATATCCGACTTAACCGCTGACCTGCATTTAATGATAAACAATGCGAAACGGGCATTTCCTGCAACTCACTCACCGCAATCATAAGGATGGGGTTGAAATGCTGAAAACAATGAACGCCAAAATTGTTGATGATCAGGTAGGTTTCTTTGATTCGCATCGATATAATTGGAAAATCAAATGAACTGTTTTTTTTTCTATACCAATAGGAGGGAAGTGATATTGAGGATCAGGAAATGCCAGAGACAACTGCCTCTCCAATTCCTAATAATACACCATCGGTCCAGAAGAAAAAAAGGAAGCCAATTTTTCGGAATATTTCCGACCTAAAATCAAACATCCACGATCGTAGCACAAGTAAACTCTTCGCCAAAAGGAAAAGTAACGAGTGCCGCACTAAAAAAGAAATTATTAGCACTTCAAAAGTTCCTAACGGATTTCTCAGTGAACGGACGAAAAGCAATGACTTTATTAATGGAGAAACCATCAAAAAAATTCCATCTATTCTATTCGCGAAATAACCAGCTAATTGATCTAATTTTTCGTTCGATAAAGCAAAAAAAACCGTAACACCGAATATTGTACTTCGCGACTATCACGACAGACCTACAGCATAAAGGACCTGGACGTGTGTCATTAAGACATTGGAGCCGTTACTCTCGTCCATTATTTACAGCATCAGTAGCAAGCACGAACAGACGGCAATTATTGATTGGTTCTCCCGAAATTCATGGAGCAGCTGATTTGCAATTTAATGGTCCGGTCGGGAATTTCATATTGAAAACCGAAGTGGTTAAAGGTGAGTGGCCGAAAGCCGAAATCATGAAATTTGCTAATCCCCCTTTTCCTGCAGCTCTCATCTTCCTCGTCACGGTTAACTGAGCTAATTGAATTGGAATGTAATCTTCGTTCTGTTATGTCTGGAATACCATCAGATAACGTACCATTAGTATTTCATCATAATATCACACAAAGTTCAATAATATGCCGCAATGTTTTCAGTAATTTTATTGAGCGCATTTAATTCGTTTCTCGTCAATTCGCATCTTTTCGTTTGCAGATACGTTTACACGAATCGTGGTGTCCGGGAATTGTTTCGCGGAATTCTTAGCGATCGATTTGAGGTGAAATGAATGACAAATGAAGATAAAATCTCAAAGTTCGAGCTTCTGAAGACATGCGTTAACAATTGTAGAGAATGAAATGAATGAAAAAGAACGTTTCGGCATCGCAGGTTGAAAAATCAAAGATTAAATCCGGGAGACTCTTTTGCAGCCAGGTACCTCATTCGAGAATAATTGTGTCCAATTAGAATTGTTATTAACAATTTCCAGGAGCAGATTTGGTAATATATGATGAAGGACATATAATAGAAAATCGAAAATTGGTTACCAGTATAGCAGTATCCAAACTGAAAACTCAACGACGAATAATTCTTACAGGGACACCAATACAGAATAATCCTAAAGAATGTATGCGTTATTTTTCGGGCTTTTATTTTGACCTTATTTTTATTTGGAAAGTATTTTTTATTTCAGATTATCATCATGAACCCGGTCGATTCGCACACAGTAAAATACGATCTCTAATTTGACGATAAATTTTTCACTCAATTATCGTAAGGTTTATCCCGCTTAGTGCAATGTTTTCGTCTTCGATGGAGTTCGATTGATATGCCTTCGACGAATTTTGAGGAGATTGTGGTCAAGCATCAAATGTACGAAAAGGAAGAATTTAAAACGCTCAAATCGATGAACATATTTTATCAAGCTGGTTGGTAGCAGTAAAGCTGGCTACCCGGTATTTTATTGTATTGCGCGACGATACAAGTAATTTAATCGAAATATTTTTGAAAAAAAAACTTTCGAAATATAATATTTTTCATTTAGAATTGGAGAAACGAACGGCGATCTTCTCATTTATCATGTTATCTTGAGTTTGAAACCATTCTGTCATTCCCCATTCGAAGTTGTTATTGATTTCACGCACACATATTCCGACAATCGTTTTCGTACCGAATTCCCACAAAAATGGTTTTATGTTTTGCCTGCTGCTGCTACGTAAATGTTCATGCTGTCTACATTTACAATTGAAATTCGTGGGACTTTAATGAGACCTTCAATTTGAAATGCGAGAATAAGCAGGCATGTGTAACTTTATTGCCCAAATGTCTCTTAGGATACCGTTACACTACGGACAAATCAGGAATTTACGGCTGGAGCCGTAAATCCTATCCATTCAATGGTATTAAAATATCAATGCAAAGCCAACTCGGACATCCGACATCCACTGTCCCGACAATTGGAAAAATCCATGAAATCGTCACCATGGGTCCGGTATCAGTACAGGTAAATTTTTGACATCCTATTTTCTTCAGTTTTTTTGAAATGCAAATACCTTCGCAGACTTTATCCTCGCTGGAATCTCACAAAGAAAATCGAAAATCTAGATTCGCTAACTACGCTGAAGGAGATTGAATTCTACGATAATCAAATCACCAAAATCGAAAACTTGAATCGATTGATCAACCTTAAGTGAGAGTCTCGTTCGAGAAAACTTCCAAAAATTAGTTTTAATTTTGTATTGTTGTTGAGAAGGTTGAAAGATTGAGGTGTGCGCTCACTGTTGCCACAAAATGACCGATCATTCAACGCTAATTTCTTTTTTTTTTAAGAAATAATTCTTTTTGTATTCTAAGTTTAATTTTGCTTTTAGATATAAAGTTTCGGTTTCTCTCGCAACCTTTTATCCATCATTTATTTGATAGTTCAACATCAATACTTTTTATTGAATCTTTTTTTCATTTTCTTTCGGAGGTGTACTTCAGATTGTAATCAATTTTAAATTTTGCATCTCATTTTTAAACAATTCCCTTTCAAGTTTTTGGTAGAATTTTCGGTTTTCTTGTTCGTGTGTACAATCAGTAACACAAGCAATCAAATGGGATCACAGAAATCCAATTTCAATTGCAATATTAACCCAGTAAACAATGGGACAGAAACAGTTCTCATCCATATGGCGCGAAGCTGAGCATCGGCCTTTAGTTGTCGTCAGGACTTGTATACTGCTCTGGCCTCTTGCTCAACTGCTCGCATGTGCTACATGGTCTCTTCCTTGAGGATTATAATCCAGAGCCTGTTGGGTGATGTTTCGCTCTTGTTTCCTCAAAGTGTGACCGATTCACTGCCGTTTCTTGGTAAGCCTAACGGTCGCCATGTAGTACACCCGAAATCAACAAGAGTTGGACGCATGTTTCTTGAATCCAGTAAGCAGGTTTTAAACCAGTTTTAGTCCAACAAACTTCCTTCTATTTACTAGACACAGTGCAAGCTTAAACCGAACATTTGCTTTGAACTCGTATTTTTCCCTTAGTTCTCTTTCGTAACTTTTAATTTGGCTATTTAACGGAGTTTTTAAAATTTTATTACTTTATATCTAAAAATTTTAGTTTATTACACAATATTATCTTACACTTAATCCATTCGTAAATTTTTTATTTTCAAATAATCCTGCTCATAGTAAGTCTATAAATTTCTATTATAGTGTCAGTTAACTTTCCATTTACCAATTCATTTCATCAATAATTTTATTTTGCTTATTGGGTTTAAGTTCAAGTTTGTATTGTGTAATTTTCTTATTTTTCATTACAATATATGTTAAGCGACTTTGCGTTGTAAATACTTTAATTGCTCCAACGAAATTGGTATGAAATTTTTCTCAGTACATGAATTTTACGATTAATTATTTTCTTGCTTTTGCCACACAAGATTTCCCTTATCTTCCTTTGCTTTCACTAAGCATGTTTTGAAAGCGCCATGTTTGACGTTCTTAAATGCAGATGACGGTGTCGATTTGAAATTTTTGTCAAAAAAAAAAAAAATTTCAAATCGAATATTTTTTCAAAGTTTTTCATTTTAGATGAGAAAAATGTTAATAGAAAATAATTCAAATAAAAATGAAATAAAATAAATGAAACTGTTTATGTACGGTCATGTTACATATGACTAAAAGACAATTAAAAAGCTTGTAAAATTTGTTTATATAAATAAATTTAATTAAATAAATTGAACTAAAAGCAATGTCGTCTTTCCTCTGCACATATAAAACAGAGGTTTCCTGAAAGCTAAACTCGCATCCTTATCGGCAGAGTAAAACTTGCGTCGAGATGGAATCGAAACCCGGCGTCGTCTGACGAACAGACTGCAAAGCAAGCACGCTGCTGCCCGCTAAGCAACACACACAGCTTTTGTCTAATATGATCGTAAGATGTTTGTATTTTCGCCCCTCTTTTTTCGTTTAGCATTTATTTTTGTCTGAAAATTAAATGACAGCTGAAAATTTCCGCATAAATTTGCACTGCCGCGAGGCCCCGCACAAATTTGCACCCGCGAGTGCGCAGGCCCCGCACAAATTTGCACCTACTTTGTCCTTTGACTTTTTCCAGCCGAGTTGACATTTCTCTGTTGACTTCTCATTCGAATTGTGGTTTCGGACGAGATTGTTAGGAAATGGTTCAAATTGAAAAAAAGATGCCCCACCCACAAGAAAAACAAAGCAATTTTAATAACACTGTCAATTGCAAACTACAACAACAACTGTGGAGCTGGTCGACAAATTGTAAGGTTTAATAAAATCAACAGGTCAAAGATTAATGTTTGATGACAGAGAAACATGAACAGTAAACGATGTTTTTTTATATAATTTATATTTCTTATTATTCTAGTTTACAAAATGAAAGAATTGTAAACGTATTTCAGAAATAAAAGTAGAAGTCTTCATAATACAAAAACAAGCGTCACGATGTGGCGGGCCTAAGATATTAATTATTATTTAGTTTATCATCTGCTATTAGTAGTTGGTTGGATAGCCTGTACTAGTTACTCAGTAAGGAAGAAAGAACATCGGCCTAGGTGATCACCGCTTGAATTTGTTAAACTTTGAACAATTTTTCCAAAGATCGGGACTCCGTCCTGCTTGACCTAGAAATTGCAAATGGATCATGAAGCTTATCATCCGTGATCTTAAAATCTGATAGTGTCTTCCACTGGTACTTGTAAAGTGCACTCTAGTATGGAACAAGTGCAAATCGCACTGCCCCGTTTCGCTGGCTCGGAGCAGCGCCCAATTAACTGCTGAAATTAACCACAAAAAATGGAGAACGAAATCGACGTGTATAAATGAAGTAATTTATTCAGAGGAGCATAAATCGGTATTTGCATGCATCATATACTCCGCCATAGACGGTCCCAAGCCCGAGTTGAGAAAGGAGGAAGGAACATGAAGTTAACCTGAATGGCCAGTAACACCAGTGCGTCTCAGGAAGTAGGCAAAAAGTATGACATAGTTGGACTTGCAGCATAGCTATGAGAACTCCAGCATGTCATATTTAGCTCAAAACTCCCACCCTTTTTCTACTAGGGTGTAATAAATAAGTAGCACCGGTCCTCCAGGTCGGGGGTTGGGCGAGGCGCCGACAACGCATCACCGGAAAAAGAACACTGTCCAGAAACCTGAAGAACAGCCTCGGAAAGGATGGACTCAACGGCAACGACCCCGCAAACGAAAAATGGACTACTCTATTGGATCTTGGAATGTTCGATCCTTATTTAGGACAGGAGCTCTGAAAGAGTTTCTCGAAGAAGTGGCAAAACACAACATCAACATAACTGCCATCCAAGAAACGAAATGGCTCGGTAGCGAAATCATGGACATGAGATCACACACAATCTATCCAAGTGGAAAATTGTCGGGAAGCAGAGAGTTTGGAGTCGCTTTTGTCGTTGACAAAAAATTTAAACAGCAGGTCACGAGCTTCAAACCAATAAGTGAAAGATTGTGTGCAATCCGAATAAAGACTATATTTTTCAACACTTGGTTGATCAACGTTCACGCACCAACAGAAGACAAGGACGATGTAACTAAAGACGAATTTTATGCCACCCTAGAGACAACATATGACTCACTGCCCTCGAATGACCTAAAAATTGTCTTAGGGGATTTTAATGCAAAAATCGGAAAGGAGGAGGCTCATAGAGGAACAACAGGAGGGCACAGTCTCCATGACATAACCAACGACAATGGCCAACGTCTTATTGATTTCGCAAGCAGCAAAAATATCATAGTAAGCTCTACGTGCTTTCCACATCGCGATATTCACAAACAAACGTGGGCATCACCAGATGGTGACACCTTCAACCAAATAGACCACGTTCTTATTGAGAAAAGGGCTGCTTCCAGTATACTTGATGTACGAACTCTCCGCGGTGCGAATTGTGACTCTGATCACTATCTAGTCAGAGCTAAGTATCGATGCAAAATAGCTTGTCGTGGGTATTCGAAAACGAGTAGAGCTCGCAAATTCAATGTCGACAAGCTTAACGACGAAACGGTGGCGCAGGCTTACATGCTAGCATGTAATAAACACCTAACACCAATATATGAAAATATCCAAAGTATGCCAGTGGATAATGCGTGGATGAAAATACGAGACGGCATCAAATCCTCCGCGGAAGAGGTATTAGGATATCAAGCAAGGCGAAAAAGTAATGATTGGTTTGACCAAAAATGTCGCGACACAATAGATAGAAAGAACGAAGCTTACAAAATTTTTACTGAACGACCAACACGAGCCAAAAAAGAAAGATATGACGAGCTTAGGCGATATGCGAAAAAGACCTGCAGACGGAAACAAAGGAAGTACCATAATGACAAGATACATAAAATGGACGACGACATGAGAAAAAATAATACGCGGGACGCATACGCCATAGTAAAAGACTTGAAAAAGGGATATAAACCAAAAACCAGTCTCTGCAAAGACGCAGAGGGCAATATCATCAGCGACACAGAAGAAATCAAAAGGAGATGGGCTTCATACTTCGAACATCTTTTGAATCCCATCCCAGTAGCACTGATAACGACAGACAACATTTCAATTCAAGCCTCAACTGACGAAGATGAACCATCATCGACACCACCCACGCTTCCTGAAATCAAAGCAGCCCTATGTGACCAAAAACGAAACAAAGCGCCGGGAATTGACGAAATACCAGTTGAACTTCTGAAAAACGGTGGAAACTGTGTCGCTGAAATACTGCACAGCATGATATGCAAAATTTGGACAGAGGAAATCATACCCGACGACTGGCGAAAAAGCATTATATGTCCAATTTACAAGAAAGGAGACAAACTCTGCTGTGAGAACTACAGAGGTATATCATTGTTGTGTACGTCCTATAAAATACTGACAAAAATAATTGAACGTCGTCTTAAGCCCTATACTAATCAAATAATTGGCGAATACCAAGGCGGATTCAGAACCGGACGATCTACAACAGACCAGATATTTTCGGTGAAACAGGTGCTTGAGAAATGCTGGGAATATAACACAGACGTGCACCAAATATTCGTAGATTTTAAACAAGCATACGACAGTATCGACAGGAGCGTACTGTACCAAATCATGCTTGACTTTGGAATTCCTCCAAAACTAGTCCGACTAACAAGACTCACAATGACGAACACTGAATCCCAAGTGAGAATACAAACCGATTCCACAACCAGCTTTCCAACGGAATGTGGTTTAAAGCAGGGAGATGGTCTAGCTCCTATGCTTTTCAACTTGGCACTAGAGTATGTCGTCCGAAAAATCCCATACTATTCAAGTCCACCCAACTAGTAGCATACGCTGACGACATTAACATTCTAGCAAGATCCTTCCCTAGTGCTAAGGAGGTATTTTTCAATCTTGACTCCGCCGCAAAAGAAGTCGGGTTGCGCATTAATGAAAGCAAAACAAAAGTAATGACGCAAACAAGAAGGAGAACGCCAATCAGACAAAACATAGCAATTGCGGAATATAATTTGGAGAGTGTGGACAAATTCATATATCTTGGGGCTAATCTAGCAAAGGACGGTAATGAAACAGACGAAATCAAACGACGGATAATACTAGCAAATAAGACGTATTATTCGGTACTTCCAATAATGAAATCCAAGAAAGTGCACAGGAACAATAAGCTGCGGATTTATAAAACTATTATACGACCTGTGCTCTGTTATGGCAGCGAGACGTGGACGCGAACTTCCGAAAAAGCAGTTAACGCATTCGAAAGAAAGGTCCTCCGAAGAATTTTGGGACCTGTGAAGGAAGGAACGGAATGGCGAATAAGATACAACCATGAGTTATATCAACTCTACGACGAGCCAGAAGCTTCAACGTTCATCAAGTTACGTAAACTGCAGTGGGCTGGCCATGTAGAGCGAATGGAAGACAGAAGAATCCCCAAACGTGCTCTTAAAGGCAAAGCGAGTGGTAACCGGCCAGTAGGCAAACCACGCAAGCGATGGGAAGACTCGGTTGATGAAGGCAGCAAAGCCATTCTAAAAATTAGCAGCTGGAGGACGCGGTCTTTGGATCGAGACGATTGGAGGCGACGACTTCAGGAGGCCAGGGCCCGATTTGGGCTGTCGCGCCATTGATGATGCATCATATCCAGCGGGGAAAATTAAAAGACATTGAAAGTGAAAAAAAAAATGATCCAGTATTGCTAAATTTAAACTCTTATTTGCGCTTAGAAATTTAAAATCAAGACGCTATTATTAGTTGGTGAACAACAATAGCGTAATTTTAAATTAGGATCATGCAAAAGAAAGTAATTATTACTGTGTACTACAACCGTATTTCATTGATGACTTTGAAGTGCTTTTTTTCAGTTGAGTGCATAATTTTTTCTTTCAAGGTTTCATATATCTGCATATTTCAGACAAAAATAAAAGCATGGAGAACTAATGGAGTGCGCGTTGCAAAATGTTGGACACATGCTAACTGCCAGATTCGAAACAGACTTGTCTCCATCCTTCTCGGTTCAGTGACTGCTTCCTCCAGTTTGAAAATCTTAGCAATCTGCGTCAATGGAATCCTTCCATCGCTTCCGCGGGTTTCCAACTAGTCTTTGTCCATTAACTTTCTCCTTTAGTGTCAATCAATCAAATTCCTGTTAAGACCCCCTATAGGGGCATGTGACAGAAATAACTCTCTTTCAAGGCGTGATCCTGAGCATCGGCCTTAAGCAGTTGTCCCCTTTAGTATGCGTTTGGGAATTCTTCCGTTAACCATCCGCTCCGCTTGACCAGCCCATTGTAGCATAATTTTTGTTTTGTTTTCGTTAATACGTAGACTAACTTCCCTAGCTAGGATATTTATGTCGTCGGCATATGGTACGAATTATGTGGATTTGAAGCATAGTGTTCCCTTGGGAAGTTTCCGAACAACATATTCGAGTGTCAAATCGAAAAGCATATGTGCCAGGCCATCACCATTAAACAAGGCTATGTCCTGGCAGTTCTAAAGCTGCAATTCAGATCGTTTTCCACTCTGACCTGTGACAAACACTCATTCCTTGTTATTCTTGTAAACCAAACCAGTTTTGGTGAAACTCCAAAATGATTTTATATAATACGCGCCTGTCGATACTGCCGTATGCCTGTTTGAACTCAACAAATATCTGGTGCGCATTAATGTTATATAGGGTTATCCAATAAGAGGTGTTATTCCCGTAAAAGATCAATGGTTTCGGTGCTTGTGTGGCACGTAGCGCCGTCTTATTGAAAGTAAACGTTGTCCAGATCAATATCATCCAATTCCGGCCATAAAAAATCAGTAATCATCTCTCGATAGCGCTCCATTCACCGTAACTGTTGCTCCAGCCTCATTTTCGAAAAAGTAAGGTCCAATGACCCCGCCGGACCATAAACCGCACCAAACAGTCACACGTTGAGGATGGAGAGGCTTTTCAACAATAACTCTAAGGTTTTCTGAGCCCCAGATGCGACAGTTTTGCTTGTTGACGTAGCCACCGAGGTGGAAATGGTCCTCATCAATCAAGAATAGTGTATTATAATAATGTGAATTTTATTTCAATGCGTTGTTGAAGCGTGTATCGTTCCATTTTTATTAATGGCGTAGTTTCTACTTGTCAAATGTCAAAAAATTACAGCTTCAAAAGTGACATCTACCAAAATAGCGGGCTATTCAAAATAACACCTCTTATTGGATTACCCTATATTATCAGCACCTGTTTAACTGAGAATATCTGGTCTGTCGTCGATAGTCCAGCTCTTTGGTATTCATCAATTACTTTGTCAGCATAGGGCTTAATTTTCTTTTCCAAAAGTTTCGTCATGATTTTATAAGACGTACACAACGCAGATACTCGTCGATAGGTTTCGGAGCAGTTTGTCCCTTTTTTTATAAATTGGACATATGATAGTCTTGCGCTTATCTCGAGGAAGTGTATCCTGGCTGTCTTACTTTTACGGTTGTGGGAGGACTCAAAGAGGATCCTTCATCATTATAAATGAATTCACAACGAAAAGGATTCAAAAGAATTATCTCTAAATCTCCTTAAATTCTTTAAATTCATTTAAATTTTTACAAATTTTAATTCATCTTTATTCACAAGAAACCAAAAAAAATTTTTACATTTACTTCAAATAAAGTAACATGATAATAAACTGAAAAATATTTACTTATGAATGAATTTCATAAATGTTTTATTTAATAAAAATAAATTAAAAACTATTTCATTGTTTAATGCAGAATTCAAAAATATTACAAAATCTCGATGACAATTTTATTGCTCACTATTTACCAATTCGAACCACTGTCGCATCGCTTCACTTAATACAATCGGCAATTGTCCTAAATCACGAACTATCACATAATAAGGAAACGGAAAACCGTCCAGATACGATTTCATAGTAATCGATTTTCTATCAATCGAAAATTGTGGAACTCGAATATCAAGTATTGAATGCTAAAATAATTAAATCGGTTAAAAATATTTTCTTTTGCTTAGAAATCATAGAGTGATTTTACCTTATTTTCAGGATTATCAATAATAATATAGACGAGGAAAATTCGTTGTAATCGTGCCAACTTCACGGCATTTTTCACCTTCTGTTCACCCTCGCTGAAGATATTTCTTCCGTCGCTGAGAATAAGTAGTAAATTCTCAAAAATACCATTGCTTCCTGCGAATCCCTCTTCCGCGTTCGCCGTCCGTACAAAATCTAGCAACTCGGCGATTCTGCTTTGATTTTGAGCGAATTCCAATCCCTTCACTAATTTCGGACCGTCGAATTGTTCGGTATGATTTAAAATGATATGTGGCGATTCACCGAACGACATAATGCTTAATTTACCGCTTTCCAACAGGGTTAAAGCTTGCGAAACAAGCGAAATAGCTTGCAGCGTTAAATTCTTTGAATTGTTATGATGCATTGATTTCGAATCGTCGATTGCTATTGTAATTTTATAGTCGCGCTGTGACGGCTTCGTGCGCCTAAGCCAGATTTTATCCTTACGAAATTGGGATGCAATGTACGGAATGATTTTTTTCATATTGATTCGTCGCCCGGTACGATAGTCGCCTTTCAGGCGAGTACACTTGGTTGGTTCGAGAATTAATCGCAATTGTTCGCAGAGTTCACGAGCATTTGGCATCATTTTATTCGAAATTGATTGCCAGGTTTCGAAATCTTCGCGTTCGGCTAACATAGGTTTCTTCGATGTTAAATCGTTTTGATACATTCGCCGTAAATCGAGGATCTCGGTTGTGGTCGGTTCTTGTGACGGGGCGTTATCGGTCAGAATATCCTTACTATAATCAAAGAAATTAAACAAAAAATAAAGAAAATTAATATTACAAAACTTACATGCAATGCGCAGATGTGCTATCATCCCGACGAACGGAATACGTATCTGTTAAATCGCCTTCAACTTCCATCTTTTCGGTTGTTTCACAAACCTCTTTAGTTTTTTCCGATTTAGACGGTTTCTTTGAACTTTGTTCGGTCTTTTCAGCTTCTAGATCGGGTACTTCTTCTATTTCGATATCGTCCTTTTCAGGTTCATCGATTTCCATTAGTTCGTCGGTATTCTCTTCCTCAGCATCTTCATCCTTATCCTCATCGGCGAGATGTTGAACTTGTTTGGATTGCTCTTCGGTGGCGCTATCCAGAGTTGTACTATCAGTCTTTTTCGCTTCTCTAACATGCTGATACTCATCCGATTCCATCGGTGGATTTTTCTCCTCTTCGCCTTGGTCTTCAGTCGGATTGTCTTTTAATTTACCAATGGTTTTCAATTGCTTGATTTGATTTTTGTCAGCGTCACCTTTAATAGAAAAGTTTTTTTTTTTGCTCCTTTTTCAAATGGTTAAAATTCTATTACCTAACGTTCTTTCCTCATTAATATTGCCCTGCTGTTTTCGCTCTTTCACGTTCTTCTTGTCGTCCTTTTCCTGATCAGTTCTTGTCTGTTTCGTATCGGCAATGCCTTGATGGCCACGCTCTGAAGTCTACAAAGAAAAAATTAATTTAACTCGTCCAATTCATATTATATTTTACTTACATCATTCTCGGCTTGCCCAACGCCTTCTTTCTCTTCGCCAGTGTCCTGTTCGTCCATGTTTGAGTCCTGCTCAATTTGTGTATCATTCTCATTTACAACCTGATCATTCGATCCATTCTTTTCTTTCTCCTGAACCGATTGAACATTTTCTTCTTTCGATGTTTTGTCCTTCGACTCGGCATAGTCCTGTTCTACCTTATCTTCCGGCTTTTCTTGCGGATCTGGTTCTTCTGGACTTTCACCATCATCCTTAACATCATCTTTGACTTGTGACTGGTCTTCGGTTTGTTCTCCTTCCTGCTCTTCATTCACTTCTTCGGGCGGATTTTCTTCGTCACGCTTCATTCCAGCCTCTGGTTCCGGTTCAGAATCTGAATCATCATCATTTTGATCGGCATTCTCATCTTTGCTTTCTTCTTCGGGAATTTCTTCATCTTGTTCCATCTCTTCGGTAAGATCCATTGTTTCTTTCATTTTATCAATATCAAATGGATTTTCAGTTTGCTGATCGTCCCCATCTTTCTGATTTTCTTCGTCTAAATTGCATTCGTCTAGATCCATTTCTTCAGGTTCTGGCGGTTCTTCAAGCTCATTGTGGTACGGATTAACTTGATCGTCGTCGCCTTCGTCAGGTTCCTTCATGTTGTCAATATCATTTTGTTTTTTTTTCTCTTTATTTGATTTGTCATTATCATCGGTTGCATCCAATCCGCCGTCCTCTTTCTGTTCGTTATCATCACCTTTCTGGGCATCGTTTTGTTTTGCGAGATCATTGTGGCTATCTTCTTCGTCTTTCGAACCCTTTCCTTCTTCTTCCTCACTCATTTCATTCTCTTCTTCGTCCTGTTCGTTTTCTTCGTCCGAACCCCAAATCTGATCGTCTAATTTCTCAGCTCCCTCTTCTGTCTCGCCCATTTGTTTATCGACTTCCTCGTCATTGTCTTCCTTATCGCTGTCATTTTCATCCTGGTTTTTATCAATGTCTTGCATATTCCCTTCGAAATCTTCACTCATATCGATTCCCTTCTCCTCTTTACAGTCGTCTTCTTTCTTCTGATCATTGTCCTTGCGATCTTCAGGCCGCTTAGCATCATCAAGTTGATCTTCCGATTCAATTTTATCGGAAACATCATTTTCACCGGAACCATCTTCTAGACCGAAACCTTCGCCACCTTTATCATTCTTCTTACTCTCGCCTTCTTCATCTTGCATTAAGTCTGGCGGAATACAAAAGCCTTTCGTACCAAATTCAACGAAAACAGTTAGCATTATGGAAAGCATCTTTGTAGAAACCTTATGGGCACCCAACTGCTGGAAAAGATAGTAATCACCCATCAAATTGAATTGTTCCAGGATTGGCAAAATAGAAACAAGTTTCTGGATATAGTTTGCTTTGTCTTCGGTATTTCCCGTGTACTTTACGGCCAAGAGCACATTTGAAAGCTTACTAACAACGCTCGAAAGATGAAGTACGTCCAAGTCCGAAACCAAATTGTTGTGAATCTTTTCCTTGAGATGTTTATCGTAGATTGGATTTTCCGGCTCCGAGGTCTTATCGGGCGATTTCGTTTTCACCTCACCATATTTTTCGTCGCTTTCGATGGGCAAGTATTTTTTATAGATTTTCTGTAGCGATATTAAAATCGAGTGTATAATATTCTCAAGCTCAATTTCAATATTTTCAATCTTCGAGTCATCGTACATTTTCAAACTGTAAATTTCGTTTATTTCTTCCAAATTATTCAGTAATTCCATTAAAGGTTTCGCTGTGGGAAGATACTCGCCATTCCGTCCGATAAATTCATTCTTCACCGTTTCAATACTCTCAACGACCTCTTTGTAATCCACTTCAAACTCGAGAATTTTCTGAATACTCATGAATTCATTTTCGGAATATTTCGCAATATCTTGCAAACTCTTTTTAACATCTGCACAGATTTTCTCTAGTCTTTCCATAATTTCATTATACTTCGGATCGCTCTTTACCAGCAAACTACTTCTATCTTTCTCATTCAATACGGTTAGATTGGCATTGGCCCTATCCGGCATACACTTGAACAGTAAAATAAACTGTTCGACTACGCTTAGGATTTCGCAGAATGATGTCTTTAAAATCGAATATTTATTTTCTAGGTCGTCGAAATTTAGCTTGGTCTGTGCATCATATTTACTCGAATCACACTCAACCAAATTTACAATATCGGCAATCTTTTTGCGCAAGTCGTAGAGTTCCTTGATTGATTTGCTCAGAGCCTTGCGTTGATCTTGAATCAAAATGAACATATCAACGGAGAAGCCTTTCATTCGGTCGATATTCATCGAACCCAATTCAGCGTTCGGTGTCAACATCACATTTTGTAATAATTTTAGCTTGAAAACGCATTTCGCAAAATACAGGTCCAAGTTTTCATTCAAATAGATTAAATTCTGATCGAGCTTCTTATGCTTTGAGAACATGGTTCGGACGCAGAATGGCGCTATTTTGAAATCAGTAAAATCAGATTTCAGGGATAATTCCATCAGACCGGTCTTGTAATTAACGCCTAGATTTTCTAAGGTCTTGTACAAATCGGAAAGACCTTTTCTTTTCTGCGATAAGATATGCTTAGCTTGCATTTTTTGTTTGGGCTTTTCCTGCGATCGATCCACCTCCAATTTTCTTAGATATTCACAAGTTTCGATTTGATCGGTCAACAGGCAATCCAAACTGTAGATCATTGATGAGAATTGCGTATTTGTAATTGATTCGCGGACTACACTTCGGGCTGTTGTAAATAGTTTATTGGATTTGCCCAGCAACGTTTCACTGTCCTCTTCAATTGCTGTGGTATCATTTCCAGGGCGTCTTAATTTCAGGGATGCCATGAAATTTTTAACATCAATCATGTAGTACTTGTGTTTTGCTTCATATCGCAAATTAATGCCTTTATCGTTGTCTAAATTGTAATCTTGTGAAGTGTTTTCTTTCTGCTGGAAGATTGGCGAAATTTTATTTTTCAGCAGATATTCGTATTCTTTTAGGAATTTATTTAAATTGCGATGTACTCGTGCGATATTATTGCGCATGCTAAAATACGATAAGTCTTTATTGTACGATTCGATTTTAACGAATTCGCGAAGTTTCTTTTCGATTGGAGTGCGATATGCTTTAATTGCATCATCGATTTCCTGTGTGAATTGACCAAAGTAGATTTGAATGTTACGTAAGATGGCTATGAGATTTTCTGAAAGAGAAAAAGAAAACTGTTTAAATACGAAATTTTTCACCCGAAAATAAATTAAAATCGAACCGTAAAGACGTATTTTTTATTAATTTCAACTTACTTTTTCGTGCAACATTTTCCGTTTCCACGTAGTGCAGATAAAATTCAAAAGATCGCAGTAATCTCATTCTTATCGAAAAATCTGCATAATTTGAGTTCTCAATAAATTGCCGTAATACCGCAATAATATCGGCAGATCGTATCACTGTTGGTTTCTCTGTATCGCCACTCTCTGTAGCAATTTCATTTTCCTCGAAATGTTTTTCGGTCTTCTTATAATCCGCATAATTAGCTCCGGTTTCCTTTTTATCTAAATACTCATGTAGTAGATTGTAAATGAAAAACCAATATTTGTAGGCATTGTTTTGTACACTAAAAATGCAAGGAAAATAAAATCAATTGGACGTTGAAAAAAATTCTGCGTTTTACCCGTCGAAAGTATACGATAGACAATTTCTCCAAAATTGCAGTTCAAGTTTGGTCCATTTTTGAATAAATTCAGCAACTTGTTCTTCGAGGTCACGTAGATGATTGTTCTTATGGGCAACTTCATTCCATTGCGAGATTTTCTGTCGTAATATTTGAAAGCCAGTACTGAATCGCACAATCGAAGAGGTCGATGGAAGACTACGAATTTTCTCAATCACACGAATTATCTAAAGAAAAAATTGACAAAAATTTAAAAATTCTGCAAGCATAACTTTAAGGGAATTACATCTATCAAAACTGCATGATCGGGATACAAGGCTTGTTGTTCTTTGGTACGAGTTTCGATTTTATCCATTAATTCTGTACAACTGATTATTTCAGGTATATTTGAATCTTTGTAGAAATTGTACGAGTTGGAACTGTCTTCTAAGATAACAGAAAAATTTTAATGGATTTTTCTAAAACAAATTTATTTTGAAAATTACCCGAAATCGATATATCACTCAGCATATCCTGTTGAAGTCCAATAATGAAACCGTACGTGTTGTACATTGTGCTATCCAGTAAGCTATTCAAACACGTCTTATACGTACCAACAAGTTTTGTGAAAACACTTATCTTCGTTTTGAATGGAGTTATATAATCCAGCTTTGCTGTATTTTTACTGATATTGCCCTTGTAATAATAGAGTCTGAGGAGATAAAATAAGAAAAAATTATTCACTACTACCATTGAACTCGAAATATTTACTTTGAAAAACGTTCCATAATGAGAATAAAGTTGTGTCCGATAAGCTTATAGTCTTCAATATCGATCAAATTGATTGGTTTCTTACTGTCATCATCCTTTTTAAGTTTAATAACTTGCTCCAAGGTTTCTTCCACCACAAATTCACCGAAATCCTCTTGAACGTATGTCGGGAAGTTCTTATGAATTTCTAGTAGCTCGATTTCATCTTCATTTTCTGTTTCACAGCGTGTTCTAAAATTAAAAACCATTGCGAAATTAAAATAAATTCCAAATTATCGAATCACTCACTTATTAACGTATAAACTTTCTTCCTCGATTTGTCGCTTCCGTCTTCGTTCCTCCTCGTCTTGCCAAATTTGATTACAAATATTATAAACAGTTTGCAGTTCGCGGAACGTATGCTCTTCTATCATCGATGCAATCGTTATATTATTCTTGATTTCCAATACTTTCGATTTCAACAGCTTAAAATACGCCAATTCACTGTTTTCCATTTTACCTAAAACCGTGAAAATTGTCGATTGTGTTTTAGCCAAGTTCTGTCCGGTTTGATGACTACAAATTTGAAGTCCGCGCGTCCTAGGAAATTGCGAAATATTCTTAATAGTTTCGTAAATTTTGCCGCCATCATTGATATTATAAAATATTCCGTTGGATGACTTATAAAACGAATCTTTGAATTGCGTTAAAACGCATTTCAATCCTTCGAAACCAGTTCGCACCATCACAATAGCACATTCGATTGGTTCCGTAAAATCTTTGTAATAAATCGAATATTTCTTCGTCATATCGAATAAAAACCGTTGCGAATTAGTTATCCATAAATCGAGTTTTTTGATTACCTCGACCGATTTCAACAGAAAGCTGCTTACTTCGGTATTATGAGATTCGAGATTTCTAAAATCCGTTTTGAAATTCATGCATTCTTCAACATTCAAAATCAATGCTAACAACGTTTGCGGTTCGGAATTCATTTTCAAGAAATGATTAATATCTTGCACCAATTTACTGTAGACACAAATTTCAGGTCGCAACGCAACTTTCTTGGCGAGTTTTTCTCGTTTATTTTCAATGGCCTTAATTCGAGATTTGAATTGATTGTACGTTTCATTTCCGAGCCCTTTGTATCGCATGACAATTTTCATGCAATCATAGGCGGTTAGAATGCTGTTAACAGTGCTTAAATCTTCGTTTGTATAATTGTTTTTCAAGCGATTCTTTTCGACCGGATCGATAAGCGGTGTGAATGTAAAGAGGCAAAGTTCGACTGCACCGATAAGAGAATTCAATAAGGCAGAGTAGAATGATTGTTGCTGGATTGTGAAATAAGGATGTGATTTCGTAGCGATTGTGCTGGTATTCTTTGCGTTGTCTCTTGCGGATTTTAATTTGTCTGTCAGTTTCTGAAAATTTTAACAGCTTAGTAAATAAGTGAGTTTTTAGAAAAATATGTAAAATTTTTTATAAGGAATATCATATAATAGTTGAAGCGCCCACGATTGAAATTTTTAATTCATAGAAGCGCCGCTGATATTGAAAATTTTTAATGAAATCAAATATTTTAGGTCAACATCCAGCTCTTACATTTTCGACGTGTTCTAATACAGTATGATCAGAGCCAACCTGGGCGTTCATATCTTTTGAGATGATAATGTGACGTCTTGGAACACGCTCGAAGATGGCACTCATTTGGTTATAAAACTCCACTTTGTCACCAGGTGTTGCGGCATTAGTTGGTGCGTAGCACTGTAGAATCGTGACGTTTCTGACCCTGGTTCTGAGTCTGACGACGATAATACCATCCGATCTTGGTTCCCAGATGATGAAACTGTTTCTTGCTCTTGGTGTAAGGACGACCGCTACGTCATTTTCGGCTTCAAACTCAGGGCCTACGTACAGAATGGTGTTTTCGCTCGGGGCTCATTTTTATCATGATCCTGGCCACCTGACCGCGCTCAAGTCCAAAATTTGTATGTTGTAGTACTCCATTTCACGGTCGATCACAGATTATCGGTGTATGTGGATCGCGAGACCCCAGCTCTTTACCTCGAATGTTCGAACGCTTCAAGAGCCGTCCGTATCCGAGGCGCTGAATCGGGTTTTCTTATCAGTTAAATTTTAAGATGACTGGTGAAAAGCGCATGATCCATTGTCGATTTGCGATTTTTACGGCAAGTGTGACTGGCTGTGGGTGCATTCCACTGCCCCATCCCACAGGAGGAGTAAATCTACCAAATACTTTTTTGTAGTAGTAAGAATTCTGTATTAAATTGAACTAATTCCCTCGTATTTTCTTTGTAAGAATCATAAAATTTTTAAATTTTGCTTACTACTTCTACCTTCTACAATGGCGCTATAGCCCAAATCGGACCTTGGCCTCCTGATATTCAGGTTCCTTAACATTTTTATATTACTTATTGTTGAAGGGTTGTTAGCCCTTCGAACAACCCTCTTTCTACGAATTTTTCATTTTCGTAGATTGACCAAGCAGGCAATGTGCTGGAATTATATATTGCGTCGACCGGGATTTGAACTCACGACCTTCGCATTACAAGACCTACACGCTACCTACTAGGCTACACCCTAGCTGTTCGAACGTTTCAAGAGCCGTCCGTATCCGAGGCGCTGAATCCGTTTCTCTTATCAGTTAAATCTTAGGATGACTTGTGAAAAGTGATCCATTAAATGTCGATTTGCGATTTTTGCGGTAAGTGTGACTGGCTGTGGGTGCATTTCACTGCCCCATCCCACAGGAGGAGTAAATCTACCAAATACTTTTTTGTAGTAGTAGGAATTTTCTATTAAAAGAAAAATTGAACTAATTTCCTCGTATTTTCTTTGTAAAAATCATAAAATTTTAAAATTTTGCTTAATGAAAAAAAAGATAAGTTTAGCCAATTTCATATTTGCTCATATCTTCTCTGTTCCTTACAGAATAAACAAAGTAGCATGCTCTCGAAAGTAATGGAAATCGTTCATTATCTCGAGGATAAACAGCTTATCCACGATCGCCAATACGGTTTTCGTTCTGAAAGGTCGACGGGAGATCTATTGGTCCATCTGGTGAAACGTTGGAACTCCTGCTTGCACAAATACGGCGAAGATCAAGTTCTTGCACTTGACATTGCAAAAGCTTTTGACAGAGTTTTGCACGAATGTCTTCTTGTTAAGCTCAAAGTCATTGGCCTCGATGCTTCCTTTATTCAATCGATTGGGAGTTTCTTGGCCAATCGCACTAAACGAGTCGTAGTAGATGGCGTTAGTTCCTTCTCATTCCCCATCAACTCCGGTATCCCTCAGAGTTCTGTCTTATCGCCCACTCTGTTCTTAGCATTTATTTATGACCTTTTGCTTTCTACTCCCTACTTCTACTTTCTACTGGATTGGATTCCATAGTTTCACAGATGACAGTACTTTAAATAATACCTTTAAGCTCGACTCCACTGCAGAATTACAGAATCACAAGCAATCTGTTGCTTCCAAAAGCAGAGAGTTATCCGGTTCGCTGATCACCGACATCGACTTAATCCTGGAATGGGGCAATGGGAAAAATAGAGTAGAGTTCAACGCCGCCAAAATACAGAACTGTCATCTTTCTCTTAAACGTGATGTTCCAACGGCGTCGTATAATTTAGCCTTTAATGGCGTACCACTTTGCTCTTCAGATGAGTTTATTCCATTAGGTGTAAAGTCAAATAACCACCTTGATTCGAGCAAACACATCTTTGATGTTGCCCTCCAAACGCCTATGTAGGTAGTCTTCGTAAATGCAAAAAATATTTTACGCCTTCCGACATAGCTACCATCTACAAGGCTTACATTCAACCTCGTTTAGAGTACAATTCGTATTTATGGGCTGGAGCTACCAAAACTCACCTTGCCCTGCTCGATCGAATCCAAAAATTTGCGTTTTGACTAATTGGAGATGAAACTGTTACGGTTTCTATTGACTCCCTCGAGCATCGCAGAAACGTCGGAGTACTCAGCATTTACTATCGCTACTTTCATGGTAAATGTAAGTGCAGAACTTAGATCACTCATTACTCCATTTTAACATTTCCCCGAAATACTCGTCAAGCTAAACGCGCGCACGAGTATGCCGTTAACCCTATTCCTACTCGTACAGTGAAATATAGACAATCATTCATCTCCCGGACGTCCGGACTTGGGTATGCATTGCCGGCTAACGTCAACCCCCAGTCCTTCACGAATAATCTGCACCCTAATTTCCATAATACACCCAAATTTTATCCACTTCCTTTACCGAATTAATTGTGCAATGCATTAAACCCCCTAAACTAAATTCGGTGCCTTAAAAAAATGGCAAATAGAAAAAGGGTTTCTTCGTTATCGTGATCTTAAAAATTTTGCGCAGTTGCTATAGCGGGTATAGTAATGAATGAACAGATGAGCAGGTTACGACTTCACGAGTTGCAAGCAGATCGGTGAGCTTAGAGCTGGAGCGAGCTGATTGATGCTCTACGAGCAAGTCGGTGTGACTGTGATTTGGCGGATGAGCTGCGAATTATTTAACGAGCTTTGATCTGATCGGTGAGCTACGATCTGGTCGGTCTGGTGGGTCGTCCCAATATGATACATGAATTCAGGTATTGGGAACTTTTTTTTTATAGAATGACACATGTTATGATTTCGGCATTTATGTGCAATGCACAAACACAGTCATGAAGGGAAGGATTAGTGGAAATGGGAAGGCAGGGGAAGGGGTATCGAGTGGTGAAGCTGGTATATTTTTGAGTTGTACTGACTGCTACTGTCAAATATTTACAGATGTTATGGGGGAATGAATGAAAGAAACCGAACAGAAACCATCTACTGATTATATAGACCTTCCAGAAGTAGAACTGTTTCAATTTTACATCGTTTGCCTATTTTATTTCGAACAATTTTTCAGTGGCAGTAGGATCTGAATAACTGCCTGGAGTGGTAATCGAACCCACGACCTTTTGGCTTCAAAGTAAGCACGTTGCCGTTAGGCCACGGAGACCTCAACAAATTGATAGGTCACCCTTTAATGCAATTTACAGTCAGTAAACTCGTGTGTGCTTGAAGCTAGGCGAGTATTTCTATATTTCTAGGAAATGTGTACAAAGGTGGAATAAGTTTAGCAAGTTCCTCACTGCATTTACCATGAAAGTAGCAATAGTAAATGCTTAGTACTCCGACATTTCTGCGATGCTCTAGGGAGTCTATAGAAACTGTTTTGGCTTCATCTCCAATTAGTCGGAACGCCTGTTTCTGGACACGATCGAGCCTCGCAAGTTGCCTTTTGGGTGCCCCAGCCTATAAATGCTAATTGTACTCGAGGCGTGGTTTAATGTAGGGCTTATAGATATTTGCTAGGTTACTGGGAGTAGAATATTTTTTACATCTTCGTAAAACATTTAAACGTTTGCAAGCGTCAAGTGCTACGTCGAGTATGTGCAGGTTCCAATTTAGATGGTTATTTATTTTAATGCCAAGGAGTGAGAAGTATTCGGAAGAGTATAGTTGGACACCAACGAAGGTTACATTATTGACCGAAACTGGAACATTACGTTTAAGGGAAAGATGACAAGCCTGCGTTTTTGAGGTGTTGAACTCTACTCTATTTATCCTGCCCCATTCCAAGATTAGGTTCAGATAAGAGTTCAATGGCCCAAATATTTTGGTACGTTCAGATGCTACCGGAACACGATGAGCGTTAGTAATCGAGGCGAATTCATAGATGTTATCCTGGGTACTGTCTTCTGAAAAGCAATGTATCGGAAGGTCATCGATAAAAATAATAAAGAGTGTGGATGATAAAACAGAGCCTTGGGGGACTTCGGAATTTATGGGAAAGGGGGAAGATGTCACACCATCCAATACGACTTGTATGGTGCGTTCATATAAGAAACTCTCGATCCATTTTACGAGGTTATTATTAAAGCCGACTGCTTTGAGCTTCACTAGGAGACATTTGTACCAAACTCTGTCAAACGCTTTAGTGATGTCAAGTGCCAGAGCTGGACCTGGAGATAAGTCGTGTGCGAAAATGAATCTCAGGTAGACGAAATCCAGTTGGTGTTACAAGCGAGGGAGACTGGTTTGTCGCTGGCAGCCTGGAGTTTCGTGAGAAACTTGCTGCAAGAAGATCGGCTTTCTCAATAGAATGAACTATGAAGTTTGAGAAGTTATGTTTTATATTCGAATGATTTATTAATTTATTTTCCGTTTTTAGAATTCTTAATTTCAAAAGAAATTTCCTCGGATCATATGGAAACTACTTTAAATGGTTACGTTTTGAACATTTTGTGTTGCAAGACTAAATTATTAATTATTGTCAGTTATCCTTCAGCTGTTAATTTCAATTCCACTACACTACACTACGACGCCAAGTGAACATTTATATAACAGGCGAATTTTAAAATCTGCTACACTACAGTACGCTCCACGTGAATGAGATATTATTGCACGGGAGGGGGTGGAAGCAGCGAAGCTAATTAGTTAATTTTTTTATCGATCTAAATAGTAATACTAATTACGTATTTAGTACAAATTTTGAGCTCGACAATGTTATACGTACTGAGAAAATTTGCTTATAGTATTTCATGTAAAAGTGCAGTTTTGGTGGAAGGAGTGGGGGATTCGAACAATTTTCAAATCATACATTACAATTGTAATCAGAAACACTTTCTAAATTTAAAATTATTAGCTTTTATATTATGATACGTTTCCGCCGTTTTCTAAAAAAAATTATGAATGCACTACTTTCTCCCATCTTTCTGGCAGCATTCGGATACCACGTCGGAAGAACTCTTCATCTTTTGTGGCTACCCACGAATCGACCCAATTTTTAGTATCTTCATATAATGTAAGGCGCTGCTTAAGGTACGTTTACATCTGACACTTATTGCCCGAATTTATGTCCGAGAGAAATCGTGACTAGTGTAAACGGAAATGAATTTATGTCCGACACTTATATTCTACTATCGGAGATAAGTGTCGACACTTCTGTCCAAACAGATGTAAACGCTGATTATTTGTAAATTCAAGCTCTCTCGACACTTATCGCAGAAGTTGACTGCTCGTTTACTTTTGCAATAAGTGTCGGGAAAACTGTAGGATGCAATGCAGTTCTTTTGTAACGTAAGGAAAAGCACTTAAAAATTAATAACCCGACTATCTCTAAAACTATGTAATTGAAACTTGAAACATAAATTAATCTATACTAGCGGAATATAAGAAAAATATAATATTTGGGCATAATAGCAGTGGGGGGAAATGGGGAGCATTTCAAAATTGGTGCATTTTTGAAAATTTCAAACCGTTATATCTAAAAATCCAATGCAGGTATTAAGTTGAAATTTTGTGAGATTATCGAGCTCTATGACTTATAAATTTGATAAAATTTTTATTTTGATGGCTATAAGGAGAGGGAGGTGATGGCCAAAAATATCGAAAATTTTGAGAAATTTTTGTAGGGCTCTGGTAAATTCAAGTTTTGTGCGGGAATGGCTCTGAAAAAATAAACTGCCAAGAAGTCGGGCGCAACTTTATTATTTTTGGGACAAAATGAGGATGCGTGGAAAGTCAATATGCAGGCTGGAGTTGTTAGGGAAGACTAAGTGAAAAGGAGTTCTAGGGCAGGGCTGTTGTTAATTTCACACTTAATTGCGAATACGATCAATAGCTCCAGTACATAGAACCAATATTTCATTCGTTTATATATGCAAGTTTGGGCTTACATGAGAGGGGGGAGAGGGGTGAGGGTAGGTAATGGTAATGATAATGATTTTTTAATTAATTGACTAAATCACGTCAATCAGGTCAAGTTCGTGAACCCCCTCTACAAAATTTCTTCAAATGAAAAAAATTCTCTTTCATCTAGAGTATCACACGATTGGGCTTTACGTCCAATTGTAGTCTTGTTATGTTTTTTTTTCCAAGTCGATGACAATATTTTAGTATTAAAATAATAAAGTAATAAACAGAAATTTTCACATTTTTATATACCCTAGTTATTAAAAATTCGTCCGTCACCTGCAATCGTAGCTCTGTTATTTTTATTCACTCACTTATAATTACACTCGCCGCGATTTTTCGTTTCGATACTTTCATCTTGACCACATCAACTGAACTGCAGAATGGAAGATATGTACGACACATGTGTCCGTATGTATGATGTGAACGGGTCTGACATTTCTTCCGAATTTCAGTATTGCGAGAACTGTCGGACACTTATCCACGACATAAGTGTCTGGTAATTTCTCTCAGATGTAAACAGTCAAAGCGAATTTCTGTCGGACACTTATGTCCGGAGAGAAGTGTCAGATGTAAACGTACCTTTAGACAGGCCATGTGCCATCGACCGGAACAAGTGATAATCGGAAGGGGCGGGTGTGGTAGGACTTCCCAATTAAGTGTTTCCAAATAGGTTTTTGACCGGCGCCACAACATGCGGACGAGCATTATTATGTAGGAGATTAATTTTGTCGTGTCTGGAGTAGTATTGGGCGCGTTTTTCCTTGAGTGCTCGGCTCAATCTCATTAATTGTGTTCGGTAGAGAGCTCCAGTAATAGTTTCGCGCAGTTTGAGCAACTCATAATACACGACACCAAGCTTATCTCACAAATACACAGCATGAGTTTTTTCCATGAATATTCGGTTTAGCTGTCGACGTTGGAGCATGGCCAGGTGGTACCCATGATTGTCTTTTCTTTGGGTTAATCCATTTTTCATCACCAGATGCAAAAACCCTTTTTTTTATGCCTGGCAAGCAGCATTCCACACATGAAAAATCGGCGTTCAACGTCTATCGGTTTCAGTTCATATGGAATCCAATTTCATTGTTTTTGAATAATTTGCAACGATTTTAAATTGAATGAAATTGTTTGAGTCACTTCTAATGTAAGTGCAAGTTTTTCTTGCGTTTGGCACGAATCTTCCTTCAATAATGCTTCCGATTCCTTGTTTTCGTACACTTTCGGTCTTCCATTACGTTCTTTGTCTTCCACGTCAAAGTCACCGTTTTTAAGCTTTTGCAACCACTCACGACAACTTCTTTCACTTAAAGCAGTCTCACCATATGCTTGTACAAGCAATCGATGCGCCTCAACCGTAGATTTCTTCAAATTAAAGAAGTAAATCAAAAGTTCCCGTAAATAAAGCTTATTCAGCACAAAACCAGACATTTTCGCAGGAACAAAATTATGGACGCTGATACGTAGAGATGGTACGGTATTTGACATACCTCAGATTGTAACTGTTATTATAAAAGAGCAATCGCATAATGCGATTGAATATTGAAAAGAGGTGCGATTAGAAGTGCAGAGAAAATGCATACTGCCTACGTTGAATGCAATTGAGACAATGATGATTACCTTTCGCGCCTCTGTGTGAGCATTATTTCTTGACGATACAAACTTTACAACAAACTTATACACTCAGATTCCATCTAGAGTATAACCAACACAAATGCCGCTTTATGTATGAGTTTTAACGTCAGCCGGCTTCTCATAATTTTTATTCTTAATGCGTGATCACTTTAAGAAAATTTATATTAAAAATCAACTGCGGTTGGAGTTGTTTAAAAAAAAACATATAATTGTGAATAAAAAAATCTGCTGCTGCGACTATATAAGAGAACTCCAAAAAATACCTACTTGAAAATTTTCATTATAATCGGAAAAGTTTTGATTCTCCAAATTATGGCATTGCTTCTGAATCTGTTCTACCTCCAACAGTAACTTCTGTGCATGCGCCAAAGAAGAATTTAAATGATGCTTCCTAAAATAAAAAAAAAATAACATCGAATTACGAAAAACTTAAATTTTAACTTACTCAATGTCAAATTCCTCCGAAATCAACACCGCATTATTCCAGACAATTTGCCGCATATCATTCAGGGTCTTTCTCCATTCATTTAAATCGCCCAAACCAATTGGTTTTAAGTTGCCATCGTATTGACATAGTAGTGAAAATAACGAATTCATCAACGTTGGTCCGTTATAATTCACTTCATATGATATTTCACCTTTCTGTTTCATGATTGAAAAGATATCGTGTCGCGCAGAAATCGTTGCGCTAGAATGCTGTTGTAATATTTTTACGATTATACGATTCAATGTAGAGAAGTTGCGATAATGCGTTGATGATAAGAACGCTACTAAGGATTCGAAATCTTTCGAATCGGTAATGTTTTCTACGTAAGTACTAATCATTTGCCACATTTCCTTAAACTGTTTATAGTTTTCGTTGCTTAAGATCTGAAGAAGTTTACGTGATGTGCAATGATAAGTTGGAATCGTCTCAAAATAGCCTTCATTGAGTACGAACTGATTAGTTGTTAAATTTGAAAGAATCATTGCTTTGGTTGCAAAATAATCTTTTAATGGAAGAATTTGCAAGTCTAGTCCACAATTGATTGGTTCGAATTCATCGTCTTTGGTGTTGTAGATGAGCTCTAGCTTTTCCATCAGTTCATTAAATTCGAAACAATTTTTAACTGCCGATTGGTCAACTAAGTTAATGTTTTCGAAATATTCCATAACGCAAGTTCGAATCTCTTCGGGTACAATTGCTGTACTCTCCATATTTGAACCATCGACCTTATTCATGTATTTCGATAAAATTGAAATATCATTTGAGAGAAGATTTCTCGCAGCATCAGC
Organism: Chorisops tibialis; assembly: GCA_963669355.1. Classification (NCBI taxonomy): domain Eukaryota; kingdom Metazoa; phylum Arthropoda; class Insecta; order Diptera; family Stratiomyidae; genus Chorisops; species Chorisops tibialis. The sequence goes on from OY770262.1 coordinate 184,601,120, forward strand.
TTCACTCGATAGCATTGCTCGAAAAATTCTCCGTAACTTATCGACATCATGACTACCAAATGTTGGAATTAAACCGGTCATTTCATCGATTCTATTTTGATCGATTTGAATAGCAATTTGTTCTTTCGAATAATACGGAACGAAACTTATCATCTGTTTGAAGAACATTTTTCGAATTAAATTCAACGGATGATTAACACTAAGCGAGTAATTTCGAATTTTCGTTATACTTGTTTCGAACTTCTGATTTAATTGCTTGTAATTGGGCAGCATTTGTTCCAGTAATTTCAAGAAATTTTTATCCAACCATTTGAAATGTAAAAGTAATTTATCAATGAGATCTGTATCGAGATTTTTTTCGATTAGAAGTTTTTGCTTTGAGCAATCGTACAATCGATTGATCCATAAATTGGATAGCGCCAACTGCACATAGTTTTCGATACCCATGTCGGCATATTGCAAAGTTGAGCATAAGAGAGTTGCAAGGCTATTCAAGAACGGATTCAATTGTTTCAATAGGGCATTATTGAAATTATCGGTAGCTTTATTTAATGCAATCGCTTGCGAGTATCCGATAGCAGTAATTTTACTTAGTTTTGTTATTTTTTCATCAGTAACTGTGCTTAGTAGCAAATTTGCTAGCAATTGTGCACTGAGTCGCAGTTCATTTTTACTTTCCGAATTCAAATTGCTGTAATAATTCCTAATGCGGGGCATTAGCATTGTATTCCACGGAATATTCGAATCATATGATGCCATCATTTTCTGACCACTTTTTACAGCCGCAAATAAATGGTTATTGAATTCGAGGAGCTCGTTATTTTCAGCTTCGCTAAATTCACAATTGTTCGCACTATTTAACAAAGTGTTAATGTACTTATTTCTTATGGACATATCGCACGCGGTACTTAGCTCGTACAGCATGTAAATGTAATATTTAATGAACTTAAATCCGTTTTCAAACTGCAATTCTTTCAAATCTATGAATACACTTCCTACGGCATCTTTCATATCCGCCGAATTTGGATAACATTTCAGAATACCGACTAGCGGCTCACATTGCATTTTAATCATCGACATCATTGTGAGATCTTTGCTACGTATGATAACATTGTTCAAATTACAAACATTTATGGTCGGTGTAATTAACTTGCATTCTTCGATAACAATATCTCGCAATTTCGTCTGATAAAAATCCAATCCAAATCCTAGAAGATCGGTCGTTGACGAATAGACATAAACTTCTAGTGAGCTTATATAAATAGCTTTATCATCACTTAGCCCAATACGTTTATTACAAGCAACTAAAAATGCACAATGAATTAAGTGAGAAATATTGAAATTATTTAATTCCGAAACGCTCTTAATCGCATGGAAGATGCTAACGACAGTGTCGATTAAATAGTTTTCTGTAACTCCGTTAATAAAAACAATTCGACGCAAATCGTCTTCACTGTAATTGTTTTTCGATAAATCCAATTCCACACAACGATTTCGCATGGCACGCGATAATTCACCATGTTTTGGATCGATTGTTAAAAATGCCCGAAAATTTCGATGCTTATGGACTATTTCACTCTCCTCGCCGACAGTGATTCCTTTTTCCGATAGTAATAAATTGCCGTTCGGTTCAAATACAGGATTTAAGCGATCTAAAATTGCCGAGGAGCAGAGATTAACGTGCTCCAAAGAAATATATCGGCCTTGCTTTAATGCTTTCACAATTTTTGAATCGACCCATTCAAAGTGACCGCCAGTATTTAATGTGTCGGAATTTTTAACAATGTTTTTCAATGCGTTGAGAACGGTTTGTAAATTTTCCAATGAGCTGAACTGATTGACACTAGTGGTTAGTGATTTAATTTTTTCAATCACGGAATTAAGGCTTTGAATACGATTTTTGAAGAGTACTAATTCATCGGACATTGCTGAAGTCTTTTGTGCATCTGAATAAAAAGAAATATGCTTTTTAGCTATTTTATTTGTTTTGTATAACGTATAGAGAAATACTTACCATCACTAGAGATTGATAAATTTGAATAGTTAGTCCACAATTTCAAGACATGAACAAGATTTTGATGAAGTTTTTTGTTAAGTTTTTCACTATGTATTGCCAGAACTAAGCTCTGGACAATCCTGGTGTAAACTGATTCGATGTTTTGTGAAATTTCTTCTAAATGACGATTAAGATCGATCTAAAACCAAAATTAGTTTCATGAAATGAAAAGAATTGGCAAGAATCCTAAATACTAACCTGTTGAAAGCTGCCTGTTACCGAATCTTCGATGATTTCAACATCGCAATATTGATTCGAAATCGAACACAGCACATCGATAATTTTCGTTTTTCCAGAATCCGTGGGACCCGAGAGTATCACCGGTTTCTCCATGTGAACACACTCGACAACATTTTTTAATAATTCCGATTGACACGACAACATAATCGTATCATTTTTCATATTTCGCGAATTTGTAAGCGCATTATCATCCCCCGTATTATCACAACTAGAATTCTTTCCGTTCCGATTCAATACGACATCGTTCAAGAAAAGTTCCGAATCGGTCCAATAAATTCCCACATCTTCGGACATTGCATTCAATTTTTCGGCATCGCATTGAAATATTTCGCCGAAAACTTTTTGTATGAAAAGTTTATCGGAATCGGATCGCATTCTTTGATAGTAGACCAGCTTCATGCGTTCGTAAACGACGAGTAAGAAATTTTCGAATGTTTTGCGAAATACTTTAAAGGTATCGCTCATTTTGACTGATTCAGTTGGTGGCATGAAGCCAGTTTTCGGATTCGAAAGAAGCTCGCACCATCTTAAAATGTCGCGAAGATTGATTTCGAACGGGCCGCCTTTATAGCCGAATTCCAAATCGGTAACAGCTTTATCCAGAATTTCGGAGAATTTCACCATTTTCTGTGGCAAATCGAATAAAACCATAACTTTTTGCGGATGCTCGAGCAACGTAAAGCACGATTTTGAGTTCGATATGTTGAAAACATTCACCTTATCCGATTTGATATCTAAGTATTTGAAAAAATTTCCGAAATACTTTTCAAGTTCGTCGAATAGCGGATGATATATGCCATTTACAACATGCAAAAGATCATCGGTGTTCAATTTTCGCAAATAAACTTTAGTAAAACGATTCAAGAAAGATTGTGGTAGACCTTTACGGCCACCACCTTGACGGAGTGGATTTTGGCAAGCAAATATTCTCGTTTGTTTTCCCAAAATGAACGTCTTATTCAGTTCGGGAATGAAAACTTCACCACGATGATCGAGAATGGCGTTCAACCCTTCCAAAACACTCTGCGGTGCTAAGTTCAATTCGTCCAGTAGAATCCAAGTATTTTCCGATTTCAATGCGGCCAAAAGTGGACCGTCACGCCATACAAATGAACCCAAACTTTTCAAATCAGCCGAATCCTTATGCGACAAATCAATGTCCAAGGCTTTCTCTTCGGCTGGCAGATCTGTTCCGAAGAGATCAGCGAGATCGGTATGTTCGCATAAATTTATGCGGACAATTTTATAGCCGACAGCATGTGCCAAGTTTTCAACTATGGACGTTTTACCCACTCCAGGCGGACCTTCGAGAAGCACTGCTTTGTTCAGACTGAGCGCAGACAGAAGTCTGAGTAAATTTCGTTTCGTGGTTGGAGCATTGAAAAAGAAATCAGCCGTATCGAAAGTATTGGCCGGGTTCATTTCAATGAAAAATGGTTTAATTCCGAACGAACCATTTTCGGTTGTTACTGTAGTACCACGTTTGGCTTCAACATCTTTCTGGCTTAAATGAATCTCCAAGTTGGACTTGATTTGATCCAAAGCGTATCGAATTACGGTATTTTTGATTTTCTCAATATTTTCTTCGGATTCATGCGGCAGCATCTCCAAAGAATCAAGAAAAATAATTTCAAGACCATATAATAGAGAGTCCTCGAAATTTAACAAGGAATTTTTGGAGTTTGCATTTAAATAATTTGCCCAAGCTAAAATATCACGGACAGAAAATTTGAATTTGTCGACTTTATTTTTTAAATAGAAAACGACTTTGATCATTGTTTTTGCTACATTGCCAATATCAATTTGGGAACTGTTTTTCAATCCCAATTTCAAAGTGTTTTCGGCAATTTTTATCAAATCATCTTCAGCGTCCGATGGTTTGCACCAAACCTCGGTGAAACGATTTCTCAGAGCCGGAGATAACTCCTTCTTACCGAAATCACCGCCTGGATTCATGGTGGCGAGAAATTGAAATCCCTCGGCAGCATGAATTATGAATTCTTTCGACACTGTATTTAAAGCGTCGGAGTCAACATTACTATTTACTCCGCCCTTTTCGGCGAGTAAGATAATTCGACTCGGCTCCAAAACACTGTTCAATCGTTCCAAAACGGAATCTTCTGCCAGCGATATTTCATCAGCCATGAAGAAACTTCCATCTTGCATTGAATGAATCAATGGCCCATCAGCCCATTCGAAGAGTTGTGAACGTGATATCGCATCAGTTGTAGAATTATCATTTTCTTTCCTGCAAGGCCGAAGCCCACCCAGGAAGTCTGCTCCTTCCGTGTGCATGTGACAATTTAGGATTCGTAAGTTGGTTTCTTTGATGTTGGATAAAATCTGGCATACGGTAGTCTTACCACAGCCAGTGGGACCGACCAAAAGTACAGGCTCATTGAATTGCAACGCTTTAGCCGTTAGCACAGCCATTCTCGTCATGTTTTGTGTCCAAATAATATCGCTACGATGAGTATGGCCGAAAACCGATTCCAAAATTTCTTTAGTAACGAGTGAAGTACTCTCATTGAGTGAATACAAATTATCCAGATTGATCTTTTTTCGGAAATTATGAAACAACGTTTCTTCGATAATTTCAACTTCAACTTCAGTCCGAACCTTAGCCGACAGTACGAGATATCCTTCATCTACAAGATGTTGATTCCAATCGTACGAATTATTCTCCAGAAGTTTTTTATCCGCAAAAGTATATCGATTTCCCCATCGGAACAAATCACGAAGTGTGAAATTATTCCTGCTGGTTGACTTACGATTAACTTGAAGCTCCGACATGCATTTTACCATTTTCTGTGAATACGATTTCGGTATCAGACATCGTTTTTCCAAAATAATCTCCAATTCGGGCTTTGGAATTTCGGAAAAATGAAGTTCGATAAAGCGATTCTTAAAAGCACGCGATAATGTTTTCCGACCACCGTACAAGCCAGGTGGATTTTGCGTCGCAAAGAGCATAAAATTGGGATGTGCTTTAACCACAGCTTGAGTTTCAGGAATGAAAAGTTCACGATTATCGTCCAAGACGCGATTTAATGCTTCAAGAATATCGGTCGAAGCTAAATTCAATTCGTCTAGGATAATCCAAAATCCGTTCCGCATAGCTTGAACCAAAACACCTTCTTTGAAAATCAATTTCCCTGTTACATCCGAAGTATAAGTTCCGATATATTCCTGTAAGTCGGTATGTTCATGATTGTTTATTCGGAGACAATGATTTCCACTTTTTTTCGCTACGTATTCGATAAGACTTGTCTTACCGGCACTAGTTGGACCCTGAAGTAGGATCGGGAGCTTTCCGATCGAAACAATTCTAGCTAAATCTTTAAGATTCTGTCGAACATTATCGGTAAGAATATATTCAGAACATTCCATCAGTTCTTTTGGTCCTTGTTGAATCCAATAGCCTTCGAAGTTCAAATAGTCCTCACCCGGCTTGGGAATCTGTTGCGATAAAATTGCCTTAACATTGGACAACATTGCCGCCTTGATCAGTTCCAAAACAACTTTATGTGAATCGTTATCGAGCTGCGTTAGAAAACTCAAGCAGAAACTTTCGTACAAGTTTCGTTCGACCGAACCACACAAATTTTTTGCACAAATCATCAACGATCGGCAAAGAGTTCGCAACGAAAATACAGGACGATTCCCAAGACCATCGTTCAAATCGATTTGCGACAAGGCCTTTAATTTCTTGTACAGCTTCACAATGTCCAGGACTTTTGTGTTTTTAATTCCCGTGTTACTTAAATAATCACCCACCAGAACCCTTAAATCGCTCTCCGATGTCAATTCATCGACAAAGAATTCAGTGAAACGATTTCTAATACCAATCGGTAGGTCTTTCTTTCCAATATCTGTATTAGGATTCATACAAGAGAAAATTCGAAATTCCGGATGTCTTTCAATCGGAGTCAAGTCTCCCTTTTCAAGCAGTACAATAGAACCGTCCGGTTCAAGAATGGTCGAAAGACATTCCAAAGTTTCAGCTGAGGCTAAATTGATTTCGTCCAATAGAACCCAATCGCCGTGTTTAATGCAATTTACCAACGAACCAGTTATGAAGGCAAACGAAATGTTGATGGACTTATTGAGTTGCGAGTTCAATTTAAACAGTTTCAATTGCAATGTTTTCCAATCATTCAATGTGCTTTTTAAATTTTTCATTTTTAGATCGTTGTCTTGAGCCCTTTTGAAGACCGTGTCCGTTATTCGTATCATCAATTTTATCAGTACTGAAAAATCGCCACGATTGTAACATATACTTATGTTCGATAGGAACTTTTCGTTTTTATTCTCATTGAAAGTTTTCCTAAACAACAATTCAAATTCGCATCGAACCGGTGCCATCACGTAACTCAAATCGACCGGCTTAAAACCTCCTACCAAATCGGAAACATCTGATTGATTGTTCATATTAACAACGACCAATTTATGATTTGTCTTAGCTGCTAAATACTGTACAGAACTTGTCTTGCCAACACCTGTCTCACCGACAAGTAAAATCGGTTCGTTTTGATTAACACAAACAGCAATTCGTTCAAGCAAACAGCAAGTCAATCTAGTATAAGAGAATGTGATTTTCTTCTCACTTTTCAGTAGCTCGAAGCTAATGTTTTCAGTGTCGCTGCCAGTTTTTGTTTTCTTCACAGCGGTCTCCTTTTCTCCATCATCGTCTGAACCACGTTTTCTTGGATTTTCATTGATCACTCCTTTGATATCAAGCTGAGCCCGTCCAACTTTAATTCCGCTTCTATCAACTTCTACATCAGGCTTATAATCCTTGGCGAAAAATTCACACCTCGATTGAATAATACCTAGCCGGGCACCAATGCTTGTTATCAAATTTGTTTTTGCCGTACCATGCGGAAGATACGAACAAAATACATCGACAGCATTTTGAAAAATAAAATAGGCACACTCCGAACTGGTTACCGAATACATCGAATACGACCGTTGACAAAGTTTCATTAAATCCCGAGTGGATACTAAGCGCCCTGAATTCGGCAGTGTTGCAATCGAAGCAGCATCACTCGTGGGTAAAACGGTATAATCAGTACCACTATTATCGTTTGTTGCATTTCTTAAAGTTTCACCGAAATTATGATCACCGCTTGAAAATGTTAGAAAAACATCAACAATTCGAGTTGCAATGGTCTCTAATCGAGGATAATTTGCGCTTACAATTTGACAAAGTTCCGTACGTGATAACGGAAGAATGTTAACGGTATAAAGATATTTTTCAAGTAAGGAAAATGTTGTCTTTTGTGAACTATTGAAGGACTTTTGCGAGCTACAATTTATATCACATAATTTTTTTTTTTTTTTCAATAAAAAAATTTATTGAGCTGACTTACCGCACGGTGACGAATAATTGAAAGCCGGGTTCAATTTTCAAACAATCACGAAATCCTGGAACGCTTAAATAGTTATTTTCGAGAAGACTGCTCAGAATTGAACAGGTATCCTGAGTTGCAGAATCCAGATCTTCTAAAAGCAACCAATACCCATTCATCACAGCCTGGAATAAAAATAGCCACGTTACAGTTCAATTTTGAAGTGCATTCCGGATCGAGTTAATCACCTGTGTAAGTACTCCTGGTAGCCAAATAAATTCACCGGGCACATCCGTACATCTGAGAAAAAAATTAAATTACGAATTGAGCTTCACGCCACTAAAATCTTGTTAAATACCTGTATTGCCCCAACAGCATTTTACTATCAGTTTGATCGCCCAATTGTATTCGTAAAAATCCATTTTTCGGCTCCAAAAAATTACTCTCGAAATCACCGCCGCCCAAAACTCCATTCACCTCTTTCTTTCGCTCAATTATTTTCCGCTTTTGATTTCCCGCCCGTTGATTACTTGCCAAATTTTCTTTACGATTATTGTCCTTACCGGTACCAGCACTTTTCTCTTTAACTTGGAATTGTTTTACCTCTAATTTCTTTGGAACAATTCGTCCGGTTTTTCGCGCTAAGTACTCAATCAAAGTTGTTTTTCCGCAACCGACGGGGCCGGATAGACAAACTGCTTTGCCCGATGAAATTCCTAATGCAATACTTCGTAAATTAACTTTTGTCGAATCGACTTTCACAATTTTATCATAATTTCCATCGGTTTTACTATAGAAATTTGCATTTTCATTATTGTAAATTGGCAATAAGACACCTTCGATATTTGTAACTATGTTGCTTGAGAAATTCCAATAAATTTTATTATTTTCACTAGTGTCGGACTTTCCTTCGTCAATGTTTGATACCTCTTCTTTCTTATTTGCGTCATTGTAGAAAGTAAGTAGGATATTTTCGGGTATGTTTTCATTTAATTGTTTCAGCTGTGACGCAGTCATATTGCAAAGAATCGATACTACATAATTGTAGTATAATTGTTGTAATTCTGTTCCTTTTGCAAAGTATAATTCAACGAAAATCGACCAATCCCACTGATCTTTGTAGAATGCTGGATCGCTTGATAGTAAGTTGTAACAACATTTCACTATATCAAGATCGGTTATTATGTTCTTTTCAGTTTTGCTCTTTTTCGATGGGATTTCATTGGATTTTCGAAATGGTGCAGGTTTGCCGGAAAAATATTTAATAGCGTATCTGAAATGAGGACAATTAGGTATTACAATTTATTAATTAACAAAATTTGAGAGCTTTATCCGCTCAAAGCTTTTATGTATTTTCTAGTAATTTAGTAAGCTATATTCCCCTTTTAAAAGAAACATTTTCTACTAAGACCTTTATCAAACTAATCAGTCATGATTCGAAATGCACTTTGAGAACATTCACCACAACTTTTGCATTCCCTTTAAGTTTTCTTTTAAATCTTGGAAAAGAGTAATCGTGTTGCATATTGGTTACTGCAGCCGCAACGATAAAACCTTTTGAGTTGGTGGAATACAGAAAATTGACTCTGGAAGAATGATCATACAAATTCAAAAAAGGGTTGGCAAGCGGTGAAAAACCACTAATCCCGAATTTCATTATTTCGAAAACATTAGAGCAAACTTATAATATTCTCGGATTTCATTTAGAGTATAAAAAACTGAGGGAGCAAATCTCATATTTTCCTTAGCCCTTTGAAAATATGAGTTATAGGACATTTTGTTACGACGGGGGTTAATGTCGTCACGCTTAACAGGATGACGGGTGTCCTTCGATTGTTAAAACCACTATTTCTACGTTATAACTGTTTTTATTACAAAAGGCGTTACACTGGGTGATTCTAGTCACCGATCAAAAAATACTACTTGGAATTTAGTTAAGAAAAGAGAAAATTAGAGGTTCTAACTTAAAGTCAAAAACGAACAAACTTTCTGCAAATATTGTTGTCGGTCCATCACAGTTCCCAGTTCACATATAGGTACATCAGGTTTAAAGAAACATTTTGGCTAAATGTTTAACCACCATGAAATGCCAATAGAGCAGTTATCGAAAAAAAAAATCATTATTAGACGATTTGCGAACAAAACTTGTAGAAAAAAGAAAAGGAACTATCTCAATGATGAATTACGCAAAATGGACGAAGATTTTAAATCCAACAATACCAGAGCGGCCTACGCTTTAGTTAAAAAGCAGAAACGAGGATTCCAACCGAAAACAAACCTGTTCAAGGACACAGCATGCGACATAACACACGAAAGAGATTAAAACGAGATGGGCAATATTTCCAAAAGTTGCGTAACCCGAATTCATCATCAAATAGTACTGTAAATGACAACCTGATCGAGGCACCTGCTTACGACGAAAACATATTAAGCCTCCCAACAGTAGATCTGAAAAAACTTAAAAACAAAAAGGCACCGGGCACCGGGCATCTACGACATACCAGTGGAACACTGCTGAAGAGCGTGACTGCGTTGCTAAAAAAATCCACATTATGGTGTCGCAAAACTGGACACATGAAACACTACCTGATGATTGGCGTAAAAGTATTATACATTGCGGCCAAAAAGTACCGAGAATTTGTAAATAAAACGCACAATATTTAATTAATTGTCAATATTTATTTTGTCGCCTTCAAAATAATCCGCATTTGATGCAACACACATATGCCAGCGTCCTCGAATCACTTTTCATAACCACTCTTTGGTATGGCCTTCAGCTCCTTCAGCGAATTTTGTTTTATGTCCTCAATCGACTGAAAACGGGTTCCACGGAGCGGTAATTCAGTTTCGGGAATAGGAAAAAGTCACACAGGCCAAATCTGGTGAATACGGTGGTTGATGGAATTTGTTGCTTTTTTGGCCTTAAATTCGGCCACAATTGAGGCTCTATGCGGTGGAGCATTATAATCGTGGAAAATCCATGAATCCTCCTTCCATAATTCCGGCCATTTTTTACAGATTTGCTGACGCAAACAAACGCTTCATTACGGTCAAATAGTAGTCCTTATTGACCGTCTGTCCCTCCGCAACGAATTCATGATCAAATCTCGAATATCAGAAAAAAAAACAACAATAAGCATCGTGTTGATTTTTAAGCGGCTTTTGCGTGTTTTTTTTCGGTTTCGGCTCATTTTTTTCCTCCATTCCGATGATTGTTGACTGGTTTGCATGTCAAACTCATAGACCCATGTCTCATCAGTTGTGATGTGCGAATGTCGATCAGAATTCGCACGAACAAGCATGTCCACAGTGACCTATTCACGGTACTTTTTTTGAAGAAACTTCAGTTTTATCGGAACGAGTCAAGCAAGGACGCGTTTTATGGCCAAAGTATCCACCAAAATCAAACGAACGGACTCGCGAGAGATGTCGAGCTCTTCTGTTATCTCCATAATGCTGGCATGACGATCTTCGAGCGCCATTTCCTTCACTTTTTGAATGTTCTCGTCAATTCAAGAGGTCGAAGGTTGTCCAGAACGAAGCATGTTTTCAACGATCTCTCGACCGTCCTTAAAGGCATTGAACTACTCGAAGGCTCGTGTTTTTGATTGTACTGAATCGCCTTTTCCAATATTCGCATCGATTCCGCACACGAAATTTGGTTAAAAACACAAAATATGAGATAAACACTTTGTTCCATATTTTTACCCATTGTAAAAATCGCCGTGGACTACTGAGGAGTACCAATTCAACCAGCTGCTGTAAATAAATTGATTACCCGACCGCGCTAATTTTTGGGATAATAATTCAGAACAATCCTACCTACTTACCAAAAAAAAAAATTTTTTGAAATATCATTTCCCAGGGTAATTTTAATTACAAATTCTCGATAATTTATGATCCCAATGTACCTACCTAGTCTAGCCATAAATATTGTTACAAGGTTTGGCAACCCTGCAGAAAGGAACCGTTATATTGCATTTCTTAAAAATTGAGCTAATCGCTATAGTACGCTTGTGCTTGATGCATTTGTCATCATTTGAGTTTAATTTTTAGTGTAGTGAACATGGATTGGGGTAACAAAGAAAATAAAATTGCTGTGATTGCACTTCATAAAGTAGGAATGCAACCAAGTGATATTTTTAAGACTCTGCATACCCTTGGTATAAGCCGAATGTTTGTATATCGGGCTATTGAAAGATTTAATGATACGTCTGGAGTAAGTGACCGTGAAAGAAGTGGCCGTCCGCGAACTACTCGAACACCTCAAGCGGTTAAAGCCGTGCGCGAGATAATTCGCCGTAATCCTCTTCGGAAACAAAAAATTTTATCGCGTGAGATGAAAATACCCCGCAGAACAATTTCACGTATCATCAAAAGTAACTTGGGGTTGGGTGCTTATCGTAGATCTACCGGGCATTTACTCACAGATTCGTTAAAAAAAAATAGAGTGGAAAAATCAAAACGATTACTTTGCCGGTACGCAAACCAAGAACACCGTAAAATTTTGTTTACGGACGAAAAAATTTTTACTGTCGAAGAAACATTTAATAAACTCAGTAATGGTTTGGTGGGGTGTTAGCTACAACGGGGTGACAAAGTTGCATTTTTGTGAGAAGGGCGTCAAAACGTCTGCCAAAATTTATCAAGAAAGTGTCCTTGAAAGTGTAGTGAAACCTCTCAACACGTCATTATTCAAAAATCAGCCTTGGAGTTTCCAGCAAGATTCTGCACCAGATTTTATTAAAGCTGAAGATTGGCCTTCCTCTAGCCCAGACCTGAATCCGCTGGATTACGAATTATGGTCTGTCTTAGAGCAAATGACGTGCTCTAAAAGACATCCTAATATCGAATCCTTAAAGAAGTCTCTTACACATGCAGTCGCCAACTTTCCGATTGAAGTCGTGCGTGCTTCCATAGATAAGTGGCCAGCTCGATTTAAGGCTTGTGTAAAGGCAAAAGGCAATCACTTTGAATAACTTGTTGCAATTTCCGTTGTTGACAATGCATTTAATAAATAAACAATGATTTCTTAACATATAACACCTCTTTTATTGAACAGTGCTTCAAAAAGTTTGTAACAGTATTTATGGCTAGACTAGGTATGTCCGATATACAAGTTAGCCCCACAATAGAGAAGCAAGGCAGGGGTTGTATACCCAATACATACACCTGTATTATGATTTGGCGTTATATTAATAAAACTCTGACCTAAAGGGTCAATTATTAGTGATATGATAAGCTAAAGATCAGCCTAATCTCATATTCAGATTAATTGAGGATGCAACCATGTAGTGAATTACTTTAATTTCAAGAGGTCTTCCAGGACAAACGAAACCCTATTCATCTCAACAATTATAAGTCATAAGTCATAGCAAAAAAACCAGATCGTCCGCATAGTACCAGAAGGACATATTTTCAAAATGACGAAATTTGATATTTATAGAAACTATCGTATAAACTTAATGACGGACGGTATAGATGAACTAACAACCGAACTTCCTAAAACGGATCCAGAACTGACAGTTAACATCATCCTGCAACATTTTATTGCGGTGTGGGAACAAGAAAAATATTGGGCTGAATGGAAGCAGGATTTTATTGTCAAAAAGAGCTACCTTCGAGATTGTGGCAATTGTCGCAGCATATCTCTACTTAATAATTCATGGGTAAGTTAATTCTCTTTCTGTCGAAGGACCCTTCCATCATGGCGTGGCGAAGCATTGCTTCCCTTATATTTTACCTCTTCATTGTGTTTAAAATGTTAAATTTAGTTAACAACGAATTTGTGAAATCATTTAAAAATATGCACCCCGCTGAAAAAATTGACTACCATACCATGCGTGGAAGCATAGTGGAATGTGCTTCCATTTCCCGGCTCGCATTCTATCATTCACACCTCGCCCTTACCACTCACTTTTCATCGTTACAAGTACTGCCAATCATCGAAATTTCATCATTGATGCAAAAATTATCAGGGAGAAAAGTTTGAAGGAAGTAAATGGTGGTAATACCGCCGGAAAGTAGAACTTTGATCAAAGTGCTACAAATATTTTTATACTCTAGATGAAATCTGAGATTATTATAAGTTTGCCACAAAGTTTGTAACGCTAAGAAATAAGGCTCGGAGAAAAAAAAGAATGATACAGAAGTTCATATAATCACTCAAAAATCTCAAAACCGGATGTCCGTCCGTCCGTCCGTTTGTCTGTCCGTCCGTGTCCTCTCTAGCTTGAGAACGAGTTGATCTAGAAAGTTCAAATTTTTTACACGTCGTTTTTGACAAAAAAGTAAGGACAAGTTCGTGAACGGGCCAAATCGCTCCACCCCTTCAACCCCCTCTTATACAAAATGACACAATTGCGCAATTTGACAATAAACGGATTTGCTCGAAAAGTATAAAAGCTATTGGTCTCAAATTTGGAACATATTACTTTTATGATGATGTCAATCTACCATATAAAAATTATGCGTGTCCTCTCTCTCCTTCTACCACCTCCCATACAAACTGTACTTTTTCATGAAATACTCTAAACTAATTTACTCAGTGCATATAAAATTTAGCGAGCTGAAATTGTGCACTAAATATTTATTTGGAATTATTAGTAATACCAAAAAAAAATTATACGTTCAGTTTCACCCCTTCTACCCCCTCCCATACAAAATGACACAAATTCGCAATTCGACAATAAACGGATTTTTTCAAAAAGCATGAAAGCTATTGATCTGAAATTTGTAATATATTACTTTTCTAATAATTTCAATCTGCTGCATAAAAATTAGTTGAGTCCTCCCTCTCCTTCCACCACCTCCCATACAAACTGACCTTTTTTATGAAATACTCTAGATAAATTTACTCTGTACGTATATAATTTATCGAGCTGAAATTACTATGCACTAAATAATTATTTAGAATTATTAGTAAGACCAAAAAAAAATTAAGCGAATAACAATGACACAATTCAACAACTTTACAAAAAGACGATTTTCCTGAAAAGTATGAATGCTACTGATCTGCAATTTAAAACATGTCAATTAAATTATGTTTACAGTTATTTCTAAAAACGTCATTAATAAATTCACACTCCTTCTACCACCTTCCATACAAACTGCACAATTTCACTTAATCCAATACACTAATATTCGCAGAAGAAGAATAGCAACCTTAGAGTGATGTGAAAAAGTTAGTTCAATGTCGTAACCCCCTCTACCACTTCCCCATCAAAATTTCTGAAAATAAAAAAAATCCTCTCTCATCTAGAGTATCGCACGATTGGGCTTTACGCCCAGTCGTAGTCCTGTTATGTTTATACTCTAGATGAAATCTGAGAGTATATTGTGTTTGCCTTACCGTTTGTAACGCTCAGAAATAATGCTCGCACAGAGCCGCCAAGGGTATAGAAATATTTGTTGTCGCTCAAAAACTTCGATTCCAAGTTGCTGTCCGTCCGTCTGTCTACAACATAACTCTCGAACGCTTAGAGCTATCGTGCTGAAATTTGTTGTGTGTCATTTTTAGCAAAAAACTAACTTTAAGTTCGTGAACGGGCCACATCCCCCCACTCCTTCTACCCCCTCCCATACAAATTTCATGAAATTTCGAAATATTAAGAAATTGACTTTTCTCTGAAACTGTTTAAGCTATCAACTTCAAATTTACGTCAAAGTATTATTATATAGATGTCATTAATATGACGGAATATTGATCTGATCCCCTCACTCCTCCTACCCCCTCCCATACAAATGGACAATTTTGAGAAATACATATATTCGATTTTCACTGAAACTAGTAAAGCTGAAAACACGAAATTTTGCCAGAATTATTTTTTTTATAATTACAATAAGTGTTGAAAAAATTATAAACTTCACCTCACTCCTTCTAGCCCCTCCCATACAAATTTCACGAAATTTTGAAATTTAAATTAAATTATTTTTCTTCGAAAGTGTTAAGGCTATCAACTTGATATTTTGTCTAAAGTATACAAATAGAAATATTAATAATACAAAAAAAAATTGTTTTGATCTGTACACTCCTTCTACCCCCTCCCATACAAATGCATAATTTTTGTTAAATGCATCTTATCGATTTCCATTCAAACTAGAAAAAGTACAAACTTTAAATTTTGCCAGAATTTGTTTCTTGGTAATTTAAATAAGTGTTGGAAAAAATTATTAGCTCTGCTTCACTCCTTCTACCACCTCCCATACAAATATCTGTATTATAAATTCAAGAAAAGCATTTCTCCTTCAAGTATATGACAGCTATCGACTTTGAAATTGAATCAAAGCATGGTGATAAGGATGATGATGAGCAGTTTCAAAATCATCTTAAATGCTCCATTTCCTCTGCCACCTCCCATACAAATGCCCCAATTTAAGGAAAACTATGATCAATTTCTTTAAAAATAATGAAAACTAGAAACTTTAAATTCAGCAAAAAACATTTTGCATGCTATGTTCGGTGCCATATACGAAAAATACAAACCTCCCCCTCTACTTCTACCACCTCCCATGCAAAAGTCTCTATTCACTATCCGAAAGAATTTGAGATGACATATTTTCCGGTATATTAAAGTCATTTCCATCTCATCTAGAGTATCATATGATTGGGCTTTAAGCCCAATCATAATTCTGTTATGTTTTTTTTTTACTTTGGTTTACAAATAGTCTAAAAGCTGTCGCCGAAAGGTTCTGTTATCACTGATTGACTTTTAAAACTAGATCTATAGATTTTTATAAACCTGGCTTATTGATTTTTATCAATGTTGCTTTGTTGATTGTGCATTAGATCTCGGATCTATTGCATAAAAATTATTAAAACATTTTGTGATTTGGATAATTTGCACAATTTGTAAACAGACATGTTGTTGATCATTTAAAATCAGTAATTTTATGATTTAAATTTAACCACTACTGCGGAAAATTTGAACCTTCAAAATCAGTGATCTTATTTAATGAGAATTCATACATACGTAAGTGCACACATATCAACAATCTTACAATTTAAAAGATTACATGCTCTTGCCAAAGAACTGCTTCCCCTATCTATATCACGCCAAGCCATTACCTTCCATGGTCAGGTTCCTGCGAAGGAGCCATGGTGCATGGACTGCCTACTCGACAGAAACACTGCAGCTGCTTTTGGATAGTTACTTCATGGGGTGTGGAAATTCAGACAAAACTCTGACGCGGCTAAGTTGCTTTGACTATAATCGGGGTAGAGATAGTGATAATTTAGCCTTTTAAATCGGCGGGACCATATGGAATTATTCCTGCGACGCTACAGCATAGACTGGTTAGCATCGTTGTAAGGCTGGTTAGTATTTTCAAAGCCTGTCTTCTTCTAAGATATGTCCCTTCGAAACGGAAAGAGATGAAGGTAGTTTTCATACCGAAGACAAATAAAGTCATGCACAGCCGAAGGACTACAGGCCAATAAGTCTAACATCTTTCTTTCTAAAAACC
Source organism: Chorisops tibialis (assembly GCA_963669355.1). Taxonomy (NCBI): domain Eukaryota; kingdom Metazoa; phylum Arthropoda; class Insecta; order Diptera; family Stratiomyidae; genus Chorisops; species Chorisops tibialis. The sequence continues at coordinate 184,618,232 of OY770262.1, forward strand.
TTTGAAAGAATGATGCACACGATAGTATCAAAAATTGAAGTCCATGGAACTCATATAGTACACATTGAGTGCTTTTGTAAATACAGAGTAATAATATATACCCCAATACGCTTAAAGACGCGTTGATTGCTCATGGTGTAAATTCAATGCTCACAGAATGGATTCATAACATACTGATGATGATGTAATGGAACTACAGCCCATATCAAGCCTTGCCAGTTGTCTCGGTCCAACGACCGCGTCCTCCAGTTTGAAAAATTTAGAAGCGATCTGCAATCTGCGTCGCCTGAGTCCTCCCATCGGTTTCGTGGCTTTCCCTACGGTCGGTTGCTTTGAGGTTTGCCCTTGAGCACTCCTTTTGGAATTCGTTTCTCGTGCATTTTGCTCTACTACGTGGCCAGCCCATTGAAGCTTGCGGAGTTTGATCACGATAGATGCTGATGGGTCGTCAAATATTTGATACAGCTCATTATTGTATCGAATTCGCCAGTCATATCCTTCCTTAACTGCTCCGTACATCTTTCGAAGAATTTTTCGCTCAAACGTGTCAAGGTCCATGTTTTGCATCCATATAGTAGCACAGCATGAATTAATATCTAATAGATGCGTAGTTTATTGTTTCGATGGACCTTCCTTGATTTCATTACGGGGAGGACCGCATAAAATGCTTTGTTAGCTGCCGTGATTCTTTTTTGAATGACATGTCGTTCATTGCCGTCCTTTGTGAGAAAAGTTCTCAGGTATACGAATTCATCCACCTGCTCGAAGTTGTATTCGCCCATAGTAATATTTTGTCACTCTGGGACAGTCCTTCGTGCCCGGGTCATGTATTTAGTTTTCGCTTCATTGACCCTGAGCTCTACTTCACCCGCTGCCGACTCTATGTCCTGGAATACCTCCTTAACACAAAGTATTGATCGGGCCAGAATATCCACGTCGTCTGCGTACGCCACCAACTGTGCGGATTTTACGAGTAGCGCACCTCTGGTTTCCACTGAAGTTGCCTATTCATAACATATTGGTGGGCAAAAAAATTACTGCCACAATGGGGAACGACTCTAGGACAAAGCAACTGGATAGAAGGACACCACAAGTAGGGTTTTGTCACCCGCTACTAGTTATTTCACTGTTGCCTATGTAGATGATTTAGTTATCCAAATTAGTGACAAATATTCTACAACTTTAGGCGGACTGATGTAAAGTGCATTAAATGTAGTTGCCAGTTGGTCTAATTCGTGTGGATTGAGAATTAACCCCGACAAGACTAAACTCATACTCTTCACTAGAAAACGACGTACAGAAAGTTTCGATCTGCCATCCATTGGGGGATTTGAGATAGGCTAACTTACGTGGGAATCATCTTGGACATATATACTCCGATGGCGACTGAATGTCGAAAAAATTAAGAAAGCAAATAATACTTTAATCCTATGTAAAAAATCTTTAGCAGAAAATGGGGACTGAAACCAAATGTGGTAAGGTGGATGTATATTTGTATCATACTACAAATCGTTACATGCGGTGCGCTGGTGTGGTGGGGAAGTATCGACTGAAATATATTCAATCAAAATTGAATAACATTCAGAGAATTGCCTACATAGGCATAACGGGAGCATTGCCTACAACGCCTACAGCAGGATTGAAAGCCATTTTGATTCTTCTTCCGTTGAATGCTGTAATTCTGGAGAAGGCTGATATTGCTGCTGAGATTTGAAATTTTTGGCGCATGAAGCGCACATATGAAAAGGAATTTTCTTTCCCATGATATAGTAGCGATGCAATGCTATCAAAAATGCACTTTGTGATGCTCTATGAAGTTACTCTACCTGACAGACAACAATAGATTGACAATCGTGTCATGCAAAATAACAAGGTTGCGATATTTACTGGCATCCTTTCTTAAAGCATTGATCTGCAAAGCCTAAGGCTAGTATTTGTCATGGTCTTCCAATCGGAGGTAATGGTCTTCCAATCGGAGGTAATGGCTATCGCGAAATGGGCGGACATGGCCTTGCGTGCAGGTGTAAATGGTAAGCGAGTTAGCTTTAACTCAGGCAGTTAAGCTGTACTGAAGACGCCTGTAATTTAAGATGCTTGCTTGAACCAATGTATGGACATATGGAAAAATTTGGGGAAAACCTGACCCTTGCAACTTTGTTGGGTTCCGGGTCATCGTGATATATCGAAACGAAATGGCGGACAGGCCTTCCAGAAACGTATGTACAGTGGCGAGCACATGTGGATACATGTTAATCAAATTTGACTTAAATACTTGTAAAATCCTTAAAAATACATTAATCGATTTGAAATTTTTGCAGTTGAATTCTTTATTAATATTTATGTGAAAAAAATAATAAACAAAATTATAACTTATAAGCTCAGTCTAGGTTTTAAAACAAATAATCGAAATGGGCAATGTATCCACTTTTGCACGTTTCGTTTCTTCTATGTTGCAACACTGATCTGCGGATCGAAACAAAACGTAAAAACGGGATTCACAGCAATTGGAGTGTTAACGTTGTGCGAAATAGTGTTTTATGCGGCAAAGCATAAAAGTTCGATTTAATCAGTCGCGCGTTTATACTTTTTCTATGAGTACTTCAATTTTGAAGCAAAAATGAAGAAAATACCGGAATACTTAGAAAATCAAATTGTAGAAATGACGAAAAACAATAAGTCAGCAAGTAAAATAGCTAAATCGCTGGGTATTTGCCACCGAACCGTGCTTCAAATAAGAAAGAGACGCAATGTTAGTGCACCTGAAATTAATAAATCGCGACCACGATTGCTAACTAATAGAGACGCTCGAGCTATGGAGCGCCTCATGGCCACCAAACCGAAGACAACACCAAAAGAGGCTGCAGTTGCCATTAACAAACCCGTAAGTGAGTGGACAGCACGCAGAGCGCTTCACAGGATCGGACTAACAGCGGCAGTTAAGTAAAAAAAAATCAGCACAATCAGAGAACAATGTTGCAGCACGTCTCAAATTTTGCAAGGAGCACAAGGATTGGAGCGTAAATGATTGGAAGAGGGTAATTTGGTCCGACGAGACCAAAATAAACCGATTTCAGTAAGATGGTAAGGAGTATTACTGGCACCGCCTAAACGAAAAGTTGAAAAAGCATCAAGTGAAAGAAACTATGAAGCATGGAGGAGGCGGCTTGATGGTGTGGGGCTGCTTCACTTGGTGGAACGTAGGTCCATTGGTTAAAATCGATAGTATTATGAAAAAGGAACTATATCTTCATATTTTGGTGTCTAATTTACCAGACTTCGTAGACGAATGTGCTTATCCTGAATATGAAGTCATTTTTCAGCAGGAAGGAGACCCAAAGCACACGGCGAAAATCGTTAAGGAGTGGCTCATCTGGCAACTTTTTAAAAAAATGCAGTGGCCTGCTAAAAGCCCAGACCTCAACCCGATCGAAAATTTATGGGTTTTGCTGAAAAAACGACTAGCTCGATACGACACCGCACCGAAGAGATTGGATGAGCTTTGGTATCGAGTTCAGACGGAGTGGAGTAATATTCCACACGAACTAATTGAAAAATTAGTGGAGAACATGCCTAAGCGTATGCTCGCCGTTATTAAACCCAAAGGTCTCTGGACTACATATTAAAAAAATTCTCTTTGCTTCTTTTTCATGAACGTGCGAAAGTGGATACATTTCGACTATTTGTCTTAAAACCTAGACTGAGCTTATAAGTTATAATTTTGTTTATTATTTGTTTCATATAAATATTAATAAGGAATTCAACTGCAAAAATTTCAAACCGATTAATGTATTTTTAAGGATTTTACAAGTATCTAATGTCGAATTTGATTAACATGTATCCACATTTGCTCGCCACTATCTACCGCTGCCACCGTTTAGGAAACGGACAGTCTCATATGGTTACAAGGCGACACGTGTAAGAAATTTCGTGAATCAGTGCCTGCGACACATTTTCAGGATAGTTAAGTTCAGAGAAATAGACAAGTCGTAACGACATCTAAGCCCATGCTCAGAATGACGACATTTAAACGACGATAAGGAAGAACTCCACTACTTTTGAAAATTACCTTAAAATTTCCGGTGATTCTGTTGTAAGTTTCGACAATGCAACGCATTTCTTCTGATAAATTTCCCAGGTATCGTTCTCATCGCGAATCGGAATGCCTAGAATCACCAAAATCAGTAAAATATCCGGGAAACAATGTGCTATCAACTCCGTGTATTCTGACTCCAATAATTTCTGTGCTAGATAATTTGCGATTTTTTCGACATCCTTTTCACCGTACTCCTAAAAAACCAATAATACCGGAATTAGCTTTTAGTTATTTCACATCCACGTGCAGTGGTGCATGCAACTCTGCGGTACTTACATTTAACCTCACATATTTTGTTAGAAAATTATCTTCACGATTAGCACTTCTCAATTTAAACAATGATTTCTTTAATTTGTCGCAATTAATTTCCATTCTAATAGTTCGATGTAAATTTTCAATTTTAAAATTGAAAACCCACAAAAAAAACTTTAAACGGTGCGCGAAATTCTGTGGTCCTCGCGGAAGCACGTGTTTGTTTTTCGGAAATGTCAAATCGAATGAATTTTGTCGTCGAGTGGGATAATTTAAAAGTAGAGTGGGGGAAATCGCAAAAAACTCTCTGTTTACAAATTTTTGAAAATGTTTATCAACAACTAAGAATCGTCGAGAGAAAGAGGGAAATGGCAACATGCTGCTAAGTTGACGTAATTTGGCGTAATTTGGCATAATGTTCCGGCGACAATGAAACAAATGAGCACTAAACTGTATGAATGTGTGAGCAGTGGCGTCGTTAAGAAGCATTTTACATTTCTTAGAGTACATGAAAAAAATTATAATTTCTCGATTTTTGAAGTAATTAATTTTACTCAGCTTTAATTACTTTAGCATAAAATAAATTCGTATTTAAAGATAACGCAGTACACGAAAATCAAACTTTTTTTCTGTTGCATGAAATATTTTAACGGTTGTTTACTAATGCTACTACGTGCATATTGAGTCGGTTTACATTGCGACCATAAAGTATGTGGACTTTGTAATTAAAATGAGTCTGGGAAATGATTTAAAAAATTTTTTTTTTGGTAATCAGGTAGGACTGTCCTTAATTACTATCCCAAAAATTAGCGCGGTCTCTTAATCAGTTTGTTTACAGCAGCTGGTGGAATGGGTACACCTCAGAAGTCCATGGCAATTTTGGTTTTATGTCCTCGATCGACTGAAAAGGGGTTCCAAGGAGCGGTAATTTCAGTTTCGAGAATAGGAAAAAGTCACACGGGGCCAAATCTGGTGAATACATTGGTTGATTGATGGAATTTGTTGCTTTTGGCCTTAAATTCGGTCACAATTGAGGGTCAATGCGATGGCGCATTTTCATCGTGGAAAATCCATGAACTCTCATTCCACAATACCGGCCATTTTTTAAGGATTTGTCACGCAAATGCTTCAATATGGTTAAATACTTCTTATTGACCATTTTTCCCTCCGGAATGAATTCATGATGGATCAAGACTCGAATATCGAACAAAACAGTGAGTATCGTCTTGATTTTTGAGCGGCTTTGGCGTTTTTTTTTTGGTTTCGGCTCATTTTTCCCTCCATTCCGATGATTGTTGTTTTCATGTCAAACTCGTAGACCCAAGTCTCATCACCATATGATGAAGGTGGGATCAGAATTCGCACGATCAAGCATGTCCAAAGTGTCCTGTTGACGGTACTTTCATGGCCAAATATCTATCAAAATCAAACGAACGAACTTGCAAGAGCTATCGTGATCTCCTGTTATCTCCCTAATACTGGCATGTCGATTTTCGAGCATCATTGCCTTCACTTTTTGAATGTTTTCGTCGGTTGAAGAGGTCGGAGGTCGTCCAGAACGAGGCACGTCTTCAAGGATCTCTTGACCGTCCTCAAGGCCATTGAACTGCTCGAAAGCTCGTGTTTTTCATTGTGTTAAATCACCGTAATCCTTTTCCATCATTCGCAACGTTTCCACACATGAAATTTGGTTGGAAACACAAAATTTGTGACATTCTTTGTTCTATATATTTATCCATTGTAAAAATCGTCGTAGACTACTGAGGTATCCGATTCAACCAGCTGCTGTAAACAAACTGATTAACAGATCGCGCTAATTTTTGGGATAATAATAAGGGACAGTCTTACTTGCTTATGAAAAAAAAATTTTGAAAAATCATTTCCCAGACTCATTTTATTTACAAAGTCCACATACTTTATGGTCACAATGTACATCAACTTTAGTTAAATTCTTGTAATTTCTATCATGTCTTCATCAAGAAGAATCGGCATTAACGATTCAAATACGAATAGTTTCTGTAATATGTTATCTGTGGTGAATATATTTTCAAAAAATTTCTTTTGGGTGTCTCAGATTTCATAAAACAAGCATATTTGGAATGTTGAGGAATTACGTTTATGGGTCACTATGAAGAGAACCTCTTTCAAGTTCCGGTCTCCAATGATCTGACGTGAACCTTTGAATCATCACGATAACTGCTATTTTTGTCTTGTGAATAAATCAGGAATCAACAAGAATAACCGCTCTAAATGGATTTGCCCCACATCAACATCAGCTGTTAGACCTGAGCTGTAAGGAGTTCTAATGATACATCATTATCACTACCATCTACATCTAAATAAAGCTCTGACGAATTGGATGAGCTATACTGCGCGAGCAATGACGAGTTCGTCCCAGAAAACCATTTCGAACCGAGATCATTCAATCAAAACGAGCTTAATGATTTAATTAGAGAGCTTCCCGGTTGAAAGAGAGAAATCTCATAACTAAAGAAACTAAAGTTTCGCTCTACCCTACTCGAGAACAGGGCTTACTTCATTTTTCCGCTGAAGAGGATGATTTTGTATATTGCACAGATATTTCTGGCTTGAGGACTGCCATGGCCTCACAGAGATATGATTCAAACGAATGGCGTTTATTTATCGACTCGTAAAAACGCAGTTTGAAGTGCATACTATTGCATAATGTGGATAAACTCAGAGATCCTAACGAATACATCACTATTCTACGCAAAAAGTCATCCACATTGGGTGAATATGAAATGCGCACACTGGACGCCAATTGGGAGGCAACCAGAAACACTTTTCTAACTAGTGCTGAAGAATCTGTGGGATATGTGCAAAGCGGTGAGAAACCCTGGATGTCGCAAGACACTTGGGACAAGGTTGGCAATCGGAAAAAAGTCAAATTGGCAATCATCTCTCAACCCGATGTCAACCAACGAACGCCCGACCTGAGGCAGAACTACCGCGATGCTCATATACAGTTTAAAAAGGCTGTTAGACGCGACGAGAGAAAGGCCATTGAATATCTGGCAAAGAAGGCAGATTACCTTGGGGATGTGGGTTCACTATCCAAAATCATGAAACAGTTGACGAACAGGAATTTCACCGCCAACCACCTGGTGAGAGATGTCAACGAAACTCTCCTTAATATGAGTGAATACCAGTTGCGGCGATGGAAGGAATACTTCTCTGATATTTTAAACATCTTGTCAGAGGAAGATATCAGAGAAACAGAACAGCTACCAAACATCCAACCGCAACAATCCTCTATTAGGGACGATCCCCCAGATAACGAAGAGATAGTTTCCGCCATTCGGTCAATGGCGGGAAGGAAAGCCCCAGGTATAGACGGACTACCAACCGAATTCCTCAAAGCGGACCCGGAAATAACAGCCGATATACTTCTCCCACTCTTTACTGAGGTGTGGAATGAAGGAAGATAGCCGACTGAATGGAAGGAGGGCGTTATTGTAAAAATCCGAAGAAGGACGACCTTCGGGATTGTGGCAATTGGCGTGGCATATGTCTACTTACTCGAAGTTTATCAGGTTGGATTACGTAAAGGGTCGTCTTGTACCGACCACACAAATACCCTACGGATAATATTAGAGCAGTCAGCCGAAATGGGTTCGCTATTACATCTCATGTTTGTGGACTTCGAAAAGGCTTTCGACAGCGTTAAACGAGATTACATATGGAATGCTTTGCGTAGGAGAGGTATTCCAGATAAGGTCATAGCTATGATTAAAGAATCCTACGAAGATGCAAGGTGTCGCGTCTTGCATGCAGGAGAGCTGTCCGAGAACTTTCCTGTGCAAATGGGTGTCAGACAAGGCTGCATATTATCACCAGCCCTGTTTTTGGTGGTAATAAATGACATCTTGAAAGCTGCAATGGAGGGTGGGGAAGGTAAAGGTCTTCAATGGAGACTATTTAAAATCTTAAGTCACCTTGATGACGTGTGTTTGCTTACACATAACCGTTCGGACTTAGAGTCAAATGTTCGCTCATTGCATTCTAAATGCATGGACGGCGGAGCCGAAAAGGGTGTTGAGGCTCGGCTAAATAAAGCTCGTCAGGCCTTCGGTATCCTTTCCCCTTTCTGGAGGTTAAAAGAGATCTCCCTTCGCACGAAGCTGCGAGTTTCTGACGCATGCGCAACTTTGAATTAATTTTTTGACCATTTTTACTCTTCAGAAAAATCTGCTGTTTGTTTTATTTTGAATGAAGAATGATAATCAGAAAAAAACAAGAAATCGATTTTTTTTATATTCAAGTCAGTGAGGAATGTGAGTAGCATCTATAATAAATAAGAATAATTAGCTACTATTTAATTTCAGTAATATTACAATTTGTTAGTCATTTTTATTGGTAATCGCAATATAGGTATTAAATTCATTAAATAAAATTTTCTCAAAACTAATTCCGTTTCAGTTCAATAATTTTAGGATTTTTTTTTATTGAAAAATCACATATGTATTAAATTTAATAAATAATAATAATAATAATTTAATAACCTATAATAATGTTCGTGCTACTGCTATTGCCATCTACACAGGCCAGGAACTAACAGGATCAGATGTTAGTTAAGCGCCCGTAATCACTTTTAACAAAATCTATAAGACTCCCTTTTATCAACTGAAACCTTATGAGCACTAATTATGAATCGAAATATCTTTGTTTACACATTCTTTACGGTTTTTAATTCACCAATAAATAAAATAGCCCAGAAAACGAAGAAATGTGAAAATGTCTTGACAATTGTTGAGCTGCAATAACTCGCGATACAATTATTATTTTCAAGTTCCGAAGAGTCTAATCGATAGCTGGACCTTGTGCAAGGTGCTTTTCTTTCGCGCAAAATACTTAAAATTCCGCCAAAAGGACATATTAAGCATTGCCCTTAACTAAAAAATATCGAATTGCATTGGAAACGAATGCGAACACTACGATATTTCACTCAGCAGCTTTGAATGTGGTAATCGTAATTTCGATTGCAATGGGGCGACGTCAGTAGCAAATGTGCAGATGGATAAATTGTTAAACACTGTCCGTGCTGGATGAAATCAGAGATAAGTGAAGACATAAAGATGTCTCACTCAGTGAAAAAAGAAAAAAGTCACAAGAAGAAAAAGCTCGCTACATTCTCTCGCATCCAAGCGAATTCAATACCGGTGCCACAGCACGAGTGGGAAACAAAGTTCAAAGCGAATGATTACGTAGTGTCGCAGAAATTGATAATGAACTGGTTATGACCAGGTCGAAAATACACGATCCTAAGAAAAGGAATACTTGAGCTGTGTGTTTTTTTCGTATGTAGAATTGAATTGATCTCCTGAACGTTTTTGTTTCCTTTAGCAAAGTCGGTACCGTGATTTTGTTTTTGATTTCATGAATTAATCTGAATTCCTAATAACGCGTAAGCTTTGTATGATTTATGAATGAATGAAATTGTCTTTTGGACATTTTGGATCTTAGGATAAGTTAGAGACATGAGATTGTGGATAACATTATTTAATACCCTTCGAACTGCAAACTTTTTAATCCATGCCCATATAATTGTTGGCATGCATATTTGTTTGGGCTTTGTCGGACTCCCATTTATAATTTTTCTTTAAAATGATCAATATAAAATAATCTAGAGCCTCTAAATGATGTTTATGAAACGGATTTTCAATAGAAACCAAAATGATAAGTTAGGGGTATACATTTGAAATACAGGATTCTGTTATATTTCGTTTTAAGCAATTAACTGATAGATTTTCTTCTAAAACCTTTTCGAACTGTTTAAGGCATATTTTTGAAATCTGAAAAAAAAAATATCCGTTGGAGCCTTCAAACTGCCAAAAACAGAAATCTATTCTATGATGTCACTACAGCCCAAATCGGGCCTTGGCCTCGTGACCTTTAGGATCGTTAACATTTCTCATTATTTCTTATGGGCGGGTTGTTAGACCTTCGCACGACCTTCTATCTATGCATTTTCATTTTCATAGATTGAGGTGACCAAGGTATACTCAAGGAGAAAGTGTACTGGAATTATGCGTCCACCAGGATTTGAACTTACGGACCTTCACATTGTAGACCAACACGCTACCCACAAGGCTACACCCTGCCAAAATCAGAATGTGTGGAATAATTCTTATGGAATATAAAATGCATATTCCAAACTAATTATTAATTCATAATTCAGATCGGCACATGTCTTGCGAATTCGCCGACACCTGCCTTCGTGCTGGCACCGGTATTGAATTTGCTTGGATGCGAGAGAAGGCAGCGAGCATTTTGTTCTTGTGATTTTTTTCTTGTACTGAGCGAGTTATCTTCACTTATCTCTGATGAAATTCTCACACACACTAATGCACAATATAAGTGCCCAAACAAACCATCGCCATCGTTTGTACAACCAGGCCAGAAGATAGAGAAGGCTGTGATGCCTTCCTTTTTGACTAAAGAAAACTGTGAGCTAGCTTGTATAAGAACCATTCTGGAAAGAACAGTAAGTTTAATTTTCCACATAAAGATGTCTCTGCTATCGCATAGCCATATTAAGCAGCTGATTAGCAGCAGCTGATTGTTTTTTTATCAATAAGAAATCATTTGTCATTTTCAAGCAATGATAAGCGAGAATTGCACAAGTTCGATTGAAAATTAGAGAAAAAATGTCTTCGGTAAATGAATCTCTTGTTGAACAATTAGAAAAAAATTCGAAAGATGTGTACATAACAGGCGTCGAAATCTTGCTAAGGTTGCTTGATAATGTGATTAAAGAGCCGGGCAATTCCAAGTACAGGAAAGTGACTAACAAATTGTAATATCACTAAAATTAAATAGTAACTAATTATTCTTATTTATTATACAGGACAATCCGATTGGAGAATAAGACGATCAAGGAAAAGCTCCTGGCTGCCGATGGAATGAAGGAAGTCCTACTGAATATCGGGTTCCTGCAACACGGCGATGAGCTGGTATTATCGGGTAATGTAATTCTCACGAAAATTAAGAAATACCGAGAATTCATAGCCGGACGATTACAAGCTGTGCAACAGGGGCAGCCCAGAGTCATATTACAAAAACCGACGTGTTCAACTAGTGCAACGGCACCAGCCATTGGTAAGACTTTTTTAGTTGAAAATAATGAAGACTGACAGTGTGTTTTAGATGTGAAGCCGTCGTCTTCCAGGAAGATTTCAGTTAAACGGAAAAAATGCATTCCTACTAAGTCCTTTCAGGAGAAAACCACATTTCCGACAATTTTGGTAAGTGTGTGTTTTTTTAATTGTTTTCAAATAGGGTACGAAATTGCGTTTTTACTGCACTCTCCCAACTTTCGTAGCTCTTATTCACTCGCGATCAACATAATGAATAAGTAATAATAAATACGAAGACATTTTAATCGAATTGGAAAAAAAGAATTTTTTAAATTTTCAATTATTCATTACGACGGAAAACATGTTTTTGGATACGATTGAGCAAAGCTAGGTGTGTTTATGGTGACTTAGCCCAAACATGCGAGTTGTACTCAGAACTTGGATGGATATAAGCATGATAGATGATAGCTAGCTTAGACTAGAGACACTTGATTTACGCTAACACTGCTCTCCTAATAGAGTTTGGACCAGAGTACAATTCACCGAGTTGGACCACTCGTATACTTGCCCGGGTAAACATGTTTGTCACGTGCTTCGCCTCAAATTCAGGTTTTTTCTCCTCAAATTCCGGTTTTTGCTTTTGGTGAAACATGTGCCGCCGAGTCCTCGACACTTCTTACCTCTCATTATCGTACATGGCGTTCTTATAGCTTTTGCTCGAGTCGTATTTAACTTGGACGGCGGGTGCGCGGGTCATGGTCGGCGGTTCTTACAATTTCGCTTGCTCTTGTCTAATAAAAAAAAATCTTTACGAGAATGAAATGGAAAGATTAGATTAAATGTTCACTGTAAGCTTGAGCGAGAGGAAGCACACGTATCCGAGATGAAACACGAGTGTGTTTTCGGCAATTTTCGGAGCCGGGTCGTATTTTTAGCTGAGTTGTCCTAATATGTGTATACTATGGTTTGGACAATGCAATAATAACCAACAGATCAGGTCGAGTTTAGTAGTACAAGAAGGCAACATAATAATGTGAAAAACAGGCAAACTTGTAGTTTTCTTGAGTTTTTGTATAGATTCACTCATTACAATCGACTTTCGTAAATAGCGATCCATTATGACTGTTTACTTCATAAAAGAAAAAGAATTGAGAGAATTCAAATCTCGGACAAAATTTCCCGCGCAATCGCTGTACATGCATTGTCCAAACTCTATTAGGAGAGTAGTGTTAGTGTGCATCGAGAATCACTAGTTCAGACGAGTATTTCCCACACTAGACTTGAAGACTCGAAGTATAAAGAGCGACTGCACTCAACGTGATTTGTTAAATTTTATGTACTTTTCTTCAAAGTACAGACAACTCCGGTTGTTATAACCCTTATTTCAACGAATAATCGTTTATAGCGAACAAATTTTAAAGTCCCGTCGCAACTGTATTAAAAATAAAAAGTTTGTAACGAACTCATATATAACGAATTATCATATATAATGAACCAGTTCTTCATCCGATTTTGCTTAAAACTTTCGGCTTTAACGAACTTCATTGAGTCTTGCACTGGTACGTGGCGCTAATTTATGAACAATACATCGTTGTATGCATACACTAGTCAGCAAAGGCTTGTGCAAATTGTCACTTTGGCAAACAAGAATTTAACTTTGGTGAAGTATTTAATGCCGACGAAACTGGCATTTTCTATAAATTAACTCCGGACAGAATTTTGAAATTTAAAGGAGAGCAATGCAAAGGAAGATATCCAAGGCTAGAATAACAGTTTTAGGATGTACCAATATATCGGGAATGGAAAAACGAAAACTGCTAATAATAGGCCAAGCAGAAAATCTGGGATGTTTTAAAAACGTTAATAGTTTACTTGTAAATTATCATGCAAGTCGAGGATGACATCTAAAACTTTCACTGACTACGTACTGAAATAGCATGAAGAATTAATCAGAAACAAACAAAATTTTGATGTTGATTAACGATTGCCCAGACACCGAGTACAAGTTCGATGCTTCAGTCCATGTGCTAGGGTATGCACGCCCTAAAAAGTCGCTTGGTAGGCAATTTTGTTGAATGATATTTAAAACATTGATGCGAAGACACCAACTACTATTACTACTCTGGATGTGATAAAATTTATTCATAGATCTTGGCAAGAGGTATCCTCTCAAACATTAAAGAATTGTTTTAAGCATGCGGGATTTTACTCAACTAATGTTGAACATCAAAAAAAGAAGTGTTTATACTCTAGATAAAATCTGAGAGTATATTGTGTTTGCCTTACCGTTTGTAACGCTAAGAAATAACGCTCGCACAGAGCCGCCAAGGGTACAGAAATATTTGTTGTCGCTCAAAAACCTCGATTCCGAGTGACCGTCTGTCTGTCTACAGCATAACTCTCGAAAGCTTTGAGCTATAGTGCTAAAAAATTTTGTGTGTCACTTTTAGCAAAAAAGTAACTTTAAGTTCGTAAATGGGCCACATCCCCACTCCTTCTACCCCCTCCCATACAAATTTCATGAAATTTCGAAAAATTAAGAAATTGATTTTCTTTGAAACTACATATTTAAGCTATCGACTTGAAATTTAGGTCAAAGTATTATGATATAGATGTCATTAATATCACTGAACATTGACACGATCCCCTTACTCCTTCTACCCCCCCCCCCCCCTCCCCCCATAAAAATGGAAAATTTTGAAAAATACATCTTTTCGATTTTTATTGAAACTAGTTAAGCTAGAAAGACGAAATTTTGTCAGAATTAATTTTACTATATGTAATTGCAATTTATTTTAAAAATAATTATCAACTTCACCTCACTCCTTCTGCCCCCTCCCATACAAATTTCACGAAATTTTGAAATTTAAATTAAAATATTTTTCTTCGAAACTGTTAAAGCTATCAATTTGATATTTTGTATAAAGTATACAAATAGAAATATTAATAATGCGAAAAAAATTTGTTTTGATCTGTACACTCCTTCTACCCCCTCCCATACAAATGCAGAATTTTTGTTAAATGCATTTCATCGATTTCCATTCAAACTAGAAAAAGCACAAACTTCAAATTTGGCCAAAATTCGTTTTTTAATAACTGAAATAGTTAGAAAAAATTATCAGCTCCGCTTCACTCCTTCTACCACCTCCTACACAAATATCTCTATTATAAATTCAAGAAAAGCATTTCTCCTTCAAGTATATGAGAGCTATCGACTTTGAAATTGAATCAAAGCATGGCGATAAGGATGATGATAAGCAGTTTCAAAATCATCTTAAACGCTCCACTTCCTCTGCCACCTCCCATACAAATGCCTCAATTTAAGGAAAACTATGACCAATTTCTTTAAAAATAATGAAAACTAAAAATTTTAAATTCAGCAAAAAACATTTTGCATGCCATGTCCGGTGTCATATACGAAAAATACAAACCACCCCCTCTACTTCTACCACCTCCCATGCAAAAGTCTCTATTCACTATTCGAAAGAATTTGAGATGACATATTTTCCGGTATATTAAAGTAATTTCCATCTCATCTAGAGTATCATATGATTGGTCTTTAAGCCCAATCATAATTCTGTTATGTTTTTTGCATCGAATCGACACTGGCGATGAGAAGTGGATCCATTACTTTAATCCAAAGCGAAAAAAAAACTTGGAATACCGCTGCCATGCATCAATATCGACGGCCAAGCCAACGTCCATGGCTCGAAAATCATGCTTTGTATTTGGTGGAACCAGCTCAGTGTGGTGTATTACGAGCTGCTGCAACTGAGTGAAACCATCACGGGAGATCGCTACAAAAAACAACTAATGCGTTTTAACCGAGCATTGAAGGAGAAACGGTCGCGATACGAGGAGAGACACCATAAAGTAATGTTGCTTAGGTTGGAAAACCTACCTGGAAACACTGAAATGAAACGTCCTACCCTCCTCGCTGTATTCTCCAGACATTCCCCTTCTTACGAACAAGACACCTGGTAATAGAGTTCGCTTTTCCGTGATTGCAACCCGTTCATTAGCACGTAAAACCTGCCCAAATATTTGCGAGATAAAACCACTAAAAAGTTACACGGACACGTAGCTCGCATACATATGAAAATAAAAAGCGCCCACTTTGACAGGTTGAACTAACTTTTTCAAGTGTCTAGTTCTTTTTCCCGCACCGAGTGTAACTTAGGGGGTCACCCTTTAATGCAATGCACAGTTATGTCGGTATAGGAAGTGGAGGTATTATGGTGGAGAGAGACAAAAATGACGGTGGACATTGTTCTTGAAGCACTGCAGGTTGTACTTCAATCAATCAATCAATCAGGTTGTACTTGTTGGTTAAAAAACTAGCTGGCAAATTGTTCTAAAGCTTTGACGTTTGGGAAATAAATGACTGCTTATATTTCACTGTACGAGAAGGCAAAAGTTTAACCGTGTACTCGTGTGCGCGTTCAGCTTGGCGAGTATTCCGTGGAAAAGTGCGAGTTCGCTTAGTTCCGTACTGCATTTACCATGAAAGTATCGATAGTAAATGCTGAGTACTCCGACATGTCTGCGATGCTCGAGAGAATCAGGAATCAGGTTGTACTTGCTGGGTAACAAACTAGCGGGCAAAGTTTTGACGTTCGAGAAATGAATGACTGCCTATATTTCACTGTACGAGAAGGCAAAGATTTGACCGTGTATGTACTCGTGTGCGCCTTCAACTTGGCGAGTATTTCGGGGAAAAGTATGCAATGGAGTGCGCTTAGTTCCGTACTGCATTTACCATTGAAGCATCGATAATAAATGCTGAGTTCTCCGACATTTCTGCGATGCTCGAGAAAATCTATAGAAGACGTGATGGTTTCGTCTCCAATCAGTCGGAACGTATGTTTTTGAATACGATCGAGCAAAGCGAGGTGTGTTTTGGGTGCCCCAGCCCAAATATGCGAGTTATAATATAAACGTGGTCTAATGTAAGCCTTAAAAATTGGTGCTATGTCGATGGGTGTGAAATATTTTTTTGCATTTTCGGAGAACATCTAGACGTTTGGAGGCGTCAAGGGCAATATCAAAGATATGCTGGGCCCAATTCAGGTGATTATTAATTTTGATGCCTAACAGTGTGAAAATCTCCGAAGTGGTAGTCTGTGCACCATCAAAGATTACATTGTTAGACAACTCTTAAACATCGCGTTTGAGGGATAGGAGGAATAAGTAACGCCATCTAATACTATTTGTATAGTGCGTTCAGAAAGATAACTCTCAATCCATTGAAGAAGAGTATCATTAAGGTCGATGGCTCTAAGCTTAGGCTGGACTTTCTTTTTCATAGAGTAACACGCGGGTACTGATAAGAACACGGTAGGTGGTGGTTTACTGATTGCCGTCAAATTTCACCTCATCTGTACTACTTTGGATTCTTCATCGAATGGTATCGACGAAATTTTGTGTATCAGAATTAGAGTTGAAGCATCTTTCCTTTATATCATCTGCATTTATGTTCCACAAGATTCTCCTGCCTCAGTCTATGATATCCAGAAAGGAATCAATTTTTAATGACATTAGCTGTACGGACGAAGATCTTTGCATCGCAGACTTTAACTTGTCCAAAATATCCTGGTCAAAATGTGCAACGTTTGAGTTCATTGCACCTTCGAACATCTCTTCTTCAAAGGAAGCTTCTGTATTTCATATATTTGCTGTCTGTTCGTACTAGATGTGGCTTATTAAGTACGATGTCGCGGTCCTACGATCTACTGACACTCTGGTATCCGAAGACAGAAATCATCCAGCATTATCTATCATAATAAACACTTGTTATCATAACAAGGTTGCTACTGCTGAAAATAAATTAGATTTAATTTAAGAAAAGTTAATTTTAATCTGATTGAACTATATATGTACGTCTCCTGACCAAAAAATTGACGTTTTCTATATTAATTTACTTAATTGGTTTTTAAGTTCAATTCCTTTGCCATTAGTAAGGAGTCCAATGGCCTGTCTTCCTTGGTTTCATAAATTGCTGAGGGCGCTGAGAAACTCTGCTTGGAGGAAATTCAGTATAAGAAGGACAAATGAATAATTTCTCAACTGCATTCATATCAGAAATAAATTCAATTCGTGGTCATCGACGCGGTATAAGTATATAGAGGAAATCTATACATCTATACATATAAATATAATTGTAGTGTCTGTCTGTTATTTGTTTATAAATCGCTTTAAATAAGTTTTTTGTTTTAGTTTAGCAATAACTAAGCAGAAACACGTTTTTAAAAAATTTCTCTATCTGTATGTCTTTCTGGTTTTCACGGCTCAGCCGATTGTAATGAAATTTTCACAGTTTATTACTGCGTGTGGTCTTATTTCAATACCCACACGCTTTTCCACCCCCTCCCATACAAAATGACTCATTTTCAAAAATATATAATAATCAAATTTTCTTTAAAACCATTGGAGCAAATCATTTGAAATTTAGAACATATTATTTTTATCATAAATGTGATCTATAGTATATAAATTATTTGAATCCCCTACTCCTTCCACCACCTCCCATACAAAGTACACTTTTTCATGAAATACGATACACCAATTTTCTCAGTACGTGTAACTTTCATCGAGCTTAAATGTTGTACTAAATCCTTAATTCGCATCGTTATTAATATCGGGAAAAAAATTAACCAATTAGCTTCACTCCTTCTACCCATACAATGTGGCACAATTCCACGACTTCACAAAAATTCGATTTTCTTGAAAAGCGTGAATGATAAAGATCTGAAATTTAAAATATATCAATTGCATGATGATTATAGTCGTTTCTCGAAAAATCACCAAAAACCCCCACTCCTACCACCTCCCATAAAAATTGCACAATTTTGTTAAATTCAATGCACTAAGTTTCTCAGTACCTACTCAATTTTTGAAGCTTAAATTTGGTACAAAACATTTTTATAGCTACTCTAGCATGATGTGAAACAAATTAGTTCAGTGCTGTCACCCCTTCTACCACTCCCCATACAAAATTTCATCAATCAATCAAATCAAATTCCTGTTAAGACCCCCTATAGGGGCATAGGACAGAAACAACTCTCTTCCAC
This sequence comes from Chorisops tibialis, assembly GCA_963669355.1. Lineage (NCBI taxonomy): Eukaryota > Metazoa > Arthropoda > Insecta > Diptera > Stratiomyidae > Chorisops > Chorisops tibialis. The sequence goes on from OY770262.1 coordinate 184,636,744, forward strand.
AGGGCGCGATCCTGAGCATCGGCCTTAAGCTGTTGCCAGGACTTGTTTATTCCTCTGGCCTCCTGCTCAACTGCTCGCTTCCATGTGTTACATGGTCGACCAACCCGACGTCTTCCTTGAGGATTAAAATCCAGAGCCTGTTTTGCGATGTTTTGCTCTGGTTTCCTCAAAGTATGACCGATCCACTGCCACTTCCGCCGTTGAATCTCAATACCTATTTTAGTCTGGCGAGTTGTACTCCAAAGTTCGTCGTTGGAGATTACTTCTGGCCAGAATATTCCTAAAATGCGCCGGAGGCATTGGTTTACGAAAGTCTGTAGTTTCTTGGTAAGTCGAACGGTCACTTTCCACGTAGTACAACCATATAACAACACGGATTTGACACATACGTCAAAAACTCGCAGCTTCGTGCGAAGGGAGATCTCTCTTAACCTCCAGAAAGGGGAAAGGATACCGAAGGCCTGACGAGCTTTATTTAGCCGAGCCTCAACATCCTTTTCGGCTCCGCCGTCCATGCTGACAATGCTTCCAAGATAGCAAAAATCTTGCACCTTTTCCACATCCTGTCCGTTAAGAACAATCGGTGTGCTTGCGTTCGAACCCATGTGCATGTACTTGGTTTTACGCACATTTATTTTCAGTCCCGCCTCTTTGCATTTAGAATGCAACGAGCGAACATTTGACTCTAAGTCCGAACGGTTATGTGCAAGCAAACACACGTCATCAGCATAATCAAGGTGACTTAAGATGTTAAATAGTCTCCATTGAAGACCTTTACCTTCCCCACCTTCCAGTGCAGCTTTCAAGATGTCATTTATTACCACCAGAAACAGGGCTGGTGATAATATGCAGCCTTGTCTGACACCCGTTCGCACAGGGAAGCTCTCTGACAGCTCTCCTCTATGCAAGACGCAACACCTTGCATCTTCGTAGGATTCTTTAATCATAGCTATGACCTTATCTGGAATACCTCTCCTACGCAAAGCATTCCATATGTAATCTCGCTTAACGCTGTCGAACGCCTTCTCGAAGTCCACAAACATGAGATGTAGTGGCGAACCCATTTCGTCTGACTGCTCTAATATTATCCGTAGGGTATTTGTGTGGTCGGTACAAGACGACCCTTTACGGAATCCAGCCTGATAAACTTCGAGAGTGCTCTCGACGACATCACTAATCCTATTCAGAATTACCTTAGCCATAATTTTTGATTCGGCAGTAAGTAGACATATACCACGCCAATTGCCACAATCCCGAAGGTCGCCCTTCTTCGGGATTTTCACAATGACGCCCTCCTTCCATTCAGTCGGATATCTTCCTTCATTCCACACCTTAGTGAAGAGTGGGAGGAGTATATCGGCTGTTATATCCGGGTCCGCTTTGAGGAGTTCGGTTGGTAGTCCGTCTATACCTGGAGCTTTCCTTCCCGCCATTGACCGAATGGCGGAAACCATCTCCTCCCTATCTGGGGGATCGTCCCTAACAGAGGATTGTTGCGGTTGGATGTTTGGAAGTTGTTCTGTTTCCGGAATATCTTCCTCTGACAAGATGTTTAAAATATCAGAGAAGTATTCCTTCCATCGTCGCAACTGGTGTTCACTCATATTAAGGAGAGTTCCGTTGACATCTCTCACCAGGTGAAATTACTGTTCGTAAACTGTTTCATGATTTTAAATAGTGAACCCATATCCATAGGTAAGCCGCAGATTCTGCCTTGTTTGCCAGATCTTCAATGGCCTTTCTCTTGTCGCGTCTAACAGCCTTTTTAAGCTGTATATGAGCATCGCGGTAGTTCTGCCTCAAGTCAGGCGTTCGTTGGATGACATCGGGTTGAGAGATGATTGCCAATTTGGCTATTTTCCGATTGCCAACCTTGTCCCATGTGTCTTGCGACATCCAGGGTTTCTCACCGCTTTGCACATATCCCACAGATTCTTCAGCACTAGTTAGAAAAGTGTTTCTGGTTGCCTCCCAATTGGCGTCCAGTGTGCGCATTTCATATTCACCCAACGTTTCATTCAACTAGCTGCTGTAAACAAACTGATTGACAGACCGCCCTAATTTTTAGGGTAATAATTAAGGACAGTCCTACCTGCTTACCAAAAAAAAAAAAATTTGAAATATCATTTCCCAGGGTACTTGTATTTACAAAATCCCGGTACTTTATGGTCACAATGTATTATTCCTGTCCATAAAAAAAAACGAAAAACGTAATTACGGATATCAGCGATTGCTAAGCTCTTTGAACATTTAGTACATTAGTCGCTTACATTTTATATCAAATCTGTTATCACTCCATATCAGCATTGTTTTGTCAAAGTACCTCCAATTTGATTGACTTTGTTGCATATTTTACGAATGCATGTACTCTTGATAACAAGTCAAGACAAGTCGACTGCATTTTCACTGATTTTAGCAAAGCATTCGATAAGCTTCCTTATAATATACTTTTAACGAAATTAAGTAACATTGAATTTGGTGACGGCTTCTTAAAATGGATTAGCTCCTACCAATCTGGCAGGTCATATGAGCGTAATTCGCAACTCTAAAATTCTTATTTACGCCGATGATGCTCAAATTTTTCGCATTATTCATAACATTTCGCACTATACAGAACAACCAGAAGATCTTAATAGATTCTTTACTTGGTGCACCGTAAATAAGCTTTACTTGAACATAGACAAATGCAAAGTTATGAGCTCTGGCCGTAAAAACAACAACAATTCAAAACTATAATTACAGTTTAAACTCTGTATCTGTACAAATACTCGCCACATCGTTGACATTCGCTTTGCTCTAGATTCGAAACTAACTTTTCTACCTCATCTTGATCGAATAGTTAAAAAATCCAAGTCAACTTCGATGTTTCTTAAGCGTTTCTCACGAGACTTTCATGATCCGTTTGTCACATCTATTCTTGAATGTGGATATATAATTCGGTCACCATTTTTATCGCTTCCACATTGACCGCTTGGAATCTGTCCAAATAAGATTTTTGCACTATGCACTTCTTCCTTGGAGTAATTTAATTGATTTAAGGACCGTCTTCAACTCTAATTTTGTTACTACCTTAAAGTTGCATAATGGTTGCATAGGCTCCCATTTTATTCTTAAAAACTTAAACATTAATATTAAGCAAAGAAATTAACGTCCAAACTATCAATTTTTGAAATTGTCTTTTTATCGGACAAACTTTGGAGTAAATAATCCCCTGAATCAACTGTGGAAGGTTTTTAACAAATTCTTTAACTTTATTTATTTATCTTGTCGATGACAATTTTAAAATGGCATTCTATAAAACAGTAATTTAATTTTTTATTAATCACTAGCAATTTAGTGTTCGAAATAAATAGACTCTGCAACTCTAGTCATTATGCCATCAGAAGTCGTACGGGGCTCCGCAGGAGAATTGAAAGATTTTGTCTAGAATGCTATCAACAGCTAAACTATGAATAGGATTCAAAGTGGACGACGGAAGGCTAAAAAAAGGTGGATGATAAATCTGAGACCTAAGGGAAGCCGGAAGCAATAAAAAAGGGAGCAGTAATAACATCATCTAATACAATTCGGAGCGGAAGCTCTCAGCCCATTTAAGAAGGAATAAGTTGAAGCCAAAGACTTCTGGCTCAGCTATGAGAAATTTATGGCAAACTCTGTGAAACGCAATGCCAAGCGCTAATATTTTTACAAAACGATCGTTTTCTCCAACTTTAAAAATGAGGGGACTGAAGAGCTGGCTCACCTAGAGATACTCGATACACACTAACACTTCTGTCCTAATAGAGTTTGGACAATGCATGTACAGCGATCGCGCGGGAAATTTCGCCCGAAATTTGAAATTTCTCAATTCTTTTTCTTTTATGAAGTAAACACAATCAAATTGAATTGTTATTTATGAAAGACATATTTATTTTCGGTTTTAATGAGAATTATATTCAACAACTTGTAGTTTACCGCAAGTTTTCGATCGTGTCCGTACATTTGAAATCGGTCAAACTCAAGTTTGGCTGATTTTCGTATTTCTTATGTTGCCTTCTTGTGCTTCTAAACGCAGTCTTAACTGTTGGTATTAGAGCATTGTCCAAACTCTATTAGGACGGTCGGTACACGGCGATGGACGTGTTGTTTTGGCACCGAGATGACGACCAAAATTTTATACTCTTTAAAATTTAAAATCTTTTCTGTTTTTTGTTTTAATTTATTAAGTGATGGTTAATCATTTATTAAAAAACATAAAAGAATTATGATTGGGCGTAATGCCCAATCATATGATACTCTAGATGAAATGAGAAAGAGTTCAATGTACCGGAAAATATGACACCTCCAATTCTTTTAAATAATTAATAGTTACTTTTGTATAGGAGGTGGTAGAAGGAGAGGGGGAAGGTTTGTAATTTTTGGATATGAATGTGCTATGCAAAATATTTCGTGCTGAATTTAAGGTTTGTAGCTTTCATTATTTTCAATTGGACATAGTTTTTCTGAAATTGAGGCATTTATATGGGAGGTGGCAGAGGAAGTGGAGCGTTTAAGATGATTTGGAAACTGCTTATCATCATCCTTATCACCACGCTTTGATTCAATTTCAAATTCGATAGTTCTTATATATTCGAAGGAGAAATGCTTTTCTTGAATTTATAATACAGATATTTGTATGGGAGGGGGTGGAAGGAGTGAAGAAGAGCTGATAATTTTTTTTAGTATTTATTGCAATTATTAAAAAACAAATTTGGCAAAATTTTAAGTTTATACTTTTTCTAGTTTTAATGGAAATCGATATAATGCATTTAACAAAAATTATACATTTGTATGGGAGGGGGTAGAAGGAGTGTACGGATCAAAACACATTTTTTTCTCGTTGTTGATATTTCTATTTTTATACTTTGTGCAAAATATCAAGTTGATAGCTTTAACAGTTTCGAAGCAAAATAATTTACTTTAAATTTCAAAATTTCGTAAAATTTGTATGGGAGGGGGTAGAAGGAGTGAGGTGAAATTGATAATTTTTTCATTTCTGATTGAAATTATAATAAAATTAATTTTGGCAAAAATTCGATTTTATAACTTTGCTAGTTTCAATGAAAATCGAAAAACTGCATTTTTCAAAATTATGCATTTGTATGGGATGGCAGAAGAAGTGACGGGATCGGATCAATATTCCGTCTTATTAATGACATTTATATCATAATACTTTGACCCAAATTTCAAATCGATAGCTTAAATAGTTTCAAAGAAAAATCCATTTCTGGAAATTTCGGAATTTCGTGAAAATTGTATGGGAGGGGGTAGAAGGAGTGGGGGGATGTGGCCCATTCACGAAATTAAAGTTTCTTTTTTGCTAAAAGTGACACACAACAAATTTCAGCACGATAGCTCAAAGCGTTCGAGAGTTATGCTGTAGACATACGGACAGACTGACAGACAGCAACTCGAAATCGAAGTTTTTGAGCGACAACAACTATTTCTGTACCCTTGGCGGCTCTGTGCGAGTATTATTTCTTAGCGTTACAAACGGTAAGGCAAACACAACATACTCTCAGATTTCATCTAGAGTATAATCACATAAGTTTTACCGTGTTTTTTTTTTTCCTGTTATAACCAATGTGCGCGTTATTTTTTAATCGAGGTCATTGCACAGCGACAACTACATTGATCCATCCGAGCTAAGTTCTTGTGTGCCGACCAACGGGTCGTAATCTAGCGAGTACTGCGTCTGACTCAAAGGCCTAGTTCCTGAATTGAACGGGGTATTCGCGCGGATTGCGATTCGTTGTTGTTTATAAATTGTTGTTGTTTTTATTTCGTGGTAGTTGTTGCCAATTTATTTTACCGTGTATTAGAACAGTTTTTGATATTTTATTTTACTTTTGGATTTTGCCTTTTTTTCTACCTCAATTTTTTTTCCAATATTATTTTTTTTCTCTCTCTCTCTCTTACCACTTTTTATTGTACATATAATGAATTTTCGAAACCACTTTTCTTGAAATGGTCAAGTTTGTAATTGACCAAGCAAATGTTCGAGGGTTGGAGTCTGCCTACCTCTCACTATATATTCACACACAAACCCAAAGACCGGATATACTTGCACTGAGCGAAAGTAAGGTATTGCCAGGTAGTGAGCAATTCTATGCCATACCTAATTACCATCTTCTGCCTACTTTTTTTCGCCAACGGGGAATCGCTTTGCGATGATGTCGCTTTTCAGTTAGTTCCACATTTGGGAACATGCTCCAATCCAGAATTCAACTTCAACTCGATAAAAATACATGTCAAAAAGCACATCCTCTTTTTCTGCTATTATTACAGAAGTCCGGCAATGAGTGCAGCAAACACAACCATAGAATTTGATAAGCTATCAATTGCTATTCAGTCTATATATGCTGCACACCCTGACGCTGACATCGTTGTCGCGGGCGATTTCAATGTTCATAACGCTGCCTGGCTTAAACATTCTACGCATACGGACCAGCCGGGTCGTGGCGCTGAGCTCTTCGCATCTATCAACGGTTTAGTACAGCTAGTACACAGCCCTACTCGTCTACCTGACATTGCAGGCCAGCCTCCAAATCTGCTTGACCTTTTTTTTAACCACCCACCCACTAAAGTATGATGTCTCGTTGTTGGCTCCAGTTGGTACATCTGACCATTTTATGATTCGTGCACAGTTTCCCATCTCAGCATCAATTCCATCGACTACAATGACACCACGTAGAACGGTATGGCATTATAAGAAAGCTAATTGGGAGGCTCTTAATGCATTCTACCGCGCCTTTGATTGGAGGCTATTGTTTGAGTCCGGAAATTGCGAAGTCATCGCACAGCTTGTGACCGAAACAATCATAAAAGGCATGAGGCTATTTATTCCATGCAATCTAAAAAGGATCAAACCTTCGAAAGATTCGTGGTTTACCAATGAGTGCCTTGAAGCAATTAGAGCCAAGAAGCAGTATTTTCAAGCTTTCTACAACAATCCGACTACACAAAATAAGGACTCATTAAAAGTGTCAAGAAACACCTGCAATAAAATCTTAAAGCGTGCTAAATTTGAACATGACCAGAAACGTCGACTTAAGATCATTGAGAATCCCAAAAACTCAAGATCTTTCTGGTCATTTGTGAAATGTGTCAATAACAATTTCAGCACGTCTTCAACACCTCCTCTTCTCGATGGCGACCGAACCGTTGTTGATCCAGTTGAAAAAGCAAACCTTTTGGCAGCAAACTTCGCAAGAAACTCTAAGCTTCCACCATCGAATCAGAGTCCTCCGTGTTTACCTAACTCGGGCTTCTTGCTGCCACTCATTCGTTTTCGAACTAGGGTTATTTCCAGGATCCTGCAGGAGCTCAATACTCACAAGTCTGCTGGCCCCGATGGCATCTCCCTCATTGTACTTAAAAATTGCGCTTCCTCTCTAGCTAAACCTCTTCGTAACCTCTATCATCTTTCTTACTCTTCAGGGTGCTTTCCCCAGATCTGGAAGGTCGCAAATGTTCAGCCAATCCCAAAGAAAGGAAGTAAAGCGAACCCCGCTAATTATCGCCCCATAGCCATTACCTCAGTGCTTTCAAAAGTAATGGAGACTGCTGTCAATCGCAGGCTCGTCAAATTTCTTCTGGATAAAAATCTCATACATGACCGCCAATATGGATTTCGCTCGGGACGTTCAACTGGCGATCTCCTTGTCTATTTAACCGAGCGTTGGAACTCCTGCATCCACAAATTCGGAGAAGGTCATGTACTTGCTCTTGACATTGCTAAAGCGTTCGACAGAGTTTGGCACAAATGTCTCTTAGCTAAGCTGAAGGCCTATGGTTTTAATACAGCTTTTCTTAAATGGATTGAGAGTTTTCTCTCCGAGCGCTCTATTAGAGTCGTGCTAGACGGAGTAACTTCTGCACCCTTTTCCATTGATTCGGGCGTCCCTCAGGGCTCAGTTTTATCTCCTACCCTCTTTTTAGTCTTCATAAACGACCTTCTGTCAGCTACTCTCAATCCTATTCATTGTTTCGCAGATGACAGCACTTTAGATAACACCTTCCAATTTGACTCCCCTGCGGAGGCACGCCCAACATCAGTGGCCTCATGCCGTAATGAGTCAATATAGTCATTGAACACTGACCTCAGTTTAATCCTGGAATGGGGCAGGAAAAACAGAGTAGAGTTTAATGCCTTAAAAACGCAGTCCTGTCATCTATCTCTTAAACATGACGTTCCGACGTCGGCCGCTAATATGTTCTTAAATGGCGTACAAATTTCACCTTCTGCAGACTTCACGTTACTAGGTGTAAAATTTAACAATCGCCTTGATTGGAGCCAACACATCTACGAAGTTGCTCTTGATGCTTCGAAACGTCTAGGTATTCTGCGAAAGTGTAAGAAATACTTTTCTGCAGCCGAACTAGCTACCATCTATAAGGCCTATATCCGACCACGTCTTGAGTACAACTCGCATGTTTGGGCTGGGGCCCCAAAATCACATCTGGCTCTTCTTGACCGTATCCAGAAACATGCCTTCCGATTAATTGGAGATGAAGCTATATCAGCCTCAGTTGATTCCCTCGAGCACCGTCGAAATATCGGTGTACTCTGCATTTACTATAGATACTTCCATGGTAAATGCAGCAAGGAACTAAAAGCCCTAATACCACCAATATTCAATGCCCCCCGAAATACTCGCCAAGCTGCACGCTCACACGAGTATACTGTGAAGTCCTTGCCGTGGAGAACAGTGAAGTTTAGGCAATCCTTCATCCCTCGGACGACAGTGTTGTGGAACTCATTACCAGGCAATCTCTTTCCCACTGAATATAACCTTCAGCAGTTTAAGAATAATGTTCACCGCCACTTCAAACTCTTCCCTCCTGTGTTTGCCTGCTGATTTCCCTATTTCCTCTTGTTTCCCTTACCTATGTCGAATTAACTGTGCATCGCGCATTAAAGGGTGACCCCCTAAGTTAAATTCGATAAACATAAAAAAAAACAAGTGTTAGTGTGTATCGAGTATCTCTAGGCTCATCCAAAGCCTTGTCGACAACTCAGTTTAACACATTGCTGTCTTTTGCCGGCTTGCATGTCTGATCCGATGTCGATGTCATATTCATAAAATAAAATAATAAATTTCACAGCTCTAAGGTTTGTAACGCTAAGAAATAGGGATCGGAGAAAAAAAAGGAATAACACAGAAGTTAATAATATCACTCAAAAATCTCAAACCCGGATAATCGTCCGTGCGCTTGAGAACGCGTTGAGCTAGAAAGTTCAAATTTTATTCACTTCGTTTTTGACGAAAAAGTAAGGTGAAGTTCGTGAACGGGCCAAATCACAAGTATGAATGTTGATGATGATGATGCGATGGCGCTACAGCCCAAATCTAATAAACTAATTTTCTCAGTACCTATTCAATTTTTGAAGCTTAAATTTTATTTAAAACATTTTTATTGTTACTCTAGCATGATGTAAAAAAAATAGTTCAATGCTGTCATCCTTTCAGTTATATTAATGAGACAATTTTCGCAAAATTACATATATGCTACATTGCTCTCCATTCCCTCAATATTTTTTGAGTACAGTGCCTCTCCTATCAGTCACTGGGTACGACAATTTGTAATCTTAAATAATCTGCTTAATAATATGTCTGTTTTTTTCTGGCCTTCATTCGAAATCTATTTTCTTATTTATTTCAGCACACTTCCAATCAATTTTTAAAATCAATGGAAACCTATTCCGATTCCGTGATGCAATACTGTGATGCAGGTCTTCTCGAATACGGAAAATCATTGATACCTTATGAAAAATTAAAAATTGCCGCAATTGAAAAGCTTCGAACAATTCAAAAAGCAATCAAATCAAAAACTTATAAAAATCGGGAACCATGCGTCAAAGATTTAATCATAGTCGAGCTTGCCGATTGGTTTAATTGTTCATTTTTCGAATGGGTTGATGCCATCCCATGTAAGATTTGCCAAACTGAGAAACAGGCAAATTCAACGGGAAACGAAAATGGCGTTCGTGTCGAAATCTTGCATTGTTGCGGACAAGAAACGAAATTCTATCGTTATAACGACATCGCCTATTTACTGCGTACCAGACGCGGACGATGCGGTGAATATGCAAACTGTTTTACGTTCCTTTGTAAATGTTTAGGTTACGATGCTCGTTACGTGCTGGCAACGTTCGACCACGTTTGGACCGAGGTTTATTCGGATTCGCAGAAACGATGGATCCATGTCGATCCATCCGATAATGTCGTCGATGCACCGCTTATGTATCAGCACGGTTGGAAACGGCCAGTTGATTATGTTATTGCATACTCGGTGGATGATATTCAGGATGTTACTTGGCGGTATTCAAGCAATCATAAATATGTAATGTTGTGATTTTCTTTTAATTTGATTAGTCTTAGATCTAAGCTAATTTCATTTGGTTTGCAGACTTTAGCTCTTCGAAAAAAATGCAATGAAGACGAGATTTTGGAAACACTCCTTCAATTGCGCAATAAGCGGCAGGCAAATATAACGGAAGTTCGTAAACGGTATTTGAATAAACGAAAATTATTAGAGATTACGGAATTGATGGTTCAAAGGTAGAAAGAAGATAATTGTTTGAAACAATTGAATTCACTTTAATGTGATTTGCAGAGTTCCAACCGAGGATGAGAAACGTGGCAGGTCATCGGGCAGTTTAGCATGGAGACAGTTAAGAGGCGAACAGAACAATGGCAATGTAAGCAAACAATGCAAACCAATTTCAGGTTAACTCATACTGTTTTCTATTTTAGTTCTTTGTTTTCACACCGAATGACCAGGAAATATCAAAAAAACAATTTAATTTACGATACTCTTGTGTAACAGACAAATATGAACGGTATCTTAACAAAGGTTTGTAACATATTTCAATATTTTCAAACGATTACTAAATTGTTCACTTTCAGGAAATGAGCAAACAACGATTTTAGATTCCTATAAAACTTGGCAATCATGCCAGTTTACTTCGAAAAACATTTTTCGTAAAGTTGAACGTGATTGGAAAATGGCTTATTTGGCGCGATTAGGTGATTTCTATGTCATAACAATGATTCATTTCTATATATCTATTTTTAGAGGATACCGACAATGCAGAAATCGTATGGAAATTCGATTTTTCACAATCGAACTTAACAATTAAGAACTATTCTTTAAAATTCGAAACAAAAACCTATGAAAATGCTACGATTGGTCTTCAGATTGTGCCTGAAAATGACTCGACAACCAGTATTATTGGATCGCAAGTTTTTAAAATAGTTGCAACTTTAGCGGGCGGTAAAGGCGATATAGCGTGGCAGCATACACAACTGTTTCGTCAAAGTTTAAATTCAAATGATTTTCCATTCGAATTGAATGTTTCTTTTGTGTAATTATGTATAATTAGCTTTTTTTTGGTCATTCCATTTTTTTTATTGCATATTTTTAATGTAAAATTTTGTTTATTTCACTCTCTGTAATGTCTTTGAGCAATAATTAATTTTTATCGTGTCGTATTTAAGAAGAATTAAAATGAAACAATTTTGATTTTTTGAAAAAAAAAACTTTTCTATTTAATTTATTTCAGTTTAAGTTTAATATTGAAAAAAAAGCGTCAACTTAACTCCTAATTGATTCCCATATGAGGAGATCCCACCACATCAATAATGTTATCTAGTGGCTTAGTATCGTCCTGGTTGACCGCTAGTGATGCCGGTATATTTAAAGTCTGTCCGTAGTTTAAATGATAAATTTTATGATTGTAAAAGTAAGGAAAACTTTAGAACAGCTAATTACAAACCTTTCCCGGACAAACAGCTTCGTACTGATGTTTAAGACTTTCAAGTTCAAAATTACAAGTTGCTAATGCGGTTCGTAGTTCGCATAATAGCACCATGTCTGATCGGAGCTCGTTGAAGGAATTCGAAATGTCTTCGGTTGGAGGTGGTGCCGGATCTAAGAAGATAAAATGTTATGAAAGAATCGGAATTAGCATGTCAGCTGTGGCGACTAAAACTGTGGTGCGTTGAGATATCTTTCTTAATTTTTTTCTACCATGCTTACCAACTTTAAACTCTTGTATAGCTTGTTCCAATGCCTTGGCTTTCTTTTGTCCGATATTAGCTGGCAATTTCATTTTCTGAGATCTCAGCGATACACCAGAGCCACGTAAATCAGCAAATTTAATACCGGCTGATTCAACAGCCTGCCGGGAAATACAACAAAAAAAAAATAAATGAAGTAGAATTCTGTGACTTAAAACCTGAATTTTGATTATACATACACTGACGACCGAATCGACTTTTGAAGGACGTGGCTGATTTTGTATTTTTTTCTTGTAGAGTTTTTTCTCATGTTTCCTAGATGCCGATGCGTTGAGGGCATTGTCACCCTGCTGGTGGAATTAATGTTTTGTTAGGTAAGCAAATATGAACGATTTAAAATTACGCACTTGATCCGCTTGAGATATCAATTTTTGTAGATCTTGAGTTTTACGCTCTCTTTCCTTCTTGCGAGCTTCGATTTTCTTTAGTTCATTAAGCAGCATAAGTTCTTCTTCGATCTAAATGGTAAGAAAAATTACAATCCAAAAGATTGCAAACTAAAAAAATAGATTTTCAGGAAGAGTTTGAAGAAGTCTCTTGAGCGTTGAATAAACTATTTTTAGACCACATTGGCATTGAGAAGATGGACACAATCTTGCCTCCACTCGAATTACAAGTCTTAAACAAAAAGATTGGATAGCCCACTTTGGTATTAACCGCCTCAATTAGAGTTACTGTATACGAACGAGCCCTAATTTGCTCTCTCGAGTTTGGCACGGAGCCGTTAATCAAGCTTTCTCTAGACGATATTTAAAAAATCAACGAGTCAATCAGCAGTTCGTACTGAAAAGATAATGAAAGCTTGCAATTTCACCAAAAAATATTTGAAACGTAATCCTCGGGAGTTTAAATTTATACTTGGCCCACAACACGTGCGAAAAAACATGATCGATCGCAGAAAATAAGTTAAAAATAGTCTTCGATTTGAAAGCTGCCAACTCTGTGCTGGAACCTAGTACTTAAACTCTAACTGCAGTGCGTCCGTTCCAATACAGTAACTCTATTATCCATAATGGCATCGACATTTTGTGGAGGATAAAGGAAGTAATTTTTTAACGAATGAATGAATGAAATTGGTGTCATGGGGTGGCACCACAAAAATATTCTGCAGCCCCCGAAGTATGCATTAAAGTAAAAAGCAAATTTTGATGAATTGACTTCCCTTAAGGTTTGTAGTAGCCATCTGGTGTAACGGTGAAGCCTTTGGAAAATGGTGACTCCATGGACAGGAGAATCATATTGGTTGATGGAGTAAGCTAGCTCGAGGTTGATTCTATAGAGAGTGTTGCCACCACGGCTCCGACAATCGCACAGAGAATTCGATTGGATGAATGGTGTATGCCAATTCCAGTCTGATCTTTTGAAAGTATCACATATTCTACAGACCCGTGGGCCGTAAGTAGGTAACTGCTTGTTGAACGGTATGTAAATACCGAAGGACCGAGACAACTCCATAAGCCTGTTGATCTTTGATCTGTAGGGTTAGACATCTGTCACCACACATGAGGAGATAGTACTTATGCCACCTCGTCAAGGGTTATCTGCTACCAGGGAAGGTAGAGGTGTTGCTGCCGAACCGTGTCATTGTATTTGTGTTTAGTCTCGCCCAAACAAGCCAAATGGCATGCATTCGAAGCATTCTTACAAGAATGTGCTCACGAATGCGGGTGATCGTGTTTCTTCCCAGCGTTTCTCACATGGAATACACCTATGATGTATTATTTTTTTGTTTTTTTTGTACGGCCGTCGAAAATAACTTAGGGGGTCACCCTTTAATGCGCGATGCACAGTTAAGTCGACACGGGTACGGCGAAATAAGTGAATAGAGGAAAATTAGTAGGGAAACACAGGAAGGAAGATTTTGAAGTGGCGGTGAACGTTGTTCTTAAATTGCTGGAGGTTGTATCCCGTTGGAAAGAGATTGCCTGGTAATGAATTCCACAACACTGTCGTCCGAGGGATGAAGGACTGCCTAAACTTCACTGTTCTCCACGGCAAGGGCTTCACGGTGTACTCGTGTGAGCGTGCAGCTTGGCGAGTATTTCGGGGGGCATTAAATGTAGGTGGTATAAGGGCTGTTAGTTCATTGCTGCATTTACCATGGAAGTATCTATAGTAAATGCAGAGTGCACCGATATTTCGACGATGCTCGAGGGAGTCAATTGAGGCCGATATAGCTTCATCTCCAATTAATCGCAATGCATATTTCTGGATACGGTCAAGGGCCAGATGTGATTTTGAGACCCCAGCCCAAACATACGAGTTGTGCTCCAGACGTGGTCGGATATAAGCCTTATAGATGGTAGCTAGTTTGGTGGCAGAGAAGTATTTCTTACACTTCCGCAGTATACCTAGGCGTTTCGAAGCATCAAGACCGACTTCGTAAATGTGTTGGCTCCAATCTAGGCGATTGTTGAGTTTTACACCTAGTAATGTAAAATCTGCAGAAGGTGTAATCTGTACGCCATTCAAGGACATATTAGTGACCGACGTCGGAACGTTATGTTTAAGAGATAGATGACAGGACTGCGTTTTTAAGGCATTAAACTCTACTCTGTTGATCCTGCCCCATTCCAGGATTAAACTGAGGTCAGAGTTCAATAACTGTATCGACTCATTACGACAAGAGGCCACCGATATCGGACGAGCGTCCGCAGGAGAGATAAAACTGAGGGACGCCGGAATCAATAGGAAAGGGTGCAGAAGTTCTCCGTCTAGTACGACTCGAATAGAGCGCTCGGAGAGGAAACTCTCGATCCATTGAAGAAATAGAGTGTTTAAACCAAAAGCCTTTGGCTTGGCTAGGAGGCATTTGTGCCCAACTCTGTCAAACGCTTTGGCGATGTCAAGAGCAAGAACTTGACCTTCACCAAATTTGTGAATGTAGGAATTCCAACGCTCGGTAAGATAGATCAGGAGATCGCCTGTAGAACGACCCGAGCGAAATCCATATTGGCGATCATGAATGAGATTTTTATCCACAAGAAAGTTGATTATCCTGCGATTGACAGCAGTTTCCATTACCTTTGAAAGCACTGAGGTAATGGCTATGGGACGGTAATTGGCGGGGTTCGCTTTGTTTCCTTTCTTTGGAATTGGCTGAACATTCGCGACTTTCCAGATCTTAGGAAAGCAGCCTGAAGAGTATGAAAGATGGTAGAGATTACGAAGAGGTTTAGCTATAGAGGAAGCGCAGTTCTTAAGGACAATAGGGGGATGCCATCTGGCAGCAGACTTGTGAATATTGAGCTCTTGCAGGATTCTGGAAATAACCCTAGTTCGAAAACGGAGAGATGGCAGCGAGAAACCAGAGTCCGGTAAGTACGGAGGACTCTGGCTCGACTGTGGAAGCTTCGAGTTTCTAGCGAAGTTTGCTGCCAAAGGTTTGCTTTTTCAACAGGATCAACAACGGTTCGGTCATCAAAAGAAGAGGTGTTGAAGATGAGCTGAAATGTAGAATGCTTCCGATCAGTAACGAAAAATATATGCGCTCATGAATTCGAAAACGCATTATTTTTTTTCTCTCTCTGAGAAAAAGCTGTGAGCGAGCTGTCACCATGTTATTAATTTGTGGTTTAGTGCAAACGTTGAAATTGTGTGGAAAATTTATGAACTCAACACAGCTGTTCGGTGCAGCGCGGTCAATTTAAACATTTGTGTGATTTACCTAGTCTAGAAGGATATTTTCTGAATTTGAATAAGGTTTAGGTTTGTGGTGTTTTTTCCTCACTTAAGCCATTTTTTATACCCCAGTTTCTTCCTTCATGTACTTTCAGCATTCATACCAAAAGCTTTCAGAATGGAAACAGTCGATTTATCATCGTTTGGAAATACAAGCATTCAGAATCCATTCGCAATGCATTCCGTAT
Source organism: Chorisops tibialis (assembly GCA_963669355.1). Classification (NCBI taxonomy): domain Eukaryota; kingdom Metazoa; phylum Arthropoda; class Insecta; order Diptera; family Stratiomyidae; genus Chorisops; species Chorisops tibialis. Next base: position 184,652,717 of record OY770262.1, read on the forward strand.
GCATACTCGGAATACATTCAGCATGCATTCTCAATGAAGTTGGATGCTTGCATATGAAACGATGATAAATTGCCACCCTAGCAAACCCGACTTGGCCCCTGCAAATGGATATATTCCAGATGTATTTAGAATGCATCTATCGGGTGCATTCTGGTATTCATAGGATGAATCATTGGATGCATTCTGGTACTCATAGAATGGGACCAGAATGCATTCCGAATAAGAATTTGTCTAGCTGGGGTATTATTTGTACATATTTCCGTAACGCACTAAGACACAAGGACTTGAAGAATGCGAGGAAGTTGCTCAGTGCCGCCGCGGCTGAAATCCCTTTAGAGTACACGTGGTGGTTCATCGGAACATCGGATACATTCAGGTACATACAAGTAAAATGGATCCAGAATGAATACCGAATGTGAATTTGGCTAGCTGGGATGTGACTTCTCCTATATAAATGTTTCAACTTTTTTATCGTTGTGTATTTTGGAAGCTTGAAACTTAAGAAAAATATCTTTTGTGATTATGCCACGAGTTCAATAAGTAATTTCCAATAGTCCTCAAATATCTAATTCAAAAGTTTAAACGTTTTTCTTTTTCAATGGCCCTACAGCCAAAATCGGGCCATGGTCGCCTGACCTTAACATTTATTTATTACTGAGGAAAGGTATGTAACTGTTCGTACAACCATTTACGAATTTGTATTTTCGTATACAACAAATTGTCTATCTGATTCACAAGATCTGGCATAAACAACCTCGCGAAAAATCATCAAGTTAATAATTGACACGAATCAGCAGATATAAAACTCTTGCAATCGCTCAGAATTTAGCTAGGATGTAGCCTAGTGGGTGGCGTGTTGGTCTTACAATGCGAAAGTCGTGATTTCAAATCTCGGTCGACGTAATATACTTCCTGCACACTACGTGGTTGGATATACCTTGGCTACCTCAATCTATGAAAATGAAAAATTCGTAGATAGAGGGTTGTGTGAAGGTCTAACAACGCATCCACAATAAATAATGAAAAAAAAAAATTAAGTAACCTGAAGGTCAGGAGGTAAGGCCCGATTTGGGCTGTAGTACCATTGCAGAAGAAGGTAGTGTGTGACAGGAAATCAAGGCCGCCTTTTGTTCTTACGTTTTCTTGCTAGAGTCCAGTTTATACCTTCCCATGATTCGAAATTAGCTGATGTGATCCGGACAATTGCCCAAATAACTTCTGCATTTCTTGATCTAAATATTCATAAAGGTGATGGACCTGATCTCATTCCCCCATTTTTTCTGAATAAAACCGCCACGGTTATTGTTTCCTTTAATCAATGCATTGCTTCAGCAATCCATATTTCCTACATGTTTTAAATTGGCGCATATAGCCTTTATTTTTAAGTCTGGAGGATCTGACATTCGTAATTACAGAAGAATAAGCATCATAAACCGATTCCACAACCAGCTTTCGAACGGAATGTGGTTTAAGGCAGGGAGATGGCTAGACAGCCCCATGCTTTTCAAATTGGCATTAGAGTATGTCGAAGTCGGGTTGCGCATTAACGAAAGCAAAACAAAAGTAATGACGGAAACAAGAAGGAGAACGCCTATCAGACAAAACATAACAATTGCGGAATTTAATTTGGGGGTTGTGGACAACTTCATATATCTTGGGGCTAACCTAGCAAATGACGGCAATGAAACAGACGAAATCAAACGACGAATAATACTAGCAAATAAGACGTATTATTCGGTACTTCCAATAATGAAATGATTATCAATAAGCTGCGGATATACCTAGTCCTGCCATAAGTTCTGTCACATAATTTCTCACATTGGCAACAACTTTATTTTATGAGTGACATTTCAATATCGGCCAGTTTTATAAACGTCATAATGTTGTTGACAGTTGATGGTCATTTAAAGTATGTTCGTTAACGTGTGAAGATGGAATGGGGTGTAATAGAAAACCGAACTGCAGTGATTGCACTACATAAGTGTGGAAAATCCGCGAGTGAAATTTTCAAGTTGTTGTGCCCGTTAAAAATAACGCAAAGATTTGTGTATCGTGCGATCCAGAGATATAACGCGATCCAGACTATTGAAGATCGACCTCGTTCTGGACGTCCGCGTGATGTACGTTCTTCTGCTGCCATCAAAGCGGTCGAGAGTCGAATTCGTCGAAATCCGCTTCGTAAACAACGAATCATGGCTCGAGAGATGAACATCTCCACCCGAAGTATGTCTCGCATCATAAAATCTGACCTCGGGATGAGTGCCTTTCGACGATCAACGGGACATTTGCTGACTGAGCAGTTGAAGCAAATTAGGAGCACCAGATCGAAAGAGCTCCTTCGGCGGTACGGCAACAACAAACATCGAGAAATTTTATTTACCGATGAAAAAATTTTTACGGTGGAGGAACATTTCAACCGCCAAAATGATAAGGTGTATGCCCACAGCTCCATAGAAGCCCGAGAAGTTGCCACTAGGGTACAGCGAGGACATCATCCAGCATCAGTCATGGTATGGTGGGGTGTCAGCTACGAAGGGGTCACCGAGCTTCATTTTTGCGAAAAAGGCGTAAAAACTGCACCGAAAAATTATCAAACGGACATCCTGGAGGGATGTGTGAAGCCGCTGAACTCTACGCTATTCAACAATCGACATTGGGTTTTCCAGCAAGATTCTGCGCCAGCCCACAAAGCTCGAACCACACAAGCGTGGTTGGAAACCAATATTCCACAGTTTTTAAGGGCGACGGAATGGCCTTCTGGGAGCCCAGATTTGAATCCCCTGGACTACAAACTGTGGGCGGAGTTAGAGTCCATGGTGTGCACGAGACGACACCCAAATATCGAGAGCCTTAAGCGATCTTGGACAGAAGCAGTAGCTAATTTTCCGCTAGAAACAGTGCGTACTGCTATCGATGACTGGCCCAACAGATTAAAGAGCTGTGTTAAGGCTAAAGGCGGCCACTTTGAATAATTTGTTGCTTATTTTACTTCCATTAGTATGCCAAAATAAAATATATTTTCCTTTGTCAAAAACTCTTTTTCATTTATACAAAAATTGCCCATATACGTGTGACAGAACTTATAGCACGACTAGGTATACAACAATTATACGACCTGTGCTCTGTTATGGCAGCGAGACGTGAACATTAACGCGAAATTCCGAAAAAGCAGTTAACGGATTCGAAAGAAAGTTCCTCCGAAGAATTTTGAGACCTGTGAAGGAAGGAACGGAATGGCGAATAAGATACAACCATGAGTTGTATCAACTCTACGACGAGCCAGAAGCTTCAACGTTCATCAAGCTACGGAAACTGCAGTGGGCTGGCCATGTAGAGCGAATGGAAGGCAGAAGAATCCCCAAACGTGCTCTTAAAGGCAAAGCGAGTGGTAACCGGCCAGTAAGCAAACCACGCAAGCGATGGGAAGACAGCAAAGCCGTTTTAAAAATTAGCAGCTGGAGGACGCGGTCTTTCGATCGAAACGATTGGAGGCGACGACTTCAGGAGGCCAGGGTCCGATTTGGGCTGTCGCGCCATTGATGATGATGAAGCATCTATTGGTAAGCTTTTTGAAAAACTGGTTGCGAGAGTACTAGTAGAAACTGTAAGTTCTTTTATTCATCCTTGCCAACATAACTTTTTAAGGAGTCCGTCAACTGTTTCCAATCTTTTGGAATATTCTACGTTCATTAGACAAAAAATTGGTAAAAGTAAACAGGAAGATTCTATGCATACCGATTTTTCTATCGCTTTTGATGTAGTGGACCACGGTCTGCCACTATTAAAGTTAGAACGTTATGGAATTAGAGGTATTTTCTTGAAAGTGGTTGAAGTTTTACTTGGCGGATCGTACACAAAAAGGTAGATTTTCATCACATCCATCCCAAGTAACTACAGTCTCTGGCGTTCTTGAAGGTCGTATTTTCGGGCCCTTTTTACTTTTAATTTGTAATAACTACGCGCCATCACTGATAACTAAAAATCTTCAGGACTATCGAATTAAATCGAGATTGTATTGTTTTACAAAACAATATTGCTATTTTATCTGAATGGAACGCTATGTAATAATTGAACGTTAAAAAATGTGAAGTAAAAACCTTTTCTAGAAAAAAGTCTGGCACATTTAATTTGTTCCAGGGTATTAGCAATGAAAATTTTAAACGTGTCTCTCAAATTAATGATCTTGGGAAAATATTTGACGCTATGTCGACTTTTAAATCCCATATATAGGAAAAATGTTGAACAGTGGTATGGCTATGCTGGGAATCATAAAGAGGAGATGATGATGCCCACACCTGTGGGCGAGCTCCTTTCCCGCTTTATATTTGTTGACCTCCGATTTTCGAGACAACAGGAACTATATTCTCCCGCACTCCTGATATTCTCGTCGTAATTCATTTTTGAAAATATTCAGGCTCACAAAAGTTTGGCACAAAACAACCGTAACATACTCTGATGGATCCAGAACACTCAGGGGTCCGAGGTAATGAGCATCACGCATATAAACATAGCGTCACAATGCAGCGTTCCCCACACAAACTTACCTGCTTTGGGGTCCTATCGAATAATTTCTTCAGTTGATCTTTCCGTTTCCGTTCATGCTCCGAATCGAACATGAATACTTTTCTGTCGGCATTACCTTTTATCTGAAATGGAAAAAAAATATTTAATTCGACTTTCTCGATTCATTATCATCCATCTTACTTTTGCCAATATCCCGGTAATCTCGTAATAGCGCTCCTTCAAATCTTCAACAGTTTTCGCTCCGTAATTGGACCTATCCCATCGATCCGCCATCACAATGAATCTCAAGTCAAACCTGTCGTGACAAAAGCAATTTAGAAAACGTTGAATTCACGCGAAAATAATCGTTCAATTACCTTTTTGCCAAATCAAATAAATGATCGGTCTGAGCCTTGGACCATTTCGTTGGATTCGAGCGTAGATGAGCGTTGTATTCGTTGACCGTATAGCTCGGTATGACCAACTGTTTGTTAAATTTCGCAAATGGATATTCTCGCGAATCGTCCGATATGCGTTTCCAGTGGTGAAAAACAGCGCCATCCGTTCGAGCCGGATTACTAAACGGAGCCCATTCCCATTTACGGACTTTCTTCATCCCTAAACGGGCTTTGGTTTGCTTATAGCCGGAACCAATTCCCAATGCTAGAAAAAAACACAAAGTTGATGATTTGCTTCTACTTGATGTAATAAAAAAAAAACTTACCGGTATCGGTAGGTAATAGAGGCGGTGCATCCTTATTATCATTGTACAGCAAAGCAAAGACTTCACGATGCATTCCTTCGGGTCTTTTTGTCACTTTTACTCTAAAGATTTGTTAGTAAATTTGAAATTCGATCAACAGAAATGTGTAGCCTACCTTTCAAAGTTCCGCTTTTTCGTGTTTAGGAACGACTCCTTTGTTACTTCGGGCGTTACAGCCCTTTCGAGCTCTAGAATATCACGGACGTCTGCGGTCATCTTAGGAATTTCCTTCTTACACGGCGGAAAGCACAGAAAACTACTAATTTCGAACCAACATTAAACGTAAACACATTCGACAGCTAAAAACTTACCATAAACTTTGACAGTAGTCTTCTTCTTCTTGTTCAAGAATTGTGTCATAAAAATAAATCCGTCCGAAGATATCTCTAAGAAGAGATTATAACTGAAATGTCTATTTGAAAAAATTTCTTTGCCTCAAAATTGAGATAAAAGAAAGAGCAGGTTCAACTGTAAGTCTTCAAAAATTGATAAACAAAAAAGATGAGTAATTTTAAAGCCCGAGTGCTTTCCTTGCAGCTTTTCCTGTGTGTGCAGCTTGTGTTGAAAAATACATTAAAAAAACATAACAGAATTATGATTGGGCTTAAAGCCCAATCATTGATACTCTAGATGAGATGGAAATGACTTTAATATACCGGCAAATATGTCATCTCAAATTCTTTCGAATAGTGAGAAGAGACTTTGCATGGGAGGTGGTAGAAGTAGAGGCGGAGGTTTGTATTTCTCCTATGTGACACCGAAAATGGCGTGTAAAATGTTTCGTGTTGAATTTAAAATTTTTAGTTTTCATTATTTTTAAAGAAATTGGTCATAGTTTTCCTTAAATTGAGGCATTTGTATGGGAGGTGGCAGAGGAAGTGGAACGTTTTAGATGATTTTGAAACTGCTTATCATTACCCTTATCACTATGCTTTGATTCAATTTCAAAGTCGACAGCTCTCATATATTCGAAGGAGAAATGCTTTTCTTGAATTTATAATACAGATATTTATATGGGAGGGGGTAGAAGGAGGGAAGCTGAGCTGATAATTTTTTCCAGCATTTATTGCAACTATTAAAAAACAAATTCTGGCAAAATTTTAAGTTTGTAATTTTTCTAGTTTTAATGGAAATCGATATAATGCATTTAACAAAAATGATGCATTTGTATGGGAGGGGGTAGAAGGAGTGTAAGGATGAAAACAATTTTTTTTCCTGTTATTGGTATTTCTATTTTTATACTTTGTGCGAAATATCAAATTGATAACTTTAACAGTTTCGAAGAAAAATAATTTAATTTAAATTTCAAAATTTCCTGAAATTTGTATGGGAGGGGGTAGAAGGAGTGAGGGGAAGTTGCTAATTTTTTCAGTGCTGATTGGAATTATAATAAAATTAATTCTGGCAAAAATTCGTTTTTATAACTTTACTAGTTTCGATGAAAATCGAAAAAAAGCATTTTTCAAAATTATGCATTTGTATGGGAGGGGGTAGAAGGAGTGATGGGATCGGATCAATATTGAGTCATATTAATGGTATTTATATCATAATATTTGAACCCAAATTTCAAATTGATAGCTTAAATAATTTCTAAGAAAAATCAATTTCTGAAAATTTCGAAATTTCGTGAAATTTGTATGGGAGGGGGTAGAAGGAGTGGGGGGATGTGGCCCGTTCACGAACTTAAAGTTTCTTTTTTGCTAAAAATGACACACAACAAATTTCAGCACGATAGCTCAAAGCGTTCGAGAGTTATGCTGTAGACAGACGGACAGACGGACAGACAGACAGACAGACAGACGGACAGACGGACAGACAGCAATTCGGAATCGCAGTTTTTGAGCGACAACAAATATTTCTGTACCCTTGGCGGCTCTGTGCGAGCATTATTTCTTAGCGTTACAAACGGTAAGGCAAACACAATATACTCTCAGATTTCATCTAGAGTATAAACATGACGATTCTGGTTAAAGTTTTAAACGAGATGTTTAACAAAATGCTATAATTATTAATTGCATAAAGTTGGGTAAAAGAATAGATTACTACAAACTACGTGTCTTGTGCAGCTGCTACATGCGCCAGGCTACTGCTACATGTCCTGTGCTAATTTATAAAAATTGTCTATAAAAATTAAATGAAAATAAAAAGTTCAGGATGAAAACTGAAAATTTGCCATGATTTTTGAATTTCACGGGAAAAGTAGGATAGCTAAGAGCCTTTACCTGAAGATGCGCAAAAGTACTCAAAATTTTACTTCAGTGACAACGAAATAAACGAATATATTAGAGCGGCAACATTTTCTTCACTTCTTCATTTCTTTAGACATGACACTTGGACCTGTGCAACTGCTACATGTCTTGTGCTACATATATACACTACGCTATTGCTACTAGATCTTGTTGAGTTGGAATTGATTAGAGTTATGTTTGGCACCTGGAAAATAGAGAACTATAATTGTGGCATTTATATCAACAATTTGGATAGCCAGTGTTTCGATTATTTTTGTTAGGTAATAGCAGAGATAAGTGAAGACATAAAGATGTCTCGTTCAAAAACGAAACCACGGTACTGGCTTTGCTAAAAGAAAAATAAACATTCAGGAGATCAATTCAATTCTACATACGAAAAAAAACGCACAGCTCAATTATCCCCTTTCTTATATTCGACCTGGCCACAACCAGTTCATTATCAATTTCTGCCACACTACGTCATCATTCGCCTTGAACTTTGTTTCCCCTTCGTGCTGACACCGGTATTGAATTCGCCTGGGTGCGAGACAATCCGGCGAGCTTTTCCTTCATATGAAAATTTTCTTGTACTGAGTGAGACATCTTTATGTCTTCACTTATATCTGGTAATAGTATGTGCTTGATTGGCTTGCGAATACAGATGGCGACTCCTCCACCGTTTCTATTTTCTCTATCGTTTTTGTAAATACTTTGGGTGAAATTATTTATCATTAGTTTTTAGCCAAGTTTCTGGGACAAGAAATAAATCCTCATTTTTAAAAACAAAGTAATCAAAGGTTTCAAGGTTTTTGTTTTTAATGTTTTTAGCATTCCACAGTTATAAATCAATACTTTGCAATTTACCCGTATAAGAAATTAATTGTTAAATTTGTTGTGTGTGGTGAGTTTGGCGCGCCCTGTAGCAACTCCCAACGCTCCCTCTACGCAGGTGCAGGTGTCCAGCCCCAAAAACAGAAGTTCCTTTATGCAATTATTTCTTTGGTTTTTTTTTCACTATGTATATAGGTATATATACAATATTTTTTTTTTTCTAAAAATGAAATAATTAATAAAAACTCGGTCCAAAAAATTGTAGCAACAAATTTTTTAAAATTAATTTTGAAATTTTTTTTTCTCTTACTACAATCTTTAATTAACTTCATCCAAGCAACGTCTTTCATTAAGCATAATAGCAAAAAAACAGAGAAAAAAGAAATTTGTAATGAAACTTAACATTGAGAAATGAAGCTTAAATTTTGTTTTTTTATACGAACAAAAATTGAAGTACTTAACTATATTTTTAGGAAATAAAAATTTCGAGTTTTCACGATATTTTTGCAATTGTATACAATGAGATTTTCTATCGAATTAATTAAAATGAGGAGATAATTAAAATGAATTGGTCATCTTTTCAATAAAGCAGCCCGTTTAACCTCCACAGCTTCCTCCCCCTCTCTTCATGGGGCCATACAAGGAAGAATTTTATAGGAGGCTAAGGCAGGGTTGGCATGGAAAGGCGACCTAACACCAGTCGCTATAGTCGAGGCATCTGGTCGGGGATCAACACCGCGATCAGAGAAAGTCTTTTTATACTCTAGATGAAATCTGAGAGTATATTGTGTTCGCCTTACCGTTTGTAACGCTAAGAAATAACGCTCGCACAGAGCCGCCAATGGTACAGAAATATTTGTTGTCGCTCAAAAACCTCAATTCCAAGTTGCTGTCTGTCCGTCTGTGCGTCTGTCTACAGCGTAACTCTTGAAAGCTTTGAGCTATAGTTTTGTGTGTCATTTTTAGCATAAAAGTAACTTTAAGTTCGTGAATGGGCTACATCACCCCACTCTTTCTACTCCCTCCCATACAAATTTCATGAAATTTCAAAATAATAAGAAATTGATTTTTCTTTGAAACTATTTAAGCTATCGACTTGAAATTTACGTCAAAGTATTATGACCCTCCCATACAGATGGACAATTTTGAAAAATACATATTTTCGATTTTCATTGAAACTAGTAAAGCTGACAAGGCGAAATTTTGTCAGAAGTAATTCTACTATAATTGCGATTTATTTTAAAATTAATTATCATCTCCACCTCACTCCTTCTACCCCATACCATACAAATTTCACGAAATTTTGAAATTTAAATTAAATTAGTTTTGTTCGAAACTGTTAAAGCTACCTACTTGATATTTTGTATACAGTATCCAAATACAAATATTAATAATACGAAAAAAAATTGTTTTGATCCGTACACTCTTTCTACACCCTCCCATACAAATGCATAGTTTTTGTTAAATGCATTTTATCGATTTCCATTCAAACTTGAAAAATTACAAACTTCAAATTTTGCCAGAATTTGTTTCTTAATAATTGAAATAAGTGTTAGGAAAAATTATCAGCTCCGCTTCACTCCTTTTACCACCTTCCATACAAATATCTGTATTATAAATTCAAGAAAAGCATTTCTCCTTCAAGTATACATATGAGAGCTATCGACTTTGAAATTGAATCAAAGCATGGTGATAAGAATGATGATAAGCAGTTTCAAAATCATCTTAAACGTTCCACTCCCTCTGCCACCTCCCATACAAATACCCCAATTTCAGGAAAATTATAACCAATTTCTTTAAAAATAATGAGAAATAAAAACTTTAAATTCAGCAAAATACATTTTGCATGCCATGTTCGGTGTCATATTGGAAAAATCAAACCTCCCCCTGTACTTCTACCACCTCCCATGCAAAAGTCTCTATTCAATATTCGAAAGAATTTGAGATGACATATTTTCTGGTATATTAAAGTCATTTCCATCTCATCTAGAGTATCATATGATTGGGCTTCAAGCCCAATCATAATTCTGTTATGTTTTTTTTTTGTTGTTACAGGCCATTGTTTTATGGTTAGTGCAACGAACCCTCCTATGACTCCCGTAGCTAGACCCGGCAGCGCGCTAGCATGTCGCACCAGCCCGATACTGCCACCGAGATGGACGTTGGTGGATCTCGGACCAGTTTGATTCTCTTACCTTAATTTCCCTTTTTTATATTTATTCCGATATCTTGGTATCGAAATAACTTATCCTTTGGCCTCTGCTATACAACAAATTTATAATGACACTAAATTGATCTGTTCTATTTTCACAAACAGCTCAGTTTATAATCAGCTCTGTTGTTATATTCAGCATTTCTTTAGGCTTAAATAGTTCTTCACTTGAGTTTTGGTTAGATCTATTTACATACATACATATATTTATTTCTGGAGGAACATTTCTAACAACACTGTTAAATAATTTGTTTTGAACAGGTTTTGTTAGCATGTTAGATAGAGTCTTAAGTTGAGGGAAATTTTTCTCTACATCGTTTAATGTATTGAATTCATGTTGTTGAGCTTTTTTCTGGTTTACATTTTTATGCGAGGACTTTGTTGAGTCTAACCTACTCATGTTCGTTTGGCCCTCTTTTAGGCGGCAAAGGGTTTGGCTATGTGCCTCACTGCAGATCATACATGGTCCGAGCCGTTACCGTATAGTTGGCAATTTCGACATTGGGGTGGTCCCATTTTACCACGATAGTAGAAGTTCCAGTTAACTATTGTGTGTACTATCGATTTGATGGAATGAAGGTCACTACGTTTAGTTCCACGTTGAGGGTGTAACAGATTATGAGCTGAGCTGTATGTTTTCGGCATAATGTTGGTATTCAATTTTTTTCGATGGGGATGCAATGCAGGTTATGTATGTCGTCTAGATATTTTAATAAGTTTTCACAGGGCATATCGTGTAGGCCGGATAGAATTATTTTTTGGGTCGCAAGTCAGCCCGACGATGTATAAAATAATTTACCTTTTTGAAAGTTAGATGTTTGCATACCCTTTTCGTAATCTTCAATGGTTTCCAGGAATACTCGTCTGCCGATATACATTAGTTTAATTTTTTAGTTCACGATCTATAGTTCAATCATGAGAGTGAGGGAAGGAATTTTTACCTTATTGGGTTGCTTAAGCATATGTTGCTGATCATCGTCGACTTTGTTGTCATCTTAATTGAGATTGAATAAGGGCGCAAAATGGTTGGAGTAGTTAGGGAAATTACATGGATCCTATCTCACAAATTAATTTTTTTTCCCGAAGAATCCGCCAGAAAAGCCTCCCGGCTTCGTTCTTTCGTTTGTTTTTTTTTTTTTTGCTGATAGTTTCGTATCTAGGATAGAATTTTTCTACGGACTCTTAAATAAAAGAATAAACTAATTAGAGGAGTCTTGAGGTTCCTAACTACATTAAATACTTTTAAACTTCCCAAGTGATTTAGAAGTCTGCAATCAAATCTCACTTTTATTTTCCGAATTTGGTTTAGCAGGACGTCAAAAATTGCTAAAAACCACTGAAAAAGTTAAAAATTTGCAGATTTTGCAATTTTTTCGATCTTACCGAGTGGGTGAAATATTCAATTTTGTTCTTTCTGCAATCGACGCAGAAAGTTTATGAGGTTAAGAAATCAAGAACTTAGCATTGCGCCAGAAAATTCAAATTCAACTGGACTATTTGCTGAAATTTTTGGAGGAAAATATTTGGACAAATGTCGTGACGGGTCTTTTAAAAATGCGCTGATTTTAAAAGCGGCTCGATCAATTATTTCCATTTTTATTCAGCAAGGCAAGAGCTTAAGAGTTTGAAGAACTTGAGAACCACTTATGTAAATTAATTTTTTATCATTTTGTCGGTCGAATGTTTTTATCTTCGAAATTACTTAACATGATAAGTTCATACTAGCAGCCAGCAAATTGTGCCGAAGGATGCGTGCAGTTATAGAGAATGGGGCGATAGTAACGTTTTTTTTGAGTCAATAAAGACGAGAAGGCATTATGTGTACGTATAACGATTGCGCAATTGAAAAGGAAACGTTATATGCTAACAACAAAGGAGGAACTCTAAATGTCCAACTCTTGATGTCGATCACTATGCTTTCTCTGTACATATATATGTATATAAAAAAATTGTTTTGGACTTTTACGCTGTAATATATGAAGTACATATCCCATGGACAGACAAAAGTTACAGGAAATAGTTCAGGGGTTTGAAAATTTGGGATACCCCCAATGCGTTGGTGCTATCGGTAAGTACGAGCAGTAGCTAAATATATCTGTAAATTAACTATGTTTTTACTCTTGCAGATGGAACTCATATTGAAGTAAGCCCCAGGAAAGTAGATGCAATAGACTACTACAATTATAAAGGCTGGTACTCCATAATATTACTAGCATCTGTAGATCACAGGTAATATTGTTACAAAAGCGGAAAATAAACAAAAATTGATAATACATATTATAGATACAGGTTCACATATATTAATGTGGGCTTGACCGGACGGAACAATGATCCAACGGCATACGAAAACTCTGCATTCAAAAAATTTGCAGAGGCAAACGACATTTATGCCCAGAACTCGAAAAATTTGGGGGGAGTGATGGTACCTGCCCACTTGATAGGAGATTCAGCATTCAAATTATCAAAATATTTGTTAAAACCTTATCCGTTTTCCATAAATCAACCGCTTCATGAGAAAATGTTTAATTATCATTTATCCAAAAGTAGGCGTGTTGTAGAAAATGCTTTTGGTCATCTGAATAAAAGATGTAGAAGTATCGGAAGGGGCTTGGAAGTTCGCATTGACTACGCTTCTACCGTTATAAAGGCGTGCTGTGTTCTTCACAACTATTTATGCGAGGAGAAAGATTCCATTCCAGAACACTTGACTCAGAAAATGCTTTTGGTCATGTGGAGGCTAACTCGGCAGGAAGAGTACAACCCGAATTTAACTCAACTGCAACTGGGGAGGTAGAAGGAAGAACTATACGCGATGGCATAGCGCAGTATATTTATCAACGTGGTATGTGTAGCTTCTTTTTACCGAAACGAATTAGTTTTGCTAGTTTTAAATTCGTTTCAGTTTAAATTATTACAATGCTGTTATTACCTTTTTTAGAAGATCGCAGGGATACGCCGCAGTGGACAGATGGTGATCGCATAGACCCAATCGAAACAGTCAACTTAGATTCAGTCGAGATCTAGCCAATATATGTAAAGGACGTGCATCCGTGGAAAGTTTATTGTAGATCATTTTTTAAGTATTTAATATGTGATAATAATAGACAACGCATTTTATTTGACACTAAATTTTTATTTCATAATCTTAATAACTTCCCTATTTCCGTGCGAGAGCTTCCAATAACTTGTTGTTGAAATAATTTTGTGATTCCTGCATCGCGGCATTTTGCTCGAGCAATTTTTGCATAAAATCATTCATTTTTGCGGCTTCTTCTCTCGCAGCGTCGTACTCCTTCTGAGCCAATTCCAAAAAGGCATCCGAGCTGCCTTTTTTCTTTCTCGGGGTAGGTCCTGCTGATTCAGCAGAACTGTCCAGTGCGGCATCACTTGTACTTGCAGAAGCATCCGAAGAAATCGCTGGGAAATCATCCCGACTCGGCGTAGATGCTGCCACCGAATGTATTAATTCATCTGAAATAAATAATAGAATTGTAAACATCCTATTATGCTACTCTGTGTAACTGTGTTTCGCATTTAAGCAACAACGTTATACGCACCATTTATATGAAACGATTCCTCCATCAGGGTCAAATCGTTGCGTCCATGCCGACCTAGCATTTTATGCAGCTCCGTATAATGTCGCCATTCTGATGGTGATCCTTCGGACTTTCCAGCGCCGCATTTTTCTAGTCTAAGAAACGTGTGATAAAAATGAACAAAAAAAATTTCTCTCTGAACTCACCTGTACCGCTTCGTCATATTCTGTATTTTGCGGCGAACTTCTTCTCCGGAAATTGCCTCCTCAGGCAAATCCACCGCTATTTCAGCATAAATATGCGAATTTCTTTTTGCTTTTCGCAGGTCGTCAAGCCTCCTCTTCCATTCTTCTAATAATTTGGCCTCCATCGTTGGAGACCAAATACATTTTTGCTTTCTTTTTTTCTGAAAAGTTAACGAAATAATACTTAAAATTGAGTTTAACGCTAAATTCATTTTACTTACGCTCGCTTTGGCCTCCATTTTGCAACTGTCAAAATCAAAATACGAGTGACAGTTAAAAAATTTCCTTCTGGGTATTTTCAGGGAAATTTTGCAGGGATGCGTAAAATAAAGCTTTTCCAGGGTTTGACATAATATGGGAAGAGGTTTTTGTTCTCAAACCTCATTCTGAAACGAGATTACAAGAGCTCTTCAATTGAGATAAACTCGATTTAAGCTTCATATTTAAGGAGATTGAAGGCCCATAAGCTCCGAATTGGCCTAAGCTTCTTTTAAACTCCTCAGTGTGTCTCCAGTATAATGGAGGTATAGAATGGGATTGGGACTGAGAACGACCGCACCGATTGGTAAAAAGGTATATTTTGCATTTTTACTGGCTGCTACTGACAAATATTTGCAGATTTTGTGGGGATAGCGATTGTGTGCTTGTGGAATGTATAAATCTATATAAATATAGTTCTAGTGTCTGTCTGTTATTTGTTTATAAATGGCTATAAATAAGTTTTTTGCTTCATTTTAGCAATAACTAAGCAGAATCAAAACTTTTTAAAAAAATTCTCTGTCTGTCTGTCTGTCTTTCCGGATTTCACGCAAAAACGGCTGCACCGATTGCAATGAAACTTTCACAGTTTATTAGGTCTACCTCTGGGAGTAATCTGCCTTAGGTTTTATTTTACTCCCCCACGCCTTCTACCCCCTCCCATACAAAGTGACTCATTTTCAAAAACTTATAATAATCAAATTTTCATGGAAACTATAAAAGTTATTAATTTGAAATCTAAAATATTTTATTTCTATTATAAATGCAATCTTCAAATAGTTTATAAATAGTTTGAACCCCCCTACTCCTTCCACCACCTCGCATACAAACCAAACTTTTTCATGAAATACTATACTGCAGTTTTCTCAGTACGTATAACTTTGATCAAGCTAAGATTTTGTATTAAATCTTTAATTAGCATTGTTATTAATATCAAGAAAAAACTAACCAATTAGCTTCACTCCTTCTACCCCCTCCCATACAATCTGACACAAATCTACGACTTTGCGAAAATTCGAATTTCTTGAAAAGTATGAATGTTACTGTTCTGAAATTTAAAATATATCAATTGAATAATAATTGAAATTGCTTCTCAAAAAATAACTAAAAACCCTCCACTCCTTCCACCACCTCCTATACAAACTGCACTTTTTCATGAAATATTCTAAACCAATTTTCTCAGTACGTATAACTTTAATCAAGCTAAAATTTTGCATTAAATCTTTAATGAGCATTATAATTATTATCGGGAAAAATTAACCGATTAGCTCCACTCTTTCTACCCCCTCCCATACAATGTGGCACAATTCCACGACTTTGCAAAAACTCGACTTTCTTGAAAAGTGTGAATCTAATTGATCTAAAATTTAAAACATATCAATTGCATGGTGATTACAGTTGTTTCTAGAAAAATTACCTAAAACCCCCCACTCCTTCTACCACCTCCCATACAAACTGAACTTTTCCATTAAATACTCTAAACCAATTTTCTCAGTACGTATAACTTTGATCAAGCTAAAATTTTGTATTAAATCCCTAATTAGCATTATTATTATTATCGGGAAAAATTAACCGATTAGCTCCATTCTTTCTACCCCTCCTTTATAATATGACACAATTTCACGACTTTGCAAAAACTCGATTTTCTTGGAAAGCGTAAATCTAACTGATCTGAAATTTAAAAGATATCAATTGCATGGTAATTATGGTTGTCTCTAGAAGAATTACCAAAAACCCCCACTCCTTCTACCAGCTCCCATACAAATTGCACAATTTCACTAAATCCAATGCACTAAGTTTCTCAAGTTACCTATTCAGTTTTTCAAGCTTAAATTTGGTGCAAAGTATTTTTATAGCTTCTCTAGCATGGTGTGAAATAAATTAATTTAGTACAGTCCCTTCTATCACTCCACACACAAAAATTCTTAAGATTACAAAAATATCGATTTTATCGGTAGCATCATATAATTGGGCTTTACGCACAATCGAAGTCCTGTTATGTTTTTAAGCTTAATGTAATTTTATTTGGGCTTTTTTTAATTAACACAAACTACAACTATTCAAATGTCCTTAACACGTATACACATGATCTCGAATCACGGGTTTGATTTGATCACGAGCCTGTCGCATATAAATACGAGTACCATGGTTTCATTCTTAATAATTTATGGTTCTGATTCCAACAAAATACAAAGCATTATCTTCAAAGGGCCATCAAACTAAGCAGATTATTTATCCGACATAACGTACTACTAACTATATTCTCAAAAAATGTTATTATTGCGATTCCTAAGCGGACAAGGTCGCGGGCGATCGCTAGTATGAAATAAAAGATCAGTATGCCAATGAATGGCTTTTGTGCTTTATGTTTCTGTCTTCCTCCGGCTTTAAGGTTTTCTATGATTGTCGGACGTCTTAATGTGTTACGAGAGAAGTTATCAATTTTGCTTTCGCCTTTTCTTTCACTATGTTGCCATATTTCAATGGGAATCCGGAACTGGAGCAGGTAGAGACCTGGAACCCAGAAAAGGAACTCTTCGATGAAAATACATTTCCAATGATATTTGGCTTGTTTATTTTTGATAACTTTTTTGGGCTGCAGGTCGTTTACAAAAAATAAACGCTTATTCCTTTAAATATGTAGATTTTAGAACCAATTGGGTCGCACATAGGTCAATTATAATCAACTTAGAGGGAGGCCAGTTCTCTCAATGGGGTAGGTCAAGAGAGAGGGGAGGGAGGAGGGAATTGCAAGGAAAAACACTATTCCTTGAGATAAGTAATTAAAACTTGGAACATATACTAAGTTGTACTAGCGAAATATGAAAAAAATATATATATCATTTGGACATAATAGTTATGACGGGAAATATAAAGCATTTAAAAAATATTCGACTTTCCAAAATTTCAAACCATTAAATCTCAAAATTGAATGAAAACATTAAATTTTGTCAGATTGCAGAGATATATGATCTATAATTTTGGTTTTTAGTTTGAGGGGTATCGAAAATTTAAGTAATTTTAGGGCTCTGGTAAAAGATACAAAGCTCAACTTTTGCAGGTGCATACATCGATTTTATGTACCTAAAGAAAAAATAATAATTTGAACCAGAACTTTTGTCCATCGAAGGGAAGCCCTAACCTGCACAAGATGTTTCATGTGTATTGGAAAAAAACATAATAACTCAAAATCTTTGATTGAAATTTTATGTTAGAAGCTTCAGAATTTGCGAAAATTCATTTTGATATTATGATATTAACTGGTCGAAAACCTTCAAAACTTCCACCCTTCCATACAAGAGTATTTGATCGACCATTTTAAAAAAATCAATTATCACCAAACCGTCAAAAGCTATTGAAATTTTGTGAAAACATTTTTAAAAATATTTGAAATAAAGTTACAGCAAAAGTTTTGAAATCGCTTCCTTTCTTTCATCCCATCTCATCCTACACGAAAGTATGATTTCAACTAATTTCAATTAATTACCTAAGAACCAACAAATTTAAAGCAATGAACTTGAAATTTAGTAAAAAAATCCGTTCGAAAGAAACTAAGTAAAACTGTTATTTAAAGAAACTAAATAACACTTTTTTTTAAAAGTTTTACGATTCACACAACTCTTCAATGTATGGTTATATAAACTACACCGAATTCATAGAATTTACTTCGTCTACAAAACTAACATTCTATACAGAGAATTTTGAATGTGATTGAAGCAATCAATTAAAAATGATAATATCCACCCACCTCTTTTATCCACCACCCGGTCTGTTGGGTAGATCGCCTCCACGTGGTGCAGACTGGGTAATGCTAAAAGATCTACAGATAGGGGAGAATAAGTCGAATAGCTTGCTATCGGCTCCGCATCCTATCAAGATAGGGGGGAACATGTCGAACAGATAACTGTCGGCTCCGTATCCTATCTATGGTCTTTGGCGGATGTGATGGGGGGATTGAAATCGTTCAGCTAGCTGCGGTTCCGTATCCTATCACAGCATGGAGCATTTTGAAATCTGGACTGGTCATGTTTCAGGCAGTTCTCAAGAAGCTCTATAATTACAAGGGGATATATCCCTGTAGTGATTCGCAGGTATACGTACTACCTACATGGTGACCATTATAGAGTACGACGCTAGAGGAGTAAACCTCGTATATAAAAATCCCCTAATCCACGGTGGAACATCATAATGGATGAATGGTTAGAGGGTATCTAACCATTAATATGCGAACTCTGGATACCTGGTGACCTCTAGTTTTAATCAGCCTTCCCCTAGTAATGCGGAGCTCTGCTAGGGGTGACTCTACTTTCTCGTGCTACTCGTGGGAACATGAATAAAAATAATAACAAAAACAAACAAGAGCCTGATGCTTCCTTCAAGGCATCACAAACAGCGGTTAATAACGCAACGGAAGTGGGTAGTGGAACAAGCACCCCTCCAAAAACTATGCTTAACTTGACTGTAGGGGTTAATCCTTCGGTCAATAAAAAGCACATAAGACCGCCACTAAGAGCGGATAGCAAAACCGCAAAGAAACCACAAACGGACGAACAACTGCTATTAGCAGAGCTAAAGCAGTTGAGTCTGACAGAGAGTAAAAGAGGTTAATCGAGGCCGCTAGAAGGTACATGTACCACTGTAACCACGGGAAAAAACCCAAACGAGGCATACGACCTTGCCTGCATGCCAATGCAAAGCACATTGGAACCGGCATAGAAAATGGCGACAAAAACAACACCGCCAGCTGCCGGAAATGAAAACGAAAGGCACAAGACCGCAAATAAAATAGCCATGCATACACCGGCAGAAGATGCTCAGCCATCCACGTCGGGAATTAGCTATAGGGACGCGGTCAAAGGAGTAAAGGTGGGAATTATACACACCGAGCATCCGCTCAAAATACTTACTTCAGAGCAGCTAGCTGCAATCCAAGAATCCATCCTGGACAGCATTCCAAAAGCAGCCAAAGAAGGAATAAAGCCACAATTTTGTGGACTTAGTCTCAAGCCAGGATGGATGCTAATTGTGTGCGGGGACGAAGAAACCGCATCGTGGCTAGAAATAACAGCCAAAAACATCAAGCCGGATGACTACCATCAGGGCGGGCGGGGAGGAAAATATTCCGCGATTAGAAATAATCACAGGATATTTCCCACACGAAGAAGACTCGACTTAGAAAATAACAACACTCATCGACTCTCAAAACGTAGGTTTGTGTGCCTCAAACTGGCAAGTCCTTAATAGAAGGAAAGAGGGCACGAACACAATTATAACCTTCTCCATCGACGGCCAATCGATGGAGGGGCTTAAACAGAAGGGGCACCGAGTCTGGTATAAGTTCTCTAGTGTGACTCTACGCCCTAAGGCTAAGGAGGTCTGAAGCGGCAAGCCGCAATCTACCGGCGATGGCCATAAACCTGAATAGCATTAAAGTTATTCAGGCAAATCTTCATCGTGCAGCAGCGGCCATGGACGTACTGACGTAGAGATTTGCAAGAGAGGAATTCCATGTTGCCCTCCTATAAGAACCAAGGGCCGTACAGGGTAAAATTATTGGAATTCCACATAAAATTTGTAAGTTGATTTATGACAACAGAAGCGAGAGGCCAAGGGCGGCACTTCTTGTATCATCTGAAATTAAATACCTAAATATTCCAAGCTTCATTAGAACAGATCTAGTAGCTGTATTGGTGAAAATATCAAAGGCAGGAGGGATTCAAGAGGTAATAATAGCCTCAGCATACTTTCCTGGTGAGGAGTTAGAGGCTCTGCCTCAAGGCGTCATGGAACTAGTGGAATATAACAGACTCCACAAGTTACAG
The DNA here is from genome assembly GCA_963669355.1 of Chorisops tibialis. Taxonomy (NCBI): domain Eukaryota; kingdom Metazoa; phylum Arthropoda; class Insecta; order Diptera; family Stratiomyidae; genus Chorisops; species Chorisops tibialis. Next base: position 184,673,115 of record OY770262.1, read on the forward strand.
GTAATACTGGGCTGTGACGCAGAAGCTTCATTATCAGACCACAGGCATATCTGTTTTGATATTAAGACTTCATTTAGTTCCATAGAACAATACAGAAACCCTAAACGTACCAACTGGAATCTTTACCAGTCAACCATAGAGTACGAAATAGGTATCGAGGAAGAAACAATAAGCAGCCCAGACTGCATTGATAAAATCATAAATAAACTCGTAAACAATATTATCAATGCTTACGAACAAAGTTGTCCTGTTCTACACAAAAAAAGAGCCAAACAAACTCCTTAGTGGAACGGGGAACTAGCGGCAAAACGCAAACAAACTAGAAAATTGTTCAATAGAGCAAAAACCATTGGTACCTGGGACGAATACAGAGAGTCCTTTACTGAATATAATAAACTTCTAAAAAAGTTAAAAAAAATAGTCTTGGAGAAGATTCTGTGAAGAGATAGATGATCTTCCAACGGTCTCAAGACTCCGTAAGGTGTTGTCAAAAGACACAACGACAGATATCGGACTATTAGAGAGACCAGATGGGTCCTTAACCAAAAGCAGCATGGAAACTCTTGAAATCTAATGGCAACACATTTCCCAGGCTGCAAGATAATTAACAATAATGAAGATTTAGAGGTAGAGGAAAGGATGTATCGTCAAACTCCGTTCAGCAAAAGTATTGCTGGTAAAATCTTCACTCCAGAAAAAATCAGATGGGCGATCAACACCTTTAAACCCTATAAATCAGCCGGAGTAGATAAAATATTCCCCGCATTATTTCAGAAGGGGTTAGAGATCCTCATGCCAATAATGATAGGGATCTTTAAAGCTAGTTTTGTATGGGGATACATCCCAAAAATCTGGAGGAAAGCGAGAGTGGTATTTGTACCGAAGGCAGGGAACCGTCTCAGCGAACAGCCAAAGTCTTATCACCCTATAAGTCTTACCTCCTTCTTTGTCAAAAAGATGGAGAAATTAGTGGACATTCACATAAGAACGGGGCCTAACAAGGTCTGCCTTAGTAACAACTAACATGCCTACCAAAAAGGCAAATCAACAGAGTCAGCCCTTCATGATTTGGTAAGACAAATCGAAAAGGCAAAAGACTATAAAGAAATTGCCCTTTGCGCATTCTTAGATATAGAAGGAGCATTTGACAATACTCCCCATAAAGCCATAATAGCGGCAGCTAGGAAAAAGGGGTTGGAAACGGCCACGATAAAATGGATACACGCCATGCTGAAGAGCCGAATAACAACCACGGATCTAGGCGATAGCACATTGACTGCACAGACCTATAGAGGATGTCCCCAAGGTGGGGTACTATCCCCACTTCTTTGGTCCATTGTAGTAGATGAGCTTCTGGACGAACCAAGGATACGAGGCAATAGGATATGCTGATGACCTCGTCATTATCATTAGAGGCAAAAATGATTCAATAATATCGGAAAGAATACAATCAGCCTCAGAGGTGATAATGAATTGGTGTCAGTCTAAAAACTTAAATATTAATCCAAGAAAGACTGAGATAGTACCTTTTACAAATAGAAAGATAACCACATTGTACCATTGTTGTGAGAAAAACAATTACAAATCAGGGGATTTTAGAGGTCATCTCCTAAAAGACCCAAAAATAGAGGTTATAACTTCCACACTATCGGATGCGATGCCGACAAAATTCAACTTTGAAACTCCTTCATAGTTATAATCAGAGAACGCAAGGACTGGCAATCCATGCTACCAGAAATAGTAGAGGGATCAATCATCTGGTATACAGATGGCTCTCGCACCTCTGTGTCAAAGGTCCTAACTACTCGGTGTCAAAACCACTGGATAAAGAAGTCACAATCTTCCAGGCCGAACTAATTGCAATGGAGCTATGCATCCAAGAAAATATAAGGAGAGTTCATCGCAATAAATCCATTATAAAATTATCGGATAGTCAGGCGGTTCTCAAAGCTCTAGCATCCAATAAACACGGATCGAAAATAGTATGGGAATGCCTTCAAAACCTAATCATTCTGGGGAAAAGGAATGATGTAACCTTAATGTGGGTACCAGGACATATGAGAATTGAGGGAAATGAAGAGGCTGATCGCCTTGCAAAAAACGGCACAGAAACAAACTTTATTGGTCCAGAGCCATGCTGCGGAAAACCAAAAGGGTACTCCAACCCTATGCTCAAAAAGTGGATAGAACAAGAACATAAAATCTACTGGAATAGACTTCCAGGCTTGTCAATTTCAAAAAAACTGTTCCTAGCACAAAAAAACAAAGTGGAGGATATTCTAAAATTCAGCAAGAAGGATATTAGTGCTCTAATCGGCCTAATGACTGGGCACAGTGGAGTAAACCACCACCTCAAAAATATGGGCTTAGCTGAAACCGACATTTGCCGCCTTTGTCTCAGAAACGACAGTACACATCCTATGTCACTGTGAAGCAGTAGCTAAGAAAAGACACAGACACACAGGGAAAGGGTTTCCTTTCTACGGAGGAACTAGCCAATACGGCTCCCGTAAAGATTCTCAAATTAGCTAAAGCTATTGCATTATAATATATATATATGTATATATATATATGTAAACACACAATAGGCCAAGAAGGTCGCAGTGCTCTCACGCGTTCCCCTAATAGTAATAAATAAATAATCCACCACCCCCAAACAAACCCAAACTCGCATAAATATCGAATGAAAAATCGATACTACGCACTGGGGCTATTGATCGTAATTGCACTTAAGTGTTAAATAACTGACAAGAGACCTGCACTGAAACCCCCATTAGCCTTCCTATCCACCATACCCTGCATCCTCATTTCATTCCAAGAATAATAAAGATGCGCCCGTAGATATTTGTGTCATTCCGTATTTGGCGATACATATAAACTGGAATCGTATTAAGTTCCTACATACTGAGGAGAGTTTAATTTTATTTATTGTGTGCGGTGTAAATATAGTCATTGCCAATATTTTTAATTTTATAAATCTTGGAATTGGCTTAAAAAAAAGAAAATTGTTCATGCGTGATTTCAGTTTAAAAAAAAAATCTTGACCCCCTTGAGTTACATTTTCCCTTGTAAAAAAGTCTGAATTCAACACTGATCTTATCTGGTATATCTCTTCTACGCAAATTATTCCATATGTTATCTCGCTTACTACTACTACTTACTATTTTATATCATTCGTACTTACCATCATTTTTAACTAAAATACAAATCCTACTTTTAAAATAAATTTCAAACATTTTTTTAAATCATTCTTAAGCAATTATCCCGAAGCCTGTTCATTTGCAATGAAATTTACTATAAACGAACGCAGGTGACAATAAAATAAATATGCTAAGTAGGTACATAGGGACATACATACATCAAAGCAAAGAAAATCCTCTAAGTCCCCTCTGTTTTTATTGTACAATAAATCTAACCTTCCCCGAGGTCAAAAACACTCTACAAGATTGAAATAACCAAAGGAGATAATCAAATCAATTTTCATAAAAATAAAAGAGAGCAAAATCTGCGAGAATTTCAACTTCCATTTCAAATATCCTGCGGCATTTTTCGATCGATCCACATCGTTTTGGATGCTTGGTATTCATTAAAATTCAAATTGAATAGTACAGAGTGATATGATAATTTGTTTACATGATCTCATCCAATTGTACTTAGACGAATATTATGGCATGCCGTGGACAATTAATTCCAAGATCAATTCGCTTCCGATAAGTGGGTAACTACAATAAGTTTTGATTTTATTCGGACGATATCGATCGAACTGTAACGAAGAGGTGGTGAAACGTGTTTCGATTGATCGCGCTTTGCTTACCTGTGCGATCAACTGACTACTCACTGCGATGATGCGATATAATAAAAGGTATGAGCGTACCTTTTTTAGCGGATGAGTATCTCCGCATCGATTGATATAAAAATGGATTTTTCTTTCTTTTCCTGTTCGACGCGATCGGTTCAATATACCGCGCGATCGGTTTTTCGATTCTTGCATTTTCCTCATACTCTGTTTACATTTACCACTTTTATAGCCCACCTAACCATGTGTGTCACTGTACAATAGAGGTGTACAGTGTATACGCGAGTGTAGCTAAGCAACCATGTGTGCTTAAGCTATATAGGTATAAGCTCGTTTAACTACCTGTGCGCCTCCGCAACTTTTTTCAAGCCGCGATTCTGGTTGCGCTGATCGCGTTCGTTACGGCGCGGTATATCTTCAGCAATCATTCCTTTAGTACCGTCGCGATCTCAGGTGTGAATTGGTGTTATTCTGGTGGAGTTGTAGCTCTAGCGTGTGTTGACATTTCTCGTGGCGATCCTCTATTTTAGCTACCGCGACGATTTCGGCTTATTCAGTTTTTTGATTGTGTCGATTTTTTCGAAGATAGCGATCTTGAAGATCTATCTCTTCGGTGATCGCCTTCACGATCTTTCTACATAAAGAAACCGTATGGTTCAATTTTGTTTACTTAGTGATTTAGTGACTTACTATATTTAATTTACATCCGGTGAGAATAGCACGGTGCTGGTGGTGTGCTTCTATCGTGATAGTTATATTTTTTTTTTATGTAAAAATGCAATCTGTTTGCTATGGTAATCATTTTGGGCGTTTTGAAAAAATGAGGTGATAAGAAATAGAGTTTTGTGTGTTGTAAAAACTATAATATCTGTGGCGATAACATTAGATTTGTATTTATCAAAGGAAATAGTCCGATTGGAAGTTCAAATATTGTAGAGTTGTTTGCACGCAATTAGAGAGGATCGTATTTGGAAATATTCAAAAGGTATACCAGATAAGGCGACAATATGCTTCGAATAAGGTGAGTGTTGTTGATGATATAATTTCAAGTATAAATAAACTATTTGAATAGAAGAGGGTGGGAAGTAGGTCCTGCAAGAAAATCGGGTATGGCAACATAATAAAGCATATAATTAGGAACAGCAATATTGATTGATATTGATTAACCAATGATATGTTAAGATTGCGTTAAAGTCGAGATATGTATGCATACTCATTTGAATATGACGATACGAAGCCTCTTCTCATAAGAACTGAGACATATGTACATATGTATGTATACATACGTAGATAAAAAGAACTATGAATAATGAAAGAAACGAAATTTAGTTAGACATCCCGATGTCGAACTCGTACAATTTGAATGAGCTCAGAGCTCCGTATGCAGTAGGGACAAACTACCTGTTACCGGACGCAGTCTTTGAAAGTACCATAACAAAAAACAGGAAGAGGGACCACATTTTATGTGGTTCAGAAGACCTCGGAAGGATGTTTTACAATAGGGTAGATACGAGTAAAAGTGGTTTTACGAACCCACACGACTATTGGTACAGTCAACACAATTCTAAAAGAATACCGGTTAACCATTATCGCTAGTCTCTCTGTTATATCTACAAAGTTACCATAAGTTTGTATAGTTATAATTAAACTGGTAGCAAAACTAGCAGAGTAAATTTGATCCTTTTTGTGGGTGTTTCATGAAATTTCAAACTTAAAAACGTACGTATGAACTCTTCCCAATTTTGCTTTATTATTCTAATAATAAAATATTGCTCTTGACACAAAAAAAACAATTTGCCTACAAGTTGGGCTGAGGATAAGTGCGAAAACAATATGCAAATTAGGGTGGATAGGGAGGACTATGTGAATGGGGGTTCTAGGGTATGGCTGTTGTCAATTATTTAACACTTAACTGCGATTTCGATCTATAGCTTCAATACATAAAATCAATATTCGATTCGTTTTTACATGCAAGTTTGTGTTTTATAGGGGAGTTTAGAATCACGCTCAAAATCCGTTGTGTGGAATGCTAGTTCCATAGATAAAGTAAATTCTATGAAATTCTCGGTGTGTACTTCGTCTGTAAACTTTTTTTCGGCACCTTCCGTCTGTAAAACTGGGTCTTTCACGTCCTGCCGTTTTTTCACCACCATGTTCATATATCCAAAAAATTTCGAAAAAATCATGCTAATGTTCAAAACATTCAATTTGATGTACCAATCATTAAATTGCTGAAAAAAAATTCATATATTATATTTTATGTTAAATAAACTATGCAACTCGGTAGAAAAGCAGTGAATTATTCAAAAAATTGTAACTTTAAGAAAAATCAAGATAACGGAACATAAGAAACTCAATTTTATGGTTAACAGTGCAACTTTAAGAAAAAAATTATTCTGTTTCATTTGTTTAAAACTAAATACTTAAGTTTAGACAGGTAAAAAAGGCAAAAAATTTTATTATCAAAAAACATTTTTTATCTTCAATTTTACAAACTCAACTCTTATTTCACAAACTAAGGGGTTAAACAAAATTATTTATCCAAATCTTTTAAAGCAATTTTAGTCCGTAAACTGTAAACAGTAAAGATAGATCTTTCATATCCATGTGAACGGCACCTTCCGTCTGTAAACCTGGGTCTTTCGTGTCCGCTCCGGATATGAGCTGCTCATATTAACTGCTTAGCAGGGCCTGGAACTTTCCATCTTGGGCTGTGGTTCCCCGTCTTACACAACTTTTTTTAAGTATGGGTAGCAGCGCTCCTTCTACCTTTCTAAGAAAGTTATTAACAGAAACCGATTTGGCTCGGACATGAATGACCCAGGTGTACAGACGAAGTGTTAAAACCATACATTTGTATGGGAGCGGAAAGAGGAGGTCTCTACAATCTACATCTACAATGGCGCTACAGGCCAAATCGGGCCTTGGCCTCCTAATATTCAGGTTGCTTAACATTTTATATTACTTATTGCACAACCCTTTTTCTACGATTTTTTCATTTTCGTAGATTAAGGTGAAGGTATATCCAAGCAGGCAATGTGCTGGAATTATATATTGCGTCGACCGAGATTTGAACTCACGACCTTCGCATTACAAGACTAACACGCTACACCCTAGCTTATACAGTAAGGGAATAGCAAAGTTTGTGATGCAGTTTTGTTAAGATTCTTTTCAAAGGTGTTCGTACAAAATTTCAAGTTCGTAGATTTTAATTTGTTGTTAATTTATTAAAATTGGTCGAAATCATACTTTTGCGTGGGAATGAGTGGAAGAGCAGGAGGGATTCCAGGACTTTTGATGTATTTCTATTTTAAATATTTTTGAAAGTGATTGTACAAAATTTCAAATTGATAGCTTTCAATGGTTTGGTGATAATTGATTTCTTACCATCGGTCGAAAAAATACTTTTGTATGGGAGTAGAAGTTTTGGAGGTATTCGACCAGTTAATGTCTTAAGCATTAAGCATTTTTTTTAAATGAATTTTACAAATTTTCAACTTTGTAGCTTGAAATGTCACTCAAAAATTTTGAGATTTAGTGTTTTTTTTTTCAATACACGTGAAACACCTGGTGCAGGTTAGGACCTCCCTGTGGTTGATAACAGTTTTGATTCAAATTAATATTTTTTCTTTATGTATGTATATCAAATGGATGTCTGAACATGCAAAATATGAACTTTGCATGTTCAGACTTAGAGTCACATGTTCATCATCAATGGCGCGACAGCCCAAATCGGGTCTTGGCCTCCTGAAGTCGTCGCCTCCAATCGTCTCGATCCAAAGACCGCGCCCTCCAGCTGCTAATTATACTCTAGATGAAATCTGAGAGTATATTGTGTTTGCCTTACCGTTTGTAACGCTAAGAAATAACGCTCGTACGGTGCCGCCAAGGGTACAGAAATATTTGTTGTCGGTCAAAAACCTCGATTCCGAGTGACCGTCTGTCTGTTTGTCTGTCTGTTTGTCTGTCTGTCTGTTTGTCTGTCCGTCTGACCGTCTGTGCGTCTGTCTACAGCATACCTCTCGAAAGCTTTGAGCTATAGTGTGTCATTTTTAGCAAAAAATTAACTTTAAGTTCGTGAATGGGCTACACCCCCTACTCCTTCTACCCCCTCCCATACAAATTTCATGAAATTTCGAAATATTAAGAAATTGATTTTTCTTTGAAACTATTTAAGCTATCGACTTGAAATTTAGGTCAAAGTATTATGATATAGATGTCATTAATATCACGGAATATTGACCCGATCCCCTTACTCCTTCTACCCCCTCCCATACAAATCGACAATTTTGAAAAATACATATTTTCGATTTTCGTTGAAACTAGTAAAGCTGAAAAGACGAAATTTTGTCAGAATTAATTCTACTATAATTGCAGTTTATTTTAAAAATAATTATTAACTTCACCTCACTCCTTCTACCCCCTCCCATACAAATTTCACGAAATTTTGGAATTTAAATTAAATTACTTTTCTTCGAAACTGTTAAAGCTAACAACTTGATATTTTCTGTAAAGTCTACAAATAGAAATATTAATAATGCGAAAAAATTTGTTTTGTTCTGTACCCTCCTTCTACTCCCTCCCATACAAATGCATAATTTTTGGTAAATGCATTTTATCGATTTCCATTCAAACTAGACAAAGTACAAAATTCAAATTTTGCCAGAATTTGTTTCTTTATAATTGAAAGAAGTGTTAGAAAAAATTATCAGATCCGCTTCACTCCTTCTACCACCTCCCATACAAATATCTGTATTATAAATCCAAGAAAAGCATTTCTCCTTCAAGTATATGAGAGCTATCGACTTTGAAATTGAATCAAAGCATGGTGATAAGGTTGATAAAAAACAGTTTCAAAATCATCTTAAACGCTCCACTTCTTCTGCCACCTCCCATACAAGTGCCCCAATTTCAGGAAAAATATGACCAATTTCTTTAAAAATAATGAAAACTAAAAACTTTAAATTCAGCAAAAAACATTGTGCATGTTCGGTGTCATATACGAAAAATACAAACCTCCCCCTCTACTTATACCACCTCTCATACAAAAGTCTCTATTCACTATTCGAAAGAATTTATTTTCCGGTATATTAAAGTCTTTTCTCATCTAGAGTCTTTTCTCATCTAGAGTATCATATGATTGGGCTTTAAGCCCAATCATAATTCTGTTATGTTTATACTCTAGATGAAATCTGAGAGTATTATAAGTTTGCTCTGGAGTGTGTAACGCCAAGAAATAAGGCTCGGAGAAAAAAATGATAAATACAGAAATTAATATTATCACTCAAAAATCTCAAAACCAGATGTCCGTCCGTCCGTCCGTTCGCTCTCTAGCTTGAGAACGCGTTGAGCTAGAAAGCTCAAATTTCGTACACGTCGTTTTTGACAAAAAAGTAAGGTCAAGTTCGTGAACGGGCCAAATCGCTCCACCCCTTCTACCCCCTCCCATACAAAATGACACAAATGCGCAATTTGACAATAAACGGATTTGCTCAAAAAGTATAAAAGCTATTGGCCTGAAATTTGGAATATATTACTTTTATGATAATATCAATCCGCCGTATATTTAAAATTATGTGTGTCCTCCCCCTCCTTCTACCACCTCCCATACAAACTGTACTTGTCATGAATTACTCTAAGCCAATTTACTCAGTGCGTATAAAATTTAGCGAGCTGAAATTCTGCACTAAATATTTATTTAAAATTGTTAGTAAGGGTAAAAAAAATTAGACGATTATCTCCACCCCTTCTACCCCCTCCCATACAAAATGACACAATTTCGCAATTCGACTATAAATGGATTTGCTCGAAAAGTATAAAAGGTATTAGTCTGAATTTCGGGATATATTACTTTCATAATGATTTCAATATACAGTATAAAAATTATTTGCGTCCTCCCTCTCCTTCCAACCCCTCCCATACAAACTACACTTTTTTATGAAATGCTCTAATCCGATTTTCTCAGAACAAATAACATTTATCGAGCTCACATTTTGTAATAAATACTTATTTAGCATTATCACTAAGATCAGAAAAAACTATTTGATTAGCTTTACTGCTTCTACCTCCTCCCATACAATATGACACAGTTTCACAACTTCACAAAAAATCTATTTTCTTGAAAAGTATGAATGTTACTAGTCTTAAATTTAAGGGATGTCAATTTTATGATATTCTTAGTTATTTCTGAAAAAATCAATAAAATCCCCCCACTCTTTCTACCACCTCCCATACAAACTGCACATTTCAACTAAATCTAATACACTAATTTTCTCAGCTCCTATTCAATTTTTGGAGTAAGCATTTTGTATAAAACATTTTTATAGCTACTTTAGCATGATGGGGAAAAAATTAGTTCAATGCTATCACCCCTTCTAACACACCCCATACAAAATTTCTTGGGATCACAAAAAATTCTATTTCATCTAGAGTGTCGTAAGATTGCGCTTTCCGCGCAATCGTAGCCCTATTATGTTTTTTAAGATGGCTTTGCTATCTTCATCAACCGAGTCTTCCCATCGCTTGCGTGGCTTGCCTACTGGCCGGTTACCAGTCGTTTTGCCTTTCAGAGCACGTTTGAGGATTCTTCTGTCTTCCATTCGCTCTACATGGCCAGCCCACTGCAGTTTACGTAGCTTGATGAACGTTGAAGCTTCTGGCTCGTCGTAGAGTTGATACAACTCATGGTTGTATCTTATTCGCCATTCCGTTCCTTCCTTCACAGGTTCTTCGGAGGACCTTTCTTTCAAATGCGCTTAACTGCTTTTTCGGAAGTTCGCGTTAATGTCCACGTCTCGCTGCCATAACAGAGCACAGGTCGTATATTAGTTTTATATATTCGCAGCTTATTGTTCCTGTGCACTTGGATTTCATTATTGGAAGTACCGAATAACACGTCTTATTTTAATTTCATCCATTTCATTACCATCCTTTGCTAGATTAGACACAAGATATACGAAGTTTTCCACAGCCTCCAAATTATATTCCGTAATTGTTATGTTTCGTTTGATAGGCATTCTCCTTCTTCTTTGCGTCATTACTTTTGTTTTGCTTTCATTAATGCGCAACCCGACTTCTTTTGCGGCGGAGTCAAGATTGACAAATACCTCCTTAGCACTAGAGAAAGATCTTGCTAGGATGTTAATGTCGTCAGCGTATGCTACTAGTTGGGTGGACTTGAATAGTGTGTCCCGTTGGTGTCGACTGGGATTTTTCGGACGACATACTCTAGTGCCAAGTTGAAAAGCATGGGAGCTAGACCATCTCCCTGCTTTAAACCACATTCCGTTCGAAAGCTGGTTGTGGAATCGGTTTGTATTCTCAGTTGGGATTCAGTGCTCGTTACTGTGAATCTTGTTAGTCGGACTAGTTTTGGAGGAATTCCAAAGTCAAGCATGATTTGGTACAGTACGCTCCTGTCGATACTGTCGTATGCTTTTTTTTTAAATCTATGAAGATTTGGTGCACGTCTGTGTTATATTCCTAGCATTTCTCAAGAACCTGTTTCACCGAGAATATCTGGTCTGTTGTAGATCGTCCGGTTCTGAATCCGCCTTGGTATTCGCCAATTATTTGATTAGTATAGGGCTTAAGACGACGTTCAATTATTTTTGTCAGTATTTTATAGGACGTCACAACAATGATATTCCTCTATAATTTTCACAGCAGAGTTTGTCTCCTTTCTTGTAAATTGGACATATAATGCTTTTTCGCCAATCGTCGGGTATGATTTCCTCTATCCAAATTTTGCATATCATGTTGTGTAATATTTCAGCGGCACAATTTCCACCATTTTTCAGAAGTTCAACTGGTATTTCGTCAATTCCCGGCGCTTTGTTTAGTTTTTGGTCACATAGGGCTGCTTTGATTTAGCAAGCGTGGGTAGTGTCGATGATGGTTCATCTTCGTCAGTTGAGGCTTCAATTGAAACGTTGTCTGTTGTGATCGATGCTAATGGGGTGGGATTTAAAAGATGTTCAAAGTATGAAGCCCATCTCCATTTGATTTCTTGTGTGTCGCTGATGATGTTGCCCTTTGTGTCTTTGCAGAGACTGGTTTTTGGCTTATATCCCTTTTTTAAGTCTTTTACTATTGCGTATGCGTTTATCACCAGCCCAGTTTCTACTGGTAATAAATGACATCTTGAAAGCTGCACTAGAATGTGGGGAAGGTAAAGGTCTTCAATGGAGACTATTTAACATCTTAAGTCACCTTGATTATGCTGATGACGTGTGTTTGCTTGCACATACCCGTTCGGACTTAGAGTCAAATGTTCGCTCGTTGCATTCTAAATGCAAACAGGCGGGACTGAAAATAAATGTGCGTAAAACCAAGTACATGCACATTGTTCTTAACGGACAGGATGTGAAAGAGGTGCAAGATTTTTGCCAGAAGTAAAAAGCAGTTGAACAGGAGGCCAGAGGAATAAACAAGTCATGGCAACAGCTTAAGGCCGATGCTCAGGATCGCGCCTTGTGGAAGATATTTGTTTCTGTCCTATGCCCCTATAGGGGGTCTTAACAGGAATTTGATTGATTGATTGGTGTTTTACCAAAGCCCTAAAAAATAGTGGAAATTTTCGACATTTTGGCCCACAACCTCGTTCCCCTTACACTCCCCGTCTTAAAATTACGAAAATTATAGATCATATAGCGCTACAATTTAGCAAAATTTTAACTTAATAGCTTTTTTGAATTTTGAGATATAACGGCTTGAAATTTTAAAAAGTTCAACATTTTTGAAATGCTCCCCATTTCACCCCTCCACTATTTTGACCAAATTTTCTATTTTTCTTCTATTTCGCTAGTATAGCTTAATATATGTTTTAAGTTTCAATTATACAGGGTGTTTGATACTCCGATACATCGTTTGTAGGCAATAATATGGCACATAAAAAAATAACATTAAAATGACATTTTTATAATGCGTTTTTTTGAGAAAAACTACATTGACCCCAGAATTTTGAGGGTCAAAGTGTCGAAAATTTGTATTCTGAAGCAAATACCTCAGGATTGGGTACAGTTGCAATGCGGACTATTACACCAAATGAGAGGTAATTTGATTCCCTAAAAACAAACTATAACACTTTAAATTGCGATTATTAGATTAGATTAGATTAGATTTATTTATATTCCATATTATTGACATTTTTACAAAAAGAGATTTTTATAATTACATTCGGTGTTCAGACCAAGAGGTCTTTTCAACTCATAGCTAATTTAATGCGTAGGCTTAGAAATGTGTAGAATTAATTTTAAATTCATTTAAGGAAAAGGGAAAAGCAAAAACCTTATATATGAAACTTATATAAAAACTTATATCTAAACTTAAACTAACTTAAACTAGAATTTAACAGAGGAACTTAATTACGATTTGAAATTAGGAAAATTTCCTATATCTAAAACAAATTTTCAAGTGCTACGTAAAATAGAGAGAATAACAGGGTTATTTGACTTACTACATTTTTCTGTGAAATTAGTACTAATCTTGTTTACCGAGTCCTTGACCAGTGGAATGTTTGCAATTTCGTGAAGTTCTCTGGTAGAGAAATGCCAAGGTTTATTCAAAATTATTTTTAGACATTTATTTTGTATTATTTGCAATTTTCTTTTAAACGTATTCGCACAATTCTTCCAGATGGGTGAACCATATAATAGCATGGGTCTCATAACTGATTTGTAGATCAGTAGTTTGTTGTGGACAGACAATTTCGCTTTTCTGTTGACAAGAGGGTAGAGAATTCTAATGGCTTTTAGCATTTTTGAACAGGTTTGTGCAGTATGTACATGATAGGTCAGTTTTTTGTCGAGGAATACACCTAGGTACTTGGTATTTTCTTTCCAAGTAATGCTTTCGCCTAATATGTTGATAGTTGGATTGGGGAGGTATCTGAGTGCGCGCCTTTTGGTGAAAAAGGTAGCTTGGGTTTTGGCACTATTGATTTTAATTTTCCATTTATTGAAATATGTGGCTAATTCTTCTAATTGGATTTGGAGGTTGTTGATAATTGTATTTGGGTCGATGGAAGAAGTGTAGACTGCAGTATCGTCAGCAAAAGTAGCCATTTGACAGTTTTCTGTAGTTGGTATGTCGGAGGTATAAATATTGTATAGTATAGGACTGATACAGGAGCCTTGCGGTACACCTGACGGAATAGTTCGTTGGTTTGACGATTCAGCTTTAATTTTAACCCGAAATGACCTATTAGATAGAAAGGATTGAATGATTTTAACCAAATACAATGGGAAGGATAAATTCATTAATTTGAAAAGTAGACCATTATGCCACACCGAGTCAAACGCCTTTTCTATATCTAATGTGATTAACCCCACTGATACCTTTTGATTAAGACATCTCTTGATGTAGTTCGAGACTCTCAAAAGCTGATGATTCGTAGAATATTCGTGACGGAAACCAAACTGGTGGTCCGGTATTATATGATTTTCGTTCATATGAATTAGCATTCTTTCTAACAAAATTTTTTCGAAGATTTTGCTTAAGGTTGGTAGCAAACTAATTGGTCTGTAGCTACTAGGTTCGGCGGGATCTTTACCAGGCTTTGGAATGGGGATTACAATCGCTTCTTTCCAGACATTGGGGAAGTATCCAAGGTTCAGACATCTGTTAAATATTGCATTTACATATATTATACCTTTTTTAGGAAGGTTTTTCAATAATAAGTTGGGTATTTTGTCTATACCGGGAGATTTCTTGACTTTCAATCTTTTAAGGTGAAATTTTATATCTTTTGGCTTACAGAGATACTGGGGGTCTAAATCGAGAGTAGCAGACGAAAGATAGTTTATTTTTTCGTTGACTGTATTACTCAGAGAAATGCTGCCCAAGTTGGAAGAGATATGGTGGGCGTTTAGAAAATTGTCTGCTATAAGTTCCGATTGTTTTAAGCTTTCATATATTTTATTGTTGCCGTCGCGTAAGTAAATTACATTGCGTCCTTTTCTTTTAAAGACTTTACTTAATTGCCAAAGCTTACTGCAACCTTTATCCAAATTATTAAGCACTTTGTTCCAGTTATTATTTCTGATTTGGGAGATTTCTTGATTCAGTATTTTTTGGAGCTTATTAACTTCTGATTTGAATGCTGGGTTTCTTGTTCTTTGCCACTGCCTTCTTTTTGCGTTTCGTAGTGATATTATATATTTGGCATATTTACTAAGAGTGACGATATTTTGGCGTATCATAATTTTTGGGGTACACCTGTCAGTAATTTCAAGGATATTGCGAGAAAATGTAGCGATCATATCATCAATATCAATTGTGGTGATATTTGCCAGATTAAGGTTAGAGGTATCAAGAGCATTACTTAATAAAGTTTGGAATTTAAGCCAGTTAGTTTTAGCATATGCTGGTATTTTAACTGTTTTGTTGTTAATACTGAATAAGTCGGTTATAAAAAATTCAACAGGCAGATGTGGAGAGGACAGTTCTTGTAGAGTTTTAGGTTGACTTATGGCACTAGTATTACTGATAACAAGGTCGAGAGTCGAACCAATTCCCTTGTGGGAATAAAACGTGGGCTCTGTGGGGGTATGGACAATGAAATTTGATTTAATCAGTTCTTCGTAAAGAACTTTGCCTGTTTTGTTGGATCTGCTGCAGTTCCAATGCATATGTTTCGCGTTGAGATCACCAGCTATTATAAGGTTTGAAGTGTGTTTACATAATAATGCAAAGTCTTCTCTAAATTCATTAAGCATATTTTTGTTGCATTTAGTTCCCGGAAAATAAGTTAGTATTAATTTTGTGTTAGTATCGACTAAAAGTATTGCGATATTTTCAATTACCTTAGTGTTTTCTGCTGGTAAAGCGACATGATTTATTCCTTTACTAATGAGGATTGCTACACCACCGCCCTCTTTATTCTCCCTATCTCGTCTATATATATTATAATTAGGACTGTACAACTTATCATTTAATTTTAGCCACGATTCTGTTACTAATAGAATGTCAATAGAATTGTTTTTTAAAAAATCAAATGTTTCTACCGTTTTATTCCGGATGCTTTGCGCGTTCCATAGTAAGCATTTTAGATCAGTAACTCTATCCATAGATGTATTTACATGTTAATTCGATGACGACTTGAAGTTGTTCCTGTTTCGATTTGCACTTGGCTAGGCTAGTTAGTACCTCTCGAGTAAGTGCAATAATCTCAGCAGTTGAGAATAACGTGACTCCATTTGTTGTAGGTGGCGCGTGCGCGGTGACATCGCTGTCAGGTTGTTGAACGTTGTTTGCATTTCTTGCGACGCTGGCGAATGTTACACAAGGTGCTGGTGACGTTTCGTTTTGAACATTTCTGGGTGATAAATTTGGTCCGTGACCTCGCATTATCGGGAAGTCGGCAGGTCTCATCTCGAATGTGTTGATACGTTTGGTGTAGTGTTTTGAATTCCCACGTTGTACGAACCTCGATCTAAACTCAATGTACTTGGTCCTAGCTTCGCAGTTGACATCGTTAGCCATGTGATTTTTGCCGCAGTTAACGCATTTGATTTCGGTATTCTCCTCTGCTTCGCAGTTATCTAGTTTGTGCTCATTACCACAGATCATACATTTCGGCTTGAGGTTGCAGTACGATGACCCGTGGCCAAATTGTTGGCAGTTACGGCACTGAGTAGGACCGTTGTTCTTTCGCTTGTAATAGTTCCATTGAACTATGGTGTTCATTACCGCTTTCTGTTTGCGGAGGTCAGCAAGCTTTGTTGAGTTGTGGGCAAAGTATACCAGATACGTTGCTTGTTCCTGGTAACGTTTGCTCTTCAGGTTGAACTGCTTGACGTCAATGACCTTATGGCCTAATTCAATCAGGTGTTTTTGGAGGATGTCTGGTGACATTTGGTGAAGTCCAGTGAGAACAATTTTTATAGGTCTGTCTTCCTTGCGCGGGTGTGAATAAAAATTCACTCTCTCGTTGATTAAGTATTTACAGAGATCGTCGTAGTTTGCAGTCGACGTTAGCATTAGTTTCTTACCCGTAGCCATTAGTTTAATACTGTACTCACTGATATGCGTCGCGTTCAGGATGAGTTCAATGGACTTCACATTGAGGTCGGTAAATATTAGTGGAGGAACTCGTTCCTTTACATTTTCCGACAGGTGTTGTTCGGGTTCGGCGTTATCCTCGTCCAGATTTTCTAGAATCGCAAATCTGTTTTCACTGTTATTGTCACCGGTTATTCTACGTAGTTTCAGTTTCAATTTTTCACGAATTTTGGGTCCGGGAGGCTCACGCCCCCTTTTTTGGCTTTGCATAATGTGTGTTTCACGAATTTTTCACTTTCAATTAAAATTGTTATTTTATTGTACAGTGGCACTGGATATATACGTATATTAAAAATCACTTGTGTACTGGTCGACAGTAGACACGCGAATTAATTTAGTGAAATTGTGCTGTTTGTATGGGAGGTGGAAGAAGGAGTGAAAAGTTTTTAATTTTGCCGAAATAACATTTGATATGTTTTCAATCGTAGATCAGTAGCATTCAAACTTTTCAGGAAATTTTTGAATAGTTGTGAAATTGTGTCATATTGTATGGGAAGGGGTAGAAGGAGGGAAGCTAATCATCTATTTGTTTTCGGTCTTGAAATTGCGATTATTAGTTTTCAAGATATAGCGTTTTGAATGAGTGAGGGTGCAGGTCCGAAACACTTTTCTTGGTCACCCTGTATCTCCACGGATATTGAAAATTGACTATCTCCGTAGAACAATTTTTTTCTCAAAATATATCTAGGATTAACCCCTTACAAAGTGGCGCACGGAGTATCAAACACCCTGTATACTTGCCTATACAGGGTGTTTGGTACTCCGTGCATAACCTTGTAAGGGGTTATTCCTGGCTATATTTTGAGCGAAAAATTGTTCTACGGAGATGGTCAATTTTCAATATCCGCGGAGATACAGGGTGACCAAGAAAAGTGTTTTGGACCTGTACCCTCACTCACTCAAAACGCTATATCTTGAAAACTATTAATCGCATTTCAAAGTGTTATAGCTTGTTTTTTAGGGAATCAAATTACCTTTCATTTGGTGTAATAGTCAGTATAGTACCTGTACCCAATCCTGTGGTATTTGCTTCAGACCACAAATTTTTGATACTTTGACTCTCAAAATTCTGTGATCAATGTAGTTTTTCTCAAAAAAACGCATGATAAAAATGTCATTTTAATGTTGTTGTTTTATGTGCCATATTATTGCCTACAAAAGATGCATACATACTTATGACTTAGGTTTTCCCGTTTTCCAGGTAATAAGCGAAAATACATATGGCTTAAAAATAAAATATGCCTTAAACCAACCCTCGTTCTAAAAAAACTACCTGAAATGTTGTTAAACTGAAATATTCTTTGTGTCCTTTAATTACTATTTAAATTATTGATGAATGTCCTTTAAGTAGTATTTAAATTATCGAGGAAATGAATTAAATTAAAATGAGTTTCAACACAACGACGCTGTCCGACGCTTGGCATTGCAGTTAAACGTCTCTACGTGGAAAGTTTGGAGTATCCTAAAAGCAGAGCGGTTGCATCCCTACCACCACACACCAGTGCAGGAGCTGGTACCCATTGATTTGCCCAAAAGGATGGAGTTTTGCAATTGGCTCCTTGAACGACAACTAAGTGACGAGAATTTTATGAACAACATTCTTTGGACTGATGAGTCCCAATTCACCAGGGACGGTATCACAAACTTCCACAACTTACACACATGGGCTGAGAGCAATCCACATACAAGAAGAGAGGCATCATTTCAGCACAGATTCAGTGTCAATTTATGGGCAGGTGTGATTGGAACCGATTTTATTGGCCCTATTAGGCTTCCGCCTACCCTAAATAGTTCCAATTACTTGCAGTTTTTGACAAATGATCTACAAGAGTTATTGGATGATGTGCCACTGCAACGATTGGCTTCCATGTTTTACCAACACGATGGTGCTCCAGCTCATTACGGCCGACAAATCAGAGATTGGTTAAATTCCAATTATAGCAATCGCTAGATCGGTAGAAATGGAACGATACACTGGACTGCAATATCTCCTGATTTAACTATTATGGATTTTTTTGTATGGGGACGGATGAAGGACCTTGCCCACGCAACGGGAGTAGTAACGTTGCAGGATCTAAACACCAGAATCGATACGGCAGCAACAGAAGTAAGGCAGCAGTTGAGGAGTATGAACACAAAGAGAACACTGGCAAAACGAGCTTTAGCGTGCATTCAAAATGAAGGTGGCCATTTTGAACATTTATTGTAATTAAGGAAATTTGAAATAAACCATAAAAACCATTCTTAAGTTCTTTTAGTCCAAGCGGAGAGTGTTGATCAACATATTCTTGTTTTTTGATAAAAGTGCTATACTATTGGAATGATATTTTTTTCTAAACTATGAAATTTATGCAATGCAAGCGTATACATCGTTTGTAGGCAATAATATGGCACATAAAAAAATAACATTAAAATGACATTTTTATCATGCGTTTTTTTGAGAAAAACTACATTGTTCCCAGAATTTTGAGGGTCAAAGTGTCAAAAATTTGTGTTTTGAAGTAAATATCTCAGGATTGGGTACAGGTACAATACGGACTATTACACCAAATGAAAGGTAATTTGATTCCCTAAAAACAAGCTATAATACTTTGAAATGCGATTATTAGTTTTCAAGATATAGCGTTTTGAGTGAGTGAGGGTACAGGTCCAAAACACTTTTCTTGGTCACCCTGTATCTCCGCGGATATTGAAAATTGACCATTTCCGTAGAACAACTTTTCGCTCAAAATATATCCAGGAATAACCCCTTACAAGGTTATGCACGGAGTACCAAACACCCTGTATACTCGTTTCTTGTAAGCAATTCATTAATGAATCGTTAAAAGTAATTCAATTCAATTCAATGTCCATGTAGTCCGCTTGATGAATCGTTAATGACTCGTTAACGGCGCATGTTAACGATCAAATCGCTCGTTAATATAATTCATTAACGACTCTTTAATAAACTATTTCCTTTGCTGGGTACAGTCGTTAAAGTTAAAGAATTGAGCGTATCCAGCGAAACTTGACGAGATTCGCTTTTTATAAGTTGACTTAATGTAATTGCTTAGTATTCCCTATGAATAAAATGATTTTTATATTATTGCGCAATATTTTGCCAGATATTGTATTCCATACATAATTTCCATGTGTCCACTTTATAATGCAAAAAAATTTCAGAGACATTGCAACAAGTGTTGTTTTTTAATGTAATGTTTTTTGAAACGTTCGAAAGTCAAAAAGTATATTTCGTGAGAATTTTACTCAGAAGGTTTTTAAATTAAACCATTGATTTGCAATTAACAATCTAAAGGATGAAAATCAAAGGGTGCGAGGAATATTCTTTCGCAATTATTAGCAAACTTCTAGTTATTCCACAATGGAACCACAACCCAAATCGGGCCTTGGCCTCCTGAGCTTCAGGTTTCATAACATTTTCATTACTTTTTGTGGAAGGGTTGTTAGCACTTGGCACAATCCTCTATCCACGAATTTGGCCAAGTTATCCCCAAGCAGGCAGTATGCTGGAATTATACGTCGATCGGGATTTGAACTCACGACCTTCGTATTGCAGACCAATACGCTAGGCTACACCCTAGCTTATTAGCAGACAGTTCTCCTAAAATGCTTTCCAAGATTATCGATAATAACTCAGCAGTTAAATTTGACCGACACACAATTTTTCTCCATAAGATACGAATCATTTCGCGTAGACACCCCCATTTTGAAAAAAAAAAACACCTGACATAAGACAAAGACCTCTCTTTAATAAATTTCAAAACAAAAGACTGGATAATGAGATCATTTTTAATTTCTAGCCAAAGACCAGGATTTTTGAAACATTCCTTATTTGTGTTATTACGCCCAACCCACCAAAATTCCAAAAAGAAACGACATTTCCCACATAAATATTGCTTAATGATTCAGAACAATTCTCGATGTTATTTTCCTAACGAAAAAATTCACACCAAATACGAATCGGAAATAACACACATTAATCTCATTGTTAGCTGCCCAAAAACGGCCTCTATTGATCTTCGATGTAATCTTCTTAACTCTCCCAATTTCTCAACAACAAGTCATATTACGTTTAATTTTTCGGCGACAACAAAATTATTAACAATTGAATTATTATGCACCCCAAAGCAATTTAACGTACTTAAAAATGTTACCTCAGAAAATCATTAAAACCGATCGACTCGATCGCTTTCGGCGCTTAAAACAAGTCAGCGGTGTGCGCTCAGTTTGAGCTTTTATACCTCCTGGAAGTTTACATACCTTTTAATTGTATCTGACGGCTAGATGGCTTGTTTCTATTCAGATTCAAACTTTAAATCAATTAATCATAAGAAAAATTTGATCGGTTTGATCATGCCACATGGGTTGATCAATGTTAAAACGTAAAGAAATTGCGCTCGTAATTTTCAAATAGTTCAGTTTCTTCAATAACATTTTATATGGCGACTTTAAAGAATAATAAAGTTTTTATAGTGGGCAGATGAAAATTAGGTTTTACCCTACCAGTGAACGTGTCTTAAGCCTTGGCTTAGCGCGATCTCGGCTTCGAACTTTAAGCCGAGAGTCTCTTTTATAAAAATGTTTGTGCAAATCGAGCGCAAGCCGAACGTTTTATTCGAACGTAGGCGGACAATTTATGTATGAGGTAAAACTCGACAAGGTTAAAATACTACACAGGTATCTAGACGAAACGAATAAACGAGTAACTACCTCCTCTCGTATGCCGTATACTCAGAAATGCCTCTTCAAACATCTTATTATTAATTACTGAAGATGTGAATTAAGTCAATACGAGAATTATTTTACTTTTTGTGTCGTATAAATACATTGAAGTTCGAGTTTATCCATTGATTTTTAGCCATAAGTAGAGAGCTGATTGATTGTTTTTATAAATATTTTATAAAAATATTTTGATTCGCGTAAATTATTGCAAAATGCACGAAAATGATTTTAACGTTCGACCCGTATATGGCTAATTGGCTTTCAAAACAGACGCTTTTGAAAAAGACCGGTTCTTTGATTTTGATTTTTACTTTTCATTGGATCAGTAAATCTCGAGTCTAAGTGATGAAAATGCGTTTTCAAGATACTTATTTAGTAATAAATCGATGGCGACAATAAAGACCGAACGTGTTGCGTCGAAAGCTGCTGCCTTTATTTGGACGAAAAAGAAATGTTATAAGAGTTGATTGCGTTTAATCAAACTGAGAAATAACACTGGTACAGCATCGCCGACTGTCCAGTAAATCTCTAGCACATTCAGCTACCACATTGAAATTTCATGTGATTTTCAAGAAGATAATAGATACAGTACCGTGCCAATTAGTTTTTTTTTTTTGCTATCATCTCCCATAAAATTTGAAGAATTCTGTTTTTTTTTACGAATTTTTCATCTTCAACACTTGACCAAAATGTGCTGCTAGCTTCTACACCTACCCCAGTTATTCCTCCTGCAAACAATTACTTTTCTTCAGCTTTATTGAAGCTTTCGACCTGAAAATTAGTATGCTATGTATTTCATTACAATAGTAACTAAACAAATATCGAAATCTCTCATCCCTTCTATCACCTCCCATACAAATACTACAATTTCAGAAAATTTAATACATAAATTTCGTTGAACATTATATGAACATGAACTACATCTTCTGACTAGGGCCAACAGTTTAAAACCTCTTACCTCCCAGGCAAATATCAGTATTGAATTGAGTATTCTTAAAAAATTGAGAGGACAACAGCATTTTCTAGTCGGAGAGCCAGCGAACATTTTTACGTCATATAGGCTGATTTTTTTTGGAATTTTTCTTTTTCCTTAAAGTTTTGTTTGCGAATCATCTAGGCTCGTCGAATTTGCCTTTCTTGACTCTCATTGGTCGCTCAGTAAATTATTTGTAAGCTCCATTCTTTTTAACCAATGCATCTCAGCATTCACCATCGAAGGTGGCACTCAGTCGGCTATAAAACTCCTCTTTGTCACCAGATGTTGCGGTATTAGTTGGTGCGTAGCACTGCAGAATTATTACGTTTCTGACACTGGTCCTGAGCCTGATGACGATAATCCTAGTCGAGATTGGTTCCCAGCTAATGAGACTGTTTGTCGCTCTCGGCGTAAGGACGAACGCCACGCCATTTTTGGCTTCACTT
The DNA here is from genome assembly GCA_963669355.1 of Chorisops tibialis. Lineage (NCBI taxonomy): Eukaryota > Metazoa > Arthropoda > Insecta > Diptera > Stratiomyidae > Chorisops > Chorisops tibialis. The sequence goes on from OY770262.1 coordinate 184,696,117, forward strand.
TCAGGATAGTGTTTCCACTAGGGGTTCGTTCTTCTCCTGATCCTGTCCACCTGACCTCGCTCAAGCCCAATATTTGGATGTTGTAGTGCTCCATTTCACGGTCGATCACTGATTGGCGGTGCAAGGACCGAGTAACAACAGCTCTGCCCGCATCATTCAATGTTCGAACGTTCCAGAAGCCAATCATAATCTGTTTTCGAATGCCAAAAGTCGTTACCGCAGAATCAGTCCGTATCCGAGGAGCTGTATCCGTTTCTCGTATCAGTTAGGTCTTAATATCACGGGTGATAAGCCCATGATCCAGTGAGTGTCCATTTGCCATTTTTAGGGCAAGCAGGACTGGCTGTGCGTGAATTCTACAGCCCCCATCCTACAGGGGGATGTTATGTTTTGATTTACTGAAATTGTGCAGTTTGTATGGGAGGTAGTAGAAGAAGTGGGAGTTTTTGAGTTTTTTATTTTATTTTTTTTTTTTGAGAAAAAATCATAGCCATTACGCAATTGATATTCTTACTAATAATTTTAAATAAATATTTAGTACACAATTTCAGCTCGATAAATTTTATACGTGCTGAGTAAATTTGTTTAGAGGAGCTATTTCTAGTAAATGTACAGTTTGTATGGGAGGTGGCGGAATTAGTGGGGAGATTCGAATAATTTTTATACCGTAGATTGAAATCATCATAAAAATAATATATTTCAAATTTCAGATCAATAGTTTTTCAGAAAAAAACAGTTTATTGTGAAATTTTGAAATTGAGCCACTTTGTATGGAAGAGGGTAGAAGGGGTGGAGTGATTTGGCTAGTTTGCGAACTTGATTTTACTTTTTGGCCAAAAACGACGTGTACACAATTTGAACTTTCTATATCAACGCGTTAGCTAGTGAGTAGCCTAGTGGGTAGCGTGTTGGTCTTGTAATGCGAAGGTCGTGAGTTCAAATCCCGGTCGACGCAATATATGATTCCAGCACATTGCCTGGTTAGATATACCTTGGTCACCTCAATCTACGAAAATGAAAAGTTCGTAGAAAGGGGGTTGTGCGAAGGGCTAACAACCCTTCCACAATAAGTAATTAAAAAAATTGCTAAGGAACCTGAATATCAGGAGGCCAAGGTCCGATTTGAGCTGTAGCGCCATTGTAGAAGTAGAAGAAGAAGATCAACGCTTTCTCGAGTTAGAGAGGATACGAACGAGCAAACGGATGGACAGATGGACGGACGGATATCCGGTTTTGAGATTTGTGAGTGATAATATGAAGCTGTGTATCATTCATTTTTTTCTTCGAGCCTTATTTCTTAGCGTTACAAACTTTGTGGCAAACTAATAACACTCCCAGAATTCATCTAGAGTATAAAAATTTTCAGGCGGTATCGGATTACGTAAGTTAAATTTTCTTGGGCTTCGCGCTATTGTAAATTCAAACCCTCATAGGAAAACAGTAATCAAATGAAGTTGTCAGTGATAAACAGTATATAAACCATTTATTTCTGTGTATTGCCTGCTTACCCGTTTATATTGCTTAACCTAATAACAGGCAAATGTACGAAAATATTTTTGTCACTGCAATAACTTCAATTTTGGTGTCAGATTTTTTTTTTTGAAAATAACAAAAGAATGCTGGAAAAATTCTCGAAAACTCAAATTTTTTCGAATAGTGATTAGAGACTTTCGCACGGGAGGTGGTAGAAGTAGAGGGGGAGGATTGTGTTTTTCGAATATGACACCGATCATGGCATGCAAAATGTTTTTTGCTGAATTTAAAGTTTTTAGTTTCCATTATTTTTAAAGAAATTGGTCATAGTCTTCCTGAAATTGGGGATTTTATATGGGAGGTGGCAGAGGAAGTGGAGCGTTTAACATAATTTTCAAACTGCTTATCATCATCCTTATCACCATGCTTTGATTCAATTTCAAAGTCGATAGCTCTCTTATACTTGAAGGAAAAATTCTTTTCTTGAATGTATAATACAGATATTTGTATGGGAGGTGGTAGAAGGAGTGAAGCGGAGCTGATAATTTTTTCTAATACTTATTTCAATTATTAAGAAACAAATTCTGGCAAAATTTGAAGTTTGTACTTTTTCTAGTATGAAAGGAAATCGATATAATGCTTTTAACAAAAATTATGCATTTGTATGGGAGGGGGTAGAAGGATTGTACGGTTCAAAACATTCGCTTCATTTATATTTCTATTTTTATACTTTATACAAAATATCAAGTTGATAGCTTTAACAGTTTCGAAGAAAGATAATTTAATTTAAATTTCTAAATTTCGTGAAATTTGTATGGGAGGGGGCAGAAGGAGTGAGGTGAAGTTGATAATTATTTTTAAAATAAACTGCAATTATAGTAAAATTAATTCTGACAACATTTCGTCTTTCCAGCTTTACTAGTTTCAATAAAAATCGAAAATATGTATTTTTAAAAATTGTCCATTTGTATGGGACGGGGTAGAAGGAGTAAGGGGATCGTCAATATTCAGTGATATTAATGATATCTATATCATAATACTTTGACCTAAATTTCAAGTCGATAGCTTAAATAGTTTCAAAGATAAATCAATTTCTTAATATTTCGAAATTTCATGAAATTTGTATGGGAGGGAATAGAAGGAGTGGGGGGAAGTAGCCCATTCACGAACTTAAAGTTTCTTTTTTGCTAAAAATGACACACAAACTTTTTTTGCACTATAGCTCAAAGCTTTCGAGAGTTATGCTGTAGACAGACAGCAACTCGGAATCGAGGTTTTTGAGCGATAACAAATATTTCTGTACCCTTGGCGGCTCTGTGCGAGTATTATTTCTTAGCGTTACAAACGGTGAGGCAAACACAATATACTCTCAGACTCCATCTAGAGTATAAAAACAAAAAGTCGATTTTTCTGAGTTTTTACATATGAGTTTGTGAACAAATATAACAATGGCGCTATAACCGAAATCAGACCTTGGCCTTCTGATATTCAGGTTCCTTAACATTTGTCATTACTTGTTGTTAGCCCTTCTCACAACCCTCTTTCCACGAATTTTTCATTTTCGTAGATTGAGGTGACCAAGGTATATCCAAGCAGGCAATGTGCTGGAATTATATATTGCGTCGACCGGGATTTGAACTCATGACCTTTGCATTACAAGATCAACACACTACCCACTAGGCTATACCTTTGCTAATATAACCACTGACTAAACAAATTTTCCAGTTTTGTACAAAAAATCCATTTTTCGAGCAAATGATTAAAAATACAAATTTTATTCATAGTCAAATCCTAGACTAATTATACTCTAGATGGAATCTGAGAGTATTATAAGTTTGCTCTAAAGAAATAAGGCGCGGAGAAAAAAATGAATGATACAGAAAATCTCAAAACCGGACGTCCGTCCGTCCATCCGTCCATCCGTCTGTTCGCTCTCTAGCTTGAGAACGAGTTGAGCTAGAAGGCTCAAATTTCGTACACGTCGTTTTTGACAAAAAAGTAAGGTCAAGTTCGTGAACGGGCCAAATCGCTACACCCCTTCTACCCCCTCCCATACAAAATGACACAAATGCGCAATTTGACAATAAACGGATTTGCTCGAAAAGTATAAAAGCTTTTGGCCTGAAATTTGGAATATATTACTTTTATGATAATATCAATCTACGGTAAAAAATTATGCGTGTCCTATCCCTCCTTCTACCACCTCCCATACAAACTGTACTTGTCATCAATTACTCTAAGTCAATTTACACAGTGCGTATAAAATTTACCGGGCTGAAATTGTGCCCCAAATATTAGTTTAAAATTGTTAGTAAGGCCAAAAAAAATTAGATGATTAGCTTCACCCCTTCTACTCGCTCCCATACAAAATGACACAATTTCGCAATTTGATATTAAATGGAATTACTCAAAAAGTATAAAAGCTATTAATCTGAATTTTGGGATATATTACTTTTATAATAATCTAAATCTACAGTAGAAAAATTTTTTGCGTCCTCCCTCTCCTTCCACCCCCTCCCAAACAAACTACATTTTTTCATGAAATGCTCTAAGACGATTTTCTCAGAACATGTAACATTTATTGAGCTCATATTTTGTAATAAATACTTAATTAGTATTATCACTAAGATCAGAAAAAAATATTTGATTAGCTTCACTGCTTCTACCCCCTCCCATACAATATGACACAGTTTCACAACTTTACAAAAAATCTATTTTCTTAACAAGTATGAATGTTACTGGTCTAAAATTTAAGAGATGTCAATTTTATGATATTCTTAGTTATTTCTGAAAAAAATCACTAAAATCCCCCCACTCTTTCTACCACCTCCCATACAAACTGCACATTTTCACTAAATCTAACACACTAATTTTCTCAGCTCCTTTTCAATTATTGGAGTAAGTATTTTGTATGAAACATTTTTATAGCTACTTTAGCATGATGTGGAAAAAATTAGTTCAATGCTATCACCCCTTCTAACACTCCCCATACAGAATTTCTTGGGATCACAAAAAATTCTATTTCATCTAGAGTATCGTAAGATTGCGCTTTACGCGCAATCGTAGCCCTGTTATGTTTTATTTTATTTTTTGTTCAAACCTATAACTTCCGAACGCCTTCAAATATCGGAAAATCACTTCGCCCACATATTCTACACTATACCTAGTCGTGCCATAAGTTCTGTCACACGTATATGGGCAATTTTTGTATAAATGAAAAAGAGTTTTTGACAAAGGAAAATATATTTTATTTTGGCATACTAATGGAAGTAAAATAAGCAACAAATTATTCAAAGTGGCCGCCTTTAGCCTTAACACAGCTCTTTAATCTGTTGGGCCAGTCATCGATAGCAGTACGCACTGTTTCTAGCGGAAAATTAGCTACTGCTTCTGTCAAAGATCGCTTAAGGCTCTCGATATTTGGGTGTCGTCTCGTGCACACCATGGACTCTAACTCCGCCCACAGTTTGTAGTCCAGGGGATTCAAATCTGGGCTCCCAGAAGGCCATTCCGTCGCCCTTATAAACTGTGGAATATTGGTTTCCAACCACGCTTGTGTGGTTCGAGCTTTGTGGGCTGGCGCAGAATCTTGCTGGAAAACCCAATGTCGATTGTTGAATAGCGTAGAGTTCAGCGGCTTCACACATCCCTCCAGGATGTCCGTTTGATAATTTTTCGCTGCAGTTTTTACGCCTTTTTCGCAAAAATGAAGCTCGGTGACCCCTTCGTAGCTGACACCCCACCATACCATGACTGATGCTGGATGATGTCCTCGCTGTACCCTAGTGGCAACTTCTCGGGCTTCTATGGAGCTGTGGGCATACACCTTATCATTTTGGCGGTTGAAATGTTCCTCCACCGTAAAAATTTTTTCATCGGTAAACAAAATTTCTCGATGTTTGTTGTTGCCGTACCGCCGAAGGAGCTCTTTCGATCTGGTGCTCCTAATTTGCTTCAACTGCTCAGTCAGCAAATGTCCCGTTGATCGTCGAAAGGCACTCATCCCGAGGTCAGATTTTATGATGCGAGACATACTTCGGGTGGAGATGTTCATCTCTCGAGCCATGATTCGTTGTTTACGAAGCGGATTTCGACGAATTCGACTCTCGACCGCTTTGATGGCAGCAGAAGAACGTACATCACGCGGACGTCCAGAACGAGGTCGATCTTCAATAGTCTGGATCGCGTTATATCTCTGGATCGCACGATACACAAATCTTTGCGTTATTTTTAACGGGCACAACAACTTGAAAATTTCACTCGCGGATTTTCCACACTTATGTAGTGCAATCACTGCAGTTCGGTTTTCTATTACACCCCATTCCATCTTCACACGTTAACGAACACACTTTAAATGACCATCAACTGTCAACAACATTATGACGTTTATAAAACTGGCCGATATTGAAATGTCACTCATAAAATAAAGTTGTTGCCAATGTGAGAAATTATGTGACAGAACTTATGGCAGGACTAGGTATTTGGATGCAATTTATACAATCGATTTTTGAACCAGTCACACGGGACGACCCCCTTAACAATTCTTTTTTGTTATTGTGGAAGCCTTATTAGCTCTTCGCACAACCTTCAATATACGAATTTTCATTTTCGCAGATTGCTGCGGCCCAGATATACCCACGCAAGCAATGTGCTGGAATTATACGTCGACCGGGATTTGAATTCAGGACCTTCGCATTGTAGACCAATACGCTATCCACTAGACTACACACTAGCTATTTGAATTTTAGCTACCGATCTATTATTCCACGTAATGAAAATCTAGTAAATTTTGCAAGTATCTCACAGATTTAATCGATAATTCACACGTTTAGCACGACTCTATACAATTTTATGGCATTCAAAAGTCGGGTAAGTAGGACGAGACGGTTTCGAATGCAGATCAGAAATTTAGTCTTTTGCTCGTTGAATTTAATTTAGAAATCTTGTTGTAAAAGAAATCCGTTTTTTTATTTACAAGGTAAGTCAAGGTGTTAAGGGGTACGTTCATACCACTGTCCTAGAAAATACTAAGCTATGGAAGTCTATAATGTAATTCCTAGATGACAAAGGACTGACACCCGCATAAAGAAATATTTCAAAACCTGAAAGACCAAGCTGCGACTTTAACCGTAGCTCCCATTGTCATTGAAGAAAATTATTAAAAAAAAAACTCTGACCTAAAATACACATTCTCATAAAAATATACTCAGCTTGAATTTTTCGATTTCTGTTACTGTCGCGTCTTTCGAAAATCAGATGATAAATTTAATTTATTTTTCCATGGGAGCATATGTGTGGGATTAAAAAGTTTCACTAAATAACCAAATCTACCCATAGATCCAATTATACCTACATATGTGTCTCTTCTCAGCCGAACCTATAGATACAACCTACGTGCATTTTTAATACCATACTTATGAATTTCAAATTTCATGTCTATTGCTCAAATTGAATGAGCCAACAATCCGTTAAAAGGTGCTTCGAATATAATTGACTTTGTTAAGGTTTAGAAAAATAAATAAACATTACCAAAATGTCGCAATTAACACTCGGAAAATATCAAGGTTTAAAAATAGGCGCCGTATTAAAAGTAGCATGGCAGTAAATTTATCTTGCGTTACTATTGCAGGTGTAGGTGGTCATGGAAGTTGTTGCAGTCTTGGACATTTCTTATTTAGAAAGAAAAAAACAGAGGCAATTACTTTAAAGAGTCTCCTCTTTAATTCATCATTTTCATTCAGGTACTCGCACTTAAGACTTTAGTATGGTTCACGACACACCATCACCGAATGCATTACCGCGTCATGTAATCATACTTACGGGCCGTAACGTGTTTTGTATTACTGATTATCGACATGGGAATATTTTCACTGTGTAAACTTTTCGTCCAATTGAAATCCTCACGTCTTCATCGTTTATATAAAGCGACGCCGTCTTAAGATGCTCCTGTCGGTATCATAAATATGCATGAGGTGTTAGTCTGAAAACTATTAAAAAATATGGGTGGTAGAAATGCGCCGGAGCTAATGAGTTTGATGCACGCATGCAATCTATTAGCTATTAGAGAGAGAGCCTCTGATCATAATAGTAATATGTAATTAAAAGTTGTAAATATTATCTTTTTGCTAGACTAGTATTTCACACTAACAGACCGGCGAGAATAAAATTGAGATATTTACATAAATAGTTTGCAGAACAACAATTCAATTCTTCTTTCCGTTGGGAGTTTGTTTTAGTAACATAATTTATTCACGACAAAATTACCGCACTCAGAATTTACCACAGAATATTACACCATTTCGAAGTGGCTTAAGAATCTTTTCCAAATAAAGAACACCAATTTCTAATAAATTAACAACATTTAAAAATGTCAAAACTAATTTCCATTTCTAAAGCAATCTTTTCAAAATCAATAACAACCTTTTCTATTTTAGAATGGTCCACGTTTGGACTGTGGTTGATAAATATGTGACATTGAAGTATAGTCAGTCCTTTATCACCAGAAAATCAAGACTGTGGAATTCATTGCGCCCACGTATTCCCATCAACTTACAACATTTAGTACTTCAAGGACAGTTTAAACTTTCGTCTCCAGAAACTCCCTTATAACCCCATCGCTCACCTACCCTATACCGACTTGACTGTGCATCCAATGCATTAAAAGGCTATGCTCGAAATTAATTTTTTTCTGAAAATTGTTAGGTTGCCTAGTGTCTATTTACAATAATAATAATAGTCGACAGATTATAAATACCACTGACCATAAAAAAAAATACAAATTATTAGAATTAATGAATAATTGCAATAATTAAAATAAAATAATGGAAAGAATAAGGCTACCGACACACGATGCGAGTTAATATATATTATCTCGCTTTTCGATATTACTAGTGTCATTATCCTATACATAATTCGGCCTACTTATATCAAAATAGGAAGTTAATATATATTAACTCGCATCGTGTGTCGGTAGCCTAACAATAATATAATAGAGAAAAATAATGAAAAATTACTTACAAACAAATAAAGCATTAAAAATATAAAAGAAGAATTAATAAAATGAAACATTATTTATGAAACAAAACTAGATAAGGCCGATTTTATACAATTTTTACTAACATTAAAATCGATAAGCTCATAATAACGGTTGAAATCTCTACAAACAACATCAAGAGGTTCCCCTTGCCCATAATTAGTTCTATGAGAAGCAGTATAAAAGAAGTCATGAAACCGTAGAGTGCTAGATCTCTACGGTACACAGACATTGAAAAGTAACAGCAGATCGGGTGCATCAATATTACCTATGAGTAAGCCATGAGCGAACAAAACATTGATGACCTCTCGACGTCTGGACAGATTATCTAAACACAATAATTTCAAACGCTCAGAATAAGGTGGGAGAGATTCAGGGTTATTCCAAGGAAGGAACCGCAAGGAAAAACGAAGAAAACGCTTTTGAACACCTTCAATACGATTAATATGGACAGCATAATGTGGACACCAAACAGGGGAAGCATACTCTAAAATAGGTCTTACCAATGAGACAAAAAGGGATTTAAGTACGTAAGGGTCACTGAAATCACGAGTATAACGACGTACGCAGCCAAGCATTTTATTAGCTTTACTCACTATAGTGTCATAGTGCAAGGTGAAGCTCAGCTTACTTTCAAAGGTAACACCAAGATCACAAATATGATCAACCCGGTTAAGGGCTGTATTATTTAAAGTGTATGAGGTTAAAATAAGTGCAAGTTTACGAGAAAAGGATAAGACATTGCATTTATCAATATTTAAAAATAACTTGTTACGAACACACCAGTCATGAAAGATATCAAGATCACGTTGCAGAGATAAACAGTCAGATTCAGTATCAATTTTTTTAAAAATTTTAATATCGTCAGCATATAAAAGTAAGTTAGTGTTCGGTAAAACAAAGGAAAGGTCATTTACAAATAAAATAAGAAGTAGTGGCCCAAGATGACTTCCTTGTGGCACACCGGACGTAGACATGATATCATGGGAAAAACAAGATCTAAATATAACTGATTGAGTTCTATTTGACAAATATGAGCAAAGCCAGCGTAGTAGTATAGGAGGAAATCCTAATTTATCCAATTTCAGAAGTAGAATTTCATGAGACAATTTATCAAACGCCTTGCTGAAATCCGTATATATACAGTCAACTTGAGATTTATTTTCAATACAGCGGCTTACGAAATTGGTAAAGGAGAGAAGATAAGTCACAGTTGATCGTTAAGGAACCCATCTTGCTTTACAGAAAGTGAAGATTTAAAATTAAAGTAAATCACTTCAGTCAAAATGCATTCGAAAACTTTAGGAATTGCTGAAAGCTTCGCAATAGGTCTATAATTTTTAATGTCAACAGTGCTACCCTTTTTATGAACAGGTATAATAAAAGATTTTTTCCAGATGTGTGGAAAAGCGCCTAACACAAGGGACTTGTTAAACAGCAATGAAAGAGGGAGACTTAAGACATGAACACAGTGATACAAAATGGCACTGGGAATCCCGTCCGGTCCCGAACTATAAGAGATTTTAATCTGCTTAAGGGACTGAAAAATAGTATCATCACTGATTGTTATAAAATTACAGCGAGGGATTGTATGACAAGGCAAGGAACTAGACAAAGCAACAAAATCCGATGAACCATCGTCCAGGATAAATGATTGGGCAAAGTAGTTGGCAAATAAATTAGATATGATATCTGGGTCGTCAGAAAAGTTTCCATCAAACGATAAGCTCGACGGAAAACCATCATTTTTACGTTTGGAATTAATAAAAGCCCAGAAAGATTTAGGATCCGTCTTAATATCGGTTTGTACTTTCTCAATGTGCTGTTGTGTCGGTCTACAATATAAAAGTCGGGATCTCAAATCCCGGTCGACATATAATTCCAGCACACTCCTTGCGTTGGTAAATCTTGACCACTTCGATCTGCGAAAATCAAGATTCATAGATAGAGAGCTGTGCGAACAACCCTTTCAAAATAATAAATGTTAAGGAACCTGAAGATCAGGAGGCCCAATTCGGGCTATGGTGCAATTGAAGAAGAACACAAATTCATTTAAATTTAATCTTTTGTTTAAAATGTGAAAATATGATTTTGAAATGGTTGTTTTCAAATCAAAAAAGGTTGTTTTTGCTTCAAAAATAGTTGTTCAACATGAGAATCAGGTCTGGGAATATCTAAATCAATTGTTGTGTTTTTCAACTCATTTCTCTAATCTTGATCCGAATAATCCAAAATCATTAAATGACAATATTTGATCAATATGATTATCGAAATCTCGTCAAAACTTTGACATGATTTAGCACTTAAAACTGTCATATTAAATTACATTTTATATTCATTTATTATCTCATAACGACCCAGAAAAAAAACCCAATTAGTTCGTGGTCAATCATTTGAAAATTAAATGTAGTGCTATGAGCGTTTTAACTTTTTTAATGCTAATGATGGTCGCCTTTATTTTATGTCATAATAATTTCGCCGCAGGCATAGGATAACACCTGAGCTCGTTGGACTGTAAGACCATTTCTCTAAGATAGATACTAATTTACACGACTTACATAGCAAATTATAGTCAAAGATTAAAAAGACGTGGACAGGTTAGGTTATTGAATTACCAGATTTTAACATCTTGTTTTAAGCAACATGTTTATCATTTCTATAACTTCGTTTTAGACCTTGTATCTAATTGAATGGATTCTGATGGGAATCGAGACATTCTTATGGGTAATTTCAGGTAGGAAAGTAGGTACTCGTATATTCAATATTTATGGATATGAAGATGTAATAACATAAATATTTGCGATGGAAGCAAAAATCAAATTCTGCTCGATTCGATGTCTGTTCGTGACGAGATGTAGGTGGTCTTATTCGGTTTCGATGCATTTGCGGAGACGGTTGATTATGCCAATCAGAAATTTAATGTGAATATCAATTGGTATACGGGACTGGATAATGTTGTGTGAAAATTTTTCAAATAGATTGTGTAGAGGAATCCATGTCCAGTAGGTGAATCTATTTATTTTATTAAAATAGGATTCATTTACTATTTTAAAAATATTCACTTAAGTATTCGCGATTGGCTTCAATAATCAATTAATGTAAAAGTAATTGAGTTTGTGGCGACAATCGGTGCCCCTCCATTTGTATACTAAATTTGCAAATTCGGCATTCATACTAGTCGATGCGAGACCTATCCGAATCTCCGCTGCCTTCTTAATGTCGGCATTCAATAGATTCGCAGCTCCACGTCGAAAATCATAAAACAAGTTTCGAGAATCTCAAACCCCGAAGGAACCTCAACTATGGCAGTGCTAATTTGTCCTTCCCATATTGCATATGTCTTTCATTCGCCTTCTTTCAAGTGCTTTTCATCTGTATGATCGCCTTGATATTCATACTGTTTATTTTGTCTTATTTTGACTCCGATTTCAGTCCCCTCAGCTCACTACTTTAGCCCGGCTAAAGATGAGTAGGTACTCTGGCGGCTCGTAATTCGTCCGATAGGTGGGCGGTCAGGGGGGGGGGGCACTAGTCAGACTAATCAGATTTAGTTTCATTGTGGTCATTTCACCATTTTATGTGCATAATTTTTGCTAGCATTCAAATTTATGTACTAGCAAAACTTTCAATATATGAAACCGCTAGCTTTATAAATTAAAAAAATGAATCAAAAAATTAATTACAATACAAACTTTTAATCACTTTTTTGCTCAGTTTAACAAACTCTCAAAATTAAGAAAAGCCACTGTTCAGTCTTGTCTCATCGAACCCCATACTACTCTACAAACGAAATGACTCGAAGATGTCCCATCTAGCCCCACACTACTCTACAGCCTAAAATGACAAAAAACAACAATAGAATCGTCGAAAAGGAAAGCAAGCACTTTTATTTATTTTTTCTTCATTGTTCATAATATGGAAGGTAAAAGGTAAAAAATCAGAGGCTTATCGCTGATATGAGAATGATCTAAAACGATAACTCAATCAAATTCCTGTTGAGACATAGGGGCATAGGACAGAAACACCTCTCTTCCACAAGGCGCAATCCTGAGCATTAGCCTTTAGATGTTGCCAGGACTTGTTTATTTTTTTGAAAATGATAATTGAATATGCAAAATTTCATTGTATTCCCAAGAAAGGGAGCAAAGCGAACCCCGCTAACTACCGCCCGATAGCCATCACTTCAGTGCTCTCGCAAGTGATGGAAACTGCTGTCAATTGCAAAATAATTCACTATCTCGAGGATAAGCAGCTTATCCCCGATCGCCAATATGGTTTCCGTTCTGGAAGGTCGACGGGAGATCTCTTGGTCTACCTGACAGAACGTTGGAACTCTTGCTTACACAAGTACGGCGAAGGTCAAGTTCTTGCTCTTGACATTGCAAAAGCTTTTGACAGAGTTTGGCATGAATGTCTTCTTGTTAAGCTAAAGGCCATTGGCCTCGATGGTACCCTCATTCGATGGATAGAGAGTTTCCTATCTGAACGTACTGTTGCGAGCTAGGGGTTCGCCAGATTCCAAAGGAAAACACAATTCGTTTAAAAATAATGAATAATTTTATTTAATCGCACTTTATACACAATTTCCCGATCACTTCACTAAATTCGCTCTAAAACTTAATTCGTACAACTCAGGAACACTGTCAATCTATCACTTGTACCGATTCGCGTTCTTCCACCGATAGGTGTCACCAAAATGACTAACTCGTTGTCTGAAAGTTGGCGGGTATTTATACTAAGTCTCCCAGACAGGTGTCGTTGTGTGTGTGTGTCTAGAATGATTGCCTACATTGTGGAGCTCGGTAGAAGTGTCTGGAAACATGTTGATAGTGTTTTGAAATGTTGATGGACTTCTCTCGATATTGCTGGGGACGTCGAGGTTGTCAGATTTATAACATTACCCTCTCCTTAGTCCCTGTTCGTCCCGAACAGAGTCGTTCATTTCCGCAATGGCACCGTGGTACTTTGTTAGTCGGTCGAGATGTACCACTTTCATTTTTGTACGAGGTTTTCGCTGATTCCATTCATCCTCTGGTTCGATCGTTAACCTCCGAATGGTTTTTCCGGCTTCTTTTTCCTTCTCACGTTCGCGTTCTTTCTCCGTTTCCTTTTCGCGCTCATTCTCCTCCTTAGCGGCACGTTTACTTCCCTTTTCTCGTTCCGCATTCTTCCTTTCGCAATCTTCTCGATCATATCGCTTCCCATGTTTGGTCTTGTCACGATTATTCGCATGAAGTACTTGGCCGTCACGACTTCTACCCGTTCGCTCGTGATCCCTATTCGAATGCCTAACTCTGCTTCTATGATCTTTCCCGATGTATTGTTCTTGTTGCCGACTCGGGGTTTTCGATCTACTCTGGCGTCTTTTGTTACAACCGTGTGTAAGATTTGAACTCTGACGACTAGTTCTTGACCAAGATCTACATTCACGATCTCTACCTTCGCGTTGTTTAGCCGCGCAGCCGGAACAATGGTTGGTCGCTTTTCTGAGTTTACGGCAGTCGAGTCTCAAGTGTCCTGCCTGTCCACAATTCCAGCATCGGGGGGCACCAAACCTTTCGCTCCGCTTGGTGTGCTCTGCTTTCCGACACACACACTCTTCTACTATTTCTCGAACTCGATAGTTACTCCGCGAGCTTTGCTTGGCAGCTTCGAACGTCAGCCCATATACTAAGGCTTCGCCAATCGTTTTTTTACCTGCCAGTTTTAACGCCTGTTGCAGCTCTCTGTCCTGTACAGCATTGTTAAATGCGAAAACAGCTGTATCGTTGCGTTGCTCTGTTTGCGCATTAGGCAGCGATAATAGTGTGAGTCGTTCAATATCGCGTGCCAGCTCTTGAAGTGTTTCGCCATTCTTTTGAGTTCGGTTGTACAGCTCTATTTTGTAGATTTCTTTCATGCGGTCACTGCCGTAATGAAGATCCAATATCTGGACTAACGTTGAAAAATCTTGTTGTTGCTCCTGCGGAATCGTTTGAAGGACCTCCGCTGGTGGACCTCTTAACGCCAATATAAGAGCCGTTCCTCGTTCGAGATCATTCCAATGGTTGTTTCTGGCGGCAGCCTCAAATTGGATCTTATAAATAGCCCACGGTGTCTGTCCATCGAAGATTGGAGCTTTGAAACCCTTATGCGTAACGTGCTCTGCTTTCATGACTCCGACCGCTTTCACGTTATCCAAGTCCCTTTTTAGGCGTTCGACTTCTTGTACAATCCCGGATATCCTTTCCGTAATTTGCTCTTCGAAGATTCGAAGTTTCTTCTCTACGTTTTCTTCTATGGCCTTACCCATGATGTCTATTTTATTATTTTGCAGCTCCAATTTTTGGTTGAGTTCCTTTGAGGTCTGGTCTAATTGTTGTTTAATGTCCGTGGATTGTTGTTTAATGTCCACTGATTGTTGCTCTAATTTGTGATTCATGTCCGCAGATTGTTGTTTAATGTCCACTGATTGTTGCTCTAATTTGTGATTCATGTCCGCAGATTGTTGTTTAATGTGCACTGATTGTTGCTCTAATTTGTTCATCATCTGTTGCATTAATTGTGTTAGAGCATCCGATGTACCAGAACACTCCTCTTTACGAGTTTCTTCAATTTGGAACTCAAAACTATCTGCATTCTCACCCTCAGCCTCAAGTGTCTCGATCATACGGCTGACAAGTTCAGACTTGCTCCCTGTTGTAGGTAACTCGCGTCTACTGAGCTCTTCCTTCAGCTCCGTTACTTTTAAGTCTTTTAAATAACGCGGCATTTTCACTACCGATTATTTCCAGTTTTTCCGCGATTCGAATTCACTTAAATTTACGTCACTGCTCACTAAATCACTCGAGATTATTCGATTTCACCAAATTCTCACTGTCCGTTCGAGAATTTTAGTTCCGCGATTTTACTTCGCTAATTAAAGTCACTGTTCACTACAGCACTCGAGAATATTCGGTTTCACCAAATTCTCACTGTCCGTTCGAGAATTTTAGTTTCACTTTTCCGCTCTCACAAAATTATCCGTTCCGAGAATTTTTAATTTCACTCGCGATTTTTAACCCGAATTTATCCTTGGAATCCCACTCTTCTGACACCAATTGTTGCGAGCTAGGGGTTCGCCAGATTCCAAAGGAAAACACAATTCGTTTAAAAATAATGAATAATTTTATTTAATCGCACTTTATACACAATTTCCCGATCACTTCACTAAATTCGCTCTAAAACTTAATTCGTACAACTCAGGAACACTGTCAATCTATCACTTGTACCGATTCGCGTTCTTCCACCGATAGGTGTCACCAAAATGACTAACTCGTTGTCTGAAAGTTGGCGGGTATTTATACTAAGTCTCCCAGACAGGTGTCGTTGTGTGTGTGTGTCTAGAATGATTGCCTACATTGTGGAGCTCGGTAGAAGTGTCTGGAAACATGTTGATAGTGTTTTGAAATGTTGATGGACTTCTCTCGATATTGCTGGGGACGTCGAGGTTGTCAGATTTATAACAGTACTATACGAGTCGTTTTAGATGGCGTTTCTTCTTCTTCTTTCCCAACTAATTCTGGTGTTCCTCAGGGCTCTGTCCTATCGCCTACTCTGTTCTTAGTATTCATTAACGACCTTTTGTCTTCTACTCTCAATCCAATCCATAGTTTTGCAGATGACAGTACCTTAAATAACACCTTTGAATTTAACTCTGCTGCGGATTCTCACAAGCAATCAATTGCTTCCAAACGCAGGGAGTTATTCAGTTCGCTGGACTCCGACCCCGGCTTAATCCTGGAATGGGGCAGGAAAAATAGAGTAGAGTTCAACGCTGCTAAAACACAGGCCTGTCATCTTTCTCTTAAACGTGATGTTCCAGCGTCGTCGTCTAATTTAGCTTTTAATGGCGTACCAATTAGCCCTTTAGAGGAATTTATCGTTTTAGGCGTAAAGTTAAATAACCATCTTGATTGGAGCAAACATATCTATGATGTTGCACTTGATACCTCCAAACGCCTAGGTATTCTTCGCAAATGCAAAAAATATTTTACGCCCCACGACTTAGCTACCATCAACAAGGCTTACATTAGACCTCGTTTAGAGTACAATTCGCATTTGTGGGCTGGTGCTCCCAAAACACACCTTGCGCTGCTCGATCGAATCCAAAAACATGCGTTCCGACTAATCGGAGATGACAACATCACGATTTCTATTGATTCCCTCGAGCATCGTAGGAACGTTGCAGTACTCAGCATTTACTATCGCTATTTTCATGGTAAATGTAGCGCGGAACTTAGATCACTCATTCCTCCACTTTACACCTTTCCCCGTAATACTCGTCAAGCTAAACGCGCGCACGAGCTTACTGTTAACCCTATTCCTACTCGTACAGTGAAATATAGGCAGTCATTCATCCCCCGAACGTCCAGACTTTGGAACGCATTGCCTGCTAGTATGTTTCCAAGCAAGTATAACCTTCAGCATTTCAAAAGTAATG
This sequence comes from Chorisops tibialis, assembly GCA_963669355.1. Taxonomy (NCBI): domain Eukaryota; kingdom Metazoa; phylum Arthropoda; class Insecta; order Diptera; family Stratiomyidae; genus Chorisops; species Chorisops tibialis. Next base: position 184,713,084 of record OY770262.1, read on the forward strand.
CCATCGCCACTTCCGCCTCTCTCCCCCAAAATTCCCATAACACTACCAAGTTTCATCCTCTTCCTATACCGTCATAACTGTGCAATTGCATTAAAGGGTGACCCCCTAAGTTATATTTGGTGCCTTAAAAAAAAAAAAATTAGGAATGTTAGATTCAATTGATCGAAAATGCTGTGGTAGGTGAGGCGCTGAGACGCGGAGACAACTGGAGGAGCTGCATCCGGGAGGTCAAGGCTCGATATGGGCTGTAGCGCCATTTCATCATCATCAGGTGAAGCACTGCCTCATGCGCTTTATCGAGTTCAAATTTTGTACTAAATATTTAATTAACATTATTATTCAGATCAAAAAAAAATTAACTAATTCACTTCACTCGTGCTACCCCCTTGCATACAATGTGATACATTTTCAAAACTATACAAAAGATAAATTTTCTTGAAAAGTATGAATGTTTCTGGTTTGAAAATTGATGAAAGTCAATTGCATATTGGTAGTTGTTATTTCTGAAAAAAAAACACAAAAAACACCTCACTCCTTCTACCACCCCCCATACAAACTCCACAATTTCATTAAATCTAATACACTCATTTTCTCAGTACTTAGGTATATAATTTTTAGAGCTCACATATTATATAAAACATTTTTGCAGCTAATCTAGCACGATGTGAAAAAATTAGTTCTACTACTCCCCATGCAAAATTTCTTAAGATCATAAAAACTTAGTTTTCATCTATCGATCGCAAAATTCGATCAAATCTTGATCGTAATCATGTGCCTTCTGAGACGTGTTTGCGCAGCCTATTAAAAAAATTCCAAGAGAGTGGCTCAGTTCAAGATGTAAACCGAAACGACTTCGCTCTATTTGACCGAAAATATCGCCGCAGTGAAGGAAAGTGTTGAAAACGAAACTCCAATATTTCGGAGATGTGAAAAATCATTTCCCTCTATCACCTCTCATACATATGCCTCAATTTCACGATACACATTAAACTAATGTCCTCGGTATGTCTCAAATTTTAAGTAAAACATTTTAATTGGAGCTGTAGTGTGATGTGAACAAATTAGTTCAATGTCGACATCCCTTCTACCACCTCCCTTGCAAAATATAATAATTTACTAAATTCATGGAATCCGTTTTCAATCTAGAGTATCGGATGTGCTTTACGCCCAATCATAGTTCAGTTGTGTTTTAATCTAACACCCAATTAGTCCCAATTACACATTGGTGCCTATCTTCATATCATTTATTTATAATTGAAATTACGTTAAATCTATCCATGCTATAAAATTGCCAAGTTCGAACCGAGGGCATTGTCTAACCATAATTCGAAATAATTTCACATACTCGTATGGTATGGCGAGAGGCATGGCTAAATTGAGACCTCTTTGGGTCTCTGATTACACCTGAGAAGCGCAGTTTTGATATCCATCTCGACGGAGAAAAAAAGATCCACTAAGCTATTATTGGTTTAGTGGCAGTAGTCGTCAATGCCCGTGATGTGTAATAACTGTCGAATCATCAGTTTTAAATAATTTAATGGAGTCGAGTTGACTTTGAAGATTGGAATACCGGGACGCGACTTCCTGTGTGATATTGTGTTCAGCTGTCGCGTAAGAAGTTCCCGACTCCCAGATGATTATTTGTCCAGGTTTTATGGTCGGTGGAGTAAAAATGCCGTGTCGACTAACTTTGTATACGATGGTGATTACAGATTTCGTTCGTTAGCCCACTTCAACCTTTGCCGGTTACAATTTTATCACATTTCTGTACTTGGCTTTGGCGTTTTACTACGATGTAATGTAACTCGGTCGGAAGCACGCTATTTGGATTTGAATTAACCCGGGTGTTTGTGGTGTTCACTGAACCGGTGTCGATCGCGGCGATGTATCGAGATTTTTGTATGGGGTCCCTCCCTGGTTTATGAACACTGGATAAGCTGATGGTCGATAAACATTGAGGTGATGATGAATTTCCGGTCAGAATAGGCTCTCTTCTTATTAATTCTATCTATCGTAGCTTCGGAGAATTGACAATAAATTATAGACGTAGATATATCGCATAATTGATTGGATCCCAAAACAAATTTAATGTTCTGTAAATTAAGTTGCAGTGTTGAGGTTCGTGGTTTTCTTATCCAGAAATAATTTGCTAGGTAGTTCACATGTGGTGTTAAAAAAATAAACTGCCAACAAGTCGAGCGTAACTTTATTATTCTTCGGACCAATTGAGGATGCATGGGAAGTCAATATGCAGGTTAGGGTTGATAGGGAAGACTAAGTGAATGGAGGCTTTAGGGCAGGGCTGTTGTCAATTCTTTAATACTTAACTGCCAGTACGATCAATAGCTCCAGTACGTAGTATCAATTTTTAATTTGATTATTTATGCAATTTGGGTTAGCATCAGGAGGGGAGTTCGACTTAAGGGGTCACGTTGAAAATTCTCTGTATAGAATGTCTGTATCATAGACGAAGTAATTTCTATGAAATTCGATGATTTTTATACTCTTCAAACCTTACATTTGTATGGGAGGGGATAGAGGAATTGAGGAAACCATAAAATTTGTGATGCAGTATTATTTCGATAGGATGCAAAAATTTGAACTTTGTACCTTTTACCAAAAATCGTAAAAAAAAATTGTGAAACCAAATTAAAGGTCATGAGTTCTATAACATGAAAAAATTTCAACTTAATACCTGTATTGATTTGGATTTTGAGATATAACGGTTTGAAATTTTGAAACGTGCAAGTGTAAGCCACGTAACTATGGTCAAATGATGCATTCATGCCGTAAGGCGCGTTGACTGGGCCCCAAAAATTCAGATTTTCATAAGAACACCTGACGGAATGTCTAACAGACCATTAGTCACCACCATACACGGTCAGATGTACGACATACACTATTTTTCATACAAGTCTGTGCGACTCGTATCCCAGTGTGGGATTTTTGAAACTATTTTTTTTCTGTATTACACTCAAACTGTACCGATTCTATGGTCACAGACCCCAAACACAAACTATCTTCATAATTTCATTGATTACTCGTCAAATTACATTTCTGAAAAAATTAAAAATCATGGCCATTTCTATCAACTAATCCTATGCTACACTACAGACACTATTTCCATACGTTGGCATAGTTAAATTAATCCCCGGATGACATACTCACATAATCCACAGTCGTCGTTTACACACTCTTCTATAAAGTCGATTGTTTCTACGAATTGATTATAATCCGGTAAAATGTAACCTGTTAATTTATTCAATCAAGTGGGTGACTTAACAGGAAATGCTCATATGTATTCCATAATTTGAACTCCTCTTCGAAAAGTGCGTTCGGCGACTTTCTATATGAAATGAAGAAAAATGTAGGCCCACAACTTTGTGTGCATTACCATAAACAACTCTCCATTTACTGAAATCATGTGTGCCTGTCGCATAAATTCAATTCAGTTCAGGTCCAAAAACCAAACTGTTTTTTTTTTCCAGTTGGATCGAATCCAATCTAAATCCCACAAGAATTTTGAATTTTTCAACAATTAATTAAGATCTGACTGCATCTAAATGAGATGTAGTGTGTTTTTACAGTGAGTGTTGGAAATTATGTTACAGATTTAAGGCTTGTTGAGAAGCCGGAAAATTTAGTTAAGAATTTACTGGTGATGGCTGCCCTATATGTCCCAGGGCACCAGTTCTCTCCTGAATGGTGATGAGATGATGATAGGGTATTAAGTCTCGATATCTTTAAAAGCTTAGTACAATTTTATTGCATACTAGCGATCGCCCGCGACTTTGTCCGCGTAAGAATCGCAAAATAAGCAATTTTTGAGAATGTAGTTAGTAATACAATGTCCGAGATATGTGTATAAACTGATTAGTTTAATGGCCCTTTGAAGACAAAGGTTTCTATTTTATTTATTTGTTTATTAAACGCTTTGAACAAAAAGATAACATTTTCAATTATACAAAAGCAAAAATACGAGAGCAGTGATGATAAGAATTCAAACATTAAAGATTATAGTTTTTACTCTATTTTTAAATAAAACAAAAGAAGTAGTTAAAGATCCAAGTTGAAGTTGATCGTGGTTCCTTTGCATTCTCAACATCGGGGAATGGTAGTAAATATCGAGTGAGGCTCGAGGAAGATAGAAAATATCTGAATTCCTGGTTGAGACTGTTCCCTGCCGGAAATTCAGGTCGTTGCAGAGGTAGGTATTAAGCAAGTAGTTGTAAAGTTTATAGAGGAAGCAAGCATCAAGAAAAGCCCGTCGTAGATGCAAAGGTTGAAGTTCAAGTGCTATAAGTCTGTCATTTTTTTTTTTTTTTTACAGAATGACCTGTGTTATAGGCAATTTCGGCCTTTATGTGCAATGCACAAACACAGTCATGGAGGGAAGGAATGGGATTGGGAAGGTTGGGGAGGGGGAGTGAGAACGACCGTAGCGAGTGGAGAAGCTGGTATATTGCTCAAGCTGCTTACTGACAAATATTTGCAGATGTTATGGGGGACTGAATGATAGAAAGCGAACAGAAACCATCTACTGAGTATCTAGGCCTTCTTGAAGTGGAACTGTTTCACTTTTACACCGTTTCCCCATTTTATTGCGGATAATTTTTTATCACCAGTAGCAATTGAAAAATTTGCGCTTAAAAAAATCCCGTCTGGAGTGGGAATCGAACCCACGACCTATTGACTGAGAAGCAAGCACGCTGCACACTACGCCACGGAAGCCTCATTGTAGCTGATATGAGGCTTTTTTAGCCTGTAGAAAAGGGTGCGAGTAAATTTACGCTGGACGGATTCGACGGCCGTAATATGGCAAGCATGATGAGGGTTCCATACGATGGAGCAATATTCTAAGACACTACGGACGAGAGTGGAAAATAGCAGGGCTGCTGCTCCTGGACGGTTAAACTGGACTGTCGTACGAAGGACGCACCCAGCAAGTCTGTATGCCTTCTTTGTTATCTCAGAATAATGATTGACGAATTTAAGATTGCGATCGAAAGTCACTCCTAGATCCTTTATTGTAGATACTGCTACAAGGGTGGTTCCGTTAATAGAGTAAGTGAAGACAGGAGAGATAGTCTTATACGAAAACTCCATAGCAAAACACTTCTCAATGTTCAGACGAATATCATTGTTATAACACCAACTGGACAAAGTAGACAAGTCAGTCTGGAGGTCCAAGCAGTCAGAATAAAAAGAAATTTCACGGAACATTTTGAGGCCGTCCGCGTATAAGAGACAATTTGATGATAGGAATTGGGGCAGATCGTTAATGAAGAGCGTAAATAGCAGTGGTCCAAGAATAGATCCCTGTGGAACACCAGAGTTAGAGAGAAACTCAGCAGAAGAATGTCCATTGAACGTTATTCGCAGACGACGATCAGTGAGGTAAGAATCAAACCAATTCAGGAGAGAGCCAGTGACACCGTACCTATCAAGTTTTGCAATAAGAATTTTTCTATTAACAGTATCAAAGGCTTTCGAAAAATCAGTGTATATGGCATGAACAGTGTTGTGTTGATCTAAGGATTGTGCTACGAAGTCAGTGAATTCACATAAATTCGTGGTAGTTGACCTTCCTTTAACGAATCCATGCTGAACGGGTGATATTAAATGATTAACTTTCTCCCAGACCGCATTGTGGACTAATCTTTCAAAAAGTTTACCGAAGCAGTTTAAGGTAGAAATTGGGCGATAGTTGGCAACATTTTCGGTGCCTCCTTTCTTTAAAATGGGAACAACATTAGCTAACTTCCAGCAAGCAGGAAAACAGCCTTCCTCAAGTGATTTATTGAACAAAAGAGAAAGCGGCACCGAGAGCTCCGAAGAGGCAAATTTCACAAAGAGATTAGGAATCCCATCAGGACCGCCACTGGTCTTTGGATCTAGGGAGTTGATAATGGATATAACATCACTCTCGCTAAAGGACAACTCACTGATGTAGTTCTGTGGTGGGGTAAAAAAGTCATATGATAGGTCTTTGTTGGAAAAGGTAAACACAGAGGGAAAGTATTTGACAAAAAGCTCACACATTTCTTGCGGAGTGAAAATTATTAACAATGAAACTACGATACTAGCATTTGTGTGAGACAGGCTCGTGATCAAATCAATCCCGTGATTTGAGATCATATAAGTATGGAAGAGCGTTAAGGACATGTGAATAGTTGTAGCTTGTGTTAATTAAAAAAAGACCAAATAAAATAATGTTAAATTTAAAACCATAACAGGACTACGATTGTGCATAAAGCCCAATCATAAGATACTATAGATGAAATCGAAATTTTTGTGGAGCTAAGACATTTTGTATGGGGAGTGGTAGAAAGGGTCGCAGTACTGAGCTAATTTATTTCACATCATGCAAGAGTAGCTATAAAAATGTTTTGTACCAAATTTAAGCTTGAAAAATTGAATAGGTACTGAGAAACTTAAAGTATTCGATTTGATGAAATTGTGCAATTTGTATGGAAGGTGGTAGAAGGAGTGGAGGGTTTTTGGTAATTTTCGACAAACAACTATAATCATAATTAAATTGATATATTTTAAATATTAGATCAGTAACGTTCACACTTTTGAAGAAAATCGAATTTTTGAAAAGTTGTGGAATTGTGTCACATTGTATGGGAGGGGGTAAAAGGAGTGAAGCTAATCAGTTAAATTTTTCCCAGTATTAAAAATAATGCTAATTAAGGATTCTGTACAAAATTTTAGCGCGATGAAAGCTATACGTATTGAGAAAATTGGATTAGAGTATTTCATGAAAAAGTGCAGTTTATATGGGATGTAGTGGAAGGAGTGAGGTGTTTTTAGTGATTTTTTGAAAAACAACTACAATCATTATTCAATTGATATGCTTTATATTTTAGATCTGTGACTTTCACACTTTTCAAGAAAATCGAATTTTTGTAAAGTGGAATTGTTTCACATTGTATGGGACGGGGTAGAAGGAGTAAAGCTAATCGGTTAATTTTTTCCCGATAATATAAATAATGCTAATTAAAGATTTAGTACAACATTTTAGCTCGATGAAAGTTACACGTACTGAGAAAATTGGTGTATAATATTTCATGAAAAAGTGCAGTTTATATGGGAGGTGGTGGAAGGAGTGGGAAAATTTAAAAGCCTTGTCTACTAGAAGATGGAATTTGTAATGGTTATAATATATTCTAACTTTCAATTGAATAACTTTTATAGTTTCCAAGAAAATTTGATTAATATATATTTTTGAAAATGAATCACTTTGTATGGGAGGGGGTAGAAGGCGTTAGGGAACTGACATAAAACCAAAAGCAGATTACATCTCGGAGTATACCTGATAAACTGTGAAAGTTTCGTTACAATCGGTTCAGCCGTTTTTGCGTGAAAGCCGGACAGACAGTGAAAAACGCGTGTTTCTGCTTAGTTATTGCTAAAATAAAGCAAAATCTAACTTATAGCCATTTCTTAACAAATAACATACAGACACTACAATTATATTTGTATAGATTTCCCTGTGATTTCGATTTGCAAAGACAATCATATGCCACCTTTAGGGTCATGTAGCACGTTATCGAAAGTACAAAAATAGCAAAGGTATTTGTAATATCATATGTTTAGGATATAAGACTGTTCCTTGAGGTACTCCAAATTCAAAGGTTAGCTCAGAACTAGACTAGTTATTTATTCTTACAGATTGTTTACGGTAATGTGATAGCTACTAATCCAGTCGATAACATTTTTTTATTTATGTTCATCATATGGAGTATATGAATAACACGTTTGTGCGGTATGGAATCGAACGCTTTGGTTATATCGAAAAATATTGCGCAACGCTTTCTTCATCCAGTGCGCTTACAATTATCTTACTCAATATAGCGTTTTGCAGCTACAAAAAAAACAACCATAGACTTAAGTAAAACAAACCGAATTAACGAATCGAAAATGAATGAAGGAAAATTTGTGAAAATATTTTTTTTAGAATATCAAGCGTGTGAGTTTGAATTGTAATCGATTGAGATCCGCCATTATTTAAAAACCAATCACTTGTCTTTTGGAAAGTATAAAATATTTAGAGTAAAATTAAAAGAATTAGAAAAATGAATAACTAATTTTAAAATTCAAGAACCTCCCTGTTAGCTTCCACTTTTCCTTCCTCTCTCTCTCTCCCCCCTCTTTCTCTTCATGGAGCCATACAAAGAAGTTTTTTTGGAGACTATGTGGCTAAGGCAGGGTGGGCAGGCTAAGGCGACCTAACACCAGTCGCCACCGCCGAGGCATCTGATTGGGTCAACACCACGATCAGAGAAAGTCCTGCTTTTTGTTAAAGGGTAAGTCGACGTGACGAGCTCTAAAGTTCGTTTTGTTGTTACAGGTCAAGGTTTTTATGGTCAGTATCGGAGCACCGAAACTCACCATGACTGCTGTAGCTAGACCCGGCAACACGCTAGCACGTCGCACCAGCCCGATTCTGCCACAGAGATGGACGTTGGTGGATCTCGGACCAGTTCAATCCCCGAACCTTAATTTACCTTTTCGGATATTTCGATATTTTGGTTTCGAAATGTTTCCGAATTTCACACTGTTAAGCTTTATTAAAGGTAACGTTTCGGTCTCTACTGAGACAAAGTGAAATATTGTGCCTAAGGGTGCCACCGTGGGTCAATCCAGCCCTGCCCACGCTGCTTCAAACCCTTGTCGCTTGTCGCTTTTCGTTGTTAGTTTTTGTTCTAGGGCTCTAGGTCTATTAGGCTTTGTTCTGTATGTAATGTGTAGAAAACTTTTGTTCTAATACTTCTTCGTAGCACTTTACTCCATGGATGTCTGATCAGGCGCAACGATACCGCATGTATGGTGCCAGCGAGAAGAAAAACGATTTCAGAAAATTTGTCAAAGCGAACTTGTAGTAGGCGTCTTAATGACAAGCCCCATGCATAATCCAACTCCTCTTCATTTCGGAAATTTTCTTAATGGTTCCTTGGTTTTCTGTTTTATGTTTTCGTTTTTTTTTTCTAATCACCCCAGAGCTGACCAGCAAAGACCCTCAATTCAATGGCCCTATTGTCCAGAAAGAAGTAGTCAAGCTCGAACAAAGACGACCAATTCCACGTCTTGTGCGTCGATTCTGGAGACTCTAATGGCAGCGATTTATGACCACGGTTGAAATCTTGGCTCTCTTATCTATTAAGAAATTGGACACGTTTCGGACACTATGGCAAACAATATTGTCGGTCTATCCGGTCTCGAATCCAAGTTGTGGCTTATGCTGTTGTTGTTGCTGCTGCTGCTGTTGAATTTCCATGGCCCATAATGGTAAAGGTAGAGCAGCCGTTTCGAGCGGAAGTGAAGACCTGGAACGTGAAGAATACGTTCGGTTCGGTATAAAGACGGCGATACGCGTGTGTATTCGCATGAATCAGGAAGATTTTCTTGAAGAAAAAAACAATCGAAATAAGATGCTAGCCGGCTGCCTGTTGAGTATCTAGGTCTTAGCTGAGCTGAGCTGCTGGATGGGAGTGCTACTCGCTTCATTCAAACGATCGTGATGATGCTTGAGGCCTTCTTGTTGGCATGATCGAAGATCAGTCTTGGCGTTGAAGATGGCTTATCGGTCTTTGATCGGTCGTTAAGGTGTGTATACCACACTGCGATCGTATGGATCTTTTAATGAGGGATTAATTTTACTTACTTGGACAGCTTCGAAATGAATCGGATTTTCATTAATGAGAGAAAATCTACTCAAAGTAGTTTATGATGTTTGTATGGAAATCATGATCAAGATCTGTGGCGCAATAGGCGTTACGATTGTATCGTGATTTATTGGATAGTTCGAAGGTAACTGGGTATTAGGTTTGATTTCGGAAAGTACAACTTTAAAGTTCATCATTCAAAAGTTTTTTTTTAGAAACCAGTGACGTAAATAGCACCGCTGATCCCATGCGCCAGGATTCAATGGTGCCGAGAAGCAGTGATGCCTCAAGAAAGTTTGTTCGAACTTTAAGAACGGGGCTTCTCCTTAACAAGCGTAAGAATCATCTATCCTGCAAAAACTGTTTTTTTGTGATTCTTCGTAATGATCAATTTTTTAAATTTTCTTGTTCCACTTAATTGAATTTCTGAATTTTATATCAAAACATAACAGAATTATGATTCGGCGTAATCCCCAAAGCTAGGGGATTACGTCATCCCCAAAGCTAGGGTGTAGCCTAGTGGGTAGTGTGTTGGTCTACGATGCGAAGGTTGTGAGTTCAAATCGCGGTCGACGTACAATTGGTCACCTCAAACTACGAAATTGAAAAACTCGATGATAGAGGGTTGCGCGAAGGTCCAACAACCGTTTCACAATAAGTAATGAAAAATGTTAAGGAACCTGAAGGTCAGGAGGCCAAGGCATGATTTGGGCTGTAGTGCCATTGTAAAAATAGAAGTAATCCCCAATAGTGATGTCAAGTTTCGTTACTTTTCGGTACCAGTAACTATTCGTTACTTTCAAGAAAGTAATCAGTACAATTTATTCGTTACTAGGTACTCGTTCATTTGAAATTACCGCCATATCATGTTGCAGAGATGGGTAAGCGAGTTTTGTAAATCATAAATTCAAATAGAAGAAATCGCCTCTAATGCCCCATGCAGTATCTATGTATATGCAACAAGAAATCGCTTGTGAATCGCTCTTGATTTCGTTGGTCTAATACGTGTATCAACACAATGATGCCAAGTTATCCCTCTTCTAAGTAGAAAATCCCTTTAAGCACTAATGTATATAAAACGACAATGCTAAGGAAATAACTTTTATTAAATCGGAATTTTCTTCAACAAAAATCCCTCAAATTGTTAAAACAAATCCTTTTATCACCCCAAACATTAAACAATTTTACAATTTGGTATCACTGATCCCACAACCCTGACACTAGTAATGACTGATTGGCACGCCGCTCGAGCTGAGCGCCACAACTCTACTTAATAAAATTCTTGATGTTAAAAGAATCGAAAAGGAAAAAAAATCACATCATTTTCTCAGTGGACTTTGCTGAAAGAGTAAGAGTAGAAAAAAAACGAGAAAAGCAACTAAACGTTACTTTCGGTATAAGGACTTGTTTTGTATGTGAAACAAATTCTCAAGTAGCGAAACGTTTTGACAGTTCAGTTACTTTTCCGGGAGCTCATTTCGTTACTTAAGTAACGAATATAAATCTACGTCGGTACTCGTTACTTCGGATTTCGCTCGGTAACGAGTACTCCTGTAATGAAAATTTTCTTTTTCAACATCACTAATGCGCAATCATGTGATTATCTAGACGAAATAGGAAATAGGCTAGTGCTCAGGAAAATATGTATGTCATCTCAAATTTTACAGAAAAGTGTACCGATTTTTGTATGGGAGGTGGTCAATCAAATTCAATCAAATTCCTGTTAAGACCCTCTATAGGGCATAGGACAGAAACAACTCTCTTCCACAAGGCGCGATCCTGAGCATCCGCCTTAAGCTGTTGCCAGGACTTGTTTATTCCTCTGGCCTCCTGCTCAACTGCTCGCTTCCATGTGTTACATGGTCGACCAACCCGACGTCTTCCTTGAGGATTATAATCCAGAGCCTGTTTGGCGATGTTTCACTCTGGTTTCCTCAAAGTATGACCGATACACTGCCACTTCCGCCTTTGAATCTCAATACCTATTTTAGTCTGGTCAGTTGTACTCCAAAGTTCGTCGTTTGAGATCACTTCTGGCCAGAATATTCCTAAAATGGTTCACGAAAGTCTGTAGTTTCTTGGTAAGTCGAACGGTCACTTTCCACGTAGTACAACCATGTAACAACACGGATTTGACGCATGCGTCAAAACTCGCAACTTCGTGCGAAGAGATCTCTCTTAACCTCCAAAAAGTGGAAAGGATACCGAAGGCCTGACGATCTTTATTTAGCCGAACCTCAACATCCTTTTCGGCTCCGCCGTCCATGCTGATAATGCTTCCGAGATAACAAAAATCTTGCATCTCTTCCACATCCTGTCCGTTAAGAACAATCGGTGTGCTTGCGTTCGAACCCATGTGCATGTACTTGGTTTTACGCACATTTATTTTCAATCCCGCCTCTTTGCATTTAGAATGCAATGGGAGGTGGTAGAAGGTGTGAAAGGTTTGATCTACCAAAGCAAACGTTTCGAGCTAAATTTAAAGTTTGTAACTTGCAACACCATTTTCAATGACATTTGATATATGTATGGAAAGTGGTAGAAGAAGTGGAAGTTTTTTGGATGATTTAAAACTTGCCTACCAACATTTTTATCACCATGCTCTTTTCCAATTTTAAAGTCGATAGTTCTCCTATGTTCGTAGGGGAAATGAAGTTTGTATGGGAGGGGGAGGCATCCTGAACAGCCAAAAACACCTAAAAATGCAATTCCATTAGTGAAATCGTGCAAAAGAATTCTGCTTAGTTTGAAAAGTAAAGTTACTATTCTATTTCTCTACAATGGCGCTACAGCCCAAATCGGACCTTGGCCTCCTGATATTCAGGTTCCTTAATATTTTTCATTACTTATTGTGGAAGGGTTGTTAGCCCTACGCACAACCCTCTTTCTACGAATTTTTCATTTTCTTAGATTGAGGTGACCAAGGTGTATCCAAGCAGGCAATGTGCCGGAATTATATATTGCGCCGACCGGGATTTGAACTCACGACCTTCGCATTACAAGACCAACACACTACCTACTAGGCTATACCTTAGCTATTCTATTTGCATGTTCCAAATTCCATTTTTACATATATGGTCTCAGAGATAATTTTTTTTTTATTTTATTAGCTAGGGCGTAGCCTAGTGGGTAACATATTGGCTTACAATGCGAAACTCGTGAGTTCAAATCCCGTTCAACGCATAATTTCAGCACACTGTCTGCTTGGATATACCTTGCTTACCTTAATCTACGAAAAATTTTCAGATAGAGGGTTGTGCGGAAAGCTGTTAAGGCTTTTGTGCCATTAAAGATGAGATGCGTTAAAGTTTATACTGACCATAAGCCGTTAGTTTCAACTTTCAACGACCAGTTGGAAAACCAAGAAAACGCTGCGAGAATTCAATCGACGAAGACAGCAAATCGCTTCTGAAATTTTTAACATTGAGGGCGCAATGACCGCGACCCATTAAGTTGGAAACGAAGCGTACAGGAGGCTAAGACCCGACTTGGGCTGTAGCGCTTTTCATGATGATGAACGTTTCAACTCGATAGCTCAAAGCGTTCGAGAGTTATGTTATGGACAGATGGACAGACAGACGGACCAGTGACTATTCGTTATTTTTATGATTTATTATTTATAGGTCGTGAATTGCTGTCGATTCCATTGGTATAGCGCGTGTACACAACCCTCACACTAGCAACAACCGCCCCTTCGAGTCGAACGTCCCAGCTCTGCCCGGCGACATTCTTAGTGTTAAAAGATACGAGAAAAAAAATACATCAATGGAACCTTTGCCGAAAGGTTCTTTCGTGTTCTTGCTTTGAAATGGCATGGTATAGCGTTATACACAAGTATAGGGTTTTCAAGCACTCGTATGATTTACGGAAAACAAGCAATCGAACGTTACTTTTGGCACTTTGTATGAGTACCCGAGTAACGAAATAGTAACGAAACGTTTTTTTATGCATCTGATGTGGGTTAGGTATGAGTACCTAAGTAACGAAATAGTATCGACAAGTTGTGACAGTTCAGTTACTTTTTCGCGTGTTAAGCCTGCTTAGTCATTTCGTTACTTAAGTAACGAATATATGTCTACGATGACATTCGTTACTTCGGATTTCGATTGGTAGCGAGTACTCGTGTAGCGAACAGTTACTTTTTTGACATCCCTACTATCAAAGCTGGTTCAAAATAAAATTCATTGGGGGATGTTCGATGACACATCGAAAGCATAGATAGCTTGGAGTCAGATCAAACCAAATCTACAATAAAATAAACTGCCAACAAGTCGCGCGCAAGTTTATTATTCATGGGAGTTGAGGATGCGTAAAAAGTTAATACATATGCAGGTTAGAGTGGTTAGGGCAGACTAAGTAAGTGAAAGGGGGTTCTAGGCAAGGCTGTTGTCAATTTAACACCTAATTGCGCATCTGATCAATAGCTCCAGTATATATAATCAATATTTCAATCGTTTATTTATGCAAGTTTGGGTTCTTATGAGGGGAGGGGGAGGGGCAATAGTAAGGGTGGTGGATGTTAATATTTTTATACTCTAGATGAAATCTGAGAGTATTATAAGTTTGCCACAAAGTTTGTAACGCTAAGAAATAAGACTCGGAGAAAAAAAATTAATGATGCAAAAGTTCATATAATTACTCAAAAATTTCAAAACCGGATGTCCGTCCGTCCGTCCGTCTGTCCGTCCGTGTCCTCTTTAGCTTGAGAACGCGTTGATCTAGAAAGTTCAAATTTTGTACACATCGTTTTTGATAAAAAAATAAGGACAAGTTCGTGAACGGGCCAAATCGCTCCACCCCTTCTATCCCCTCCCATACAAAATGACACAATTACGCAGTTTATCAATAAACGGCTTTTCTTAAAAAGTATACATGCAATTGGTATGAAATTTGGAATATAATACTTTTATATTGATTTCATTGTACTGTATAAAAATTATTTGTGTCCTTCCCTCCTTCCACCACCTCCCATACAAACTGCACTTTTTCATGAAATGCTCTAAACCATTTTACTCAGTGCGTATACAATTGGTCGAGCTGAAATTGTGCACTAACTATTTATTTATAATTATTAGTAAGACCAAAAAAAATTAGACGATTAGCTTTACCCCTTCTACCCCATCCCATACAAAATGACACAATTTGTCTATAAACGAATTTTTTCGAAAAGTGTAAAAGCTATTGATCTAAAATTTGGAACATATTACTTCTATAATAATTCCAATCTGCTGTATAATAATAAAAACATTTCTCTTCATCTAGAGTATCGCACGATTGGGCTTTACGCACAATCGTAGTCCTATTATGTTTTAATTGATTTTTGAATCACGTCCAATATTCTCTGTATAGAATGTCAGTTTCATAGACGAAGAGGTAGAGGAGGTAAGGGAATCGTAAAATTTGTGATGCAGTTTTATTTTCTTTCTCTTGTAAGGAGTTCGTACAAAATTTCAAGTTCGTAGTTCAACCCTCTCTATACCTATGATGATTTTCAGCTTCCTTTCTGTATTCGTAGTGGAGATATTAGCAAGTGTAGTTTTTGACTCTCCCCCCCCCCCCCTTCGCCACCCCCTTCGACCCGAAACTCTTCAAAATTTAGATACTCAATAAT
Organism: Chorisops tibialis; assembly: GCA_963669355.1. Lineage (NCBI taxonomy): Eukaryota > Metazoa > Arthropoda > Insecta > Diptera > Stratiomyidae > Chorisops > Chorisops tibialis. The sequence continues at coordinate 184,728,366 of OY770262.1, forward strand.
AATCCACCCAAAAACGAACATTCTACCTTTAACGGTCTTGGAGATATGAGTCCATATGTATGGCGTACGGCGAGACTGATTTTTTTTTTGCACTACGATTCCCGATAAACCCTATTCATTCGATACTTTAGATGGAATAGAAGTTTTAATGACCTTGGAAGGGTTGATTTTTCTGCCATTTCAGTAACCTGCTTATGCAATCAACACTTTACCTCTGTCTAATTAGATCAGTATTATCTTGATAATTGTATAAAGAGTTTCGTCAAATTGTGACTTTTATATGGGAGGTGGTAGAAGGGGTGGGGGGATTTAAACGATTTTTCCAGAGATAACTAAAATCGATGTAGAAATGATGTTATTTCAATTTCAGATCAATAACCTTTACGCTTTCCAAGAAATTCGATATATTATAAAGTTGTACATTTGTGACGTTTTGCATGGGAGGTGGTTGAAAGAGTTGCGGAATCGAGCTTAATTTTTCACATCTCTACAGTCACCACCATGTTATATGCAGACTTGTCAACCCCGCCGCTTGATCTCTCTCGAATAGACCAGAATTATGTAGAACAGTATACCACTATGTAGAAAGCTACAATTAAAGATCTAGAGCTTTCCAGTATAACACATACACACCGAAGGAAGCTTCGAGAACTGTTCACACATAATTCACACATACACACTGAAGGAAGCTTCGAGAACTGTCATAAAATGTATAAAAACGCGAAAACTCTCAGCGAGCAGTTAGTTATTCAGCGACATTTATGGAAGACGCGAACCAGGAAAGCGATAGAACAGTACGGGGCGGTAGTGCCATATAGTGCGAATTAAGTTGAAAATCGAATTAAGTGCGAATAAATAATTATCACTTATTTTTAAACGAATTGTGTTTTTACTTGAAATCCCGGCGAACCCCTAGCTCGCAAAAATTGGTGTTGCGAGCTCAGTATTAAATTTGATTTTGAAAATTTGATTGGAGCTGAATTGGGTTATTATATTATGATGAGATGGTGCAGGAGGTGACAGGATTTGAAATATTTTATTAAAATTAAATAATATCACTGAAAAAGTGTTAATTTCAAAATTTTAAAGCTCTACCTCTGATAATTTCCGAGAAAGTAGACATATATTATAAATATGAAAAATTATATCAATTATGTGATAGAAGGCGAATTCAATCTAATAATAAAATTAAAAATAATTAAGTTTATTGTTTCTTGATTTTTGTTACATTGTACATAAATACAAAATTAAAGAAAAAGAGTTTAGAGTTTAGACTCACATTGTCTTTTCAACTACAATATTCATATTTTGCTTGAAGTGCATACGTTAATTAAATATAAAATTATGGTTTAGGGAAAAAGTGAAACAAATCAAAAGCCCTGCAAAAAGTTTAACTAAAAGTAACTTAAAACTAATCTATTTAACTATCTTAAAATTAAGTTTATTAATTTAGTTTTTTAAAAATTCAGCGATTAGCGGATTGTTGCAATATTTACTGCGTGCTAAAAAATTGTTTGTTCTAATTACTTTATTATTTTAATAATAAAGTATTGTGATCGACACAGAAAAAAAAAAAATTTGCTACCCTGAAATTTTTTTTTTTCGCGTTTCATGACTAAATTAGCCTAAAAAAGCAAAAAAAAAAAATCCGTCCCGCCGTACGCCGTACATATGGATATAAGGTAGAATGTTGATTTTTGGGTGGGTTATTAACTTGGTAAGTGAGCTCCATTATCCAAATTTTGGGGAGTGTGGGGTGGAAGGGGGAGGCGGGGGGGATGGAAAAAGTTGAAATATACACTTGCTAATATCTTCACCACGAATGCAGATAGAAAGATGAAAATCAGCACACGTATAGAGAGAGCTGTGGGACATATTCCAAAAATAATTTAATTTTTTTATGCATTGGCGTCCGTAAAGGGGGGGCTAAAAACAAATTGTCGGCCGAATCTTTTTTTGAAATGGTTATATCTTCGAAACTACTTACCATAAAAAATTCATATTTTGGGGCAATTAAGATGGCGTATAGATCCACCAGAATCAGCTTAGAAATAGGCTTATTATTGTAAGGGGAAGGGTCGGGGGGGGGGGGGGGGGGTGCAAGGAAAAACACTTAAGAATTAATATCTCAACTATCTCTTAAGCTATGTAATTGAAATTTAAAACATATACTAAGCTGTACTAGCGAAATGCAAAAAAAATATAAAATTTGGTCATAATAGTAGTGGGGTGAAATGGGGAGCATTTGAAAAATGGTGCACTTTTCAAAATTAGAAATCATTATATCTCAAAATTGAGTACAGATATCGAATTGAAAATTCGTCAGATTATAGAACTACATAATTTATAATTTTGATAAAAATTTTAAGTTAGGGGGTGTAAAGGGAGGGAGGTGGTAAGCAAAAATGTCGAAAATTTTGAGTGAATTTTTTAGGACTCTGCTCAAAGATAGAAACTTTAAATTTTGCATGTGAATACATCTATTTGATATACATAGAAAAAAAATAATAATTTGATCCACAATTGTTATGAACCAACCACCCCGGTCTAATGGGCACAAGCTGTTTCATGTGCAACGAAAAAAACACGAAAACTGAAAATTTTTGGATGTAATTTTAGGGTAGAAACTTGAAAATTTGGGAAATACATTTAAAAAAAATCTCTAAAAGTATAAAATATTAACTGGTCGAATACCTTCAAAACTTCTACCCCCTCCCATACAAAATTATTTTTTCGACCATTTTTAAGAAATTAATTATCACCTAACTATTAAAAGCTATCCATTTGAAATTTTGCATAAGAACTTATAAAAATATTTGCAAAGAAATTATTTTAAAAGTTTCAAAATCACACTTGCCCTTCTACCCCCTCCCATACAAAAGTATGATTTCGACCAATTTCATTAAATCAACTAATAACCAACAAATTAAAAGCTACGAACTTGAAATTTTGTACGAGCAGCTTACAAGAGAAAAGAAATAAAATTGCGTCACAAATTTTGCAATTCCCCTACCTCTTCTACCCCCTCCCGTACAAAATTATTTTTTCGAGCATTTTTAAGAAATCAGTTATCAGCTAACTCTTAAAAGCTATCCATTTCAAATTTTGCCTAAAAACTTATAAAAATAATTGAAATGAAATTCCTTTAAAAGTTTTGAAATCGCGCTTGCCCTTCTACCCCCTCCCATACAAAAGTATCATTTCTACCTATTTCATTGAATCAACTAATAACCATCAAATTAAAAGCTACGAACTTGAAATTTTGTACAAGCACACTACAAGAGAAAGGGAATAAAATTGCGTCACAAATTTTACGATTCCCCTACCTCCTCTACTCCTTCCCATACAAATGTTTGGTTTCGTGAATGTAAAATGCACCGAATCCTATGAAAATTCTATGCAACTTCGTCTATGAAACACATTCTATACAGAGGATATTGGACGCGATTCAAGCAATTAATTAAAAAGCTATTAACATCCACCCACCCTTACCCCTCCTCCTCCCCTCATAAAAAACCAAACTTGCAGAAATGAATGAAATATTGTTAAATTGACAACAGCCCTGCCCAAGAACTCCCTTTCACTTAGCCTTCCCTAACCACTCTAACCTGCATATTGACTTTCCACACATCCGCAACTTGTCCCAAGAATAATAAAGTATCGCCCGACTTGTTGGCAGTTTATTTTTATAAGTTTTACTTCAGCAATATCGTGTAACTTTATTGTGGAGTAATACCAAGGTTTGTCAAGTAGAATCTTTAGCCATTTGTTTTTTACGATTTGTACCTTGGTTTTGTGAATGTTGGTACAAGAATTCCAAATGGGTGCACCATACGTGATTGCTGGTTGGGCTAGAGTATTAAATAAAAGCAGCTTCTTTTCCTGGGACAGTTTCGATCGCCTATTAATCAGTGTATACAATATTCTCATAGTTTTTGTCGCTTTAAATATTACTGATTCCATGTGTAGATGAAACGTGAGCTTGGGATCAAAGGTAATGCCCAAGTATTTGATAGATTTAGCCCACTTGACAGGTTGTACTAGTACATTCAAGGTAAGAGCTGGGAGGTATCGCGTAGCTCGTCGCTTAGTAAAATATATGCATTGTGTTTTGTTTGCATTGATTTGAATTTTCCACTTGCTGAAGAATTTATGAATGTCATCAAGTTGGGCCAAGGGATTTCTTATGTTGATATTCGGGGCGGATGAAGAAGAGTAAATAGCAGTGTCCTCTGCAAAAGAAGCAACTTGGCGTTCTGTTCTTTGAGGGATGTCAGCCGTATAAATGTTATATAGTACTGGGCTAAGACGAGAGCCCTGGGGAACACCAGTAAATGATCTGTGCGTGATAAATGGTTGAATCAGTTGCACCATATACGTGGGGATAGCGAAATTGCGGAATTTGTAGATGAGACCTTCCTGCCATACTGAATGGAACGCTTTTTCGATATCGAGAGTAATCATTCCTGTAAAGTTTTTGGTTTCAAGACCCTTGACGATATCAGTTTTGACTCTATTAAGTTGGTGATTTGTGGAGTGCTTTGATCTAAAACCGAACTGAGAATTAGGTATGATTTCTAGATTTTCAATAATTATATTCAAGCGAAGCAGAATTATTTTTTCAAACAGTTTACTCATGACTGATAGACTTATAGGACGGTAACTTGTGGGTTGGGCAGGGTCTTTTCCCGGTTTGAGAATGGGTATAATTACTGTATGCTTCCATTTTTCAGGGAAGTAGCCAATTTTGTGACAGCTGTCGAAGATGAAATTCATACTTCAGGATTTAATTCCTTGGCTGTGTCGATTTCCATATCTGTAAATGCGTTTACTTTGGCTTCTGTAGCCGCATGAGTCAAATTTGGAGAGGTCAGGTGAAATTTATGAAAGTTGACTGCCAGTGCATTAGCTTTCTCTTGTTCAGTGAATGCAAATGTCTGGTTATGACTTAAAGGTGGCATGAACTTCTGGGCCTTTTTAAAGAAAGAATTCAGCTGCCAGAGTTTTCTGGGACCCTTAACCTGATCAGAAAGCATTTGATTCCATTTATCATTTCTGATCTTGCTTATGAGAGTTTGCACAGTTTTGCTTAGCTGATTGACTTCCTGTTTAAGTAATGGATCTCGAGATCTTTGCCAGTTACGTCTTGCATTATTTCTGCGTCAATGTGAGGCGTGAGTCTAAGTCCATTATCGGCGATTTTTATTCTAGGAGCAGATTTATGGAAGGTTTTTAGGATTGTGCTAGTCAGGGGGTATCAACGCGCCGATCTATTTCTGTTGATATCTGGAATGGAGAGATCTAATTTCCACCCGCTCAAATTTGTTTTGGGACTGTCTCTGGTACCTAAGTCAGTTTACCTTTGCGATGTTAGGGATTGTGTGTATTGATATGTTTATTAAGATAGTAAAACTAACTAACTGAGGGCAGTTCATTAAATGTTATAGGCTGGGAAATTTCCTTTCATGTCACTATAATTGCGACCAGATAGACAGACGGACATACGGTTTGGAGATTTTTGACAACAAATATTTCTGTACCCTTGGCGACTCTATGTAAGCATTATTTCTTGGCGTTACAAGCTTTAGGGCAAACTGATACCACTCTCAGTATAAACAATTATACTGTAAACAAATAACATTTTAGATCGCTATCATATCAAATATACGTCGACGCTAGAGCACATATACAATTCATAAAGAACCACGATTATTTCTTATTGATAACATTTTAAAACTATTAATCATACAAAGCTGCCAGTAAAACCGCAATTTCACCACCATAACGCGTCTTAGAAAAATACGATATCTCAAACCGCGGCGGACAAGAAAGAATTTCAACAAAATTTGGGAATATTTGCAAAATGATTCACCATTATATTCAGTGAGTAATAAAACAAATTTTGTCCAGTACCCATTTAAAATTACTTCAAGACGTTCGAAGAAAAACACGAACTTTTCTCGTGTTAATTTTATTGGAAAAAATTGCCGGCGAAGCTGCGGAATTGCGCGCGGCGCCATATCGATTAAAGCTTTTTACGCTATTTAAACAACAAGCAACACTCCGGCTATGGGCGGAGGGCAAACAAACCGTTCAAGCATGATTGAGGAGTACATCAATTCGCACCTGGACACCAAGAAGTCGCTTGCCGGACGGTAAAATTTAAGATCGCGCCAGGTCGCCAGGTACTCAACGTGAAAAGGCGGCACAAAAGTTGCGCATAAAAAATAAAAACCGCGATTCACGACGCAACATCATCTCGACTGCGTGCGCTCCTCTTAAAATGCTGAGTGGGTTAGCGCCCACGGAGATGGGTCGGGTCGTAATTAATTTTCAATTTTTACCGATTTTTATCAAAATTTACATGCCGATTTGCCGACAGCCTTTTAATTAACGCTTTTAATCATTTTCTGTCCGAAAGAAGAGTGCTGGCTGCTCGACGTTCTGCAGTCGCCATTTTTACGGGAAAAGAAAATTTCGAATTGAGATGAAATATTGCCGATTGGGGAATCCCCGATTCGGAACGTAGTTGACAAGATCACGTATTTGGGGGGGAAAAAAAACAACGGAAAATTTCAATTTCTTGAATTTTGCTCAAGTTACTGGCTTTCTGCTGTCCGGCATCCGAATCTTTTATGCTAATCCGCCCGAACAAGGGCATCCGCAGTTTTTATTTATTTCGAAATAATTAGACATGAATGCCGGTCATGCCAAGGATGACGAACGATCGACGATTAAGGAAGCCTCTTCTTGCTCTGCGGCTTGGCTGGCTGGGCTTCTTATGGGCCTCGTTTTGTCGGTAAAAGCCCAAAAAACCTCTAACCTCATTGAAATTCAAATATCGTTCGGTTTTCGCGGACTGATTTCACGTAAATGAGATCTTACTTCTTTGATTTGTCCACGCTGGCAAAAAGGCATAGGCCGAATGTCGGATCGCATTTAACCGCCGAAACGCAAAAAACCAGTTGAAAAGTGACGTGCATGACATGATGATCGTTTGGAGCGTTGGAGGTACGACGAGACCAGTCGAGCGAAAAATGGGAAGAAAAAAATCACGGAGCATTCGCCTTCTTCGTATTTTGTTGCATTCCTTTTTTTTATCTCAATGCCGGTATCTTGCCGTGAAAATTCTTCACATTTTTCTAATTCTATTGTCTTGTGGTTAACGTTGCGCATCTTCGGGGTGGTAACATTCCTCCTCATATTCCTCCACTCTGTTAGCAATGGAGTTATCCGCGATTATTTCGCACCACATTTCTCATTCCGATGCACGATAGTGCTGCAACGATTTATTACAGTTTGTGTTGTTATGCGATGTTTTGCATGCATGTAAATGATGCTATGGAATTTCGAAATATTACACCTGCTCTATTGTATCTTATGGAAAACTATTGTAAGCGAACGGTTTCTTTTAATAGATACATAAAAGTACGTGCTACCGACATACTTGACTCGTGAAGGACACAGTGTTTTTAATCAACAACATTTCTGTCTTGCATCCACTATGGACCTAGCTTCCTCAAATTTTATTGTCGATCTCTTCGAACAGTCTTCGTAGAACTCTTGTCAAATTTCAAATGCCTTTTAAGACTCCGTCGGGCGCAGCTGGCCTCAGACGCCAGCAAAACACATTGCTCCCTACTGCATTTTTCAAAGGAGGCCCAACACTCCACCTCTCCGTTTACTCACCTAACTTTGGGAACCTCTCACAGTGCCCGACCTCAGTCTGCCGTCGGCCTTTGCACAGTTCACCTGGAACATCTTTCGCTTCGCAGGCCGCCTGCGCCCGATTGCATCATAATTTTGAAAATGAGTTTTTTCAAGATACTTTTATTGTAAATGCTCATATTACTCAGACTAAGTCTGTTCTGTATGAAGTTCGTCAGTATCTTGAGAAATAAATGGTGTATTGACTCTGGCCTTTTAGGCAGAGTGCGTCCGATTGTGTTCTAATTTCAGCCTCCCAGATCCAGATTTCTTGCTGGAATGTCCAGAAAAGTGCATGATCTCTCAAAACCTAAGGATGTTGCGGAAATAACAAGCCTTCTCGAGGATGGTGCTTCTGAAGATCAAGCTTTGTTTGAAAATTTAGGCGATGAGAGAGACATTGCTTCAGAGGATGAGGTAGAGGAACGAAAAGAGAACTCAGCAACTGAACAAGAATATGAGGGAACATGTGAGGAAAATGAAGAAGAAGGAGAGCAATATGAGGAGTTTTATCTTGGAAAAGATGAAACGACTAAGTGGGCTAAGGAGCCACCTTCGGCTTTTCGTACGGCAAACAGTCACAACTTCAGTACATACCTTCAGGTTGTAAAAGGTGATGTTAAAAATGCTACCACAATATTGCAGTGCTGGGAATCGTTTTTCCATTCAGAAATTTTTGAATTGATTGTGAAGTTCACCAACCAATACATTAACTCCGTAAAAGACAAATTTGTCAGAGAAAGGGATGCCAAGAAAACAGATCTCATCGAAAGGCTTTTATTGATTTGTTATGTCTGGCTGGAATCGTCAGAGTCTGGAGGAGCTCTGGGGGAGTGAAAGAGATGGTGTTGAGAAATTTGGCCTAGGGATGAGCATCAAGCGTTTCAAGTTCCTCATACGCTGTCTTCGTTTCGATGATCAAACGAGCCGAGCTCAAAGGAAAGAATATAATCGACTTGCCCCAATTCGTGAACTTTTCGGTCGGTTTGTTCAAAACTGTCAAAAGATGCTGATGACCTCAAACTGTTCCGGGAAATTTCCTCCGTTTCTGATGGCATGATTCTCCAGGCTGATTTGTCTGCTGTCTCTCGTTGGTGTTCAAACAACGATATCTTTTTGAACATAGAAAAGTGTCTTATTATGGAGTACTCGTATAAGACTACCTCCTCTGTTCTCTCTTACTCTATTAATGGATCCATCCTAACAGCAGTAACCACAATAAAGGATCTAGGAGTGGTCTTTGATCGTAAACTTAAATTCGTCAATCATTTCTCCGAGATTACTAATAAGGCATACAGACTTGCTGGCTTCGTCCTTCGCACGACCGTCCAGTTTAATCGTCCAGGAACAGCTGCTCTCCTATTTTCCACACTCGTCCGTAGTATTTTGGAATATTTTTATTATATTTATTATATATTTCTATAGATTAAGGAAGCCTCTTATCGACTACAATGGCAGACTTCAAGTACTTCACGTACAGCCACTGCATTTAAGGCGGACCTTCCTCGATGCTTGCTTCCTCTTCAAGCTGTGCAACTATCTGCTCAATACTCACCTCTGTGACGACCTGAACTTTAGACCAGGAATAGTCTCAACAAGGAATTCAGACATCTTCAATCCTCCACGAGCCTCTCTCGATGTATACCATCACTCTCCGATGCTAAGAATGCAAAGGAACCATGACCGACTCCAATTTGGTTCTTTAGCTTCTTCTTTTCCATTATTTAAGAATAGAGTTAAATCTATCATATTTAATGTTTAAATTTACTTTATTATTTTAATAATAAAGTATTGTGATCGACTTGGGAAAAAAAAAATTTGCTACCCTGAAATTTTGTTTTTTCGCGTTTCATGACTAAATTAGCCTAAAAATTTGAAAAAAAAAATCCGTCTTCAATATAGAAAGTTGGGGGGATTGTAGATAGTGTGTGTGGGGGTTCAGGGGGAGGCGGGGGGAGCGCTTAAGCCGAAAAATAAGAATTCAAATATCTCAACCATGGTAACAGCTAGGAAGCTAAACCTCAACACACATATAGAAAGGTTTGTGGGACAACTTTTAGAAATAGTTTAATTTTTTTATCCATTGGCGTCCGAAAAGGGGGGGCTAAAAACAAATTGTCGGCCGAATTATTTTTTCAAATGATTATATCTTCGAAATTACTTATCGTAAAAAATTCATATTTTGGGACCGTCAAGGTGGCATATAGTTCCATCGGAATCAACTTAGAGATTGGTTAATTATTGTAAGGGGGAGGGTCAGGGGGGGTGCAAGGAAAAACACTTAAAAATTAATATCTCAACTATCTCTTAAGCTATATAATTGAAACTTAAAACGTACATTAAGCTATACTAGACAAATACAAAAAAAATATAAGATCTTCAAATACTAGTAGTCGGGGGAAATGGGGAGCATTTCAAAAATGGCGCACTTTTCAAAATTACGAATCCTTATATCTCAAAAAAAAAGTACAGATATCAAATCAAAACTTTGTCAGATTGTAGAGCTACGTAATGGTTAATTTTGGTAAAAATTTTAAGTTAAGAGGTGTAAGGGGAGGGAGGTGATAAGCAAAAATGTCGAAAATTTTTAGTGATTTTTTTAGGGCTCTGGTAAAAGATACAAAGTTTAAATTTTGCATGTGGATACGTCTATTTAATGTTCATAAAAAAATAATAATAACTTGATCCATAATTGTTATAAACCGACCTTCTCGTTCTAACGTGCACAAGGTGTTTCATGTGCATTGAAAAAAACACATAAACTGAAAATTTTTGAGTGAAATTTTAAGGTACAAACTTGAAAATTTGCCAAATGCATTTAAAAAAAATCCCTAAATATACGAAATATTAACTGGTCGAAAACCTTTAAAACTTCTACCCCCTCCCATACAAAATTATTTTTTCAACCATTTCTAAGAAATCAATTATCACCTAACTATTAAAAGCTATCAATTTGCAATTTTTCATAAAAACTTACAAAAATAATTGAAATGAAATTACGTTAAAAGTTTTGAAATCGCGTTTGCCCTTCAACCTCCTCCCATACAAAAGTATGATTTCGACCAATTTCATTAAATCAACTAATAATCAACAAATTAAAAGCTACGAACTTGAAATTTTTTACGAACATCTTACAACAGAAAAGAAAGAAAATTGCATCACAAGTTTTACGATTCCGCTACCTACTCTACCCCCTCCCATACAAAATTATTTTTTTGAGCATTTTTAAGAAATAATTTGTCAGCTAACTCTTAAAAGCTATCAATTTCAAATTTTGCAGAAAAACTTTTAAAAGTAATTCAAATGAAGTTGCTTTAAAAGTTTTGAAATCACGCTTGCTCTTCTACCCCCTCCCATACAAAACTATGATTTCGACCATTTTCGTTAAATCAACTAATAACCAACAAACTAAAAGTTACGAACTTGAAATTTTATACAATCACCTTATAAGAGAAGCGAAATAAAGCTACATATCAAATTTTACGATTTCCCTACCTTTTCTACCCCCTCCCATACAAATGTTCGGTTTCGTGAATGTAAAATACACCGAATTTTATGAAAATTCTATGCAACTTCGTCTATGAAACACATTCTATACAGAGAATATTGGACGTGATTCAAGCAATTAATTAAAAAGCTATTAGCATCCACCCACCCTTACTATTACCCCTGCTCCTCCCCTTATAAAAACCCAAACTTGCAGAAACGAATGAAATATTGTTAAATTGACAACAGCCCTGCCCAAGAACTCCCTTTCACTTAGCCTTCCCTAACCACTGTAACCTGCATATTGACTTTCCACTCATCCGCATCTTGTCCCAAGAATAATAAAGTTTCGCCCAACTTGTTGGCAGTTTATTTTAGTTTTACTATTCATTTATTTTTTAGCGTATATTATAAACTATCATCTTCAATGTTTAAATTTTCCTCTTTGCTATTCTTTTATTTTCCGCTTTTGTTTAATTGAAATTGTAATCTTTTTGTTCAAGAGCCCAAATACATAAATAAATAAAAAAAACGAATAACATCCCTGGAGAAAATGTAACTATTGACGAGATGCTGCCAGGATTCCGTGGAAGATGTGTATTCCGGAAGTATATACCGTCGAAACCATACAAATATGGAATCAAGACATTTGTCCTAGCTATTGACCGTATGATGTATACCTACAATATGAAATTTTTTTTTTTTTAAGCAGTTGTGTCGGTAAAGGAATTGTAGAAAAGAAAACTAAACTAGAGTTGACTCAATTTAATTTGGGTGGAGAAAGACGAAAGTGAAGGTGTATATTGCTTTTGAGCCACTGGAGGTTGTATTCATTGGAAGACACTTTGGCTCGTAATGTGTTCCAAAGTCTTGATGTTCGAGAAATGAATTTACAGTGACTCGCAAAACTGTTCATAAAAAGTTATTGAAGTTAATTTTTGGGAAAATCTGCATATGTCCTTATAACAAATTAAAAGTTTTCACAAAATAAAATTACTTCAGAAAATAGATTATATTGTAGAGAGTCAAAACTTAAAAATAACAGCAATCCTTTTTTCTAAAATTAAAATAAAAAAATTGTTTTGTGAACACTTTTGCATCTCTTCTGTGACTAATTAAATAGTCCAGTTTCTTTTTTATTTATTTAATATTTAGTGTGCCCGCCTTTGGCACGAATTACGGCCTTTACTCTTTTTGGCATACTTCCGAACAAGTTCTCCAAATATTGTGGATCAATATCATTCCACGCTTGTTAAGCACGTACCCAAAGTTCTTCGCAGTCTTTTGGAACATTGTTGTCTGCAATTACCCTTCTTTTCAAATAACTCCACACATTCTCTATAGGATTGAGATCCGGCGATTGTGGGAGCCATTTTGGAGTCTCAATATTATGATCTTGCAGCCATTTGGCCGTTATGCGAGCAGTATGTTTCGGATCGTTATCTTGCATAAATAAGCTAGGTTCGCAGCCGAATCTATCAAGACTTGGTAGATATGAATCCTCTAATATATTAATATAGTCAGTTGCTCGCATAATACCGTTTATACGTCTTAAAATTCCAACTTGGTTACCTTCGAAACATCCCCAAACCATTAATGACCCTCCTCCAAATTTGAGGGTTTTTTGAATATTACGTTCTTGTAAGCCAACGGACTTGTTCACCCACGTCCAAAGCCGCCCAGCTAAAAATAGCCTGTTTATTTTTGACTCGTCAGACCATGTAACCAACTTCCATTGTTCTGGCGTCCAGTCTTGGTATTTTCTGGCAAATTGAAGTCTCGCCTTTTTATGGCGGTCGGTTAAAAGTGGTTTTTTTAGCTTTGCTTTTGCTTTAAAATTTGGCTTAAGGCATCTTCGAACAGTATCATTGGAAACTGTAACATTGAAAGTGGAGCGGATTACCTCGTTGGCTTGGACAGCTATATCTACTGCTTCAGTCATAATCAATCTTGTGATACAACGTTTTGTCTCTGCGGATAGCTTACTTGGTCGCCCACCATGGTTCGTTTCGCGCAAATCCTCTACTGTTTTTCTTATTTTGTTTACGAATCCTGTTGATACAGAGTACTTTTCAGCAATTTTTCGAACTGAGTACTTCTTTTGAAGTTCAAGAGCAAATGCTGCCTTCACGTTCTTTTTGATAGCTTTTGGCACTTTCGTTTCTATTAGATTAATTTAAATTATTTCCTTTTATTATAACATAATAATTTACTAACTTACCGAAATATCAACCAAAAAATTTCTTTTCTCTCTTTATTTAAAATATTTCGTTAAGCACGCAAAACTGTTCACACCACTGCAACCAAACAACTGTAAACAACTGTACTCTTTGCAACACTATTTGCACAAAATTCTTATGAAATATCGCGTTACATGATTTCCAAAAATCTGTGAGGGTACAGTGTCTTAGAAAACGCAGTTGTTTTGCTTTTTACATTAAAAACGTGGAATTTTTCATTTTTATGAACAGTTTTGCGAGTCACTGTATGTAGGGAAATAACCGGAAGGACCATTTTGTGTTAGCAACAAGCCCAGTAACGTGATGAAAATATTGGCCGAGCCACTTTAGGGCTCAGGGCGGAACATCACCGCCGATAACTGGTTTACGGATATAGTGCTCATTAACTATTTGAAAACAAACAAGCCGTCATATGTTGGGACTATAAAAAATATATAAACGGCAGTTACCACCCAGCTTCGTCAACGTTATACAGCAGCGTGTCTGGCGTCAATAACGGTAACAATTTGTCTCAAAAAAGAATAAAAATGTGGCCCTTGTTTCCTCGCTCCACGATTCATTTTTGTAAGTCACTGCCATAAAGGTACAACCACACAGTTGTCGTTAGTAACGCGAATTGAAATTATATGCAACAATTACCGCCCACACCCATAGTGCTTAACGATAGTCGTATGGACGACACTCGTATCGCAATGAATGGTGCCAGTCTATGCTTCTTTGTGTATTTAGCATTCACACTGGTAAGAGCAAGGCCTATCCAAAACCATGAAACCCGGTTGATACGCAAGTCCATGTCAAGAACAAGACATTCCAAGAGAACAGTATACTGTACAAGTACGGCAAAACGGAATGAATCTCTACCTGCGATGCAGGTGGTAAGCCACAGCCACGGGACCTCAACCATGGCTGTATTGGTTTGCCCGCACCACGTCGCGTCGATATGTCTCAATTCCTATTCTATATACGTATGATCCAGATTAGATGTTCGATCTATACCCTCATTAATGCGTAAGATTTTGCTCCCATGGTGTCCTACTAAGTATCATTTCGAACCCAACGTTCGCTACTCTCTTTTAACTATGTACCACCAATCCATCAATTAATAGCTCGTTAAGTCTTGTATGAAATGCGCACACTGGACGCCAATTGGGAGGTACCCAGAAACACTTTTCTAACTAGTGCTGAAGAATCTGTGGGATATGTGCAAAGCGGTGAGAAACCCTGGATGTCGCAAGACACATGGGACAAGGTTGGCAATCGGAAAAAAGCCAAATTGGCAATCATCTCTCAACCCGATGTCAACCAACGAACGCCCGACTTGAGGCAGAACTACCGCGATGCTCATATACAGCTTAAAAAGGCTGTTAGACGCGACAAGAGAAAGGCCATTGAAGGTCTGGCAAACAAGGCAGAATCTGCGGCTTATCTTGGGGATATGGGCTCACTATTCAAAATTATGAAACAGTTGACGAACAAGAATTTCACCGCCAACCACCTGGTGAGAGATGTCAACGGAACTCTCCTTAATATGAGTGAACACCAGTTGCGACGATGGAAGGAATACTTCTATGATATTTTAAACATCTTGTCAGAGGAAGATATTCCGGAAACAGAACAACTTCCAAACATCCAACCGCAACAATCCTCTATTATGGACATTATGGATATTATGAGATAGTTTCCGCCATTCGGTCAATGGCGGGAAGGAAAGTATAGACGGACTACCAACCGAACTCCTCAAAGCGGACCCGGATATAACAGCCGATATACTCCTCCCACTCTTCACTAAGGTGTGGAATGAAGGAAGATATCCGACTGAATGGAAGGAGGGCGTCATTTTGAAAATTCGGAAGAAGGGCGACCTTCGGGATTGTGGCAATTGGCGTGGTATATGTCTACTTACTGCCGTATCAAAAATTATGGCCAAGGCAATTCTCAATGGGTTCCCACTACATCTCATGTTTGTGGACTTCGAGAAGGCGTTCGACAGCGTTAAGCGAGATTACATATGGAATGCTTTGCGTAGGAGAGGTATTCCAGATAAGGTCATAGCTATGATTAAAGAATCCTACGAAGATGCAAGATGTCGCGTCTTGCATAGAGGAGAGCTGTTCGAGAGCTTCCCTGTGCGAACGGGTGTCTGACAAGGCTGCATATTATCACCAGCCCTGTTTCTGGTGGTAATAAATGACATCTTGAAAGCTGTACTGGAAGGTAGGGAAGGTAAAGGACTTCAATGGAGACTATTTAACATCTTAAGTCACCTTGATTATGCTGATGACGTGTGTTTGCTTGCACATAACCGTTCGCACTTAGAGTCAAAAGTTCGCTCTTCTAAATGCAAAGAGGTGGGACTGAAAATAAATGTGCGTAAAACCAAGTATATGCACATGGGTTCGAACGCAAGCACACCGATTGTTCTTAACGGACAGGATGTGGAAGAGGTGCAAGATTTTTGCTATCTCGGAAGCATTGTCAGCATGGACGGCGGAGCCGAAAAGGATGTTGAGGCTCGGCTAAATAAAGCTCGTCAGGCCTTCGGTATCCTTTCCCCTTTCTGGAGGTTAAGAGAGATCTCCCTTCGCACGAAACTGCGAGTTTTTTACGCATGCGTCAAATCTGTGTTGTTATATGGTTGTACTACGTGGAAAGAGACCGTTCGACTTACCAAGAAACTACAGACTTTCGTAAACCAATGCCTCCGGCGCATTTTAGGAATATTCTGGCCAGAAGTAATATCCAACGACGAACTTTGGAGTACAACTCGCCAGACTAAAATAAGTATTGAGATTCAACGCCGGAAGTGGCAGTGGATCGGTCATACTTTAAGGAAACCAGAGCGAAACATCGCAAAACAGGCTCTGGATTATAACCCTCAAGGAAGACGTCGGGTTGGTTGACCATGTAATACATGGAAGCGAGCAGTTGAGCAGGAGGACAGAGGAATAAACAAGTCCTGGCAACAGCTTAAAGCCGATGCTCAGGATCGCGCCTTGTGGAAGAGAGTTGTTTCTGTCCTATGCCCCTATAGGGGGTCTTAACAGGAATTTGATTGATTGATTGTAAGTCTTATTGCTTTAAATTAACTTTCATCAGTTGCTACTAAGCCGTTCTGGCTATACCGAACCCCTGCTTTTCACGCCCTTAAGCTTGTTACTTTTATCGCCGATTGGTTTTGCATCAATTTTCGCTACCTTCGATACGCTACTATATGACCCACACCCTGGGGGAGCATGGTCCGCTTGAGTATTTCACTTACTAGGGTAACTACTACTAATCCGCTAAACCTCATTCCTCAGATTTCGATATATTTGGGGTATAAGGTACTTTGCTGATTAGCGTTTCCCTCGTCTCCGTTATGTACTTTCTTTCGGAATACGTTCCCAACTCTCAGTCACACACCTGCATACCGTCAAAGCATCCTCCGTCAATTCCTAATTACCATGTATCACCAATTATTGGCTAACATCTGGCACCTCTTGAGACATAAACGATACAACCTGGTACAGGGTCGCTAATACTTCCTCTCATAGTACCAAGTTTAAAGCCCTTAGTGAGGACTTCCGTGAGTACCACAAGGGCACTCACTTCAGTCTAAGTTAGCACACAACTTTGATACCGATCGAGCAGCTCAGGTTCGTAAAGTCGCAACGCTTCAAAAGTAGTTACTGGAATCGCCGTAGCTCTCTAGACCAGCACTGACTTCCGTGCGATAGCTCGAGTCCGTGGTGTCGCTAAAGTCTTCAAAGGTACTCGCATGATTCGGCAAAGTCCTCCTCACGCAACTACCCCCCTGCGGAGAGCTGGAATAGACCCCACTGATCAGATGTGTACTACTTTCGGTGTGAGTCATGCTTTTTGCTTTTCTGAATGTCGCCGGCATTAATTCTCAAGTGATTTCGATTGGGAATCACCTGGAACCAATAAAATTAAGAGTTTTTCTCAAAGCTCTGTCTCATTAACTTGTGACTGGACAACTAGCCCGGCGAAGTCTGACTACAAGTGGAATGTCGATTCAGTTGCAAACTTGGTTGAAAAGGTTTTTAACCTGCGATGAAAGTAGAAAATCTCCCACAATACCTCCCAAAATCCAAAAGTGTGGAACGCGCATGTTTGAAAGGATTAATGAGGATGACAAATTACGAATGTTTAGCTTATCATTAACCAATCGATCTACTTAACCTACGTAATAGCGCTATGCCAAACCTGTCTTTCAGCTGCTGATTTGGGAGCCTCAGAGTGCGTTTCTTGCTAAGGCTGCGGCAAGCAAAGATGAGCACACATTAGTAGAGACTGCCGGCCTTTCTTTTATTTCTATTACTCTTATGGAGTTGGGATGGACCAATTATTTTGAAAACTTTTTGTGGAAAATTAGTAATTCTGATTATTTTGTGTAAAGTTGATACTTATAAAATTTATCGAGCTGAAATTGTGCACTAAATATTTATTTAGAATTATTAGACCAATAAAAAATTAGGAGATTAGCTTCACTTCTTCTACCCCTCCCATATGATTTCACATCTTTACAAAAAGTCAATTTTCCTGGAAAGTATGAATGCTACTGATCTGCATTTTTCGAACCTGTCAAAAGCATACTGTATATAGTTATTTCTGAAAAAATCATTAAGAACTCGCCATTCCTTCCTCCACCTCCCATACAAACTTTCACTAAATCCAATACTTAGTGTATTTCTCAGTAGATAGCAAAATTAGTTCAATGTCGTCACACCTTCTACCACTTCCCATACAAAATTTCTAAATATAAAAAAAATGCTCTTGCATCTAGTGTATCGCATGATTGGGCTTTATGCCCAATCGTATTTCTGTTATGTTTTTGAATCAAGAATTAGTAATCCGTCATTTAATTTTCGAGGGCTCGAAACAATTTTGATATCTAATGGGAATCAGAAGTGTCGAAAGCAAAACAATGAAATGAATCGTATAGTTTAAATATGGTACTCAATTACTCAATTCTATGCTCCTCTTATTACTATTTTTTTTTGTAGAAAATGTTCCAGGTTGTTTCAAAGAAGATGGTTTTAGGTTAGGTTAGAGTGGCGACCTTAACCCACATAGATCCTTTGGGATCCATAGTGATCCATAGTGTATAAGATCCCGCAATTTTGCGAGTGCCTTGTTTTGCTGAAAGGTTTTCGTTACCGTGGTTCAACAGATTACGCAACTCCTTGAATCGAAAAGAGCACTTGAATGCCACGCTTTTGGCGAACAGATCGATTGCCGGCACACAGAGTAAGACATTTAGTGAATCTAAGGATGTGGTTTTAAGAGCCTCAGTAATTCCCAGACACGCCTGTCCTTGTGTCTTTCTCCAATCTTTGCCGGTATTTTTCTTTATTCAGTGCAGCCCACCATATTAGTATGCCGTGCAGCAGGATTAGCCTTACCATAGCCATGTAGATCCATATCGAACTTCTTCTTGCCCGAATAGAACGCGATGTTGACCTTAGTTGATCGCCGCTCAATATTTTTTTCCGTGTTAGCTTACTGTCCCATATACTTTGCACGGTTGGACAGAGTCAGTTCCGTGCCTCCTATTTTCGGTACCTTAAACTCCTGAGTTTTGGTTTTCCTAGTGAAGAGCCCGTTGCTTTTTGCCCAGTCGTGTATTTTTTTGAGAGCTCCTTCTGTGAGTTCGAGTATTGTTCTTGTGTACTTATTTCATACTAGTATCGCAACTTCATCAGCATAATCCACAACATATACAACGAACTTCTCAGATCCTTGAGTATGCCATTCAGAGTTAGTACACGCAAAAGTGGAGGTAAAATTTTTCCTCTACTGGTGCGGTATCAGGAGTGTGATTTGCGCCTGTTTCTAAGCAATGTTTTGATCCATGCGCAGAGAGCCTCCACAATAACTTCTGCCGTTGTATTGTTGAAATCTCTCCCTACGTCTAGGAAAGTACCTAGAGTGTACTCCTTATGTTAAAGTAGGGATTTTTCGAATGGCTATGTCTACCGATTTGCCTTGTATATACCACCTTGATCAAAAAGTTCCCGGAATTTATTGAGAAAATTAAAAATACAAGTTTATTTATCTAAATCTATATTGTCCCCTTCAAAGTAATCCCCATCGACTGCAACACACTTATGCCAGCGCCTGATCCAATCCTCGAAACATTTTTTATATTCGGTTTTCGGTATGACCATCAGTGCTCCCTGCAATTTTTCCATTACTTCCTCTCGGCTGCTGAAACGCGTTTCCCGTAGTGTTTTTTTAACTCGATTGAACAGAAAGAAGTCACAGGGAGCCAAATCAGGTGAATTCGGTGGCTGTTGGATGGTATCTGTTGCTTTTTTCGTCCAAAAATTGCGAATAATGATGGCACTGTGCGACGGTGCGTTATCATCTCTTCACGCAAACGTCTCATAACGCCCAAATAATACTCTTTGTTTACTGTCTGGCCTTCTGACAAAAATTCATGATGCACTACACCGTTGTAATCCATGAAAACCGTGAGCATTGCCTTCTTTTTTGACTGAAAACGACGTGGTTTCACGACCACTTTTGAACCGCTCGTGCCACTGGTAAACGACCGTTTTCTTTAGAGAATCGTTCCCGAAACAATTTTCCAACATTTCCAACACTCGCGCACCATTAAATCCGTTTTTTACGCAAAATTTAATACAAGTTCGTTGTTGCAAATTTAAATCCATTTCTAAAATTGTAAAAAATCGCCAACACACACAGAGATATATGTACTCTTGGCTACGTAACTTTTGCAAATTTCAAGCTATGATGAGGAAATGTGAACAACAGATGTACCTACTTAACGAAAACAGAACTCAAATCGGAACAATAAAAGCGCCACACGGTGGTTATTCCGGGAACTTTTTGATCAAGGTGGTATGTGTACTGAGCTTATGAGAGATACTCTGGGGTCATGGTATTTCTGATGTATACATCTAGTACCCTTTCTAATGTTTTTAGAAAGAAGGACCTAAGACTTATAGTTTGGAAGTTCTGAGGGTTAACGTGGCTACCCTTGTCTGTTTTTGGTGTGAATACCACTCGAGCTTCGCTCCATATTAGGAGCACGTAGTTTAGTTTGAAGCACCCATTGAAAATCGTTGTCATTCACGGAATCATCAGCCTTCTACATATTGTATCATGGCTGGTATTATTCCATCCGGTCTCAGCGACTTATAATGGGCGAACGAATTTAATGCTCACCTTTGTTTGTTTATTGTGAAAAGTCCTGGAACGTAATTCTGAGTAGGTGGTGTTGGCTTTCTGGCCGAGAAATGAGTGCTTCAAGCGTTCCCTTCCTGCCCTTTTTCCAACTTCCATTCATGTTTCTGAGTAAGGCTGATGGAGTAGATATCTTGAATATACGTATTCTAAGTCTAAGTCGAGGCTTCTGAAGTTTGCTCTATCTGGCTGCAAAATTTTCTCCAGATTTCCCTTTTGATTTTCTTCAGTTCCGTTTTAAAGACCTTGTACCACCACAATGGTTAAGGTTTTTCGGCAAGTTTTTAAAGGGCACGCCTTATCAAAGTCATGTTTAAGAGTGTTTGTTAGAAAGGTTGTGATGTATTCAACTTATTCCAAATATAGCCCGGCTTCCTATTCTCTAGTTTGATTTTGACTATACTTGAATTCAGATCCCAGTCCGTTTTTGCCGGATTTCTGTACGATTTTACACTTTTGCTTGGAGTCAACGCCATATCAAATCCTATTTATGTATCTGTGGTCGTAGAGTGATAGTTTGACACCTTCCAATTTGCTAGTAGGGCTATTACCAGCTGCGCCGCTCCCGCGGTTACCGATTAGTAGGTTAGTATTTAGTATGAAGAATAGTAGAGAGTCACCTCTTTCGTAGATGTCATTACCATCCCATATTGTGTGGTGAAAGCTTACGTCCCCGCCAATTACCAGTTTGAGCTTCGTCCGTGCGGCTTCCTTCTTTAATGTCCGCAGCTCCTCTGTTCTAGATGGCATGTCAGGGGTTTACATGGCGAATAATAATTGTTGGGTCGTTTTTTCTGTAATTTGACTTTGAAAAGATGTTCCATGGAGATTACATAAATTGGTGTTAATTTGAAATCATTTTCAAGGAGGTGCAACGCCCCTAAATCGCCGCTCTAAAGACCGTAATGCAGGCTTACGAGCAGTCGTACAAGTTATCATCAATGAAGAATAATCAACCGATACCTAAACTTCTAACAATTTTTTACTATTTCTTTAAAAAAAAAAACAGTGGCATAAGGTAGCAATGCGAAATATCAAATTACCCATTTTCTACGCCATTAAAGAAACATAAAATTACACAATTAAGATAAATATGCTCAAGTATCGGAACTACCGCAAATCAAATATCGATTACCGCACGATCACGAAGATCATTCAACATCTTAATCTGCAAACTTCAAATTTATTGAGTGAGCTCAAGACGATTGCGCGTTTCATAAACGAGTTAAAACCCATTTTCAGTGCTCGCGATCGATATGAAAACGATATAAGAGGTTAATAAAAAAGAAAACTTACGAGATAGCTAAACCGGCAATTATCGAAGCATAAGATAGATGATGAATGAAAACTGGTTTATCCGTCAATAAATTATTGAGCTCATCTATCTCAAGCTGGGCGGCCTATAGCCCGACTCCCGCTAACAAAAGGACGGCACAAAAATCAAGTCCGTATGGTTTTTTTTTTGTCGAAGAAACTTTTGTAATGTTTGCTGTATTTCCATTGTTGCTATCGCGCATTTGCAACCTGGTCTCGGCTGCAAACACATCATAAATAGACGTTCATTCAAAAAATATGGAAATATTGTTCGGAGCGAATCTTAACAAAATGGCGACGAATGAACCTTATAAGGTCGGTCTGAAATACTCGTAGGTGTCACATCTTAAGCAGTTGTTGCTAGCGTTACATTGCTCTCCTTTACATGCCGCCACGGAACGACTGAAAACATCGAAACAATGTAATCGGTTGCGGTAAAGAAACACAATTTAGTGCTAAAGTGTGTATTTAAATGGTGATATCGGGACAGTCATGCAAAAAAGTTCTTGAACAAAAAAATCAGCAGCTTCAATTCTCGCGAATGACACGAAATGAAAACGAGACGCTGACTTTGAAACAGGCTGGGAATATGATAACTTTAATTGTTAATGAAGTGCGCAAGGGGTCGCTGGATTTCAAGTAAAAATAAAGTCACCACTTGAGACTTTCTCGCTCACAATTTATCGTTTTGCCAATCTTGACTCTTTCGCTTTCTAAACATCAACTGACTCGTCGACTGCTACAAATCAGACTGAATTTTCATCAAAAACGCTCGCGTTTTTCTATTGCTCTTCTCGGCCAAGCGCTGTTAATTGCTTCTGTAAAACATTTTTTCGTCGCTCGAGTCTTTTCCTTCTTGGCCAAGCGCTGTTATTTGCGTCTATAAAGTATTCCCTTGTCTACACTTCTACAATGGCGCTTTAGCCCAAATCGGACCTTGGCCTCCTGATACTCAGGTTCCTTAACACTTTTCATTACTTATTGTGGAGGAGTTGTTAGCCCTTCGTACAACCCTCTATTCTACGAATTTTTTTTAATTTTCGTAGATTGAGGTGACCAAGGCATATCCAAGCAGGCAATGTGCTAGAATTATATATTGCGTCGACCGGGATTTGAACTCACGACACACACGTTACCCACTGGGCTACACCCTAGCTATAATTTAAGTATTCCCTTGTAGTCCGAGTCTTTTCCCTGTCGGACGAAGCTATACGTGTGGTTGTTGTTGCTTGGTTGAATGTCCAAGGTCTTGAGACGCATTTGAGGAACCGAAAACCCACAAGTGATTCAGGAGAAGCCAACGCACTTACAACAAATGACTGTTTGGTGCGAACTGTGTGCTGGAGGCGCCATAGAGCCGTACTTTTTCGAAAATGATGTACTACAGACCTATATTATTCGGTACTTCCAATAATTAAAAACAAGAACGTAAGGAAAACTAAACTAAAAATATATAAAACAATTCTACCTGAGCTATGCTTTGCCAGAGAAACGTGAACTCAGGCATCCGAAAAGTTATTTAACGACTTTGAAAGAAAGGATCTCAGAAAATTTCTCAGACCTCTGAGGGAAGTCTCGATCTAGAGAATACGATACAATATAAATATCGTAAGCAACAAGGAGTACCATTTATGGAGCTTAACTTATAAAAAAGAGCAACCCAAATATTGACCAATTTAGAAATTTTATACCCAAAAGAAAATCTTATTAGTTTAGGAAAGAATAAAGATCAGCTCGAACTCATGGCATATGTTCTAAAAATGCATCACGACTTTTTCAAAAACGCCCAAATGAGAAAAGTATGGAAGGCAGCGAGTATGAAGAGCTTTGAACTGCTTATTACTTGTTTTTACGTTACTTACTATTAACTTTTTTTTTAATTTCGAAAAAATATATGTTACTGCTTTGAATAAAAGTAATCGAACATACCTATTTGTATATACAATCAGCCTTAGAGGTGATAATGAACTGGTGTCAGTCTAAGAACTTGAACATTAACCCAAGTAAGACTGAGATAGTACCATTCACAAATAGAAGGATAAACCACATTGTACCTCCTGCAATAAATGGAACAATAATACCCTTTTCAGATGAGGTAAAATATCTAGGTGTTATACTGGATAACAAACTCAACTGGAACAAACATATAGAATGGACTCATGCCAAAGCACTAAAGGCATTTTGGGCCTGTAAAAGCTTATTTGGCAGAAAATGGGGATTAAAGCCCAAAATGATTTACTGGTGTTACAGAACAATCATTCTCCCAATAGTCACAAAGAGATCAACAATATGGTGGACTAAAATATTACAAAGGAAAGCTCAACTTACGCTACAAAAAATCCAAAGGCTAGCTTGCCTTGGTATCACAGGTGCAATGAAAACCTGTCCGACAGCGGCAATGGAAATGTTCCTTAACATCCCTCCGATACATATCCAAATAAAAAAAGAAGCTATCAAAGGAGTGTTACGCATACAGGAGAAAAACAATTATAAGTCAGGGGATTTTAGAGGTCACCTCAAAATCCTAAAAGACCCAAAAATAGAGGTTATAACTTCCCCATTATCGGACGCGATGCCGACAAAATTCATCTTTGAAACCCCCTTCAACGTTATAATCAGAGAACGCTGGCAATCCATGCTACCTGATATAGTAGAGGGATCAACCATCTGGTATACAGATAGCTCTTGCACATCTGAGGGGACAGGAGCCGGAGTCAAAGGTCCTAACTTCTCGGTGTCAAAACCACTCGGTAAAGAAGCCACAATCTTCCAGGCCGAACTAATTGCAATGGAGCTATGCATCCAAGAAAATATAAGGAGAGCTCATTGCAATAAATCCACTTATATCCTATCGGATAGTCAGGCGGTTCTCAAAGCTCTAGCATCCAATAAACACGGATCGAAGATAGTATGGGAATGCCTTCAAAACCTAATCACCCTGGGGAAAAGGAATGATGTAACCTTAATGTGGGTACCAGGACACATGGGAATTGAGGGAAATGAAGAGGCTGATCGCCTTGCAAAAAACGGCGCAGAAACAAATTTTATTGGTCCAGAGCCATTCTGCGGAAAACCAAAAGGGTACTTCAACCCCATACTCAAAAAGTGGGTAGAAAACGAACATAAAATCTACTGGAATAGACTTCCAGGCTTATCAATTTCAAAAAAACTGATCCTACCACAAAAACATAACAGGGCTACGATTGCGCGTAAAGCGCAATTTTACGATACTCTAGATGAAATAGAATTTTTTGTGATCCCAAGAAATTTTGTATGGGGAGTGTTAGAAGGGATGATAGCATTGAACTAATTTTTTCGACATCATGCTAAAGTAGCTATGAAAATGTTTTATACAAAATGCTTACTCCAAAAACTGAATGGAAACTGAGAAAATTAGTGAGTTTGATTTAGTGAAAATGTGTAGTTTGTATGGGAGGTGGTAGAAAGGGTGGGGGGATTTTAATGATTTTTTCAGAAATAACTAGGAATATTATAAAATTGGCATCCCTTAAATTTCAGACTAGTGCCATTCATACTTTTCAAGAAAATCGATTTCTTGTGAAGTTGTGAAACTGTGTCATATTGTATGGGAGGGGGTAGAAGTAGTGAAGCAAATCAAATATTTTTTTTCTCATCTAGTAATAACATTAATTAAATATTTATTACAAAATATGAGCTCAACAAATGTTATATGTTCTGAGAAAATCGGCATAGAACATTTCAGGAAAAAGTGAAGTTTGTATGGGAGGGGGTGGAAGGAAAGGGAGGAAGCAAATAATTTTTGTACTGTAGATTTAAATCATTAAAAAAGTAACATATACCAAAATTGAGACCAATAGCTTTTATACTTTTTGAGTAAATCCATTTATTGTCAAATTGCGAAATTGTGTCATTTTGTATGGGAGGGGGTAGAAGGGGTGAAGCTAATCATCTCATTTTTTTGACCTAACTAACAATTTTAAATAAATATTTGGTGCACAATTTCAGCCCGCTGAATTTTATAAGCAGTGAGGAAATTGGCTTAGAGTAATTCATGATAAGTACAGTTTGTATGGGAGGTGGCAGAAGGAGGGAGAGAAAGCGCACAATTTTTATATGATAGATTGATATTATTATAAAAGTAATATATTCTGAATTTGAGGCCAATAACTTGTATACTTTTTGAGCAAATCCGTTTATTGTCGAATTGCGTAATTGTGGCATTTTGTATGGGAGGGGGTAGAAGGGGTGGAGCGATTTGGCCCGTTCACGAACTTGACCTTACTTGTTTGTCAAAAACGACGTGTACGAAATTTGAACATTCTAGCTCAACGCGTTCTCAAGCTAGAGAGCGCACGGACGGACGGACGGACGGACATCCGGTTTTGAGATTTTTGAGTGATAATATTAACTTCTGTATCATTCATTTTTTTCTGCGAGCCTTATTTCTTGGCGTTACAAACCTTAGAGCGAACTTATAATACTCTCAGATTCCATCTAGAGTATAAATATACCAGTGGCTTAACCCACAATAACCCTATTATTTTATTCAAAATTTGAAGATTTATGAATCCTAAAAGTACAACATTAGCATTTATTTGTGACAGAAAAACAAATTTTGTCAATATTAAATCACATTACTGAGAAACATAGAGTTATAATATTTTGAAAAACAAACTTACATTTATCTGCAATAGGGATGCTTGTTAGTTAGGCCAGTTTTAGTCTCATAGCCTCAATTGATCTTAAGAGGTTCACTCCCAAGAGCATTTTCCGTGCAAATTGAGGTGCACGTTTCTCAGGAACTACTTGGTCGATATCGTCCAAATTTTGCAGGCATGTATTTACTGGAAACTTAGCAAATAGAGTAAATGATGATTGAAAAAAATATGTATGGAATTTTCTATAAAGCTTCAATGTTACTCGGCAAATGGTCATCGTAGGGAACCTTTTTTCCACACAAGAGTCATCATAAGACATCTTGGGTTTCCCCTGATGGTGTCACTCAGAACCAGATCGACCATTTGGCTATAAGTCGCCGATGGAGAAGATGTCTCCTCGATGTGCGAGCGAAACGTGGAGCTGACGTGGGGAGCGACGACCACAAATTCTTCAAATGAAGCGCAAGTTTAATGTGGATAAGCTCAGAGATCCCAACAAAAATGCGAATACACCACTATTCTACGCGAAAAGTCATCCACATTGGGTGAATATGAAATGCGCACACTGGACGCCAATTGGGAGGCAACCAAAAACACTTTTATAACTAGTGCTGAAGAATCTGTGGGATATGTGCAAAGCAGTGAGAGACCCTGAATGTCGCAAGACATATGGGACCAGGTTGGCAATCGGAAAAAAGCCAAATTGGCAATCATCTCTCAACCCGATGTCAACCAACGAACGCCCGACTTGAGGCAGAACTACCGCGATGCTCATATACAGCTTAAAAAGGCTGTTAGACGCGACGAGAGAAAGGCCATTGGCCATCTGGCAAACAAGGCAGAATCTGCGGCTTACCTTGGGGATATGGGTTCACTATTTAAAATCATGAAACAGTTGACGAACATGAATTTCACCGCCAACCACCTGGTGAGAGATGTCAACGGAACTCTCCTTAATATGAGTGAACACCAGTTGCGACGATGGAAGGAATACTTCTCTGATATTTTAAACATCTTGTCAGAGGAAGATATTCCGGAAACAGAACAACTTCCAAACATCCAACCGCAACAATCCTCTATTAGGGAGGATCCCCCAGATAAGGAAGAGATAGTTTCCGCAATTCGGTCAATGGCGGGAAGGAAAGCTCCAGGTATAGACGGACTACCAACCGAACTCCTCAAAGCGGACCCGGAAATAACAGCCGATATACTCCTCCCACTCTTTACTGAGGTGTGAAATGAAGGAAGATATCCGACTGAATGGAAGGAGGGCGTCATTGTGAAAATTCCGAAGAAGGGCGACTTTCGGGATTGTGGCAATTGGCGTGGTATATGTCTACTTACTGCCGTATCAAAAAAGATGGCTAAGGTAATACTCAATAGGATTAGTAATGTCGTCGAGAGCACTCTGGAAGTTTGTCAGGCTGCATTCCGTAAAGGGTCATCTTGTACCGACCACACAAATACCCTACGGATAATATTAGAGCAGTCAGGCGAATTGGGTTCACCACTACATCTCATGTTTGTGGACTTCGAGAAGGCTTTCGATAACGTTAAGCGAGATTACATATGGAATGCTTTGCGTAGGAGAGGTATTCCAGATAAGGTCATAGCTATGAGTAAAGAATCCTACGAAGATGTAAAGTGTCGCGTCTTGCATAGAGGAGAGCTGTCCGAGAGCTTCCCTGTGCGAACGGGTGTCAGACAAGGCTGCATATTATCACCAGCCCTGTTTCTGGTGGTAATAAATGACGGCTAAATAAAGCTCGTCAGGCCTTCGGTATCCTTTCCCCTTTCTGGAGGTTAAGAGAGATCTCCCTTCGCACGAAGCTGCGAGTTTTTGACGGATGCGTCAAATCTGTGCTGTTATATGGTTGTACTACGTGGAAAGTGACCGTTCGACTTACCAAAAAACTACAGACTTTCGTGAACCAATGCCTCCGACGCATTTTAGGAATATTCTGGCCAGAAGTGATCTCCAACGACGAACTTTGGAGTACAACTGGCCAGACTAAAATAGGTATTTAGATTCAAAGGCGGAAGTGGTAGTGGATCGGTCATACATTGAAACCAGAGCGAAACATCGCCAAACAGGCTCTGGATTATAATCCTTAAGGAAGACGTCCGGTTGGCCGACCATGTAACACATGGAAGCGAACAGTGGAGCAGGAGGCCTGAAGAATAAACAAGTCCTGGCAACAGCTTAAGGCCGATGCTCAGGATCGCTCCTTGTGGAAGAGAGTTGTTTCTGTTCTATGCCCCTGTAGGGGGTCTTAACAGAAATTTGATTGATTCAAAGTTTAATAATTTTCTCGTGCAAGCAAAAACCTTGTGAAAAAATTCATAATCAAAATTTAAAAAAAAAACCGCCACTCTGTTGACAGCCAGTAGTGCCACCTTTCCAACAAAAAACAAATCTATTGCGTACTTTATAAAGTTTTATAGAAAAGTGCACATAAATATATAATAAAAATACTACTTTTCAGGAGAAACAAAAAACCAAATAAAAGTTTTTTTTTTAGTTTATTTATCAAATGTAAATATAAACATAACAGGGCTACGATTGCGC
The DNA here is from genome assembly GCA_963669355.1 of Chorisops tibialis. Classification (NCBI taxonomy): domain Eukaryota; kingdom Metazoa; phylum Arthropoda; class Insecta; order Diptera; family Stratiomyidae; genus Chorisops; species Chorisops tibialis. The sequence goes on from OY770262.1 coordinate 184,757,534, forward strand.
GTAATGCGCAATCTTACGATACTCTAGATGAAATAGAATTTTTTTGTGACCCCAAAAAATTTTGTATGTAGAGTGTTAGAAGGGATGATAGCATTGAACTAATTTTCTCCCCATAATGCTAAAGTAGCTATAAAAATGTTTTATTCAAAATGCTTACTCCAAAAATTGAATGGGAACTGAGAAAATTAGTGAGTTAGATTTAATGAAAATGTGCAGTTTGTACGGGAGGTAGTAGAAAGAGTGGGGGGATTTTGGTGATTTTTTCAGAAATAACTGGGATATTATAAAATTGACATCCCTTAAATTTCAGACTAGTGAATACTTTTCAAGAAAATCGATTTTTTGTGAAGTTGTGAAACTGTGTCATATTGTATGGCGGGGGGTAGAAGCAGTGAAGCTAATCAAATATTTTTTTCTGATCTTAGTGATAATGCTAATTAAGAATTTATTACAAAATATGAGCTCGATAAATGTTATATGTTCTGAGAAAATCGTCTTAGAGCATTTCATGAAAAAGTGATGTTTGTATGGGAGGGGGTGGAAGGAGAGGGAGGACGCCAGTAATTTTTCTACTGTAGATTTAGATCATTATGAAAGTGATATACCCCACAATTCAGCCTAATAGCTTTTATGCTTTTTGATCAAATCCATTTATTGTAGAATTGCGAAATTGTGTCATTTTGTATGGGAGGAGGTAGAAGTGGTGAAGCTAATCGTCTAATTTTTTTGGCCGTACCAACAATTTTAAATAAATATTTGGTGCACAATTTCAGCCAGCTATATTTTAAACGAACTGAGTAAATTGGCCTAGAGTAATTCATGAAAAGTGCAGTTTGTATGGGAGGGGTTGGAAGGAGAGGGAGGACGCAAATAATTTTTACACAGTATATTGAAATTATTATAAAAGTAATATATCCCGAAATTCAGACTAATAACTTTTATACTATTCGAGCAAATATATTTATAGTCGAATTGCGAAATTGTGTCATTTTGTATGGGAGGGGGTAGAAGGGGTGAAGCTAATCGTCTAATTTTTTTTAGTCTTACTAACAATTTTAAATAAATATTTAGTGCACAATTTCAGCTCGCTAAATTTTATACGCACTGAGTAAATTGGCTTAGAGTAATTCATGATAAGTACAGTTTGTATGGGAGGTGGTAGAAGGAGAGGGCGGACACGCATAATTTTTATACGGTAGATTGATATTATCATAAAAGTAATATATTCCAAATTTCAGGCCAATAGCTTTTATAGTTTTCGAGCAAATCCATTTATTGTCAAATTGCGCAATTGTGTCATTTTGTATGGGAGGGGGTAGAAGGGGTGGAGCGATTTGGCCCGTTCACGAACTTGACCTTACTTTTTTGTCAAAACGACGTGTACAAAATTTGAACCATCTAGCTCAACGCGTTTCAAGCTAGAGAGCGCACGGACGGACGGACATCTGGTTTTGAGATTTTTGAGTGATAATATTAACTTCTGTATCATTCATTTTTTTCTTCGAGCCTTATTTCTTGGCGTTGCAAACCTTAGAGCAAACTTATAATACTCTCAGATTCCATCTAGAGTATAAAAATAATGAAGTAATATCAAATTATTGATTTAAAAAAAACCTGGTTTGCCGGAGTAGTAAGACTGGTTGTAGGGGATGGTGATTAGGTCAGTAATTCGGAGCGGCCAGGGAGTGAGCCGAGCGTCAAGCTACAAGCGCTGCATCAATATGCATGACTCCACAAGTTTACGTCATTATTTGAACAGTTCTACTCATCCGTGCGGTTTTCGGCAATTGATTTAGAATCCAGTCTACGTTATTAATCGGAAATAAAAACATCAAATGTTTTCCATTTTTCAGGGAGTGCTCCCTTTAATATATGTAGGTAGCGTTTAGTGCAAAAAACACATAACATCACGGGTTCGATTCCCACGCCAGGCAGTAAGATTTTTTAAACACGAATTTTCCAGTTTCGAATAGCAATTAAAAATTATTCGAAATAAAATAGGTCAAGCTTTAATTTTGTCTAAAGCATGATGTTTTGTATAGAGCATGATGTGAAAAAATTAGTCCTGCCTACCACTTCCCATACAAAAATTCAAAAAACATCCACAAAATTTCTTAAAATCACAAAATTTTCTTTAGTGTCTAGAGTATCGTATGATCGGACCCAACCATAGTTCTACGTTATTGGTTGTAATCAAGGAGGATTTATAAAATAAAGTGCCTGTTAGGCTGTCTCATGTTGGAATACTTTTTGATTCGGAAATTCTCGAAAATTGCGTCCAAGCTTAACTTGACTTCAAACAAAAAAAGTATCATAATTTGTATTCTCTCTTGGTTGCTAATAGGTTAGGAAAAAAGTAACTTTCAGTGCAATTGAGTATGCTGTTTTATTTCAGAAATTTTTATTATATTTTTTACATTATTAGTAGTTTTTGGTTCGTATCTAAGCTAAGTACTTTAGCAACGGACAATTTAACGCGGGACAGAGATAGTTGTATTGAGTTTAAGTACGCCAAACAAGGATAGCGGAACAGTTCTTTCGAAAATTTGACAATTGTTTCGGACAATTTAACGCGCGACAGAGTTAGTTGCAATAGGCTTAAATGTGCCAAACAAGACTAGCAAAGCGATATTTTTGAAAAATTTCTAGCATCGCTAGTAAGGAAGGGAAATACTTTCATTTCCATTTTCTTACAAGGCAAAGCATACTGATAGTATCTCCTTATTATATTTCCTCCTTGGTTGTAGTCTACGAATATACAATCGAAAATTCGATAAAAACTTGACGAGCACAGTTAAACTTTAACAAAAATTCGCAAATTTTTTCGGCAAAATTACAACATTTGGGAGCTACTTTTGTCGCAATATATCTCACAGCAAATCTACAGACCCTCTCATATAGAACTAGGCCATCTGGTTCCGTAACTGAGCAGGAAGTTTTCAGATATAAAATTATTTTTAGATAATTATCTGCGATTCATCTTCTTTTTTACAGGAGATTTATGTTTTACATTATTTTTTTGAGTTTTTATCCAACTGACGAGGTTGATTTTTAAATATTGCCGAGTGACAGCTCGATTGATGCCTCGTTATTCAAAATCGATATGAACAGAATGTACAGATGACGCAAATGAATGAAGTTGAGAGGTAATGATTACAGCATTAATGCGGTAAACATTACCGATTCGGGTGCTCAATGAAAACACATTAAAGCCTCAGTTGACAAAAATACCAAGCTTCAGTGGCGTAAATAGTCCCCCCCCCCCTCCGCTGACCTAGCGTCGCGGAAGAGGTGCAGGGTTGAAGGGCGCCGAGGGGCAGTAGTGCCTGAAAGAAATTGAAAGCAATTTATATTCGAACTTTGAGGTCGGAGCTTCTCCTTAACAAGCGTAAGTATCTTCTGACCTGAAAAAAAATTTGTTTTGGGATTTTTCTGAAAGAAAAATGTTGTACATTTTCTAGTTTCACTTATTTCGAATTTGAATCAATTTCGTTTAGCTTTCGGCCTCACTCTCCGACGATTTTTCGGAATAGTTATTAAAAGTTTCATAAATTTCAGGCATTAAATACATCACACAATGCTAACGATCATAGCAGCAGTACATCGCCTGAATCAGAAGTCAGCAAAACTCTACACAGTTGATTTCGATTTGATTTAAAAAAAAAATAATTAAAATTTACACAGCTTCATTTTGTATCACAAACTTAAAAATTTTAATTTCAATATGATTGGTTTTGGCGGGAAAGAAGGAGGGAGTTGGGGGGGGGGGGGTTATGCCTTGGCGGTGCTGCTCTTAGCTACTTAATTCACAAAACTCACAAACTACCCGTCTGTCCCAAGACTAAATGCATTCATGTTACTTTTATAAGAAAATCAACTTTCTTACGTAGGCAGAGATCAACATAATTATTGTGGGCTGGTCCAGGTCTTATGCCTCTATTGAACCCAACAATCGAGTTACGTACGTACATATCCAGTTGTCTCGTCGTCGTTGTCGTATACAATGACTCGAAAAATTAATGGCAATATCAACAGTATAGCAAAAAAATCGTATAAGAATTTCGTATTCGCTTTCTGTGCGTTGATGAGCTGGGAAGGTGCAAAAAATTAAAATAAATCTACAAGTGACAGAAAAAAACACAACCATACCCTACCGTCAGTATTTTAAATATTAACTAAATGACTAAGTGATAAGGTCAGAAAAAAGAAAACGAAACGATCTTCAGAATACAATTTGAAATAAATTGACTCGATCACACTGATCCGCCTTCGATCTTAATACTGGATTGCTGGGCTATAACAAGATTCGATTTAATGGTCGACATTTATTGCCGATTTTACGATATAAATTTTCAATTTACACAGTCTGAACGAAAAGGATAAAAAAAAACGATTTCTTTTGGAGACGATCGTTTACATGCAAAATACTATTGATGAGATGATCGTCTTTTCACATTCCTAAAAGATGCGACTCAAGTCGCTGAGATAATCCGGCATATGAAAAAATGGTGTCGAAACTCTATTAAGGTTTTTTTGTTAAATCAGAATTTACTGAAAAGTTTTGCAATTGATCAATTTGACGATGACTGTTTTAAATTTTATATTTAAACTAGCGATCGCCCGCGACTTTGTCTGCGTAAGATCGCAAAATAAGCAATTTTTGACAATGTAGTTAGTAATATATTATCCGGGATATATAAACTAATTAGTTTAATGGCCCTGTGAAGACAACGGTTTCTATTTTGTTGGAATCAGAACCATAAATTATTAAGAATGAAACCACGATATTCGCATTTGTATGGGACAGGCTCGTGATAAAATCAATGCCGTGATCTAAGACCATATTCGTATTGAAGAGCACTAAGGACATATGAATAGTTATAGCTTGTGTTAACTAGAAAAAAAAGCCCAAATAAAATAATATTAAGCTTAAAACCATAACGGACTACGACTCTGCGTAAGGCCCAATCATACGATACTACAGATAAAATGTTTGTGATGTTAAGAATTTTGTATGGGGAGTGGTAGAAGGGGTGATAGTACTGAACTAATTTGTTTCACGTCATGCCAGAGTATAAAAATGTTTTGTACCAATTTTAAGCTTCAAAAATTGAGTAGGTACTGAGAAACTTAGTGCATTGAATTTAATGAAATTGTGCAATTTATATGGGAGGTGGTAGAAGGAGGGGATTGTTTTTTGGTGTTTTTTTCGAGAAACAAAACTGATATGTTTTAAATTTTAGTTCAGTAACGTTCACACTTTTCAAGAAAATAGAATTTTCGAAAAGTTGTGAAATTGTGTCACATTGTATGGGAGAGGTTAATTTTTCCCGATATTAATAACAATGCTAATTAAGGATTTGATACAAAATTTGAGCTCGATGAAAGCTATACGTATTGAGAAAATTGGTTTAGAGTATTTCATGAAAAAGTGCAGCGTGTATGGGAGGTGGTGGAAGGAGTGAGAAGTTTCTAGTGATTTTTCAAAAAACAACTGTACTCATTATGCAATTGATATATTTAAAATTTTAGATCTGTGACTTTAACACTTTCCAAGGAAATTGAATTTTTGTAAAGTCGTGAAATCGTGTCATTGTACAGGAGGGAGTAGAAATAGTGAAGATAATCGGTTAGTTTTTTCCCGATATTTATAATAATGCTAATTAAGGATTTGGTATAAAATGTTAGCCCGATGGGATTTATACGTACTGAGAAAATTGGTGAATAGCATTTCATGAAAAAGTGCAGTTTGTATGGGAGGTGGTGGAAGGAGTAGGGGGATTCAAATAATTTGCATATCAGAGATCGTATTTCTGATAAAAATAGTATGTTCTAAATTTCAAATGATTTGCTCGAATGGTTTTGAAGAAAATTTGATTATTACATATATTATTAAATAAACTGCCAACAAGTCGAGCGAAACTTTATTATTCTTGGGACAAGTTGTGTGAAAAGTCAATATGCAGGTTAGAGTGGTTCGGGAAAACTAAGTGAAAGGGGGTTCTTGGGCAGGGCAATTGTCAATTTAACACTTTGCGGAAACGTTCAAAAGCTCCAGTACATACAATCAATATTTCATTCGTTTATTTATGCAAGTTTGAGTTTTTGTGAGGGGTGGGGTGAGGGGTGATAGTAAGAGTAGGTGGATGGTAATAGTTTTTAATTGATTGCTTGAATCACGTCCAATATTCTCTGCATAGAATATCAGTTTCATAGACAAAGTTGCATAGAATTTCCATAGGATTCGGTGTATTTTACATTGATGAAACCAAACATTTGTATGGGAGAGGGTAGAGGAGGTAAGGGAATCGAAAAAAATTGTGACGCAATATTATTTCCTTTGTGTGCTCGTACAAAATTTCAAGTTCGTAGCTTTTAATTTGTTGGTTATTAGTTGATTCAATGAAATAAGTCGAAATGATACTTTTGTATGGGAGGGAGTAGCGCGATTGCAAAACTGTTAAATGAATTTCATTTCAATTATTTTTATAAGTTTTTGTGCAAAATTTTAAATTTATAGCTCTTAAGAGTTAGCTGATAACTGATTTCTTAAAAATGCTCGAAAAAATAATTTTGAATGGGAGTGGGTAGAAGGGGTAGGGGAATCGCAAAATTTGTGACGCAATTTTCTTTTCTTTTTCTTTTAAGGTGCTCGTACAAAATTTCAAGTTCGTAGCTTTTAATTTGTTGGTAAGCAGTTGTTTTATTGAAATTGGTCGAAATCATACTTTTGTATGGGAGGGGGTAGAACGGCAAGTGTGATCTAAAAATTTTGAAGCAGTTCCGTTTCAACTATTTTCAAATGATTTTTTGCAAAATTTCAAATTGATAGCTTTTACTAATTAGGTGATAATTAATTTCTTAAAAATGGTCGAAAAAATCATTTTGTATGAGAGGGAATAGAAGCTTTCAAGGTATTCGACTAGTTAATATTTCATTCTTTCAAAGATTTTTTTTAAATGTGTTCCGCAAGTTTTCAAGTTTCTACCTTCAAATTTCATTCAAAAATTTTCAGTTTATGTAGTTTTTTCATTCCACATGAAACACCTTGTGCACGGTAGACCAGGGGGGTCGGTGCATAACAATTGTGGAATTTTTTTTATTTTTGCTGTATGTACAACAAATACATGTATCGACATGGAAAATTTAAATTTTGTATCTTTCACCAGAGCCCTTAAAAAATCACTCAAAATTTTCGACATTTTTGGTTACCACCTCCCTCCCCTTAAACCTCCCAACGTAAAATTTTTACCAAATTTTAAAACTAACTAGTTGAACAATTTGACAAAATTTGAATTTGATATCTGTGCTCAATTTTGAATTATAACGGCTTGAAATTTTGAAAGTGCGCTATTTTAGAAATGCTCCCCAGTTCCCCCACTACTATTTTAACCAAATGTTATATTTTTCTCGTATCTTTCTAATATAACTTAATATAGTTCCTAAGATTCAATTACATAGCTTAGTAAATAGTCGAGATATTGATTTTTAAGTGTTTTTCTTTGCTCCCCCTCCTGACCCTTCCCCTTACAGTTATTAGCTTTTATCTAAACTGATTCTAGTGAACCTACATGCCAGCTTAACGGTCTCAAAATATCAATTTTTTATGGTAAGGAATTTCGAAGATAGATAATCATTTGAAAAAAAAATTCGGCGGACAATTGGTTCTTAGTCCCCTCTTTTCGCACCCCAATGGATAAAAAAATTAAATTACTTTGAGAAGTTGTCCCACAAACCTTTCTATATGTATGTTGAGTTTTAGCTTCCTAGCTGTTACCATGGTTGAGATATTTGAATTCGTATTTTTCGGTTTAAGCGCTCCCCCGCCTCCCCCTGAACCCGCACACCCCCCACGCCAGAGGTCCGCAACTATCTACAATCCCACCAAAAATGAACTTTCTATCTTGAAAGGTTTGGGAGTTAATGTGCGCTGAGCGTACACACCGGCGTACAGACAGACGGATTTTTTTTTGCATTTTTAGGCTAATTTAGTCATGAAACGCGAAAAAACAAAATTTCAGGGTAGCAAATTTTTTTTTCCGATCACAATACTGTATTATTAAAATAATAAAGTAAAATGAGTTACTTTGTATGGGAGGTAGTAGAAGGAGTGAGGAGAGGGAAATAAAACCAAAAGTAGATTACATTTCGGAGCATACTTAGTAAACTGTGAAAGTTTCATTACAATCGGTTCAGCCGTTTTTGCGTGAAACCCGACGGACAGAGAGACAGAGAGACGAACAGACAGAAAAGGTAACTTATAGCCATTTCTATACAAATAATAGGTGTCTGTCTGTTATTTGTTTAGAAATGGCTATAAGTTACCTTTTCACTTTATTTTAGCAATAACTAAGCAGCTATACAATTATATTTATATGTATAGATGGGACTTAATTTGGTTGTGTCGTTGCATCTTTATGCAAGGGAATGAATTCAGTTTGAATTCGTTAGGATATATTTTTTTTATGCGAAAGTTCATTTTTCTTCAGAATAAGCTAATCAGCTTACACGGAATTTAGAGTACCGAAGAAGGGAAAAAAGAAAGGCGATTTGTCTGTAAATTATTAGCGAAATTTTAAATTTCCCTTATGAAATCGTAGAAGCACTGAAAAATGTAATTTGATTATTTAAGCATACATGTGCTCGAATTTGGTTTTCTCCAACAATTTCGTAATTTTTTTATTTTTTCTATAATAAAATTTATTTACAACCAAAGCCCGCCAAAATTCTGTGCAGGGCAACGACGCTGCCCTTTTACTAGTCTCAGTATCTTTTTCTTCAATTGCACTATAGCCCAAATTGGCCTTAATATTTATTTATTATTGTGGAAGGGTTGCTACCCTTTCGCACAACCCTCTATCCACGAATTTTCAATTTTTGCAGATTATGGAGGCCCCGATCTACCCACGCAAACAGTGTGCTGGAATTATACGTCGACCAGGGTTTGAACTCATGACTATCGCATTATAAAACAACACGCTGCCCACACGCAGGTTTTAAAAAAAGCAGTATGCGAACGACAAATATGTATTTGATGCGACTATAATAGCCTCTACTTCCTCGAGCATCGCAGAAACGTCGCGGCACTCAATATTCAATATCGATACTTTCACGATAAATACAGCGAAAAACTATCGAATCTCATCCCTCCTCTTTTCAACTATTCCTGGAATACTCGGAAAGCTGCACGCGCCCATGAGTTTACTGTTGAGCCTTTACCATCGCGCACAGTGAAATATAGGCAGTCCTTCATCACCCGAATATCAAGACTATGGAATGCATTGCCGTCCCACCTGTTCCCAGCAACTTACAGCATCCAGTGTCGCAAGGATAACGTCCACCAACAGTTTAGACTCTTTCCTCCTGAAACTTCCTTTTCACATATCCTATACCGACATGACTGTGCATCGAATGCATAATGCATTAAAGGGTGACCCTTAAATTTTGTTCAGTACTATAAAAAAAAATGTAGTTAATCATGATTTCAATCGAGCCACATAAATTTATATTTTGGTAACAATAAAAAAGACATAGTGTAAACATTTAAGTTATAGATCATACCATTGTGTAATTAAAAAAAAAATTAAGCAACTTCACATATTTATTTCGTAATTAGATACAACGATTTAGGAAAAATAATTAAATATTGAAATTTCCATGTCAAACAAGTTAAATCTCCCTTAATTTAAATTACATATTACAAAATATTCTCATTATGTTTTACTCTAAGTCTACGACTCCCATGGTGTTTATTTCAAAATCTCTGAAAACTTAACTTCTGTTCTCATTTATTATGTTAATTTATAATCTCGATCGTTTTAGTTAACGATCTCCGCTCGTACAGATTATTTTTAGTTTTGCGGTTTTAAACTAGATATGTTTTTTTTTGGTTTTAGACTAGATATGAGAAAATTAAAACACAGCAGATTAATTATATTCAACATTGGTTTATTGCTATAGATACGAATTCATATTTGTAATATAAAGATATATAAATTTCGTTACAGTTTATTAAAAATATAGTTAGTTATATCTCATAAAATTATAATAAAATCGTAAAATTAAAATATCACTGATCATTAAATTTAAGGTGCATAAATGATCCTCAAGCGATCCTCATCGTTAGCTCCTTTCTTGAACAATCGATTTAGTTTTTTTTTATTTAAAGACCGACTTTGTTTTTAAAGATCTTCAAGCACACCGAATCTTACTCGAAATAAAGTTGTTTGATTGACAAAGAAAATATCGGTAAAGAAATAAAATAAGATATGGCAAAAGGACATTTTTTTTTTCATAAATGTTTTCTTCGATTTTTCAATTTTACAATTTAGCAGTTTTGAATTGTCTTAACATCGCGAAACGTCCGGCAATTTGCGTGACAAACATTTGCTCATCCATCCTTTCCAGCTTTTGAATCCATCCCTATTGTGAACTTGCTTGGCACAGGTAATATCATCGGTTATATCGTCGTTAAGGAAATCTGTGTGAATTTTGAGAGCAGATGATTAGAGATCGAAAATTAGATGAGATTATTTCTGGATTACCTTCACATTTTGCGTTACATAAGCCACCCTTACGTCCTTCGCGACACCAAAGTTTGCTGTTTATCTGAAAAATGGAATATGAAAAAAATGAATAGGTGTAAGAAAGAGATTTTTGATAACAAAATTTCTTAGAAATTCTTAAATTTTTCGGTATTTTAATATGCTAAATAATTTAAACGCAAGTAAGAAAAAAAACGTTCTTGCTCTTCTTCAAGGGCACTACAGCCCAAATCGGGCTTTGGCCTCCTAACCTTCAGGTTCCTTGACATTTATTTGTGAAAGGGTTGTTAGCGGTTCGCATAACCCTCTACGAATTTTAATTTTCACAGATTGAGATGGCCACGCAAATAGTGTGAAATTATACGTCGCCGGGATTTTAACGTACGACCTTCGCATTGTAGATTAATACACTACTCACTAAGCTACACGCTAACCTTAAGAAAAAAAAATTACATAATTACAATTGCGCGTAGGGTCAATCGTTTCACAGTTATAAACTAGTTTGCAATCGGTAATCGGTTTGCCATCGGTTTTTGGAACTAAATTTACATGCTTCGCCTTAGTTTCGCAGTGTACTACCATTACAGATCATGTTAAGGGGCCGTGTGTCGCAAATGGTGAACCTATGTTCGAACGAATGTTACTGATTAATGGTATATGATAATGAAACCTTATATTTTGGATTTTTAACTCTAATAAATTTACTAGGACTTGTATTGAAGAAATTTGAAAAATGTTGCTTCAAAAATGAAATATGACCACAAATTATTATAAAGTTTTTAAAAACTGAAAAAATGCCAATTTTCAAACAAACTTATTACCTATATTTCAAAAGCTGACTACTTACTTTTTGTTGCTATAACAATAAAACAAGGTCACGAATAGGGCTTGTATTTTATTATTAAATTTTTATAAGTTTTTTAATAATATATTAAATTGAAAAAGACATTTTATTTCGAATTTTTCATATTTTGTAGTGCAAATTTCCAATAAAGAAGATTTTTAATTTTTTTCCATTTAGACGTAGAAAAGTTTTATTTGTTTTTAGTCTTGAACAAATCAGATATAAAGTCAAGCGATCGATTAGATTTGATGACCATTTAAAAGTACATCGAATTTTCAACGTCGATTTTTTGCAATCAATGCCTGGTTCTTTTTCAGCCAATTTATCACTACTAGAACTATTTTGAGTATTTCAAATAATAATCGTTCCATACGAAATTACCTCATCTTCAACGAAAACACCTTTTTGGAGCTCACGCCACCTTAACTGTGTAGTTCGTAGGGTAACCGGGTAACATAGTCTTTGAATTTGATTAAAAATTTTGCAAATGGATAATAGACCTTAGAAAATAGAAATTATATCAGCTGGTACTCAAATGCACGAGATTTATAACACTGAAACCCAATTTTGGATAGAATACATTTTTCTGTATGATTTTTATTTTGGCTTATCACATAAAAATTATCAGAGAGAGTATAATCTATGGAAATCGACTATAAATAAATTATTGATGCGCTTTTTAAATTTTGCAGTGCAGTTGATAACATTTCAAAACTTTAGGCTTAAATATATCACAAAAAATTAAAAAAACTATATTGAGAATAATAATAAAATACTAACTATTTTATAATTTAATGTTGTAAATGGTTCTGAAATATGACGAATGTGTATTAGAAATTCGAGAATTCTTTAATCTGTGCTTAATTTTAAGAAAGAATTATTTAATATAGAGCTAAGTCTCTAACAGAAGCTAGGGTGTAGCCTAGTGGGTAACGTGTTGGTCTTGCAATGCGAAGGTCGTGAGTTCAAATCCCGGTCGACGCAATATATAATTCCACCATATTGTCTGCTTGGATATACCTTGGTCACCTCAATCTACGAAAATTAAAAATTCAAATGAAGTTGCTTTAAAAGTTTTTAAATCGCGCTTCCCCTTCTACCCCCTCCCATACAAAACCATGATTTCGACCAATTTCATTAAGTCAACTAATAACCAACAAACTAGAAGTTACGAACTTGAAATTTTATACAAGCACCTCACAAGAGAAGCAAAATAAAACTACATATCAAATTTTACGATTCCCCTACCTTCTCTACCCCCTCCCATACAAATGTTCGGTTTCGTGAATGTAAAATACACCGAATTTTATGAAAATTCTATGCAACTTCGTCTATGATACACATTCTATACAGAGAATATTGGACGTGATTCAAGCAATTAATTAAAAAGCTATTAACATCCACCCACCCTTACCTTTCCTCCTCCCCTCATAAAAACCCAAACTTAGCCTTCCCTAACCACTCTAACCTGCATATTGACTTTCCACTCATTCGCAACTTGTCCCAAGAATAATAAAGTTTCGCCCGACTTGTTGGCAGTTTATTTTTCATTGTCATAGATTGATGTGACGAAGGTATATGCAAGCGGGCAGTGTGCTGGAATTATACATACTTCGACCAGGATTTAAACTCACGACTTTCGTATTGTAGACCAACACGCTATCTACCTATCGCGGAAATGCATTATAGGTTTCCTTGTACATTATATTTTTAATTAGTTAAAATAATTTTGTAAAATTTTCTCGCTGTTTTCACAATTACCACCACAAATATCAAAAATAACAAACAGTTTTGAAATAAATTGCTCGGAAATTACTTCAGATGTTTCAATATCTAAAACTCAAATTATTCTACAGCACTATAATTTTTTTTAATTTTGTAGAAAAGGACACTTGCAAATAATGTACTGGCAACACGTTACAGATACATCTATTTGATGTTTTTCAGATAACATGATTCTGTAATTCATACCCTTGTCGCTTTTCATTGATTTTTTTTGCTCTATGGTCCTTGCTCTATTTTCCAATAAAATTACACAAATGTAATGAATTCCATATTTGTTCGATAATTTTGTATAAGTTTATTATTTTTCAAAAATATCTAACTATTTTTTCTTTCTTTATGTTTTAGGTAAGGGCTGAATAATATTTTGATTATATAGAGCAGAAGAAATACCGATTAAGTTACTCCAACACAGGAAAGTAGTGAAATTTTAAATGCACATTTATTTTTAATTGATAGTAAAATTAAATGCTTAAATGTATTTTCTACTATTTTTAGGGAAAAGTAAACCGATTTCGGACAGTTTCTTAATTTTCGATAATGAATTTTCTAACAATCTAAAATAACTTCCAAACGCTTGAAGGTAGAAAGCTCATTTTTGGTTTGATTATGAGGTGCTAACTCAAACAGACTCACATATACATATTGTTGCAAGCTAGGGGTTCACCGGGATTTCAAGTAAAATACAATTCATTTAAAAATAAGTGATAATTTATTTATTCGCACTTTAACTTAATTCGCACTTTAACTTGATTTGCACTATATGGCACTACCGCCGCGTATCGCTTTCCTGCACTAGTTCGCGTCTCCGTCATGAAAAAGATTGATTCTCGACTGAAAGCTTTCGTGCCTTTTATACATTTTTCACCCCTAGACATGACTCTTCTCGATGCTTCCGTCGGGTGTATGTCTGAACTATACTGGAAAGGTCTAGATCTTTAATTATGGCTTTTTACATATTGGGGTGGATCATGGGCTTATCACCCGTGACTTAAGACCTAAATGATACGAGAAACGGATACATCGCCTCGGATACGGACTGATTCTACGGTAACGACTTTTGGCATTCGAAAACGGACTATGATTGGCTTCTGGAACGTTCGAACATTGAATGACGGGGGAAGAGCTGGGGTTACTCGGTCCTTGCACCGCCAATCAGTGATCGACCGTGAAATGGAGCACTATAACATCCAAATCTTGGGCTTGAGCGAGGTCAGGTGGACAGGATCAGGAGAAGAACGAACCCCTAGCGGAAACACTATTCTGTACATTGGCCCTGAAAATGAAGCCAGAAATGGCGTGGCGTTCGTCCTTACGCCGAGAGCGAGAAACAGTCTCATTAGCTGGGAACCAATCTCGGATAGGATTATCGTCGTCAGGCTCAGGACCAGTGTCAGAAACGTCACAATTCCGCAGTGCTACGCACCAACTAATACCGCAACATATGGTGACAAAGAGGAGTTTTATAGCCAACTGAGTGCCACCTTCGAACGTGTTCCAAGAGGTGATATTATTATCATCTCGGGAGATATGAACCCCCAGGTTGGATCAGACAACACTGGACTAGAACACGTCATGGGGAGGCATGGTGACCCTTGGGTCGACCCTTCACGACCTTGGATTAAGAGACCCGAAAACGGCGAATTATTTGTGGAGTTCTGTAGTACTCGGCAAATGGTCATCGGAGGGACCCTTTTTCCACACAAGAGTGATCATAAAACATCTTGGGTTTCCCCTGACGGTGTTACTCAGAACCAGATCGACCATTTGGCTATAAGTCGCCGATGGAGAAGATGTCTCCTCAATGTGCGAGCGAAACGTGGAGCTGACGTGGGGAGCGATCACCACTTGATGGTTGCCTGCTTGAGATTGTGTACAGCAGCTATCCGACGACCACAAATTCTTCAAATGAAGCGCAAGCTTAATGTGGATAAACTCAGAGATCCCAACAAAAAACTCGAATACACCACCATTCTACGCGAAAAGTCATCCACATTGGGTGAACATGAAATGCGCACACTGGACGCCAATTGGGAGGCAACCAGAAACACTTTTCTAACTAGTGCTGAAGAATCTGTGGGATATGCGCAAAGCGGTGAGAAACCCTGGATGTCGCAAGACACATGGGACAAGGTTGACAATCGGAAAAAAGCCAAATTGGCAATCATCTCTCAACCCGATGTCAACCAACGAACGCCCGACTTGAGGCAGAACTACCGCGATGCTCATATACAGCTTAAAAAGGCTGTTAGACGCGACAAGAGAAAGGCCATTGAAGATCTGGCAAACAAGGCAGAATCTGCGGCTTACCTTGGGGATATGGGTTCACTATTTAAAATCATGAAACAGTTGACGAACAGGAATTTCACCGCCAACCACCTGGTGAGAGATGTCAACGGCACTCTCCTTAATATGAGTGAACACCAGTTGCGACGATGGAAGGAGTACTTCTCTGATATTTTAAACATCTTGTCAGAGGAAGATATTCCGGAAACAGAACAACTTCCAAACATCCAACCGCAACAATCCTCTATTAGGGACGATCCCCCAGATAAGGAAGAGATAGTTTCCGCCATTCGGTCAATGGCGGGAAGGAAAGCTCCAGGTATAGACGGACTACCAACCGAACTCCTCAAAGCGGACCCGGAAATAACAGCCGATATACTCCTCCCACTCTTCACTAAGGTGTGGAATGATGGAAGATATCCGACTGAATGGAAGGAGGGCGTCATTGTGAAAATTCCGAAGAAGGGCGACCTTCGGGATTGTGGCAATTGGCGTGGTATATGTCTACTTACTGCCGTATCAAAAATTATGGCTAAGGTAATTCTCAATAGGATTAGTGATGTCGTCGAGAGCACTCTCGAAGTTTATCAGGCTGGATTCCGTAAAGGGTCGTCTTGTACCGACCACACAAATACCCTACGGATAATATTAGAGCAGTCAGCCGAAATGGGTTCGCCACTACATCTCATGTTTGTGGACTTCGAGAAGGCTTTCGACAGCGTTAAGCGAGATTACATATGGAATGCTTTGCGTAGGAGAGGTATTCCAGATAAGGTCATAGCTATGATTAAAGAATCCTACGAAGATGCAAGGTGTCGCGTCTTGCATAGAGGAGAGCTGTCCGAGAGCTTTCCTGTGCGAACGGGTGTCAGACAAGGCTGCATATTATCACCAGCCCTGTTTCTGGTGGTAATAAATGACATCTTGAAAGCTGCACTGGAAAGTGGGGAAGGTAAAGGTCTTCAATGGAGACTATTTAACATCTTAAGTCACCTTGATTATGCTGATGACGTGTGTTTGCTTGCACATACCCGTTCGGACTTAGAGTCAAATGTTCGCTCGTTGCATTCTAAATGCAAAGAGGCGGGACTGAAAATAAATGTGCGTAAAACCAAGTACATGCACATGGGTTCGAACGCAAGCACACCGATTGTTCTTAATGGACAGGATGTGGAAGAGGTGCAAGATTTTTGCTATCTCGGAAGCATTGTCAGCATGGACGGCGGAGCCGAAAAGGATGTTGAGGCTCGGCTAAATAAAGCTCGTCAGGCCTTCGGTATCCTTTCCCCTTTCTGGAGGTTAAGAGAGATCTCCCTTCGCACGAATCTGCGAATTTTTGACGCATGCGTCAAATCCGTGTTGTTATATGGTTGTACTACGTGGAAAGTGACCGTTCGACTTACCAAGAAACTACAGACTTTCGTAAACCAATGCCTCCGACGCATTTTAGGAATATTCTGGCCAGAAGTGATCTCCAACGACGAACTTTGGAGTACAACTCGCCAGACTAAAATAGGTATTGAGATTCAACGGCGAAAGTGGCAGTGGATCGGTCATACTTTGAGGAAACCAGAGCAAAACATCGCAAAACAGGCTCTGGATTATAACCCTCAAGGAAGACGTCGGGTTGGTCGACCATGTAACACATGGAAGCGAGCAGTTGAGCAGGAGGCCAGAGGAATAAACAAGTCCTGGCAACAGCTTAAAGCCGATGCGCAGGATCGCGCCTTGTGGAAGAGAGTTGTTTCTGTCCTATGCCCCTATAGGGGGTCTTAACAGGAATTTGATTGACATATTGGGGGATACTGTTCTACATAATTCTTGTGTATTCGAGAGAGATCGAATTGCGAGGTTTCCAGATCTGTAACAATATATTAAATTAAGATATACCTGCAATTCTATTCTCAAACGTGTTAAATTTGATGACGACCAAAAACTTTGATGGAAGATTCTCCGGAGTCCAAAACGCTCAAGATCTTTCTGGTCTTTTGTCAAAACGGGCAACAATAATTTCATCTCTTCTTCAACACCGCTACTCGTAGATGGTGACCGTACCGTAATCGATCCTGTTGAGAAAGCTAACCTCTTCGCAGCAAGCTTCGCAAGAAACTCCGCACTACCACCTTCAAACCAAACCCCTCCTATCGCACCACCATCTGGTTTTTCGCTGCCTTCGCTACATTTTCGCACACGTCTTTTTTGCAGGATTTTGCAAAAGCTCAATATTCACAAGTCCGCTGGCACTGATGGAATTCTCCGCATTACCCTTAAAATGTGCTCCTTTTCTCTAGCTAAACCCCTATGAAATATTTCCCATCTATCTTATTCTTCCGGGTGCTTTCCACAATTGTAAAAAGTTGCAAATATTGAGACAATTGCCAAGAAAGGAAGCAAAGCGAACCACTTTGTTCTTCAGATAAGCGTATTCTATTAGGCGTAAAGTTGAATTACCACCTCGATTGGAACAAACACATCTTTAATGTTGCCCTTGATACCTCCAAACGCCTAGGTAGTCTTCGCAAACGCAAAAAATATTTTACGCCTCCCGACATAGCTACCATCTACAAGGTCTACATTCCAACTCGCTTTTATGGCCTGGAGCTCCCAAAACACACCTTACCCTGCTCGATCGAATTCAAAAATATACGTTCCGAATAATTAGAGATGAAACTGTTACGGTTTCTATTGACTCCCTCGAGCATCGCAGAAACGTCGGAGTACTCAGCATTTACTATCGCTACTTTCATGGTAAATGTAGTGCAGAACTTAGGTCACTCATTACTCCATTTTCACATTTCCCCGAAATACTCGTCAAGCTAAACGCGCGCACGAGTATGCTGTTAACCCTATTCCTACTCGTACAGTGAAATATAGACCGTCATTCATCTCCCGAACGTCCAGACTTTGGAATGCATTGCCGGCTAACGTTTTCCCAAGTATGTATAACTTCCTTCAAAAATAATCTTCATCGTCAATTCCGTCTCTCTCCACCCTAATTTCCATAAAACACCCAAATTTTATCCACTTCCCTTACCGAATTAATTGTGCAATGCATTAAAGGGTGACCCCCTAAATTAAACTCAGTGCTTTAAAAAAGGGAGAGGAACAAAACCGACTACAAATTTTAATATATCAATTATGGTTAAAGCTATTGAAATTCACAGAAATACAGAGAAGTTTTGTACGACAAACCGTTAAAAATAATTAAATTTTATATCTATTGGGAACAAATTGTCAGTTGAATTTTTGTTTTTCTAATTATTAGATCTTCGGAGTTACTTTACACATGAAGCTTAGATATATTTTAGGACCATCTACGTTGCGTAAGCCAGGGTGTATCCTAGTTGGTAACGTGCTGCGATGGTCGAGAATTCAACGTGATACGAGAAACGGATACATCGCCTCGGATACGGACTGATTCTACGGTAACGACTTTTGGCATTCGAAAACGGACTATGATTGGCTTCTGGAACGTTCGAACATTGAATGACGAGGGAAGAGCTGGGGTTACTCGGTCCTTGCACCGCCAATCAGTGATCGACCGTGAAATGGAGCACTATAACATCCAAATCTTGGGCTTGAGCGAGGTCAGGTGGACAGGATCAGGTGAAGAACGAACCCCTAGCGGAAACACTATTCTGTACATTGGCCCTGAAAGTGAAGCCAGAAATGAAGTGGCGTTCGTCCTTACGCCGAGAGCGAGAAACAGTCTCATTAACTGGGAACCAATCTCGGATAGGATTATCGTCGTCAGGCTCAGGACCAGTGTCGAAAACGTCACAATTCTGCAGTGCTTCGCACCAACTAATACCGCAACATCTGGTGACAAAGAGGAGTTTTATAGCCAACTGAGTGCCACCTTCGAACGTGTTCCAAGAGGTGATATTATTATCATCTCGGGAGATATGAACGCCCAGGTTGGATCAGACAACACTGGACTTGAACACGTCATGGGGAGGCATGGTGACCCTTGGGTCGACGCGTCACGACCTTGGATTAAGAAATCCGAAAACGGCGAATTATTTGTGGAGTTTTTTAGTACTCGGCAAATGGTCATCGGAGGGACCCTTTTTCCGCACAAGAGTCATCATAAAACATCTTGGGTTTCCCCTGATGGTGTCACTCAGAACCATTTGGCTATAAGTCGCCGATGGAGATGATGTCTCCTCGATGTGCGAGAGAAACGTGGAGCTGCCGTGGGGAGCGATCGCCACTTGATGGTTGCCTGCTTGAGATTGTGTACAGCAGCTATCCGACGACCACAAATTCTTCAAATGAAGCGCAAGCTTCATGTGGATAAACTCAGAGATCCCAACAAAAAACGCGAATACACCACTATTCTACGCGAAAAGTTATCCAAGGGCAAGGTTGGCAATCGGAAAAAAGCCAAATTGGCAATCATCTCTCAACCCGATGTCAACCAACGAACGCCCGACTTGAGGCAGAACTACCGCGATGCTCATATACAGCTTAAAAAGGCTGTTAGACGCGACAAGAGAAAGGCCATTGGCCATCTGGCAAACAAGGCAGAATCTGCGGCTTACCTTGGGGATATGGGTTCACTATTTAAAATCATGAAACAGTTGACGAACATGAATTTCACCGCCAACCACCTGGTGAGAGATGTCAACGGAACTCTCCTTAATATGAGTGAACACCAGTTGCGACGATGGAAGGAGTACTTCTCTGATATTTTAAACATCTTGTCAGAGGAAGATATTCCGGAAACAGAACAACTTCCAAACATCCAACCGCAACAATCCTCTTTTAGGGACGATCCCCCAGATAAGGAAGAGATAGTTTCCGCCATTCGGTCAATGGCGGGAAGGAAAGCTCCAGGTATAGACGGACTACCAACCGAACTCTTCAAAGCGGACCCGGAAATAACAGCCGATATACTCCTCCCACTCTTCATTAAGGTGTGGAATGAAGGAAGATATCCGACTGAATGGAAGGAGGGCGTCATTGTGAAAATTCTTAAGAAGGGCGACCTTCGGGATTGTGGCAATTGGCGTGGTATATGTCTACTTACTGCCGTATCAAAAATTATGGCTAAGGTAATTCTCAATAGCTAGGGTATAGCCTAGTAGGTAGTGTGTTGGTCTTCTAATGCGAAGGTGGTGAGTTCAAATCCCGGTCGGCGCAATATATAATTCCGGCACATTGCCTGCTTGGATATACCTTGGTCACCTCAATCTAAGAAAATTAAAAATTCGTAGAAAGAGGGTTGTGTGAAGGGCTAACAACCCTTCCACAATAAGTAATAAAAACTGTTAAGGAACCTGAATATCAGGAGGCCAAGGTCCGATTTGGGCTGTAGCGCCATTGTAGAAGAAGAATTCTCAATAGGATTAGTGATGTCGTCGAGAGCACTCTCGAAGTTTATCAGACTGGATTCCGTAAAGGGTCGTCTTGTACCGACCACACAAATACCCGTATACGTATAATATTAGAGCAGTCAGCCGAAATGGGTTCGCTACTACATCTCATGTTTGTCGACTTCGAGAAGGCTTTCAACAGCGTTAAGCGAGATTACATATGGAATGCTATGCGTAGGAGAGGTATTCCAGATAAGGTCAAAGCTATGATTAAAGAATCCTACGAAGATGCAAGGTGTCGCGTCTTTCATAGAGGAGAGCTGTCCGAGAGCTTCCCTGTGCGAACGGGTGTCAGACAAGGCTGCATATTATAACCAGCCCTGTTTCTGGTGGTAATAAATGACATCTTGAAAGCTGCACTGGAAGGTGAGGAAGGTAAAGGTCTTCAATGGAGACTATTTAACATCTTAAGTCACCTTGATTATGCTGATGACGTGTGTTTGCTTCCACATACCCGTTCGGACTTAGAGTCAAATGTTCGCTCGTTGCATTCTAAATGCAAACAGGCGGGACTGAAAATAAATGTGCGTAAAACGAAGTGCATGCACATGGGTTCGAACGCAAGCACATCGATTGTTCTTAATGGACAGGATGTGGACGAGGTGCAAGATCTTTGCTATCTCGGAAGCATTGTCAGCGTGGACGGCGGAGCCGAAAAGGATGTTGAGGCTCGGCTAAATAAAGCTCGTCAGGCCTTCGGTATCCTTTCCCCTTTCTGGAGGTTAAGAGAGATCTCCCTTCGCACGAAGCTGCGAGTTTTTGACGCATGCGTCAAATCCGTGTTGTTATATGGTTGTACTACGTGGAAAGTGACCGTTTGACTTACCAAGAAACTACAGACTTTCATAAACCAATGCCTCCGGTGCATTTTAAGAATATTCTGGCCAGAAGTAATCTCCAACGACGAACTTTGGAGTACAACTCGCCAGACTAAAATAGGTATTGAGATTCTACGGCGAAAGTGGCAGTGGATCGGTCATACTTTGAGGAAACCAGAGCGAAACATCGCAAAACAGGCTCTGGATTATAACCCTCAAGGAAGGCGTCGGGTTGGTCGACCATGTAACACATGGAAGCGAGCAGTTGAGCAGGAGGCCAGAGGAATAAACAAGTCCTGGCAACAGCTTAAAGCCGATGCTCAGGATCGCGCCTTGTGGAAGAGAGTTTTTTCTGTCCTATGCCCCTATAGGTGGTCTTAACAGGAATTTGATTGATTGATTGACACAAATTGCGTATATATTGGCTACCTAAGTCCTGCGAAAATGAAAATTCGTAAATAGAGGGTTTTGCGAATGGCTAACAATCATTTCGCAAATAAAATGTTCCCGATTTGAACTATAGTGTTGAAGTGGAGAAAGCTGCGTATAGCTTCATAGTTAGTTTTGACGAGGGCCAATACTTGTAAGGGGGAGAGTCAGAGGAGTGCTAAGAAAAAAATATCTTGACTTTTTCTTAGGATATGTTTAAACGTTGAACATATATTAAGCTATACTTGCGAAATATGAAAAAAATTACAAAATTTAGACATAACAGTAGCGGAAATGAGAGAAGTTTCAGAAATGCTGCATTTTTTCAAAATAAAATTAAAATTTCGTCGCATTGCAGACCTATATGATTTACTACATAATTCTGGTAAAAATAATTCAGTGGGTGCAATAAGAGGAGGGAGATGGTGAGTCAAAATGTCAAAAATTTTGAGTAATTTTTTAAGGCTGTGGTAAAAAATACATAGCTCAAATTTTGCAAGCATTTTCAAGTGCAAGCATCTATTGGGTATGCATAAAATAAAAATATATTGATTTAGACTAAAATTCACAAAAGTACAAGGTGTTTCAGATTTAGTGAAAAAAATCACATAAACGGAAAATTATTGATTGATACATTAAGCTAGAATTTAGGAATTCTCACCAGTTCTACCCTCTCCCATACAAAAGTACTATTTCGATTGTTTTTAATAAACCAATAATTATGCCCAATACATTCTCATCCCATTTGACGTCTTTCTCTGTGACCAATCCACTGCCACTTACGCCTTTGACCACAGCTTCGCACTAAAAAGAGATCTTTTTAAACCTCAAGAAAGGGAACAAATACTGAACGCCTGTCGAGCTTTCTGGACACGAGTCTCCACATCCTTCTCGGGTCAGCCGTTCATGCTGACTATGCTTCCAGTGTAATGAAAATCTTGCATCTCTTCCGTATCTTATTCTTTAAGGACAATCGGTGTGCTTATGCTCAAACCTATAGGTATGTACTTGGCTTAACGTTTATTTATTTTCAATCCTGCCTCGGACATTTGACTCGATTTTTGACTGGTTACGTACATGTATTCACACGTTATCAGCATTATACGGTGACTTAAGGCCTAAGGGTGTATGGTATACGATTATACAATTTCAACTGATTTCTTTTTAATTTTTGCATCAGCCACTTTTGTAAATTAATGATAAACCTTTTTTCATTCATATACTTTTAAAATAATATAAAAATAATATCTTTATTTTGCTTAAAATAAGTAAAAATAAATTTCAAAAACTTTCCAAAATCCGGTGACTTTCCTCTATATATATTTTTAAATTTTGTTTTCTCTATTATAGCCTACCCAAACATGAGCAATTTTATCTAAGAACAGTTTATACCATTTAAAATTTTATGGTTCTACACCACACATCAGGCTTTCCAATTTCAAAGTGTTAAAATCTATTTACACTATTCTGGAGACAATAAAAAAAATTTTATTTTACAACCTAATAAAAACCAATAAAATTTCTCAACAAGTAGTTTTCGGCATTTTACACCAGTGAGTCCAATAAATAAAATAAAAAAAAAACTTTAACTCACCTGAAATATTCCGTAGTTAGCGCTAGCGTTAGGAAGTCGAAGCATTTTCGTAGTAGAACGCCCACTTTCAGCATCAACCAAACAAATCCCTGGGAAAAAAAAGCGTTGATGTTTTTAAACTGAATTTTTTGAAAAAAAAAAAAAAAAACCTACAATTCGATAAAAATGATCGGGAAATTCCAGATCGGGCTAATTCTTTGGCCAATTGACATTGCGTAAATGTTTTTGCTTCCACCTGCCGATTGACTGTATTAATCAGCAGTAAGGTTGTAAGAAACGCAATAATCTTCAATAGCTCCATGTTGACTTGATGCTTTTCTGTAATTTATTAAAAATTATTTAATAAATCAATTATATATGTTTTCTATTAATTTGGTATTACAATACTATAGTCTGCATTTATATTAAAAAAAAATCAATTAACGAAATTAAAATGAAAAATATTTTGTTAAATGAGATACATCGATATTTTGTGATAAATTGTGATAGAATAGGTATTTAAGTTTTGAATTGGTTCAGACTGTTGTGTCACAAATCAATAAAATCGATGACATTGCCTGATTATTTTCCAAAAATTTACTTGGCGCCAACATTTCAGACACAAATTCGATAAGGAATCAATCGCTCAACCAATTTAATAATTGAAAAAATTAACGAAAAAAAATATTAACAATCAAAAGATGTTTGAACTATTTTTTTCAAATTGTTATTAATCAACAATATTGACTGCAGAAAAGAATTTCTTTACATGAAATTGCTATTATCTAATCGTAATCATTGTTTTTCAATTACATGTTATTTTTGCTACGGTTTTTATACTCTAGATGAAATCTAAGAGCATAAGAGCCAATTACACCAGCTTTAAGAAAGTTGGTATGGCATTACGGAAGTGCCGATTAGTCCAGTCTTAAGCAATTTCATTTTACATTTGATTGGTCAATTTGCTTTACCAGAGGTGTTGAGTATGCTTCTTCTGCAGTAAATGAGACCATCTTGTTGGGCATGAGACTTTTCATCCCCCAAAGCTACAAACCAATCAAGCCCAGTTCTAAGGATTGGTTTAATGAAAATTGTAGTACTGCGATAAGGGCTAAAGAGGCAGCTTACCGTGCTTAAAAGCAGCTGCCATCCGAAGTTAATTGGATTAAATTCAAAAAAGAAAGGAACCTGTGTAAATCCAGCTTACAACGAGAAAAATATTTACATGACCAGAAAATGAAGCAAAAAATTTTGAGAAGTCCTAAGGGCAGCAAAAGTTTCTGGTCTCTCGCTCGTTCCATCAGAGGTAGTTCTGCATCATCGATTCCATCCTTAATCTACAACAATGAGGTTATTACGGATCCTAACATGAAGGCAAAGATCTTAGCGGATCAATTCGCTGCCAACTCTTCTTTACCACCAATGAACTCAAACCTTCCAACGTATACTACACTAAATTCCTCCTTAGGACAGATTAGTATTCGTCCGCGAAACGTATACCGAGTTCTTAAGAATCTAGATGCTAACAAATCGTCCGGTCCAGATGGAATCCCTGCCCTTGTCCTTAAAAATTACTGCGCTTCTCTACCTAAACCTCTATGCAAACTTTACCGTCTCTCTTTATCGTCCTCCACTGTCCCATCTTCATGGAAGCTTGCAAATGTGTAGCCAGTTTCAAAAAAGGAGAACGCACCAATCCCGCTAATTATCGCCCAATAGCAATAACCTCAATTCTGTCCAAGGTCATGGAAACAATCATCAACAATAGAGTAATAGAATATCTTAACATCAATGATATTATTGACGACAAACAGTATGGATTCCGCAAAAAACGTTCCACAGGAGACCTTTTAACCACCCTCACTGAACGTTGGAACAAGAGCATTCACCAGTTTGGTGAATCTTGTATTATCGCTCTTGATATTTCCAAGGCTTTTGACAGAGTATGGCATACTGCCCTTTTAATCAAACTTAAAGCTATTGGTTTGGCCGACTCTCTTATTTCCTGGATTGAAAGTTTTTTAGCCAATCGTTCAATGCGTGTGGTATTGGATG
Source organism: Chorisops tibialis (assembly GCA_963669355.1). Lineage (NCBI taxonomy): Eukaryota > Metazoa > Arthropoda > Insecta > Diptera > Stratiomyidae > Chorisops > Chorisops tibialis. Next base: position 184,783,243 of record OY770262.1, read on the forward strand.
GTGTGGTTTCCTCTTCTTATAAAATTAACGCTGGTGTCCCTCAGGGCTCGGTTCTTTCTCCCACCCTTTTTCTGATATTTATTAATGACTTGCTATCTTCAACTTTCAATCCTATACATAGCTTCGCCGATGACAGCACTTTAGACTTCTCCTATCACTTCAACAGTGCGTCCTTAGCCCGATGTACTAGCTTAGTAGAACAACGTAGGCACATGGTTCAGTCATTGAATGACGACTTGGCTAAAATTCTTAGTTGGGGCAATACGAATCAAGTTGAGTTTAATGCTTTGAAAACCCAGTGCTGTCTTGTGTCCCACAAACGTGACTCTAACCTTGACCCAATCACCTTCGAAGGCCAGCCATTAACCTCTTCTTCAAGTGTTAAGATGTTAGGTATCCAAATCACAGATAACTTACCTTGGAACGATCATATATTTAACATCGCCAAGGAAGTATCTAAATGTTTGGGCTACCTTAAACGGTGTAAAAACTCCTTCACCCCTTCTGGGTTACTAACAATTTATAGAGCCTATATTAGACCACGTCTTGAATTTAATTCCCACTTATGGGCGGGAGCTGCAAAAACTTCTCTCTCCTATCTGGATAGTATCCAGTCTCGGAATATTAAAATTATAGGAGATTCTGACATCACTTCTTCGCTCGATTCACTTGAGCATAGACGAACTGTAAGCTCCCTAACCCTTTTGTATCGCTACTACAATGGAGATTGTTCGGACGAAATCTCTAATCTCTTGCCCTCACGTATGCCCTTACCCCGTAATACTAGAGCTGCTTCGCGCGCTCATAAGTATTATCTCAACCCCACCTTCGGTCGCACTGTCAAATTTCGTGATTAGTTTTTAAACCGGACCTTTCGAATATGGAACTCGCTGCCCATCTCGGTGTTCCCACATGACTACAACATTCAGCAATTTAAAGGAAATATTCATAGCCACTTCCATTTCTATCCACTTAATTCCCAAAAACCAATATCCTACGCTTTGAGCTATCGTACTGACATTTTTTGTGTGTCATTCGTAGCAAAAAAGTAACGTTAAGTTCGTGAACGGGCTGCATCCCCCCACTCCTTCTACCCTCTTCCATACAAATTTCGCGAAATTCTGAAATTTTAAAAAATTGAATTTTCTTCGAAACTATTTAAGCAGTCGACTTGAAATTTGTTTCAAAGTATAATGATAAATATATATCATTACCGTCGCAAAATATTGAGCCGATCTCCTTACTCCTTCTACTCCCTCCCATACAAATGCACAATTTTGAAAAATTCCTTTTTTCGATTTTCATTGAATCTAGCAAAGTTATAAGTATGAATTTTTCGAGAATTAATTTTATTATAATTTCAATCAGTTTTGAAAAAAATATTAACTTTACCTCACTCTTTCTACTCCTTCTCCTACAAATTCCACGTAATTTTGAAATTTCAATTAAATTATAATAGTTTGCTTTGAAACTACCAAAGCTATCGACTTGAAGTTTTGTGGTATATATAATAATAGAATTATCGTTGACGACGGAAAATTTGGTTTTGATCCGATTACTCCTTCCACCCCTTCTCATACAAACACATAATTTTGGTAAATGCATTATATCAATTTCCATTAAAACTAGAAAAAGTACAAACTTAAAATTTTGCCTGAACTCGTTCCTTAATAATTGGAATAAATGATAAAAAAAATATCAGCTTCCCTTCACTCCTCCCATACAAATATTTATTATATGTATATTATAAATTCAAGGAAAGCATTTCTTCTTCGAACACATGAGAGCTATAGACTTTGAAATTGAAAGAAAGCATGGCGATAAGGTTATTGATAAGTAGTTTCAAAATCATCTACAACCCTCCACTTCCTCTGCCACCGCCCATGCAAATGCCCCAATTTCAGGAAAAATATGACAAATTTCATTGAAAATAATGAAAGCAACAAACTTTAAATACAACACAAATCATTTTCCACGTTCGGGGTCATATCCAAACCTCTCACCTCCCATACAAATGTCACTATTAACTATTCGAAATAATTTAAGGTGACATATTTTCCGGTACATTAAACTGTTTCTCATTTTATCTATAATTCTGAATTGCAACACTAAATCTCACAATAATTCGTCATATTGGATCTGTATTAATACTCAACTATTTTTCAAACAGTTTTTTCATTCTACAAATTGCGTTAGTGTTCATCGTCATTTATACGACACTTGCGACTTTTTTAAAAGTTATATGAAGAGTAATCAGAGAGTTCATGATGGATTACTCGCATACTTCTTCAGTCCTCGTACGCAAGGGATTAGGTTATGATAAAAACAAGGACTTTGGCAAAGGACATTTTGTCAATGAAATAACTATGAAAAACTCACTTGAATAATTCAATTTAAGGACACTTTTTTCAAATCACTTCACTTATTGTATAAGATAATATATAAATATATAAGATAAAATTGCTGCAGTCAACAAAATTATTTACCACAGACAAATCTAGATCTCTGCATTCCACGCGTGACAATACAGAAATATTACCCAACTTACTGGTATCACTTATACGACTGAAATGAATGAATTAAAATAAACGAATATTTGTTTAATTGTTTACTACCAGTTAAATACCCATTTATTTTTTTTCTAAAAATAGCTTCATATCAAGTTGGTACATTCCGAAATTCGCAATTTATAAAGGGATTCCCCAACACAACGAACCAAAACATTAAACTTGAAAAAACCCATATTTCAATCAAATAGGGAAATTTGTTAAATAGATTTTCACTCGCTTAATTAAATGGCCCAATACTTAGATAAAAACTCTTAAGTCATAAAAAGTATGTACATATAAGAGTCTATCAAGAGTTTAAGATAAACATTCACTTGCAAGATCACGAGAAAAAAACAATGGCAACAAAAGCTTATAAATTTATCCAAGTGTTTTAGAATTATGTAATAAAAAAACTTGTTATTCTCTTATAAATATTTTTGCAGTATCATTATTAACTTTTTTTTTCCATAAAAATAAGATCGAAAGATAATGTTGATCTTTTTATCAACGAAAATAAAGAATACTAATTTGTGCTTGTTGTTGCTTTTCTAAGAATTTCCGGTTGTAAAACTCATATTATTTGTAGCTATGCATATTCAAATATAATGGTTAATATTATCAATTTTTTTTTATATAACGTGTTTATAGTTTTATGACGTAGCATGAAAAATAATCTATATATGTATGTAAATATAATTGTAGTGTCTGTCTATTATTTGTTTATAAATGGCAATAAGTTAGTTTTTTCTTTATTTCAGCAATAACTAAGCAGAAACACACGTAATCTGTGTTTGGTCTTATTTCAATATCCCCACGCCTTCTATTTCCTCCCATACACTCATTTTCAAAAATATATAATAATCAAATTTTCTTTTTAGGAGCGAATAGTTTGAAATTAAGAATATATTATTTTTACCATAAATCTGATCTATAGTATACAAGTTATTCGAATCCCCCACTCCTTGCACCACCTCCGTTACAAACTGCACTTTTTCATGAAATACTATAAACCAATTTGCTCAGTGTAATAACATTTATTGAGCCAAAATTTTGTACTAAATCCTTAATTAGTATTATAATTAATATCGGAGAAAGTACGTAAGATTAGCTTCTCCCTTTTTACCCCTTCTCATACAATGTGACTCAATGTCAAATCTTTTCCAAAATTCGATTATCTTGAAAAATATGAAAGTTACTGATCCGAAATTATATCAAATACATAATGATTATAGTTGTTTCACAAAAAATAATTCAAAGCCCCCAACTCCTTCTACCACCTCCCATACAAAATGCACAATTTCGCTAATTTCACAATTTAACTAATTTTCTCAGTATCTATTCCATTTTTGAAGTTTAAACGTGATGTGAAACAAATTAGTTCAATGCAGTCACCCCTTCTACCACTCCCCATACAAAATTTTTTAAGATCACAAAATTTTCGATTTCATCTATTGTATCGTATGATTGGGCTATACGCACAATCGTTATGTTATTTTATTTGGGCTGTTGTTTTTTAATTCACAAGCTACAACTATTAACATGTCCTTAACACTCTTCAATACGTATATGATCTCAAATCACGAGATTGATTTGATCACGATAGAGGGACAGACAAATGCGAGCATCATTCTTAATAATTTATGATTCTGATACTAACCAATGGAAAACATTATGTTCAAAGACCCATTGAACTAAGCAGATTATATATTCCACATAAGGTATTACTAACTCCATACATTCTCAAAAATTTCTTATTATTGCGTTTCTTACGCGGACAAAGTCACGAGCGATCGCTAGCTTACAATAAAGTTTACTGTCATGACAGACTATTATTAAAATTTAAAATTTTTTACGTAAATGAAAAAAGTTGCGATAAAATTATTATATTTACGCATTAGTTCAAAATATTGTTATAGTTTATATATGTTGTATGTACCTCGTTAAATATGTTTAAGAAAGCTTTAGATTTACAACTAGGATTGAGGAACTTTTTAATCGTTTTATCTGAGAACATGCTAACTTTCATTTAACAGTAGACTTTTTCAGTTTTTTTTTCAATCATTCAAAGAAAATTCCACTGAATTATTTGAGAAAGAAAAGAAACGTTTCATATTAAATCATCCAATCCCATGGCTTTCACCATTTTAATTTTTTGAAGAAAGGATTTTTTAAGATACACCCAGGTACTAACGAAGGACGAGGGAAGTTGGGGATGCTCAACCCGGGGCCCGGCGTCGATTTCGAAATATTATTCCCATATAAATGATCCTAACAAGCCCTAAGACTTGCTTAGAAATATTAAATTTATTAAACGTTTTAAATTTAAAGCTAATAATTATTTGATCTAGGTAAGGGTGTACCCTAGTGCATAACGTGTTGGTATAAAACCGTGAGTTCAAGTTCCGGTCGACGTATAATACACACCTCAATGTGCGAAGGGCTAACAATTTTTAAGGAACCTGAATGTCAGGAGGCCAAGAGCCGATTTAGGCTATAGTAACATTGAAAATTGAAAATTGTTTCACATATCGAACACGCCTTGGAGGAGAGGTTTGGGCCTATGACCTGTTGGGTCATCAGATTAGTTACATTAACCGCTAATGTAACTGACCTGATGGCACATGCTAAAATTTTGCGTGCTACCAATGACCTGCTGAGCGTTAAGTTCTAGCCGAAATCGATGACTCGATATTGTGCAAGTAGTGCAATATTAGAGGAAGCGATTTCGGCGCAATGAACTTCTCGTCCGGCCGGCAATGCTAGCACGCGTAATTAATTTATTGATGACGATAATTTTTTAGAGAAAAATTGAATGAATTGAAAATCGAGTCAGTTACTGTGTGGACTCCGACCGCGACATATAAGAAAAATATAAGAAACAAGTAAAAGCGAATTGTTGATCCGGTCGTTTAAAAAATAATATGTACCTTAAACTAAAACAGTGTGTTTTTCCTATAATAATTAACAGTTTTTATAATAATAAATAATCAGTACCTAAAACTAAAACAGTGTGTTTTTCCTATAATAATTAACAGTTTTTTTACAACAACCTTATGGCCTTCCAGCGCTTACTTCCGCAAGGTTCGTTTTTAGTATTTTTATTAAGGATAGGCAGGAATTCGTAGCTATCAAAATTCAAATTATAAAAATATACATAGTTGCATAACAATTGTCGATGGTACGATATACATGCAAAAAGGACTAGTATGAAGATTGAGAGAATGAAGTCAAAACTGATTATGCACGATCCTTCAAAATCACTGTACTTATATTAAAGGCTTTTGCAAATACGTTCAATATTCGTAAGCTGACGCTTTGGTCGAAAAATAAATAATATTGAACGGCTCAGTCGAGGGCAGGTTGTGTAGGGTAAATACTCTATGCATGAGCAGTTAAAGTATTCCGCTCGAGGATATCGAAATATGGAGTTATGGCGGGATTTTATATTAAAAATCCATGAGTGCTAAATAATCATTGTCGGAGGTAAGCAGCACAAAGTCCATTTTTGTTTTTCAAAGTTGCTTTTATCTTACAGTTAACTTCAAAGGAATCAATTTTATTTAATGACAATCAAAGGCCGATTTAGGGTATAGTACCATTGAAGATTGAGCTATCAAGCCCGACTTGGAGTAGAGGTTTGGGCCTTCTACATAACTTAGTTTTTTTTTAAGTTTTTTTCAAACCAAATCTAGAGGTAAAGAATAACAACTGAACATAGTGTTGTTCTGTAAAGTTTACTAAAGTGGACTTGGTGTCGTTTACTTCCGATGGAACCTTCCCAATCTCATTCCTTCCCTCCATGACTGTGTTTGTGCATTGCACATAAAGGCCGAAATTGCCTATAACACAGGTCATTCTGTAAAAAAAAAAAAAATGGACAGAAACATAAAATTCTACACATGTGCATTTTATTTTCATGTTCTACTTTATTGAAAAGTTAAAGTGAATATTTTAAAAGTGCCTAAATATGCATGACACCAAAAATCAAAACGCAGACAAATTTGTCGATAGATTTATAATTTATAATAAACGCGGTTCCAATAAAACGATTGGGGTTAAAGCCATAAAGGAGAGGCGAGTCCTTAATGACTTTTTCACAAATAACTATAAACATCATGCTTTTGACATGTTTTAAATTGAAGATCAATAGCATTCATACTTTAAAGGAAAATCCGCTTTTTGTAAAGTTGTGAAATTGTTTTAGATTGTATGGGAGGAGGTAGAAGGGGTACAGATAATAGCTTCATTTTTTTATGCTTACTAATAATTCTAAATAAATATTAAGTGCACAACTCCAGCTCGATAGATTTTATACACACTGAGTTATTGTCTTAGAGTATTACATGAAAACTTAGAGTATGGGAGGTGGTGGAAGACAGGAGAGGACTTAAATAATTTTTATATGATAGATTGAAATCATCATAAAAGTAATATATTCCAAATTTCATATCAATAGCATACATGCTTTTCGAGCAAATTCGTTTATTGTCGAATTCCAAAATTGCGCCATTTTGTATGGGAGGTGGTAGAAGGGGTAAGACTAATCATCTAATTTGAATAATAATTCTAGATATGTTATAAATGCATAATTTCAGCTCGATACGTTTTATACGTACTGGATAAATTGGTTTAAAGCATTGCATGAAAAAGTGCAGTTTGTATGGGAGGGGTGGAAAGAAGAGGAGGACTCAAATAAATTTTATGCAGTAGATTGAAATTATCATAACAGTATTAAATTCCGAATTTCAGAGCAATAGCTTTTATACTTTTCGAGCAAATCTGTTTATTGTCGAGTTGCGAAATTGTGAAATTTTGTATGGGAGGGGGTAGAAGGGGTGAAGCTAATCATCTAATTTTTTTTGGTCTTGCTAATAATTCTAAATAAATATTTAGTGCTAAATTTGAGCTCGATAAATTTTCTACGCACAGAGTAAATTGGTTTAGAGCTTTTCATGAAAAAGTGCAGTTTGTACGGGAGGTGGTGGAAGGAGAGGAAGGACGCTCATAATTTTTATACGTTAGATTGAAATTATTATAAAAGTAATATGCTCCAAATTTGAGTTCAATAACTTTTATACTTTTCGAGCAAATCCGTTTATTATCAAATTGCGTAATTGTGTCATTTTGTATGGGAGGGGGTAGAAGGGGTGGAGCGATTTGGCCCGTTCACGAAATTCATCTTACTTTTTTGCTAAAAATGACACACAAAAATTTTTAGCACTATAACTCAAAGCTCTCGAGAGTTATGCTGTTGACAGACGCACAGACAGACAGACAGACGGTCACACGGAATCGAGGTTTTTGAGTGACAACAAATATTTCTGTACCCTTGGCGGCTCTGTGCGAGCGTTATTTCTTAGCGTTACAAACGGTAAGGCAAACACAATATACTCTCAGATTTCATCTAGAGTATAAACATAACAGAATTACGATTGGGCGTACATGGCATGCAAAATGTTTTTTACTGAATTTTAAGTTTTTAGTTTTCATTATTTTTAAAGAAATTGGACATAGTTTTCCCGAAATTGGGACATTTGTATGGGAGTTGGCAGAGGAAGTGGAACGTTGTAGATGATTTTGAAACTGCTTATCAAAACCCTTATCACCATGCTTTGATTCAATTTCAAAGTCGATAGATCTCATATATTCGAAGGAGAAATGCTTTTCTTAAATTTATAATACAGATATTTATATGGTAGGGGGTAGAAGAAGTGAAGCTGATCTGATAATTTTTCCTAACATTTATTGCAACTATTAAAAAACAAATTCTGGCAAAATTTTAAGTTTATACTTTTTCTAGTTTTAATGGAAATCGATATAATGCGCTTAACAAAAATTATACATTTGTATGGGAGGGGGTAGAAGGAGTGTAAGGATCATAACAATTTTTTTTCCCGTTATTGATATTTCTATTTTTCGAAGAAAAATAATTTAATTTAAATTTCAAAATTTCGTGAAATTTGTATGGGAGGAGGTAGAAGGCGTGAGGTGAAGTTGATAATTCTTTTTAAAACTAATTGCAATTATAGTAGAATTAATTTCGGCAAAATTTCGTCTTGTCAGCTTTACTAGTTTCAATAAAAATCGAAAATATGTATTTTTCAAAATTGTCCATTTGTATGGGAGGGGTAGAAGGAGTGAGGGGATCGGATCAATATTCCGTAATATTAATGATATCTATATCATAATACTTGGACCTAAATTTCAAGTCGATAGCTTAAATAGTTTCAATGAAAAATCAATTTCTTTATATTTCGAAATTTCATGAAATTTGTATGGGACGGGGTAGAAGGAGTGGGGGAATGTAGCCCATGCACGAACTTAAAGTTACTTTTTTGCTAAAAATGACACACAAAAATTTTTAGTACTATAACTCAAAGCTTTCGAGAGTTATGCTGTAGACAGACGCACAGACGGACAGACAGACAGACGGACAGACGGTCACTCGGAATCGAGGTTTTTGAGCGACAACAAATATTTCTGTACCCTTGGCGGCTCTATGCGAGCGTTATTTCTTAGCGTTACAAACGGTAAGGCAAACACAATATACTCTCAGATTGCATCTAGAGTATAAATATATTTCAACATGTATTTAAAAACCATTAGATTTCGATTTTAATTGAATGAAATATTTTGGTCCCATATCAGAGTTCAATCAATTTAAATATTTAGATTTTAGCACAAAATTACACACAACTCAAGAAAAAATTAAATTATTTCAAATTAAAAAAATAAAAAATATCAATCATATAATAAGCCTTCAGCAGCTAAGCAATGCTAAAACACTACCAAAGCACAAAACATAGTTTCATGCTTTTCCTAGCATTTTTTGACATAGACATCTCTAGTGACTGGGCTCAACCAAAAAATTTGTGCGTCCCAAAATCGTTACTGTGAGTCTATCTCTCTAACAGACACCCATAATCTCAATGGAGCAGTAAGCAGATTCGGAATGAAAATTGCAAAATTTCTGAGCGGATTTTCTCCGAGTCGATCAAAACTTTTTTCTCTACTGATCGGTTGCGATTATGGGTGCCTGTTGATCAGAGCCCGTTTTGTGGGATTATCTCTTGTTGGCTGTCCGGGTTTTAAATTTTGTGTTGGTGCTGTTGGATTCCGCGTCTTCGGGATGTTCGACCGCGTCTTAAATTTGATAGCTTACAGCGGAAGTAATTTTTTTATTTTTTTCATAACTTTCCACCAAATAAATGCTAGCGAATAGCTAATGTGCTGTGAAAGAAATAAACGTCGCTAATTTGCAGAAATTACTCAGGGCAATAAAATTTACTGGAAAAAATGTTAAAATATTAGTTAGACTCTGTCTTTGGAGCGCTTTTATATAGCATTATTTGCTCATTTGATGTTTCGAAACAATTCAACTCTGATGATGAGATGATTTTTATACTCTAGATGAAATCTGAGAGTATTATAAGTTTGCTCTAAGGTTTATAACGCTAAGAAATAAGGCTCGGAGAAAAAAATGAATGATACAGAAGTTCATATAATCACTCAAAAATCTCAAAACCGGATGTCCGTCCGTCCGTCTGTCTGTCCGTCCGTGTCCTCTCTAGCTTGAGAACGCGTTGAGCTAGAAAGTTCAAATTTTGTATACGTCGTTTTTAACAAAAAAGTAAGGTCAAGTTCGTGAACGGGCCAAATCGCTCCACCCCTTCTACCCCCTCCCATACAAAATGACACAATTTCGCATTTTCACTATAAACGGATTTGCTCAAAAAATATAAATGCTATTGATCTGAAATTTGGAATATATTACTTTTATGATGATATAAATCTCTGTACAAAAGTTATTTGAGTCGTCCCCTTCCTTCCACCACCTCCCATACAAACTGCACTTTTCCATGAAATGCTCTAAACCAATTTACTCAGTGCGTATAAAATTGACCGAGCTGAAATTGTGCACTAAATATTTATTTAGAATTATTAGTAAAACCAAAAAAAAAATTAGGCGATTAGCTTTACCCCTTCTAACCCCTCCCATACAGAATGACACAATTACACAACTTTATAAAAAGTCGATTTTCATGAAAAGTATAAATACTACTGATCTGCAATTTAAGACATGTCAAAAGCATGATATTTATAGTTATTTCTGAAAAGTCATTAAAAACTCGCCCCTCCTTCTATCACCTCCCATACAAACTGCACTACTTCACTACATCCAATACACTAATTTTCTCAGTACCTATTAAATTTTTAAATTCTAAATTTTGTATAAAACATTTTGATAGCAACCTTACCGTCATGTGAAAAAATTAGTTCAATGTCGTCACCCCCTCCCCTACAAAATTTCTTAAGATACTTTCATCTAGAGTATCGCACGATTGGGCTTTATGCCCAATCGTACTCCTGTTATGTTTTTTTTTTGTGGCTTTACATTCGATTAGAGGATTCGTTTACGATGGCAATAGTAGAGGAACGAATGCATAGAGCAAACAAACAATTGGAACTTTGTTTCCATCAAATAGAAAAAATCTGGACAAGTCGGGCGCAACTTTATTATTCTGGGGACAATCTACAGGTTAAGGTGGATACAGAAGACTAAGTGAATGGATTTCCTAGAACAGGGCTCAATTATTTAACACTCAAATGCGATTACGATCAATAAGCTCCAGAATATATTCTCAAAAACGACTGAAATAGTTTATTTATGCAAGTTTGGGTTTGTATGGAAGGGTGAAGGTAGAAAGGGTGGGTGGATATTGCTAAGTTTTTAAATGATTGCTTGTATCACGATCAAAATTGTCTGTATAGAATGTTAGTTCTATAAACAGAGTTGCTTAGAATTCCTATGAAATTCGGTATATTTTATATTTATTTATCAGAACAAGATAGTTTACATAATAATAAATTGCTTAATTTAATTTATTTTAATATATCCTAACATAGTTAAATTTACCTTAATTAATTAAACACAATTTGATATACATATATGGTATATGAAAGGCACTGGTGGAAGGGTCAAACAGGGTGTGGGGACATTATAAAATGAAGCGTAGTCTCAGTTTGTATGTCAGCTTATTTATTGGAGGTGTATAGTGTGCGCTGAATTTGTTACGAGAGTCGTTTGATAAGTCCCTGGCCCAAGTAAGAAAAAAGCATTTTTTCCGGAAATTTTTTTTTTATTTTTCAACATAATCTCCCTGGAGGTTAATACATTTGGTCCAACGTTTCTCAAGTCCTTTTATACCGTTCAAAAAGAAATTTTTGTCACAGTCTGCAAAAAATTGGGAAACGGCGTCTTTCACCTCTTGGTTCGATGAAAATTTTTGTCCACCGAGGTGAGTTTTCAATTTAGGGAACAAAAAAAAGTCACATGGGGCCAAGTCGGGCGAATAAGGTGGGTGGTCAACGATGTCATACCGCAAATCGTGTAATTTGGACATGGAAACCGCGCAGGTGTGGACAGGGGCGTTGTCGTGGTGGAACAAGATCTTCGTTGACGATTCGCGTGACACGTCAACTTAGAATGGCTGCCAAAAACAAACTGTTACCTACAGAAACCTGAAAAAATTCATGAGACCGTTCGAAAGTGCCATCTACCTAGCGACAGCAAAAACTTTTTCGTGAAACCACGTTTTGTCATTTGGGCCAGGGACTTATCAAACGACCCTCGTAAATACTCTACAGCATCTGTTAATAGGTTCATTTTGTGCGTAATCAGTACGATGTGCATATTCCTTAAGTGGTTTTGAATGTCTCGTCAGCCAGACATTGTCATTGAGTCTGAATTTATTTGAGATATGGTCAACCTTAATATCGCCATTCAAAACATCTAAGGTAAAACAGGATGTGAGCATAGTTTTTCTAGAACCAAGCGGTAAAAGGTTTAATAATTGCACCCTAACTGTGTAACTGTCTAATGCGAAGGTCGTGAGTTCAAATCCCGGTCGACGCATAATTCCAAGCACACTACCTGCTTGAATATACCTTGGTTACCTCAATCTACGAAAATGAAAAATTCGTAGATAGAGGGTTGTGCGAAGAGCTAACAACTCCTCCGCAAAAAATAATGAAAATGTTAAGGAACCTGAAGTTCAGGAGGCCAAGGCCCGATGTAGCTGTAGCGCCATTGAAGAAGAAGAAGAACTGTGTAGGGTGGAAAGTTTTCAAAGTCTTAAGGATCATAGTCCCTAAAAGCAATAAGAAGGAATTGCTTCTGGATTGACTCTATTCTGTTGCTGTATAACGGGAAAAAGGGGTCTCAAATGGGACATACATATTCCAGAATAGGGCGGACAAGAGAACAGAACAAAGATTTGGTAAGCCATACATTCTTAAGCTCTTTGGCTCTTCTCTTAATTAACCCAAGAAGTTTATTGGCTTTTGAAATTATTCGATTATAGTGAGATTTGAAGCACAGTTTGTTGTCCAGTAGTAAGCCGAGGTCCTCAATTTGATCAACACGGTGTGGTTGAGTTCCACTTAGGACATAGTCATAGTGATATGAGGATGATTTACGTGAGAAGCTTATAAGGTGGAATTTACTGACATTAAGCTCTAATTTGTTCTGAATGCACCAATGATCTAGCGCAATAAGATTGGATTGCAGGAATGCGGCATATGGGAAACACTTTCACCCTTTTTCGGAGGTTTAGGGTGCAATGTTTTTTTTAGATCTGCAAGTTTTTATAGTATTTTTATGTTTCAAAAGATTTTATAAAAAAAACGCAAGTCTATAGGTGCTAATGTTTCATCTGGGAATTTCCATCAGCCACTTACATCCGAGCATACACATATGACGGGCTGAGAACCAGAGGGGTGCAAATGCAAATTAAATTTTTTTCTTGATAGAGCTTTACTTTATTAATCTAATAATAAAGTATTGTAATCGAAAAATTTTGCTACCCTGAAATTTAATTTAATTTAAATTAGCCTAAAAATGCAAAAAAAAATCCGTTTGTCTGTACGCCGTACGCTCAGCGCACATTAGCTACCAAGCCCTTGAAGATAGAAATTTCATTTTCTGGTGGATTGTAGGTGCATGCTGATCTCAGGCGGACACAAATGAAGTTAAGGGGAGACCGGGGAGCACTAGAACCCAAAAATACTAATTCGAATATTCGAAGGGGGGGGGGGGCTAAAAACAAGGTGTCAATACCCCTCTCGCTCTCAGCCCGTCATATATTAGATATGCAATTATGTTTCTTCAAAATCTTACCGACGTATAACGATGTGAATACCATCAACGCTGAAAAATCCTGTTCCAAAAGGTCAACAATTAATGAAAATCATTTTTTCCAGACATTTTTAAATTCGTCAAAACAGCAATAGGTCCAAGGTACATGACTTTCCTTTACTCCAGTTCAAGCAAAGATTAATAATCTGTCTGATAGTGAAAATAGCATCAAAATTTGGTCAATAGTTTTCCGTGATAGTGTTACAAATAATGATATAAACAGATAGCCAAACCGGCAGGCAGACAAACAGACGAAAATTCCAAACTTGAGTTCATTCATCTCAACAACGCCAACATATTCGCTATCAATACTTTTCAAAATATTCTACGTACAACTTCTGTTACGTGTTTATACTCTAAATGAGAGTAAATTGTGTTTACCTTACCGTTTGTAACTCTAAGAAAAAATGCTCGCACAGAGTCGCAAGGGAACAGAAATATTTGTTGTCTATCCGCCTGTGCGTCTGTCTACAACATAACTCTTGACCACTTTAAGCTGTCGTGCTGAAATTTATTGTGTGTAGTTTTGAGCAAAAAAGAAATTCTGAGTTCGTGAATCGGCTACATTCTCCATCCTTCGGCCACTCCCATACAAATTTCATGAAATTACCCAATTTGAAGATGATGAGAATGATTTTTCAGCTATCGACTTAAAAATAAGGTATAATGATCTGAATATCATTAACGTCAAAAAATATTGATCCGATCTCCTTACTCCTACTACCTCCTCACATACCTATGTATATGTAAATGGATAATTTTCAAAAATGGATTTATTCAGTTTTCATTGCAACCAGCGAAGCAAAAAGAACAAATTAATTTTATTGAATATGTATTTGGTTGCAATTACCTATTTCAAAAAAACTATCAATATCACTCCACTTTTTTATCCTCTCAAAATTCACGAAATTTCGAAAATTTAGTTAAATTATTTTTCTTCAAAATGGTCAAAGTTATTAACTTTAAATTTTGAGAAAAGTATACCTATTATTGCCAATATCATTGATGTCGAAAAATTTAGTTTTGATTCGAATGCTCCCATACATGTGCACAATTTTGGTGAAAGCATTTAATCGATTTTCATTGAAATTAGAAAAACTATAAACTTCAAATTTTGCCAGAATTTATCCCTTAATAATTGTAATAAACGCTAAAAAAAATATCAACTTTGCTTCACTCCTTTTATCCCCTCCCATTCAAATTTTTGTATTGGAAATTCAAGATAAGTAGTTTTTCTTTCGAACTTATGGGAGCTATCGACTATAAGATTGTAACTAAGCAAGGTGATTATAATGTTGATAAGCAATTTTAAAATCATCCAAAACTTTCCACTTCTTCTACCACCTCCCATACAAGTGCCATAAATTCAGACAACAATTGTTAAATTTTTTCGAAAATTATGAAAGCTATAAACTTTAAATTCAGCATGAAACATTTTACATACGATGTTCGGTGTCATACACAAATAAACTGCCAACAAGTCGGGCGAAACTTTATTATTCTTGGGACAAGTTGCGGATAAGTGGAAAGTCAATATGCAGGTTAGAGTGGTTAGGGAAGGCTAAGTGAAAGGGAGTTCTTGGGCAGGACTGTTAACAATATTTCATTCGTTTCTGTAAGTTTGGTTTTTATGAGGGGAGGAGTAGGGGTAATAGTAAGGGTAGGTGGATGTTAATAGCTTTTTAATTAATTGCTTGAATCACGTCCAATATTCTCTGTATAGAATGTGTTTCATAGACGAAGTTGCATAGAATTTTCATAAAATTCGGTGTATTTTACATTCATGAAACCGAACATTTGTATGGGAGGGGGTAGAGAATATAGGGGAATCGTAAAATTTGATACGCAGTTTTATTTCGAGTCTCTTGTAAGGTGCTTGTATAGAATTTCAAGTTCGTAGCTTTTAGTTTGTTGGTTATTAGTTGATTTAATGAAATTGGTCGAAATCATAGTTTTGTATGGGAGGGGGTAGAAGCGCAAGCGCGATTTAAAAACTTTTAAAGCAACTTCATTTGAATTATTTTTTTAAGTTTTTATGCCAAATTTGAAATTGATAGCTTATACGAGTTAGCTGATAACTGATTTTTTAAAAATGCTCGAAAAAATAATTTTGTATGGGAGGGGGTAGAGGAGGTAGGGGAATCGTAAAACTTGTGATGCAATTTTCTTTCATTTTTAATGTAAGGTGCTCGTACGAAATTTCAAGTTCGTAGCTTTTAATTTGTTGGTTATTAGTTGATTTAATGAAATTAGTCGAAATCATACTTTTGTATGGGAGGGGGTAGAAAGTCAAGCGCGATTTTAAAACTTTTAACGCAATTTCATTTTAATTATTTTTGTTAGTTGTTATGCAAAATTTCAAATTGATAGCTTTTAAGAGTTAGGTGATAATTGATTTCTTGAAAATGGTCGAAAAAATAATTTTGTATGGGAGGGGGTAGAAGTGTTAAAGGTTTTCGACCAGTTAATATTTCGTATATTTAGGGATTTTTTTTAAATGCATTTCGCAAATTTTCAAATTTCTACCTTAAAATTTCACTCAAAAATTTTCAGTTTATGTGTTTTTTTCAATGCACATGAAACACCTTGTGCACGTTAGACCGGGGGGGTCGGTTTATAACAAATATGGATCAAGTTATTATTATTTTTCTATGTGGATTAAATATAGGTATTCACATGCAAAATTTTAGCTTTGTATCTTTTACCAGAGCTCTAAAAAAATCACTCAAAGTTTTCGATATTTTTGCTTATTACCTCTCTCCCCTTACACCTCCCAACTTAAAATTTTTACCAAAATTAAGTATTATGTAGTTCTACAATCTGACAAATTTTTGATTTGATATCTGTACTATTTTTGGAGATATAAGGATTTGTAATTTTGAAAAGTGCGCCATTTTTGAAATGCTCCCCATTTCCCCCCACTACTATTATTTCAACATGTTATATTTTTTTTATATTTGCCTAGTATAGCTTAATATAAGTTTTAAGTTTCAATTACATAGCTTAAGAGATAGTTGAGATATTATTTTTTAAGTGTTTTTCTTTGCACCCCCCCTGACCCTCCCCCTTACAATAATTAGCAGCTTTCTAAGCTGGTTCCGATGAAACTATATGCCACCTTGACGGTCTCTAAATATGATTTTGTTATGATAAGTAATTTCGAAGATATAATCATTTGAAAAAAAAATTCGGCCGACAATTGGTTCTAAGCACCCCCTTTTCGCACCCCAATGGATAAAAAAATTAAATTATTTTTAAAAGTTGTCCCACAAACCCTTCTATATTAATGTTGAGTTTCAACTTCCTAGCTGTTACCATAGTTGAGATATTTGAATTCGTATTTTTCGGTTTAAGCGCTCCCCCCGCCTCCCCCTGAACCCGTATACCTTCGAAAATGGGTATCCGCCTGAGATCCGCAACTATCTACAATCCCCCCAAAAATGAACTTTCTATCTTGAAGGGTTTGGGAGTTAATGTGCGCTGAGCGTACACGTCGGCGTACGGCGGACGGCGGACGGCGTACAGACAGACGGATTTTTTTTTTTTGCTTTTTTAGGCTAATTTAGTCATGAAACGCGAAAAAAAAAAAATTTCAGGGTAGCAAACTTTTTTTTTTTTTGTGTCGATCACAATACTTTATTATTATAATAATAAAGTAAAATGATATACCCCCCTCTGCATCAGCCATCTCCCAAACAAAAGTCTTTAGTCAATCTTCGAAGAATTTAAGATGACGTATTTTCCGGTACATTAAACTCTTTCCCATTTCATCTCGAGTATCATATGATTGGGCTTTACGCCCAATCATAATTCTGTTATGTGTTTCATTTAAATTCGCCATTAATGAATAGAAAGATTGTTCCGAAATATCCACAAGAACTACCTTAACAACCTACATTTTAATACGTTCGTTAAGTTTAAAATAACATTCAATATGAATAGGTGATTTTTTAAGAATATATAATAATCATAAAAACCATTTTAAGTGGTTATGTACTATCATTAACAGCAGTTTTTATAGTTCCACTTCATTCACAAAGCCATTAGATAATTCCGAGCGCCACATTAGCATCTTCTTATTTATTTATCATAGCCATAATATTCATCATTTTGCCGAGGTACACTTATCAAAAGAAAGTATCATTTACAACAACATGAAAAATATCATTTTAATATTCCTTATATTGACAACAAGTCAAGTTTAACACATTGATCGCAAATTTAAACCAAAAAATTAGCACTCATACTAAACATTATCATATTATAAAAGAAAAAAAGTTCTATCTTTCTATCTATACCTTGACTGATTAGTAGATTATCACTTCAAGAGAAGCACTCAGGTGTTGTTGATGTTTCACTGCACGTGAAAAAACGCACTAAACTCCAAGATGTTTTCAAATCGACTAAATACGATCTACAAGTAACTGAGACTTTTAAAGCTTTCGCTATCTAAAGTCGAAGTTGAGGCTTAAACATTTATAAAGACCGCTCTAAAGTACAACTAGAATTGATTTTTTTCATGCAAAATAATAGCGTGTAATAGACTTCACGGAACAATTTGTTTAGCAAGTATTACGCGAGCTTAGAGATACTTCAGAAGGGAAATGAAAAGTGTAAGCGACACTTGACCGACGACATTAACGCGATTTAAGCCGGTCTTGATCTTTATGGAAATTCATTAAGACGGCAGCTTCTTCAATAGTATTAAATAAATTATCATCGGAATAGATCGACGTATATTTTAATTTAATTAAAATAAAAATGTGAAATTTTACTTGATTTTCCCTGTAGCATGACCTTTGGTAAAGTCAGTATGGAGTCTCAAACGATTATCTCAATTCAAAGAATTTCGAATATTATTATTTTTTCGTTATTAATCTCAATGATTTCTGTATAAATCGTTTTTTTCCGCCCACGCTATGATCATTTGATGATTAATATTTATTTTTTTGTTAAAGCTTCTCCACGAATTTCAAGACCATCTGCGTATTTGACCAAAGTGTGAGAATTGCGAGAATAAAATTTGGTTTGGTATGTTTTTGATCGAAGAATGTTAAGTTTTTCGATTTGCATTTATTTATCACGAATTCAATTAAATTTTATCCTGGCTTGGCAATAATAAAAACGTTATCGTCCGTTTAGCTCTATCTTGCCTCCTTTTTTTATCTTAGCGTATATGATAATTTGTACATGCCTCTTTTTGCGAGATAGCAAAAAAAAAAGGATAAATATAATATGTAGAAATTAATATAATCTCAAACTCAACGAATAATTTAATTTTTATTGCTTATAAAAAATGGAAAAAGAATTGAAATAATTCAGAGCAAAATGTAACATAAGTTGTCAAGAAGAATATAAATCCAGTTGATTCGGCGAACATTTTTTCACAATCTGAATTAATGCATTTCATACGAAATGGCTTTTTTTATTCAAATCAGTTCAATTTTCGAATAAATAAATAAGAAGAGAAGATATATACGTAGTTAAGTCGTATCAAATAGAAATAGAAAGAAAAAGTAGCTTTGATCTATATAGAAATACTTATGCATAAGTTTAAAGATGAATGCACCCATGCAGGAGCAGAATGATTAATTCCTGTGTAAAATGAGATAGGAAAGAAATCTTTTCTTCATTTCGGACGCAAAATGTCTTTATCACCTCTCACAAAATTTGTTTTTTCGAAAGTTCATTTCATTTTCTTTGCAACTCTCGAAACAAATTTTACAAAGCATACCACTTCTACCACCTTAAATACGAAATATTACAATTTTATAACTCACTATAGTTTTTATTCGAGTTCTTTATTCTGAAAGTTTTTTTTTATTTTTATTTAAGGATTGAAAATGTTAAAAGACTACAGTCGAGGAAAACGCGCACGCACCTCGTAGTAGTGTCGGACTAAAGTCCCAGTAAAACACCTCCTTGTCCCAGTAAAACATCTCGCTTGATCACAACCTATCATTATGATCGACTAATGATTTATTTATCAAAATTGTAAGATTATTATAGATAATACATCGTTCAATAGGATGGCTAATAAAACCTCAACTTTTGGTCAAAATTCGACTGTTATCAGCATTCAATATATAGCTTCCATCTCCATATTTGCATTTGTTTGCAGACGTTGGTTGTGCTTTACTGCATATTTCTTGAAAAAAATTCTGAAAAAAATTCAATTCACAAGCCGTGGTGTAAGTCTTTACATTTAGCTCTTCTTTTTTTCTTTTTTATGTCCTCTTTCCATTTTAATTTAGCATCTAAATTCATACCTAAATACTTAGCTATATTCGAGTAGAGAACAGCTAGATTGTTGATAAATATTGATCTTTTTGTAAGCAAAGTTAATGTGTGTCGTTTTCGTTTCATTTAATTTAATGCTCCAAAACGGTGGCCAGTGTCCACATTGTCTACCGTCCTTTGTATTTTTTCTGTAACATTCTCTGCTCTGTTGTCGACTGCAAGTGGCATCCGCAAATGTAGCTATATATGTGCTATCAGTGAAATATCTCTGGTACATAGAAGATACAGTATTGGACCGAGATCACTTCCTTGAGGGATCCCAGCAAGAATTACCTGCAGTTCTGAACAATTTTTCCCGTAGCGTACTCGAAAATATCTGTCTTCTAAGTACGATTTCAGGATCTCATTGTATTGTCTAGGTAAGTCTCCATGTAGTTTGTACTATAATCCTTCATGCCACACTTTATCAAACACTTGCGTAACATCCGAGCAGATTCACTACAAAAATTTCTTCTCAGCTTTCTCAGTTATGTTAAAATACGATTACTTGATCTATCGTAGTATGTTTGTGTCTAAGCCCAAATTGGTGGTTTAGGATTAGATTTCTATTATCAACTAGCAAACGTCCGCGACTTCGTCCGCATAAAAATCGCAATAATAAGTATGTTTTGAGAATGTATTTATATACATAATCTGCTTACTAATGGCTCTTTGAACACAATGTTTTGTATTTTGTTGGAATCAATCAATCAAATTCCTGTTAAGACCCCCTATAGGGGCATAGGACAGAAAAAACTCTCTTCCACAAGGCGCGATCCTGACCATCGGCCTTAAGCTGTTGCCAGGACTTGTTTATTCCTCTGGCCTCCTGCTCAACTGCTCGCTTCGATGTGTTACATGGTCGACCAACCCGACGTCTTCCTTGAGGATTATAATCCAGAGCCTGTTTTGCGATATTTTGCTCTGGTTTCCTCAGAGTATGACCGATCCACTGCCACTTCCGCCGTTGAATCTCAATACCTATTTTAATCTGGCCAGTTGTACTCCAAAGTTCGAACGGTCACTTTCCACGTAGTACAACCATACAACAACACAGATTTGACGCATGCGTCAAAAACTCGCAGCTTCGTGCGAAAGGAGATCTCTCTTAACCTCCAGAAAGGGGAAAGGATACCGAAGGCCTGACGAGCTTTATTTAGCCGAGCCTCAACATCCTTTTCGGCTCCGCCGTCCATGCTGACAATGCTTCCAAGATAGCAAAAATCTGGCACCTCTTTCACATCCTGTCCGTTAAGAACAATCGGTGTGCTTGCGTTCGAACCCATGTGCATGTACTTGGTTTTACGCACATTTATTTTCAGTCCCGCCTCTTTGCATTTAGAATGCAACGAGCGAACATTTGACTCTAAGTCCGAACGGTTATGTGCAAGCAAACACACGTCATCAGCATAATCAAGGTGACTTAAGATGTTAAATAGTCTCCATTGAAACCCTTACCTTCCCCACCTTCCAGTGCAGCTTTCAAGATGTCATTTATTACCACCAGAAACAGGGCTGGTGATAATATGCAGCCTTGTCTGACACCCGTTCGCACAGGGAAGCTCTCGGACAGCTCTCCTCTATGCAAGACGCGACACCTTGCATCTTCGATTCTTTAATCATAGCTATGACCTTATCTGGAATACCTCTCCTACGCAAAGCATTCCATATGTAATCTCGCTTAACGCTGTCGAAAGCCTTCTCGAAGTCTACAAACATGAGATGTAGTGGCGAACCCATTTCGGCTGACTGCTCTAATATTTGTGTGGTCGGTACAAGACGACCCTTTACAGAATCCAGCCTGATAAACTTCGAGAGTGCTCTCGACGACATCACTAATCCTATTGAGAATTACCTTAGCCATAATTTTTGATACGGCAGTAAGTATACATATACCACGCCAATCGCCACAATCCCGAAGGTCGCCCTTCTTCGGAATTTTCACAATGACGCCCTCCTTCCATTCATCGGATATCTTCCCTCACTCCACACCTTAGTGAAGAGTGGGAGGAGTATATCGGCTGTGATTTCCGGGTCCGCTTTGAGGAGTTCGGTTGGTAGCCCGTCTATACCTGGAGCTTTCCTTCCCGCCATTGACCGAATGGCGGAAACTATCTCTTCCTTATCTGGGGGATCGTCCCTAATAGAGGATTGTTGCGGTTGGATGTTTGGTAGTTGTTCTGTTTCCGGAATATCTTCCTCTGACAAGATGTTTAAAATATCAGAGAAGTATTCCTTCCATCGCCGCAACTGGTGTTCACTCATATTAAGGAGAGTTCCGTTGACATCTCTCACCAGGTGGTTGGCGGTGAAATTCCTGTTCGTCAACTGTTTCATGATTTTGAAAAGTGAACCCATATCCCCTAGGCAAGCCGCAGATTCTGCCTTGTTTGCCAGATCTTCAATGGCCTTTCTCTTGTCGCGTCTAACAGCCCTCTTAAGCTGTATATGAGCATCGCGGTATTTCTGCCTCAGCTCGGGCGTTCGTTGGTTGACATTGGGTTGAGAGATGATTGCCAGTTTGGCTTTTTTCCGATTGCCAACCTTGACCCATGTGTCTTGCGACATCCAGGGTTTCTCACCGCTTTGCACATATCCCACAGATTCTTCAGCACTAGTTAGAAAAGTGTTTCTGGTTGCCTCCCAATTGGCGTCCAGTGTGCGCATTTCATATTCACCCAATGTGGATGACTTTTCGCGTAGAATAGTGGTGTATTCGCGTTTTTTGTTGGGATCTCTAAGCTTATCCACATTAAGCTTGCGCCGCATTTGAAGAATTTGTGGTCGTCGGATAGCTGCTGTACACAATCTCAAGCAGGCAACCATCAAGTGGTGATCGCTCCCCACGTCAGCTCCACGTTTCGCTCGCACATCGAGGAGACATCTTCTCCATCGGCGACTTATTTGCTGGAATCAGAACCAAAATTATTAAGATGATACCATGATACTCGCATTTGAATGGGAGAGGCTCGTGATCAAATCAATCCCGTGATTTGAGATCATATACGTATTGAAGAGCATTAAGGACATGACATAATTATAGCTTGTGTTAATTAAAAAAAAAAGCCCAAATAAAATAACATTAAACTTTAAAACGTAACAGGAGTACGATTGTGCGTAGAGCCCAATCATACGATACTATAGATGACATCGAAATTTTTGTGATATTATGAAATTTTGTATGGGAAGTAGCTGCACTGAACTAATTTGTTTCACATCATGCTACAGTAGCTATAAAAATGATTTGTACCAAATTTAAGCTTCAAAAACGTAGTGCATTGAATGTAATGAAATTGTGCAATTTGTATGGGAGGTGGTAGAAGGAAAGGGGGCTTTTGGTGATATTTCGAGAAACAACTATAATCAACATGCAATTGATATATTTTAAATTTCAGGTCTGTATCATATACGCTTTGCAAGAAAATCGAGTTTTTGTAACCCGTTGGATTTGTGTCGCATTGTATGGGAGGGGGTAGAAGGAGTGAAGCTACTCGGTTAATTTTTTCCCGATATTAAAAATGCTAATTAAGGATTGAGTACAAAATTTTAGCTCGATGAAAGTTATATGTATTGGGAAAATTAGTTTAGAATATTTCATGAAAAAGTGCAGTTTGTATGGGAGGTAGTGGAAGGAGTAGGGGGTTTTAAGTGAATTTTTGAGAAACACCTATAATCATTATGCAATTGATATATTTTAAATTTCAGATCTGCATTATTCACGCTTTTCAAGAAAATCGAATTTAAGTAAAGTCATGGAATTGTGTCACATTGTATGGGAGGGGGTAGAAGAATTTTTTCCTGATATTAATAAAAATGCCAATTAAGGATAAAGTACAGCATTTAAGTTCGATGAAAGTTACACGTACTGAGAAAATTGGTGAATAGCATTTCATGAAAAAGTGCAGTTTGTATGGGAGGTGGTGGCAGGATTAGGGGGACTCAAATAATTTGTATACCATAGATCATATTTCTGATAAAAATAGTATGTTCTAAATTTCAAATGATTTGCTCCAATGGTTTTGAAGAAAATTTGATTATTATATATTTTTGAAAATGAGTCATTTTGTATGGGGGGGAGGAAGGCGTGGAGGTATTGAAATAAGACCACACGCAGATTAAATCTCGGTGCACATCTAATAAACTGTGAAAGTTTCATTACAATGGGTTAAGCCGTTTTTGCGTGAAAACCGGAAAGACAGACAGACAGAGAAATTTTTTAAAAACGTGTGTTTCTGCTTAGTTATTGCTAAAATAAAGCAAAAAACTTATTTATAGCCATTTATAAACAAATAACAGACAAACACTACAATTATATTTATATGTATAGATGATACGAATTAATTTTTTCAAAAGCAATTTTTCGAAAATTTTGACATCACAGGCAAGGGTGATATGGGCCGGTACGATGTTACTTCGAATGGTGGTTTTCCTGGCTTTGGAATAACAATTACTATAGCAATCTTCCAATGTCGAGGAACATGTTTCAGCTTAAAACATTAATTAACTTCAGAAAAGCTTGGTTTGGTAACTTTTTCATAATCTGCCTAGTGATGATATCATAACCTAGTGCCTTTTTGTTGCTGAGATTATGTCTATGCAAATTCCTTCAAAGTGATAGATGGTATTTCGGCTTCATCCACTTTTTCGATTAAATTTACACTTTCAACTGCTTTATCCTGCGGTCGAAAAGCATTCAAGAGATCTGCTTTCTACTGTTGATTTCCAACCCATTTACCATCATCTGTTTTTAGTAGTGATTCATGTAATTGTGATCGTTTTATCTTTTTGGCTGTTTTCAAAAGTGAATAGTCGGTATTTTTGTCTGCTGTTAGGTTATTTAGAAATCTAGTGAAGGACTCACTTGTTACTTCTGTGTTACGTCTTTTTAGTTGGTTGCTCAGTCGGTTAAATATGGTTTCATTACCCGGACATCTTGCCAACTGCCATTTTTTCCGTGTTTTTCGTTTCTTAGTGGTCACTTCTTTAATTTCTCTCGGATACTTTGTTGCAACTTGAGCGTGTTGGAGGAAAGACACAAGGGGAGAAATTAAATAAAAAAACGTTTTCTCTTCTGATCTTAACATGTCAAGCACTTATAATATATTGAATTCCAATTGTTCTTTTGTATTACATTTATTTATCCATAGCATGCTGTGTGTTGGCGTTTTCGTATTACAGTTTTTCTATTTTGACTATACTTTTAATTTTAATTGGTATACTAGCGCGTATTCCATATTGTACAAGTCGCGATGAAAATTTCTATTCAATTCACTACAGTACCCCCTCTCTAGCGTAGCGATTAAATTATAATATGGTGATAATTGATACTATTATTATTTTTATACTTTTTAGAAAATATTTCAACTTAAATTGTTGTCAAAACTGACTCTTTTTCGAACTTCGTTTTATTTTGTTCTTTGCTTAGTATACCAAAAGCTGGTTTCAAACGATTTGGGTCGTCCTTTCATCTCTACTACAAAATGTTTTCTGAATCGCCTGACAACGGAAAATGGTCCATCAAATGGAGGATTGAGGGGAGGTTTCACTTTATCAATTCTGACAAATACGTGGGTGCAGTTGTCTAAAGACTAGGGTATAGCCTAGTGGGTAGTTGGTCTTGTAATGCGAAGGTCGTGAGTTCAAATCCCGGTCGACGCAATATATAATTGCAGCACATTCCCTGCTTGGATATACCTTGGTCACCTCAATCTACGAAAATGAAAAAAAATCGTAGAAAAAGGGTTGTGCGAAGGACTAATAACCCTTCCACCATAAGTAATGGAAAATGTTAAGGATGCTGAATATCAGGAGGCCAAGGTCCGATTTGAGCTGTAGCGCAATTGTAGAAGAAGAAGAAGTTGTCTAAAGACTTCGGAACAAATTGATTTGAACCTTTTGAACAACGTGGCTCGGTGGGTCTAATAGTTCTCTTATGGTTTCTCAATCTCTCAGTGAAATTATTAGATGTTGATTCATTGGATAGTGTGCTATTGCACAAAAATTCACCAGGAATTTTGAGTGGCGAGCCATTTCGGCTGGCGAGCATTTCAGATCTTCTTCAACCGATACTCGAAGTCCTATTTATTATTATTTATTTAAATAGGGGATCATGCGAGAGCACTGCGACCTTCTCGGCCTATTGTGCGTTTATTGCCCCTTCACCCTACCATATCTCAGTAGCTTTAGCTAATCTGATGATCTTTAAGGGAGCCATATTGGCTAGTTCTTCGGTAGAAAGGAACCCTTTCCCAGTAAGATTGTGTCTTTTCCTAGCTACTGCTTCACAGTGGCATAGAATGTGTTCTGTCGTTTCCGATTCTTCGAGACAAAGGCGACAGATGTCGGTTTCAGCTAAGCCCATGTTTTTGAGGTGGTGGTTTACTCCACTGTGCCCCGTCATTAGGCCGATTAGAATACTAATATCCTTCGTACTGAATTTTAGGATATCCTCCACTTTGTTCTTTTGTGGTAGGATCAGCTTTTTTGAGATTGACAAGCCTGGATGTATATTCCAGTAGATTTTATGTTCTTGTTCTACCCATTGTCTAATTATAGTGTTGAAGTACCCCTTTGGTTTTCCGCAGAAAGGTTCTGGACCAATAAAATTAGATTGAGCACCGATTTTTGCTAGGTGATCAGCCTCTTCATTTCCCTCAATTCCCATATGTCCTGGTTACATTATTCCTTTTCCCCAGGATTATAAGGTTTTGAAGGCAGTCCCATACTATCTTTGATCCATGTTTATTGGACGCAAGAGCTTTGAGAACCGCCTGACTATCCGATAGGATATAAATAGATTTGTTGCGATGAGCTCTCCTTATATTTTCTTGGATGCATAGCTCCATTGCAATTAGTTCGGCTTGGAAGATTGTGGCTTCTTTACCGAGAGGTTTTGAAACCGCGAAGTTAGGCCCTTTGACTCCGGCTCCTGTCCCCTCAGATGTGCGCGATCCATCTGTATACCAGTTGGTTGACCCTTCTTCTATGTCAGATAGCATGGATTGCCAGTCCTTGCGTTCCCTGATAATAACTTTGAAAGGGGTTTCAAAGTTGAATTTTGTCGGCATGGCGTCCGAAATAGTGGAAGTTAAAATCTCCATTTTTGGGTCCCTTAGGATTTTGAGATGACCTCTAAAATCCCCTGGTTTGTAATTATTTTTCTCCTGTAAGCGTATCACCCCTTTAATAGCCTCCTTCTTTATTTGGAGATGTATAGGAGGGATGTCCAGGAACATTTCCATTGCCGCTGTAGGAGAGGTTTTCATAGCACCTGTGATACCAAGACATGCTAGCCTTTGGATTTTTTGTAGCGTAAGCTGTGCTTTACGTTGTAAGATTTTAGTCCACCATACCGTTGATCCGTATGTGACTATAGGGAGAATGATTGTTCTGTAGCACCAGTAAATCATTTTGGGCTTTAGTCCCCATTTTCTGCCAAACAAGCTTTTACAGGCCCAAAACGCCTTTAGTGCTTTGGCATGAGTCCTTTCTATATGTTTATTCCAGTTGAGTTTGCTATCTAATATAATACCTAGATATTTTACCTCATCTGAAAGGGGTATAGGTGTTCCATTTATTGAGGGAGGTGTAATGTTGACCTCTCTTCTGTTTGTGAATGGTATTATCTCAGTCTTGCTTGGGTTTATGTTTAAGTTCTTAGACCGACACCAGTTCATTATCACCTCTAACGCTGATTGAATTCTTTCCGAAATTATTGAATCGTGTTTGCCTCTAATGATAATGACGATGTCATCAGCATATCCTATTGCCTCGTATCCTTGGCTTTCTAGACGGTCCAGAAGCTCATCTACTACCATTGACCAAAGAAGTGGAGATAGTACTCCACCTTGGGGACAACCCCTATAGGTCTGTGCAGTCAATGTGCTATCACCTAGATCCGTGGTTGTCGTTCGGCTCCTTAGCATGGCATGTATCCAATTTGTTGTTGCCGCTTCCAAACCCTTTTTCCTAGCTGCCGCTATAATTGCTTCATGGGGAGTGTTATCAAACGCTCCTTCTATATCTAGGAATGCGCAAAGGGCAATTTCTTTGTAGTCTTTAGCCTTTTCGATTTGTTTAACCAATCTATGAAGGGCTGACTCGGTTGATTTACCTTTTTGATAGGCATGTTGGTTCTTATTTAGACAGACCCTCTTGGGCCCCGTTCTTATGTGAATGTCCACTAACTTCTCCATCGTTTTGATAAAGAAAGAGGTTAGACTTATAGGGCGATATGACTTAGGCTGTTCACTGGGACGGTTCCCTGCCTTAGGTATAAATACCACTCTCGCTTTCCTCCAGATTTTAGGGATGTATCCCCATGCAAAACTTGCTTTAAAGATCCTCGTCATTGTTGGCATTAGGATCTCTATCCCCTTCTGCAGTAGTGCGGGGAATATTTTGTCTACTCCGGCTGATTTGTAAGGCTTAAAGGTGTTGATAGCCCATTTGATCTTTTCCGGAGTGAAGATTTTACCAGCAATACTTTTGCTGGACGGAGTTTGACGATTCATCCTTTCCTCTACCTCTAAATCTTCATTGTTATTGATTATCTTACAGCCTGGGAAATGTGTTGCCAGTAACATTTCAAGAGTTTCCATGCTGCTTTTAGTTAAGGACCCATCCGGTCTCTCTAATAGGCCGATGTCTACCGGGGTGTCTTTTGACAACACTTTTTGTAGTCTTGATGCCATTGGAAGATCATCTATTTCTTCACAGAATTTACTCCAAGACTCTTTTTTTAACTTTTTTAAAAGCTTATTATATTCAGTAAGGGACTTCCTATAATCGTCCCAGTTACCTGAGGTTTTAGCTCTATTAAACGATTTTCTAGTTTGTTTGCGTTTTACCGCTAATTCCTCGTTCCACCAAGGAGTTTGTTTATCCCTTTTTTTGTGTAGAACTGGACAACTCTGTTCGTAAGCACTAATGATATTGTTTACGAGTTGGTGTGCAGTTTCATCAATACAGTCCGGACTGCTTATTATTTTGTGTTCGATACCTATTTCGTACTCTAATATTGACTGGTAAAGATTCCAATTGGTACGTTTAGGGTTTCTGTATTGTTCCATGTAGCAAAATGTCGTCTTGATATCAAAGCAGATATGCCTATGGTCTGATAGCGACGCATGTTTTGATAAGTGCCAATTTTCACACTTATCAGCCAGGCAGGGGCTAGTAATGGTAAGGTCCAGTACCTCCTGCCTAACTGAATTTATGAAGGTCGGTGTATTACCTTTATTTAATATATCTAGGTTGTTAGTAGTGAGAAACTCCAAAAGCGACTCACCTCTTTTGTTGATGTCACTGCTTCCCCAGATAGTGTGGTGTGCGTTTGCGTCACAGCCCAGGATGACCGGTAGCTTGTGGATTCTGCTATATTCCACTAGTTCCATAACGCCTTGAGGTGGATTATCCGGCTCCTCACCAGGAAAGTATGCCGAGGCGATTATGACCTCTTGATATCCACCTGCCCTTGGTATTTTCACCAGTGCAGCAACTAGATCTGTCCTAATGAAAATTGGGATATTTAGATAATTGATCTCAGATGATATAAGAAGTGCTGCCCTTGGCCTGTCGCTTCTTCTATCATATATCAGCTTACCTATTTTATTTGGAATTCCAATTATTTTACCATGCGCGGCCCTTGGTTCTTGTAGGAGCGCCACATGAAATTCCTCCTTTGCAAATCTCCACGTCAGAACGTCCATCGCCACTGCTGCACGATGGAGATTTGCCTGGATGACTTTTATTTTATTAATTTGCTTGGCCATCGTTGGTAGATTGCGGATTACCGCTCCTTACCTCCTTGGCCTTAGGGCGTAGAGTCACACTCGTAAATTTAAACCAAATTCGGTACCCTACCTTTTTTAGCTCCTCCATGGATTGGCTGTCGATGGAGAAGGTAATTATGGTGTTTGTGCCCTCTTTCCTTCTACCGAGGATCTTCCAGTTTGAGGCGCACAAACCGTCGTTTTGCGAGTCGATGAGGGTTGTGATAACCTCTGTCGAGTCTTCTTCTTGTGGGAAGTATCCCGTGACCACTTCCAATCGCGGAATATTTTCTTCCCGGACAGCCATGATGTTGGTCGAGTCGTCCGGCTTGATTGTTTTGGCTGTTAGCTCAAGCCACGATGCGGTTTTCTCGTCCCCGCACACTGCTAGCATCCACCCTGGTTTGAGACTAAGTCCGCAGAACTTAGGCTTAGTTCCCTCTTTAGACGCTGCCGGAATCCTTCCCAAAATGGTTTTTTGAATTGCAGCTAACTGCTCTGGGGTAAGGACTTTGAGCGGATGCTCGGTATGTATTAGTCCAATCCTAATACCTTTTACCGCGTCTCTGTAGCTTATACCCGACGTTGATGGTTGTACCTCTACTGTGGGTCTGTACACGACGCTCTTACTGGCGGTCTTTTGCCTCTTGCTTTCGTTTCCGGCTGAAGGCGGTGTGTTTGATGAGGTTCTACCTCTTTTTACCGCAGATTTTTGTGCCGGTGCTAACGTGTCCTTCATAGGCAAGCAGGCAAGATCGTATGCCTCGTTAGCATTTTTTCCCTGGTTACGATGGTACATATACCTTCTTCTAGCTGCACCTCCTAACCTCTTCTTGTTTTCCCTCAGACTTAACTGCTTTAATTCCGCTAATAGCAGTTGTTCGTCCGTTTGGGATTTTTTTGCGGTTTTTCTATCCGCTTTTAATGGTGGTCTCATTATCCTTTTGTCGACGGAGGTATTAACCTCTGCTGTCGACAGTCCATTTTCTGGAGGAGTGCTTATATTGCTGCCCTCTTCCGTTGCGATATTAACCGCTGTTTTTGATGCATTAGAGGAAGCATCAACCTCTTGTGTGTTTTTATTTGTTGTTGTATACATGTGATTCCCACGAGAAGCGCGAGAAAGTAAAGTCACCCCTGGCAGAGCTCCGCATTACCAGGGGAAGGCTTATTAAAACTGGAGGTCGCCCGGTATCCAGAGTTCGCATATTTATGGTTAGTTACCCACTAACCATTCATCCATTGGCATATGCTGTTCCACCGTGGATTAGGGGATTTTTATATGCGAGGTTTACTCCTCTAGCGTCGTACTTTATTAAGGTCACCATATAGGTAGTACGTACACCTGCGGATCACTTCAGGGATAAATCCCCTTGTAACCATATAGCCCCCTGAAAACTGCCTAAAACATGACCAGTCCAGATTTCAAGAGGATCCATGCTGTGATAGGATACGGAACCGACAGCTAGGCTGATCGGTTTTAATCCCCCCCATCACATCCGCCCTAGACCATAGATAGGTTACGGAGCCGACATAAGACTGTTCGACTTAATCCCCCCTATCTTGATAGGTTACGGAGCCGATAGCAAGCTATTTGGCTTAATCCCCCCTATCAGTAGATCTTTTAGCGTTACCCAGTCTGCACCGCGTGGAGGCGATCTACCTAGCAGACCTACTCGAAGTCCTAACATGACAAAAGCTAACTCTTCGCTCCAATGAATGGTGTTGCACCTGGCCATTAAAGATGCTTTTATTTGTCTATGTAATTACTCTACCATTCCATTGGATTGTGGATGGTAGGAATTTGTTCTTAGTCTGTTCGTTCCAAGGAGACTTCGAAGTTCGGTGAAAAGCTTTAATTCGAATTGTGAACCTTGATCGGTTGTTATTGTGGTGGGGACTCCAAATCTTGGAATATACTGGCATACGAAGGTCTTTGCGACAGTTACAGCTGTCATGTCTTTTATTGCGTAGGCTTCTGGACAACGTGTGAATCGGTCGATAATCGTTAAAATGTATGAGTGGCCATCTGACGGTGGAAGGGGTCCGACTAAGTCTAGGTGAATGTGCTCGAATCTGCCAGCAGGGATCGCGAAACGGCCTGGGGCAGATTTGGTGTGCCTATGCACTTTTGCTTTCTGGCAGGAAATGCACGATTTTACCCAATTATTTATGTCTTTAGCCATGTTTGGCGAAAAATAACGGGAAGTAATGAGTTTTCTTGTAGCTCTAATTCCTGGATGCGAAAGTGAATGTAATTTCTTGTAGACTTCGTGCCGTAGAGGTTGTGGAACATATGGTCGATTTTCTCCTGTTCCAGTTTCACACCAGACTTTATCATTGTAAAAGGGGATTCTTAATAGTGTCATTTCTACTTTAGAGTTAGGGAATTTATTGCCAGATATAAGAGTCTGTAATTCTGTGTCAGATTGTTAATGCTTTACGAAAAACGAATGGTTGAAATTTTGGTATGTCATAGAAATTTCGGCAATCGGCTACAATGTTGTCTTTACCTTTAATATGCTTAATGTCCGTCGAAAACTGAGCTGTATATTCTAAATGTCGAGTCTGCCTTGGACTCCTCTCGGTTTTTGATTTAATAGCGTATGTTAATGGTTTGTGATCTGTAAATATCACAAATAGTTTTCCTTCAACGAAATACCTAAAGTGCTTGACAGCTAGGTATATTGCGAGGACGTCACGATCAAACGTAGAATATTTAATTTCTGCTGAGGATAGCTTTCGTGAGAAAAAGGCTAACGGCTGCCATTGCTGGTTGTGATGTTGTTGAAGAACAGCACCTACTGCTTCATCGGATGCATCTGTTGTTGTGCTTAGTGTGGCTGTATTGTCAGGATAGACTAGAAGTACCGCATCACTAAAAGAGTGTTTGATTTTTTGAAATGTATCATTACAATATTCGGGCCTCGAAAATGTTAGCTTTGACTTTGTTTTCTTTTCATTTTGAATCGATGTAAGATGTAAATGTATAGGTGCTAAAAGCTCAGCTTAGTGTGGTATGAACCTGTGATAATAGTTTACCATACCTATGAAGCGTTGCGTTTGCTGAATAGATCCAGGAGTCGGATAATTGGCTATGGCTTCTGTTCTATTCTTTGATGGAGTTATGCCATTTTTAGAAATAGTGTAACTCAGGAAGTCAAGAGTAAGAACTCCGAAAATTCATTCACTGAGTTTTATGCTTAAGCCGTATTTAGCTAGTCTTCCAAAAACAAGATCTAAATGCATTTTGTGTACTGATTCGTCCTTGCTGGCTATTAATATATCGTCTATATAGACGAATACAAAATCTAGATCGATTAGGACTTCGTTCATGAAACGCTGAAACGTTTGTTCAGCATTTCGAAATCCAAATTCATTACAGGAACTCAAAGAGACCGAACGGAGTTGTAATAGCTGTTTTGTACACGTCTTCCGTTGCCACTGGGATTTGGTGGTACGCACGGAATAAGTCGATTTTTGAGAATGTAGTGCAGCCAGCCAACTTCATTGTAAAGTCCTGTATATGAGGAATAGGGTAGCGATCTGGTATGATGACAACGTTTAATCTAGGGTAGTCACCGCTTGGCCGAAATTCTCCAGTGTCTTTTTGCGTTAACAAATGAAGAGGTGAAGACACCGAAGATGATGAAGGACGACAAATTCCCAATTCGGTCATGAGCTTGATTTCTAGCTTGGCTGCCTCATATTTCGTTGGATCCAACCTACGTGGCTTGGAGAATGGCAATGGGCCTTTAGTTAGAATATGGTGCGTAACGCTGTGTTTAGCTGAGTTTTTAAAATTTGGTGCTGCGGTAACCGAAGGGTATTTCCGTAATATATCTCCTTAGACGTTATCTATTGTGTAGTTGACTGGAGTAGGTGTATTTGTGTTAATAGATTTAGCATGCGTGAAAAATGTTGTTTTGCTGTCAATTAATCGCTTGTTTTTTATATCAACGAATAATGCGAACCTCTCAGTTAAATGCCCCTACCAACACGCCTATCTGAAAGGTAGATCCACTGACACCGCCTTGCATGTGACGGTAGCCGCCGTAGAGAAAGCTTTCCATCAAAAAGAGGTTGCACTCGGTGCCTTCCTACACGTGGAAGGCGCGTTCAACTACATAAAGACCTTGCACAGCCATAATGTGGAACCTCTCCTGACTGCATGGATAGCAAAGCTTCTTCGTTCACGGAAAATCGTAGCACGAGTGGGTGACGAGACAAGGAAAGGCTCTGTTCACAAAGGAACGCCACAGAGCGGTATAATATCACCTCTCCTGTGGGTCCTAACAGTGAATGAACCCCTTTCCATCTTAAATCAGAACGGCTACTCCACAATAGCATATGCAGACCATCTTGTCATCATGCTAACTGGTAAGTTTGAGCAAGTTCTAGGAGACCTCATGCAATCCTCTTTACAACTGTTAGATAGCTGGGCACTAGATAAAGGACTTACTATTAACCCACAAAAAACAGATCTGGTCCTCTTCTCCAGAAGAAGAAGACCATATGCTTTCAATCCACCAAACATTCGAGATATCAATATGGTCCTCTCGAATCAAGTTAAATACTTAGGTCTGATTCTTGATAGCAAATTATCCTTGAAGGCCAATATTCAAGAACGAGCAAAAAAGGCTACGGTAGCCTTCTTCGCTTGCAAGAAGACATTCGGTTTGAGATGGGGCCTTAAGCCGCACCTCATCCACTGGATGTATACCAGTATTGTTAGACCAATTATTTGCTATGGTGCGCTGGTGTGGTGGCCCGCGGTGGTACTAAAAACCAACCTGGCACCCTTACAGCTGATCCAACGGATGGCATGTCTGTGCATAATAGGTGCCCTTAGAACCACACCGACTGCAGCTCTGGAGGTGATTCTCTCACTACCCCCACTTGATCTTTTTATAAAACAAGCAGCGGGTCTGGCAGCCATTAGATTAAAAACCACTAAATCGTGGTCAGCGCCACAAATTGGTCATGGACAAATTCTAAACGTCATTAGAAACGCAAACTCCCTTTTAGACCGCGAGTATGATTGCATGAACTAACCGCAGGTTGAGAAACGGAAGTTTCACATTAAGTTTCCTGAACGAAACGAATGGGCAACAAATACGATACTCAGCACCTGTATAGGTTCTCATCTCTATACGGACGGATCTAGAACTAGCCAGGGGACAGGTGCAGGGATTTATTCCCACGTCCTCGACATCCAAACTTCATTTCATCTTCCAGAACACGCGACAGTGTTCCAAGCAGAAGTATTGGCCATTAACGAGAGTGCAAAAATTATTCTTGATAAGCAGAACAGTCTCGGAAATTGTTACATTTTCTCGGACAGCAGGGCTGCGCTTCAGGCACTCCAATCCTACAGGACTACATCCAAACTAGTGTCCATCTGTAGACACAATTTAAATCGCCTAGCGGCCATAACGGAAGTTTTTCTAATTTGGATACCGGGTCATAGTGACCTGCTAGGAAACGAGGCGGCAGATACGCTTGCACAGCAAGGATCTGCTAATATCAATTCCACTAGGAAGTCAGTCGATGTAGCACCAACAGTGCTGAAGACTAGCTTCAAACAGACTATTTTGAATTCTTTCTTGGCGGGGTGGCGGCAGTTGGAAAGCTGTAAAACGGCCAAATCCTTTTGGGAAGAACCGAACAAAAATATTACAGCTCAGCTGTTACAACGTAGTCGCTATAGTATCCGAACTATTGTCGGCCTGACCATTGCTTGCTAAGGCTGCGTTCATTTAGGATGCGGATCGCGAGCGACAGCTTGTGCAGAGGTTACGAGGAAGACGAAGAATCTATCGAACATTATCTTTGTCACTGTTCGCAAATCTCCAACAGTCGTCTCCTTTGTTTAGGCTCTAGATTCTTCTCAGAACTAGACGACCTCAGAGGCGTCCAACATTCGAGCCTATTAAGGTTCGCAAACCGAACCAAGTGGTTAGAGCAAGAGGAGTGACTTCCAACTTATAACAATAGGGGAGTACAATGGGCCCAACTAGATGGCCTCAGTGCTTGTGGTTCCGTGCAACCACCCTCCTACAACCTAAACCTAAACCTAATGTGTTTTTTCTAAAAAATCTGCGCCTATAATGGGCTTGTTCACTGAAGCTATGATAAATTCATGTAAGAAAGTGTGATTCAAACCAAAATCTACTTCAAGTAGTTTTGTACCAAAAGT
Organism: Chorisops tibialis; assembly: GCA_963669355.1. Taxonomy (NCBI): domain Eukaryota; kingdom Metazoa; phylum Arthropoda; class Insecta; order Diptera; family Stratiomyidae; genus Chorisops; species Chorisops tibialis. Next base: position 184,819,240 of record OY770262.1, read on the forward strand.
ATTTATGATTGTGCCATTTGCGACTGAAAGACAAGAGTTTGTACGAGAATGTTTAAAGAAATCTCTATGTGGTAGTGAATTAGTTTGTCGAAAAGGAACGAATTTGCAAGGTTCTGTACATTTTCGAGCTTGATTCCCGCACTTGAAATGATACCAGCATAATGGTCCTCGGCTGGTGAATCCTCTTCTTCTAGAATTAGATCGATTGCCAGAAGGATTTCTTCCTCTAGAAGTGGACCGTGAGTTTCTGCTAAAATTCTGTTGCTTGGTAACCATTCTCTTCAATTCTTTGATCTCTTGTTCCAAAATTTCGAATTGTGAATTTTGTGATGAAAGATAGTTTTGATTCTTCTGTTTTGGTACTTCGACCACTGCTGACACGTTATGACTATTTTGCATTGCCTCCCATATTTTATCTGCTGTGTCCAGTATGCTATGGATATTTTTGTCCATCTGGGAAATAAGGGCAATGTTTAGCATTTACTTCTGTATTGTTGGTTTTTTCTTTGTCACCAACCATATTATAATTTATATTCAGGGATAATGTATAGAGCGAAACTACAATATATCAAACGTCAAACAATAAGAATTTAAAAATTAAATTGTTCAGCTTTCGCGTCGATTTGATTTATTTTTTCCATTAATAAAGAGCTCGAGTTTTTCTCTTAATTCGTCCCAATTTGTTCGTCTGTTGGTTAGCCTTGGAAGACCTTCCTTTAGTATAACCGTTCCGCTCACCGTCAGTATCATAGAGGTATGGTCTGATGATAGGTCATCATTGCCTTCGGTATGTATGTTGTTTGCATTTATTCCTTTGACAACAAAAAAGTCAATCACGTCCGGTATTTGCATTGGATCAGTCTGCCAATAAGTTGGCGATCCCGATGAGGAGAGCTCACATTTCTGATTTCATTCCGCATGGTATAGTTCCTTACCTTTTTAGTCGTTAGTCGCGAACTCCATTTTGTGTGTTTTGCAGTAAAATCGCCACCGATGATGAAAGTGTTACCCAATGTATTGAAAACTTTTGCGTTATCCTTCTCTCGTTGGAACGTTTCTAGATGGACAGTAAATGGCTGACACTTTGCATATTTTATTTTTTATCTGGATGTGCTCTATGTTGTTTTTAATTATCACTACTGATCCTCCCAACCGATTCCACAACCAGCTTTCGAACGGAATGTGGTTTAAAGCAGGGAGATGGTCTAGCCCCCATGCTTTTCAACTTGGCACTAAAGTATGTCGTCCGAAAAATCCCAGTCGACACCAACGGGACACTAATATTAAAGTCCACCCAACTAGTAGCATACGCTGACTTCATTAGCATCATAGCACGATCCTTCCCTAGTGCTAAGGAAGTATTTGTCAACCTTGACTCCGCCGCAAAAGAAATCGTGTTGCGCATTAACGAAAACAAAACCAAAGTAATGACGCAAACAAGAAGGAGAGCGCCTAACAGACAAAACATAACAATTGCGGAATATAATTTGGAGAGTGTGGACAATTTCATATATCTTGGGGCTAATCTAGCAAAGGACGGTAATGAAACAGACGAAATCAAACGACGGATAATACTAGCAAATAAGACGTATTATTCGGTACTTCCACGTGCTCTGAAAGGCAAGGCGAGTGGTAATCGGCCAGTAGGCAAGCCACGCAAGCGATGGGATGAAGATACCGAAGCCATCTTAAAAACATAACAGGACTACGACTGGGTGGAAAGCCCAATCGTCCGATACTCTAGATGAAAGAGAATTTTTTTCATTTTAAGAAATTTTTTAGGGGAAGTGGTAGAGGGGGTGACAACATTGAAATAATTTTTCCACATCACGCTAAGGTTGCTATTAAAATGTTTTATACAAAATTTAGGATTCAAAAATTTAAAAGGTACTGAGAAAATTAGTGTAATGGATTTAGTGAAATTGTGCAGTTTGTATGGGAGGTGGTAGAAGGAATGTGATTTTATTAATGACGTTCTTACAAATAACTGTAAACATTATTTAATTGAAATATTTTAAATTGCAGATAAGTAGCGTTCATACTTTTCAGGAAAATCGACTTTTTGTAAAGTTGTTGAATTGTGTCAAATTGTATGGAAGGGGGTAGAAGGAGTGAAGCTAATCACCTAATTTTTTTAGTCTTACTAATAACTCTAAATAATTATTTAGTGCAAAATTTCAGCTCTATAAATTTCATACGTACCGAGTAAATTTATTTAGAGTATTTCATAAAAAAGTGCAGTTTGTTTGGGAGGGGGTGGAAGGAAGGGGAAGACTCAACTTATTTTTATATAGCAGATTGAAATTATTATAAAAGTAATATATTCAAAATTTCAGATCAATAGCTTTCATACTTTTTGATAAAATCTGTTTATTTGCAAAATTGTGTCATTTTGTATGGGAGGGGGTAGAAGCGGTGAAACTAAATGTCTAAATTTTTTTTGGTCTTACTAATAATTCTAAATAAATATTTAGTGCACAATTTCAGCACGCTAAATCTTATACGCACTGAGTAAATTGGTTTAGAGTATTTCATGAAAAAGTACAGTTTGTATGGGATGTGGTAGAAGGAGGGAGAGGCCACTCATAATTTTTATATGGTAGATTGATATCATCATGAAAGTAATATGTTCCAAATTTGAGAGCAATAAGCCTTATACTTTTCGAGCAAATTCGTTTATTGTCAAACTGCGTAATTGTGTCATTTTGTATGGGAGGGGGTAGAAGGGGTGGAGCGATTGGCCCGTTCACGAACTTGTCCTTACTTTTTTGTCAAAAACGACGTGTACAAAATTTGAACTTTATAGATCAACGCGTTCTCAAGCTAGAGAGGACACGGACGGACGGACATCCGGTTTTGAGATTTTTGAGTGATTATATGAACTTCTGTATTATTAATTTTTTTCTCCGAGCCTTATTTCTTAGCGTTACAAACTTTGTGGTAAATTTATAATACTCTCAGATTTCATCTAGAGTATAATTAGCAGCTGGAGGACGCGGTCTTTGGATCGAGACGATTTCAGGACGCCAAGGCCCGATTTGGGCTGTCGCGCCATTGATGATGATGATGACTGATCCTCCTCTAGCTCTATTTGTTGGATGTGGTGTGTGGTAACAGGTGACATTAGGTATATGATTCTCTAATATGGTGTGTCTCTGAAACTAGGCATATACCGATCTTTTTATTTTTCAGGACTAATTCAAGTTCGAAGATGTGTTGAAAAAGACCGTTAGCATTCCATGTGGCAACTCTTAATGTGTTATCCGTGTTTATTTAAAACACTGTTCAACTTTTCTTAAACTCACTAATTTCTTTACTTAGGGTTTTGATTGTGTTATCTTGATTATTCACTCTTTGCAGGATTAGAGATAACAATTCTTTTCCAGATGTTTCCTCCTCCTGGCACCTATTCCTCTCAATTTGTGCATATATTTTCAATTTTTCAGCTTCACCATATTGGTTTTCTATGTTGGTGCGGGGGTGCTTTTATTCCAATTCTTTTGTTTCTGGTGATCAATTTTTTTCTTACTTGTTGTGCTTTTCCTATCGGACATCCTCTGTAGCTTGCTGGATAATCAACGTGACAGTTAACACATTTGGCTTTTTGTAAAATATGAAAAATTGGATTTTACAAAAATATACACATACGACTTTCAGGAAATAATTTTTTTTAGAGTCCAGCATAAATAGAATTAAGTTATGTGAAGCCGTTTTTGTATATTCGAATTTTACTTTATTATTTTAATAATAAAGTATTGTGATCGACACAGAAAAAAAAAAAATTTGCTACCCTGAAATTTTGTTTTTTCGCGTTTCATGACTAAATTAGCCTAAAAAAGCAAAAAAAAAAATCCGTCCCGCCGTACGCCGTACATATGGACTCGTACCTCCAAGACCGTTAAAGGTAGAATGTTGATTTTTGGGTGGGTTATTAACTTGGTAAGTGAGCTCCATTATCCAAATTTTGGGGAGTGTGGGGTGGAAGGGGGAGGCGGGGGGATGGAAAAAGTCTTCACCACGAATGCAGATAGAAAGATGAAAATCAGCACACGTATAGAAAAAGCTGTGGGACATATTCCAAAAATAATTTAATTTTTTTATCCATTGGCGTCCGTAAAGGGGGGGCTAAAAACAAATTGTCGGCCGAATCTTTTTTTGAAATGGTTATATCTTCGAAACTACTTACCATAAAAAATTCATATTTTGGGACAATTAAGATGGCGTATAGATCCACCAGAATCAGCTTAGAAATAGGCTTATTATTGTAAGGGGAAGGGTCGGGGGGGGGGGTGCAAGGAAAAACACTTAAGAATTAATATCTCAACTATCTCTTAAGCTATGTAATTGAAATTTAAAACATATACTAAGCTATACTAGCGAAATACAAAAAAAATATAAAATTTGGTCATAATAGTAGTGGGGTGAAATGGGGAGCATTTGAAAAATGGTGCACTTCAAAATTAGAAATCATTATATCTCAAAATTGAGTACAGATATCGAATTGAAAATTCGTCAGAATATAGAACTACATAATTTATAATTTTGATAAAAATTTTAAGTTAGGGGGTGTAAAGGGAGGGAGGTGGTAAGCAAAAATGTCGAAAATTTTGAGTGAATTTTTTAGGACTCTGCTCAAAGATAGAAACTTTAAATTTTGCATGTGAATACATCTATTTGATATACATAGAAAAAAAATAATAATTTGATCCACAATTGTTATGAACCGACCACCCCGGTCTAATGGGCACAAGCTGTTTCATGTGCAACGAAAAAAACACGAAAACTGAAAATTTTTGGATGTAATTTTAGGGTAGAAACTTGAAAATTTGGGAAATACATTTAAAAAAAATTCCTAAAAGTATAAAATATTAATTGGTCGAATACCTTCAAAACTTCTACCCCCTCCCATACAAAATTATTTTTTCGACCATTTTTAAGAAATTAATTATCACCTAACTATTAAAAGCTATCCATTTGAAATTTTGCATAAGAACTTATAAAAATATTTGCAAAGAAATTATTTTAAAAGTTTCAAAATCACACTTGCCCTTCTACCCCCTCCCATACAAAAGTATGATTTCGACCAATTTCATTAAATCAACTAATAACCAACAAATTAAAAGCTACGAACTTGAAATTTTGTACGAGTAGCTTACAAGAGAAAGGAAATAAAATTGCGTCACAAATTTTGCAATTCCTTTACCTCTTCTACCCCCTCCCGTACAAAATTATTTTTTCGAGCATTTTTAAGAAATCAGTTATCAGCTAACTCTTAAAAGCTATCCATTTCAAATTTTGCCTAAAAACTTATAAAAATAATTGAAATGAAATTCCTTTAAAAGTTTTGAAATCGCGCTTGCCCTTCTACCCCTCCCATACAAAAGTATCATTTCTACCTATTTCATTGAATCAACTAATAACCATCAAATTAAAAGCTACGAACTTGAAATTTTGTACAAGCACACTACAAGAGAAAGAGAATAAAATTGCGTCACAAATTTTACGATTCCCCTACCTCCTCTACTCCTTCCCATACAAATGTTTGGTTTCGTGAATGTAAAATGCACCGAATCCTATGAAAATTCTATGCAACTTCGTCTATGAAACACATTCTATACAGAGGATATTGGACGCGATTCAAGCAATTAATTAAAAAGCTATTAACATCCACCCACCCTTACCCCTCCTCCTCCTCTCATAAAAACCCAAACTTGCAGTAATGAATGAAATATTGTTAAATTGACAACAGCCCTGCCCAAGAACTCCCTTTCACTTAGCCTTCCCTAACCACTCTAACCTGCATATTGACTTTCCACACATCCGCAACTTGTCCCAAGAATAATAAAGTTTCGCCCGACTTGTTGGCATTTTATTTCATTAAGATCTCAACATCTTGAAAAAATGTCTAAAATCAGCTACTATCGAAATTGGTTACTCCCACTATTATTGAGCCGAGCTCAAGTTTTTCCTTATAAATATCATCTGCAATTCTAAAAATGAATTCTCTAAATTTTTCGAAACTACAGTCTAGCCATATTTTATTCAAAATACTGATAACGTCGCATATAATTAGATCGATCTAACATTAACATTGGTCTGCGGCCAGTATTTATTTCGAAACAGATTATCGTCGAATAAATGATGACAATAAAATACAAACATTGGACATTAACGATATTTTTTCTTATAGTTCTGCACCTCTTCAACATTAACAAGAGATTTATGATATTTGATACGTCGGTTGAATCTGAATCCTGCGTACATATATTACCTAAAGATATGATTCTGTGCTAAGAACGTTATCATAATTGATAAACAAGCTGAGAAGCGGCAAAGATCTCGATCTAACGATCGCAAAGCTCAGTGGGAGATTGTTCTGATCAAGAAGATGGGGTCAAGATGTGATAACCAGATTTTTTTTAGCATATTTTATAAATTCATTTATACTTTAAACGCGTAGTATTATCAGGCTACCGACTGCAATCCAGTTAAATTCTTAATAAAATTGATAAGTTGATTTGATGGGTTCGGGTTGGTTGACTGTCGCCCGGTCCGCACACTAGTTTAATGTAATTTGTTATGATAATGCGCGGGTCGGAAAATTTACGTTCCACTTAGGATGCTGTGACATCTATTTGATGGCATTTTTTATGAGACATGATGGGCTATTGTCGATTGAAAATGGGGGTAAACGCATTCTATTTGGGTCAAAGTTGAAATAATTTGAGATGCAAGTGAAAAGATTACGTGAGATATTACAACAAAGATAATTCACAACGTTTTATATACTACAAATAAATTTTTATCGGTAGTATGAGAAAATAATCGTATTAATTAAGTTAATTCTTTCTTCTTTTTTTTCATTTTTTAATATGAATTTATTGAAATGCGCATTAATTAATTCTGTGGCCCACGCGTCTGACTTGATGGACGCGTATATCAAAATAAGACGAGTTGAAATTTTATTATACGACCACTAAAAACAATCCAGGCTTATCAGTAAAGCTTGGAGAATATTCAGTAATTTTGCAGTAAAATTAACGACGCAATTTAGATTGCAATAGGAATTTATAATTCAACACACAAAATGAATATTAATAAATATTTTTTACGTAAATTAACAAAGTCGATAATTTTGATATAAAATATTTTTTCAATACCTTCGATAAAATTTTAATATTTTAGGGGCAATGTTCGAGATGCAAAAACCTTGAAGAAAATTTGAAATATTGTGTAATGTGTTCGCCTGAATTGTAAAGATTTTACATTATTAGTCGAAAAATAATTCGGAGAAACCTAATTTGCTTCTTTGAAAATTTGGTTTTTTTCACGTCTATGACATGATTTTTCATTTTCGCAGATTGAGGTCACCAATGTATACCCAAACAAGCAGCGTGCTGGAATTATATGTCGATCGGGATTTAAACTCACGACTTTCGCATTGTAGACCAACACGCTACCAACTAGACTACAACCTGACTACAACCTAGCTTGCAGTAGATATTATTGATTTGAAATATAGGGAAACGAAACTGTGATGAAATCTGAGAGTATTACAAGTTTGCCACAAAGTTTGTAACGCTGAAAAATAAGGCACGGAGAAAAAATGAATGATACCGAAGTTCATATAATCACTCAAAAATCTCAAAACCGGATGTCCGTCCGTGTCCTCTCTAGCTTGAGAACGTACTGAGCTAGAAAGTTCAAATTTTGTACAGTCGTTTTTGATTGAAAAGCAAGGTCAAGTTCGTGAACGGGCCTAATCGCTCCACCCCTTCCATCACCTTCCTCACAAAAAACCACAATTTCGTAATTTGAAAAAAACGGATTTGCTTGAAAATTATAAAAGCTATTGATCAGAAATTTGGAATATATTACTTTAATCTACTGTATAAAAATTAATTAAGTCCTCTTCCTCCTTCCACCACTTCCCATACAAATTGCACTTTTTCATGAAACATTCAAAACCGCTTTACTAAGTACGTTTAGAATTTATCGAGCTGAAATTGTGCACAAAATATTTATTTTAAATTATTAGTAAGAACAAGAAAAAAATAGACGATGACCTTCACCCCTTTTACGCATTTGCTCGAAAAGGATAAAAGCTATTGATCCGCAATTTTTTCATGAAATACTCTAATCCAATTTATTCAGTTCGAATAATATTTATCGACCTAAAATTGTGCACTAAATTTTTTTTAGATTTATAAGTAAGACTTATAAAAAATTTAGACGATCTTATCTTATCTTATCTATATCTTTAAAAAAAATTAAATTTACTGTATAAAAGTTATTCGAGTTCTCCTCCTCCTCCTCCCACAACCTCCCATACAAACAGCACTTTTTCATGAAATATTCTAAACCACTTTACTCAGTACGTATAGAATTTATCGACCTGAAATTGTCCACTAAATATTTATTTAGAATTATTAGTAAGACCGAAAAAAATTAAACGATTACCTTCACACAATTTCACAACTTTACAAAAAGTCGATTTTCCCGAAAAGTAAGAATGCTACTGATCTGCAATTTAAAACATGGCGAAAGCATGATGTTTATAAATATTTCTGAAAAAGCCATTGAGAACTCGTCCTTCCTCCCATACAAACTGTACAATTTCACTAAATTCAATATACTAATTTTCGCAGTACCCATTAAATTTTTGAATCCTAAATTTTGTATAAAACATTTTGATAGCAACTTTAGCATGATGTGAAAAAATTAGTTCAATGGCATCACCCCTTCTACCACTCCCAATACAAAATTTCTTAAAATAAAAAAAAAATTCTCTTTCATCTAGACTCTAGATTCTAGAGTATCGCATGATTGGGCTTTACGCCCAATCGTAGTCCTGTTGTTTTTTGAAAAAGTACTAAACATTGTTGAACTACAAGTAGTTTCATCAAATTTGGTAAGAACAATGATTTAAAAAATCTGGGCAATAAGTTGAGGAAAATGAGATTATTCATCATTATCAATGGCGCGACAGCCCAAATCGGCCCTGGTACCCTGAAGTCATCGCCTCCAATCGGCTCGATTCAAATACCGCGTCCTTCAGCTGTTAATTTTTAAGATGGCCGTGCTGTCTTCATCAACAGAGTTTTCCCAGCGCTTGTGCACTTTGCATACTGGCCGGTTACCACTCGCTGTGCCTTTCAAAGCACGTTTGGGGATTCTTATTTCTTACATTTATTGTTACAAAGTGGCAATGGATCGGCCATACTTTGAGGAAACCAGAGCGAAACATCGCAAAACAGGCTCTGGATTATAACCCTCAAGGAAGACGTCGGGTTGGTCGACCATGTAACACATGGAAGCGAGCAGTTGAGCAGGAGGCCAAAGGAATAAACAAGTCCTGGCAACAGCTTAAAGCCGATGCTCAGGATCGCGCCTTGTGGAAGAGAGTTGTTTCTGTCCTATGCCCCTATAGGGGGTCTTCCCCACTTTCCAGTGCAGCTTTCAAGATGTCATTTATTACCACCAGAAACAGGGCTGGTGATAATATGCAGCCTTGTCTGACACCCGTTCGCACAGGAAAGCTCTCGGACAGCTCTCCTCTATGCAAGACGCGACACCTTGCATCTTCGTAGGATTCTTTAATCATAGCTATGACCTTATCTGGAATACCTCTCCTACGCAAAGCATTCCATATGTAATCTCGCTTAACGCTGTCGAAAGCCTTCTCGAAGTCCACAAACATGAGATGTAGTGGCGAACCCATTTCGGCTGACTGCTCTAATATTATCCGTAGGGTATTTGTGTGGTCGGTACAAGACGACCCTTTACGGAATCCAGCCTGATAAACTTCGAGAGTGCTCTCGACGACATCACTAATCCTATTGAGAATTACCTTAGCCATAATTTTTGATACAGCAGTAAGAAGACACGCCAATTGTCACAATCCCGAAGGTCGCCCTTCTTCGGAATTTTCACAATGACGCCCTCCTTCCATTCAGTCGGATATCTTCCATCATTCCACACCTTAGTGAAGAGTGGGAGGAGTATATCGGCTGTTATTTCCGGGTCCGCTTTGAGGAGTTCGGTTGGTAGTCCGTCTATACCTGGAGCTTTCCTTCCCGCCATTGACCGAATGGCGGAAACTATCTCTTCCTTATCTGGGGGATCGTCCCTAATAGAGGATTGTTGCGGTTGGATGTTTGGAAGTTGTTCTGTTTCCGGAATATCTTCATCTGACAAGATGTTTAAAATATCAGAGAAGTATTCCTTCCATCGTCGCAACTGGTGTTCACTCATATTAAGGAGAGTTCCGTTGACATCTCTTACCAGGTGGTTGGCGGTGAAATTCCTGTTCGTCAACTGTTTCATGATTTTAAATAGTGAACCCATATCCCCAAGGTAAGCCGCAGATTCTGCCTTGTTTGCCAGATCTTCAATGGCCTTTCTCTTGTCGCGTCTAACAGCCTTTTTAAGCTGTATATGAGCATCGCGGTAGTTCTGCCTCAAGTCGGGCGTTCGTTGGTTGACATCGGGTTGAGAGATGATTGCCAATTTGGCTTTTTTCCGATTGTCAACCTTGTCCCATGTGTCTTGCGACATCCAGGGTTTCTCACCGCTTTGCGCATATCCCACAGATTCTTCAGCACTAGTTAGAAAAGTGTTTCTGGTTGCCTCCCAATTGGCGTCCAGTGTGCGCATTTCATGTTCACCCAATGTGGATGACTTTTCGCGTAGAATGGTGGTGTATTCGAGTTTTTTGTTGGGATCTCTGAGTTTATCCACATTAAGCTTGCGCTTCATTTGAAGAATTTGTGGTCGTCGGATAGCTGCTGTACACAATCTCAAGCAGGCAACCATCAAGTGGTGATCGCTCCCCACGTCAGCTCCACGTTTCGCTCGCACATCGAGGAGACATCTTCTCCATCGGCGACTTATAGCCAAATGGTCGATCTGGTTCTGAGTAACACCATCAGGGGAAACCCAAGATGATTTATGATGACTCTTGTGTGGAAAAAGGGTCCCTCCGATGACCATTTGCTGAGTACTACAGAACTCCACAAATAATTCGCCGTTTTCGGGTCTCTTAATCCAAGGTCGTGAAGGGTCGACCCAAGGGTCACCATGCCTCCCCATGACGTGTTCTAGTCCAGTGTTGTCTGATCCAACCTGGGCGTTCATATCTCCCGAGATGATAATAATGTCACCTCTTGGAACACGTTCGAAGGTGGCACTCAGTTGGCTATAAAACTCCTCTTTGTCAACAGATGTTGCGGTATTAGTTGGTGCGTAGCACTGCAGAATTGTGACGTTTCTGACACTGGTCCTGAGCCTGACGACGATAATCCTATCCGAGATTGGTTCCCAGCTAATGAGACTGTTTCTCGCTCTCGGCGTAAGGACGAACGCCACGCCATTTCTGGCTTCATTTTCAGGGCCAATGAACAGAATAGTGTTTCCGCTAGGGGTTCGTTCTTCTCCTGATCCTGTCCACCTGACCTCGCTCAAGCCCAAGATTTGGATGTTATAGTGCTCCATTTCACGGTCGATCACTGATTGGCGGTGCAAGGACCGAGTAACCCCAGCTCTTCCCCCGTCATTCAATGTTCGAACGTTCCAGAAGCCAATCATAGTCCGTTTTCGAATGCCAAAAGTCGTTACCGTAGAATCAGTCCGTATCCGAGGCGATGTATCCGTTTCTCGTATCATTTAGGTCTTAAGATCACGGGTGATAAGCCCATGATCCAGTGAGTGTCCATTTGCCATTTTTAGGGCAAGCAGGACTGGCTGTGGGTGAATTCTACAGCCCCCATCCCAGAGGGGGATAGTTAGCTCAGGTCCGTGGAGTCGCTAACTCCAAAGATAGTTGCAGGAATTGGTAAAACCTCATACTACAACTACCCCCTTGCGGGGATATTAATTAATTAACCTTAATTAACCCCCCTTGTCCATATAATAATTGTCATTTGTAATTGTCGATCAGTTTGATAAAGGTCTCAGCAGAGACCGAAACGTCACGAATAATAAAGCGTAGAATCCGGAAATCTTTTCATTCAAGCCTTATAAATATTTTTAACTATGATATCGTAAGTAGTTTGAGACACGGGAAGAGGCAACTCCATTATGCGGGCAAATTTTTGAGCGCTGTTCAAGCCAATTCCTAACAGTCTTAGAGCAAATAAACTGCCAACAAGTCGGGCGAAACTTTATTATTCTTGGGACAAGTTGCGTATGTGTGGAAAGTTAATATGCAGGTTAGAGTGGTTAGGGAAGATGTTAATAGTTTTTTAATTGATTGCTTGAATTACGTCCAATATTCTCTGTATAGAATGTCAGTTCCATAGACGAAGTTGCATAGAATTTTCATAAAATTCGGTGTATTTTACATTCACGAAACCGAACATTTGTAACGCAATTTTATTTCCTTTCTCTTGTAGTGTGCTCAAGTTCGTAGCTTTTAATTTGTTGGTTATTAGTTGATTCAATTAAATAGGTCGAAATGATACTTTTGTATGGGAGGGGGTAGAAGGGCAAGCGCGATTGCAAAACTTTTAAAGTAATATCATTTCAATTATTTTTATAATTTTTTGTGCAAAATTTGAAATTCGTAGCTTTTAAGAATTAGCTGATAACTGATTTCCTAAAAATGGTCGTAAAAATAATTTTGTATGGGAGGGGGTAGAAGAGGTAGGGGAATCGCAAAATTTGTGACGCAATTTTCTTTTTTTTTCTCTTTTAAGGTGCTCGTACAAAATTTCAAGTTCGTAGCTCTTAATTTGTTGGTTAGCAGTTGTTTTATTGAAATTGGTCGAAATCATACTTTTGTATGGGAGGGGGTAGAACGGCAAGTGTGATCTAAAAAATTATGACGCAGTTCCATTTCAACTATTTTCAAATGATTTTGTGCAAAATTTCAAATTGATAGCTTTTGTACTAATTAGGTGATAATTAATTTCTTAAAAATGGTCGAAAAAATCATTTTGTATGGGAGGGAGTAGAAGCTTTCAAGGTATTTGACCAGTTAATATTTCATTCTTTTAAAGATTTTTTTTTAATGGATTTCGCTAGTTTTCAAGTTTCTACCTTCAAATTTCATTCAAAAATTTTCAGTTTATGTGGTTTTTTCATTGCACATGAAACCCCTTGTGCACGGTAGACCAGGGGATCGGTGCATAACAATTGTGGAGTTTTTATTATTTTTTCTGTATGTACAACAAATAGATGTATCCACATGGAAAATTTAAATTTTGTATCTTTCACCAGAGCCCTTAAAAAATCACTCAAAATTTTCGACATTTTTGGTTACCACCTCCCTCCCCTTACACCTCCCAACGTAAAATTTTTACCAAATTTAAAAACTACCTAGTTCTACAATTTGACAAAATTTTAATTTGATATCTGTACTCAATTTTGAATTATAACGGTTTGAAATTTTGGAAAGTGCAGCATTTTTGAAATGCTCCCCATTTCCCCCCACTACTATTTTGTCCAAATCTTATATTTTTCTCGTATTTCTCTAATATAGCTTAATATAGGTTCTAAGATTCAATTACAAAGCTTAATAAATAGCCGAGATATTGATTTTTATGTGTTTTTCTTTGCACCCCCCTCTATATGTATGTTGAGTTTTAGCTCCCTAGCTGTTACCATGGTTGAGATATTTGAGTTCGTATTTTTCGGTTTAAGCGCTCCCCCGCCTCCCCCTGAGCCCGTACACCCCCATTATTAAAATAATAAAGTAAAATCGTCTATTAATTTCGTAAGCCCTTACAATCAACGGAGAAGCCGGAATTAAAACAGGATCACACGACGCACACACTATCATTACTTTGAATCCGAGTACTTTCAGTTTTGAGTAGAACGTTTCCAATACAGTAGTCCCTCAACTTACGTCGGAGATAGGTTCCGAGAATTTGCGACGTAAGTCGAAAACAACGTAAATCGAGGGTAGAAGCAACCTCAGTCGATAAATGTACATATAAACTTTAATTTTTTAATATGAATGTATTTATTTTTACATAATTCATTTTTTTAAAGAAAGTCGTGGGTTTTCGTCTATATAAGTTTTATTTTCGTATACAATTGCGTATGTCGGCTTTTACTTGCAGCCTTCATCAAGTGTCTGTATACGACTACACGTCAAATTACAAATAGTAATGATCCTCGGTCTATAATGTATGAACGCCAAATACGAAAACTTTCCTAAGAAAATCGCGCTCACAAATTTTGGGAATTCCCTTTTACCGGGAGAAAAATTTTCACATGAATAAACATCTGTTCTATGAAAACGGCGACGTAAGTCAAGGGACGGACGACGTAATTTCAAAGGTTTGGTCTCAAAGTAATGAACGACGTAAGTCGAAAAAACGTATAACAAGGGAGACGTAAGTCAAGGGATTACTGTACACTGTTTACATTCCACGTATTCATATGTAGCATTGAAAACAGTGAAAAATTGAGCATTCTGTACTCAATAGTTTTCTCTTCAGACACAAACACCTCGTGTCTATTTTCTTAATTTTTTTGCAGCTGTACTCGTAATCATTTTCTCTTGTTCCGCTTGATATGGATTTTTTGATGGCTGCCTCTTCTTTCTCACATCCTTTCTGAGTTCCCCACATTGATGTTTATCTCGCGAGCACTTTCATTGTTTCATTTTCGTATTATTTTGGCAATAACAGCGATCAATATCGGGACGTCTGTTTGTATCGACGACCAGGCAACGACCAAGGTTCTGTGAATTTCACCTGTGGAATGCGTATACCTGAACGTCACCAACACCAACCTCACGCGGTCGGTTACACAACGCTATAACTTCGTCATTACTGCGAACTTCTTTATGAAATTTTCAGAGTACAGACACTCAAAGGATAGTGCTTTCGAATAAGCTCATTTTTGGAAAATTGATTTTTTTAACTACGCAGGTGAATGTAGCCACGTAAGAAAATATTCGTAAAAAAAAATTCCGGCCGCGAATCGAACCCGGGGCCGCGAGTTTTTCCACTGAACCACCTATACCGATGCTCAGGATCGCGCCTTGTGGAAGAGAGTTGTTTCTGTCATATGCCCCTATGGGGGTCTTAACAGGAATTTGATTTGATGACCTATACCGACGAAATTATCTCGGCAACACTTAGTAATCTACGTCATGTGACTTCAAATATATGCACAGTTTTTCATTATTATATAGATTTCAAGATTGTTAGTAGTAAAATACTCTAAAATTCTCTTTTATTGATATTTCTTACTACTTCCGTTATAGTGTGATGTGAGCTAGCGTCTTCCAGTTTCGAAATTATTTTTATGAGTATGAAATTGGTTTTCCTAACCTCCACACATTGGCACCTAAGATATTCGCATTTTTTGGACATATTCTAACATTGTTTTCCTTCTTTTTTTCAGATACCACCATCTCCTCATCACAGTCCTAGTCATAATTAAGTCAATAACAGCAACAGAAACCATAACACAAGAAATACCAAACAAAACTGAACGAGAAGGCGATTTAAAAATTTTACAAGATCATGATTCACAAAATAATGAGAATGTATCTAGAATATCAAATGATACTGCGGCACCATTAAATTTATTAAAATCTCCGATAAAATTGTATAATAAGCCCGAGACGAAGAAACGAAAATTGGAAAAGAAATCTTCTGATGATCGCCGAATAATTGGAGATTGGCGATGTCCAAACATAACAAATACACGAAGTTTAGAATGCGGTTGCGATTTACCGCATACCCTCCGATGTAGTGGAGATATTCATGGTTTAGAGGTATGTACTAAATATAGTTTTTCACATCTCCTAGTTTTTTATATAAATGTAGGAAAATAATTGTTGCAATAAAACGTGATCAAAAATCGGGCTTAGCTACTTTTTATAAATTGAAATGATTTAATTGAAATGACGAAATTTCGTGTGATTTGTATGGGAGGGGATAGAAGGAGTGTGCTTAAGTTCATATTTTTTTCAAAATTAGTTACAATTACAATAAAATTAAATCTGGCGAAAATTTGTTATATCAGCTTTAATTGTTACAATGAAAATCGAATAAATGTGTTTTTGAAAATTTTGCATTTATATGGGAGGGGTAGAAGGAATAGGGCGATCGGATCAATATTTTCTTGCTTTAATGGCATTTAAGTCGATAGCTTAAGTAGTATCGAAGATATAGCCCATTCTCGAACTTAAAGTTTCTTTTTTGCTCGAAACAAATTTCAGCATGATAGTTCAAATAGTTTGAGAGTTATTTTGTAGACAGACAGACAGACACACGGACAGACAGACAGACGGTTACTCGGATTTGAGGTTATTGAGCGACAACAAATATTTCGGCTCAGTGCGATCATTCTTTCTTAGCGTTACAAACGATAAGGCAAACACAATATACTCTCAGATTTCATCTAGAGTATAATAAAATAACACACACTAGTATCGCCTGTGGTCGAAATTCGACCAATTGTATGTGTAAAATAACTAAATTCATCTTGTTTTTGACGTAAATAATTGGAATTTAGTTGTATACAAATTCTTAATTATTATACCTATATGTATAAGTTTCATTCCCTCCTTTAAATACTAAAAAAATTACCACAATTTTTGATAATTTTTGAGTTGTAATTCAAGCAGCAATGGACGCCAATGGAGGTTCAGAAGCTTTGGAGATTGCTGTTGTTGGTTTTTACTTTCGATAAATACTCGTCTAATATTAGGCATTCTTTAATTATACATTTTACCATTTCCAGATTTACTGCCTGAAAGAGCTTGCATAAAAGCTCAATTCAGTGCACTGGATCTACAGGTCCTCGTCCGATTACCGAAGTCAAGCAGCATTGGACGCGCTTAGCATTTAAATGGGATTCCGCTTGTATGTTCCCACTTTATTTTACCTGCCTTAACGGCAATGTACAAACATGATTTTTGACTTGTGCACATATATGGCGCAGTTCTTTTTTTTTATAGGACCGAACATAATTTAGGTGGTCACTCTTTAATGCATTGTATGCACAATCAAGTCGGTATAGGATAAGTGAGCGATGGGGTTTAATGATATAGGTTTCCCTCCTTTTACAATAAATTTAAAAAAATCACTGACAATTTTTGATGCTCCCGTACTAATGTATATGATAATACAGATATTTGCATTTTTTGTAACTTCTTGGTAGTGAGATTTGTAATCATGTGGCAATTTATATGTTAAAACTATAAATTTACATTTTAAAGCTTTCAAATCAAAACTCATATGGGTACTTATTAAAGATAGTAATATTAAAATTTTACATTTTTTTTTTCGACTACATGGCACCGATTAACAGATTGAAACAGTTTGATAAAGGTCTCAGCAGTGAAATGCACTGCGAAAATATTCACCAAGCCAATAATTTTTTCGATTGAAATATAACATAATTTTAAGTCTACGCTACTGGAATCAAAGACTTATACACGACAGAGCATATCCTATGTCACTGCAACAGAATATAGTCAATACAGAAGCCATTCCTTCTCTTTGCTCTTAGAGACTTGTATGATCCTAGTGACTTTGAAAACCTTCCACCGTACGCAACTAGGCTCCAAATATTAAATCTTTTACCTCTTAGTTCTAGAAGAACTATGCTCACATCCTGTTTTACCTTAGATGTTTTGAATGGCGATATTATGGTTGATCAAATCTCAAATAAATTCAGACTCAATGACAATGTCAGGCTGATGAGACATTCAGGACTACTAAAGGAATATCCGCATAGTACAGTTTACGGACAAAATGAGCCTATTAACAGATGTTGTAGAGTATTTAACAAATTCAGTGCTCACTACAGACCCCCAATGAGTAAATTGACATACAAACTAAGACTGCGCTCTGTTTTATAAAGTATCCAAAACCCTGTCCATCCTTCTACCAGTGCCCATCTTACTAGTTTAGATTAAGTTATGTAAGTTAATTTGTTTTAAGTTACATTAAATTAAATAAATTAAATTAAAATATAAGTAAATGATTATGTAACTAAATGTCTTGTTATGATAAGTAATATAAATAAATTAGCCAAAGTTATCAAGTTATGGTAGGGTAAATGGACAATGAACGCACAATATACCAAGAAGGTCGCGCTCACGTATTCTCTAAATAAAATAAAATAAGAGTAAACTTTCGATCAAAATGATTTTTAACATTTTAAATATAATAATAACTACGTTTACATTTCTTTTTTAATTTCAGACACTAGCTCAAAGTTTACGTGCCTCTCCTTATACCGTATCTTTATTGGACTGCACATTAAAAAATGTAACATTTTTAAGTGATGCACGAATTTTCGAAAATATATCTTTGCACGGATTAGTGATTTCTTCGGGTGAAATAAAACGAGTTCATAAGTTAGCGTTTTCTGGTCTAAGCTCACCACTACAGGCTTTGGGTAAGAATTTAATTATTATTATATATCGTACATATTCATCGAAATTGATATCCAAATTATCCTTGTTAATAATTTCATAATAGCAGCGTATCACCCATCTAGGGTGTAGCCTAGTAGTTAGCGTGATGGTCTTACAATGCGAAGGTCGTAAGTTCAAATCTCGGTCAACGTAATATAATTCCTGCACACTACCTGCTTGGATATACCTTGGTTAACTCAATCTACGAAAATGACAAATTCGTAGATAGAGGGTTGTGCGAAGACATAACAACTTTTCCGCAATAAATAGAGAAAAAAATGTTGAGGAACGTGAAGATCAGGAAGCCAAGGCCTAATTTGGGCTGTAGTTCCCTTGTAGAAGTAGAAGCGTAGAACCCAAGTAGTATTCACCACCCACATCGTCGGAAATACAAGTCTCCTGGTTGCATTTTTTGTTTTCTTATTAATCTTATGTTCATATTAGTCTTCTTCTTCTACAATGGCGCTACAGACCAAATCGGACCTTGGCCTCCTGACATTGAGGTTCCTTAACATTTTGCATTACTTATTATGGAAGCGTTGTTAGCCCTTCGCACAACCCTCTTTCTACGAATTTTTCATTTTCATAGATATAGGTGACCAAGGTCATATCCAAGCAGGCAATGTGCTGGAATTATATATTGCGCCGACCGGGATTTGAACTCAAGACCTTCGTATTACAATACCAACACACTACCCACTAGGCTACACCCTAGCTGTTCATATTAATGTTCATATTAGTACTAACTTTAATATATTTCATACCTTATTGCAGGTTTGCCTAGCAATGCCCTTCTTAGTGTACCATGGAGTTCAATTTCACCCTTAACTTCGCTAGAACGTCTCGATTTATCAAACAACAAAATCAAAGCATTAGGATCATCCGATTTTACGGTAAGATAAAGTTTTTCTTGAGGCACATTAACATCATTTAACACAATTCATATTTTATTTTCCAGACATTGTTCAATTTGAATTACCTCGAATTAACCGATAACGAAATATCGAGCATAGCTCTGCGAACTTTCAGTAATTTGAAAAATCTCGAAATCTTAAAACTAGGTAGCAATCGACTGGGTGATTATCCAGCAAGCCTTCAAGCAATCGGACAATGTCATAGTTTACGGTAAGGAATTACGCTTTAATTTAACAATTACAAGACTAATAAAAAAAAACATACATTTACCCAAAAGGCATTTAGATTTACGATCGAATTCGATTAGTGGCCCACTGACTGGTGATACTTTACCCAGACTGATCAACGTCGAATTTCTCAATCTCGAAAGAAATCTTATTAAGAATATTCAAAATAAGGCTCTAGAAGGATTCGCTCGTCTGAAATCGTTATCTTTGCGTCACAATCAAATCGATGTTTTACAGGATCACGCATTTTACGGATTAGGAACTCTTGAATCGCTCGATTTAAGTTACAATGGAATCGTAGCGGTTTCAAGCTCTTCTCTCCAGCATCTTGCGCGACTATCTACATTAGATTTGACTCATAACTTCTTAAGGTAACTCGAAACTGAACCGCAAAGAAAAAATTTGGGAAATTTTATCAATCTAAATTTTTTTACAGAGCTCTAACATCCGATCTAATCGTTCCATTGCCATCATTAAAGGAACTCCGTTTGGGCGGAAATGATATCTCGATTGTAGCGAAAAACGCTTTGGACGGCGCCAAAGAACTTACAAGTCTATCGCTCGAAGAGAATCCTTTATCTTGCGATTGTTCGGTTAAACTGTTTTCGGAATGGTTACTGGCATCGAAAATTTCCGCACACGATTTATTAAGTGCCACATGTGCTACGCCGCCCCATCTCGAGGGCGCACCACTCTATCAAGTACCGATCGAATCGTTAACTTGTAACACCGACGACATTGAAACAGATAATGCAAATATTATTGAGCAATTGGAAGCCCTTTCGCGACAAAATAATTCAACACATGTTCGCGATCTTAGCGAAATGGTATATTCTGGAATGCATTAATTATGGAGTTCTTTAAAAATAATTCTCATTTAGATATCCTTGAAAGATTTTCATTTTTCTGCCGATTATGGATTGATCTTAACGTGGGCAGTTAATCTTAGTAAGGACGATTATACATGCGATGCTATTTTTGTCTATAAAGAAGAAAATATTCACGAGCTTTTGATTGATAACTCTCCGGTAAGTTGAGATTAAGAAAGGTGTTTTGTTTGTGGAGGATGTGCTTAATTCAAAGTTTATACAATATTACAAACTAAATATAAAAAAAAATTAAAACTAATTAGTTTTAATTTTTTTTTTTTTCGTTTGGAATTCCAAACTCGGTAATAAAAAATTAAGATTAATTCCAAACACTAATCTATCTGCTTGTCTATCAGACTAGTAGAGAGTAGAGTAGTGTTGAGTTAGCTGACCAACATTTAGACATTCTGATTTATTTAAATCATTATTCAATTTTAGTTTCGTCTACAATGTTTCGCAAAAATTCCAAAATGTTGTGAATTTGTATAGGTGGTGATAGAAGGGGTGAACGATTTGTTCATACTTAATGCATTATTTTATTTTTGATTTTGCCAAAAACCATACTATGGTCATTTATTATATTTAAGAAAGGACTAGCCTTTAAAAGGAAAGATTTCCGGATTTCACAATGCTCTCTTTATTATGTGTGACGTTTCAGTCTCTACTGAGACCTTTATCAAAATCCAGTTTAACAAAGGTCTCAGCAGTGACAAAATTCAGTTAGATAAAGGTCTCAATAGAGACCGGAACTTCAAACATAATAGAGCAAACAGTGTAGAATTCGAAATTATTTCCTTTTAATTCATAATGTACTGTGAAAACATTCACCAAACCAGGATTAGCCTTATTTAAAATTCCATAAATATTGAAATATGTATGGGAGGTATTAAAAGGGGTAATAATACCTCTCACTTTTACCATTTTAAAATTATCGGAAGAGTTCTAAGAAAATATTAACTAACAATTAAAAATGAACATTTTGTCAGAATCTCTTTTTACTACCTCCTATACAATCTTCGTAATTGACAAAGACTTAACTAAATTGTTCAACTTTTACATACATGAAATCTGCAATTCAAAAATTATAATATTCAATCAATTATATTCATCGGAACCCTTTTAAACCGAGCAGAGCGTAATTGTAGTTTATCGGAGCAATTGATAATTTTCTATAAATTTCAGATACATTGCGAAAGTAAGATTATCAATGGACAAAATACAGTTAGCGTCATAGTTCCGGATAGTTCGGTTCTATCGCTTGGCGAAAAGTATGACTGAATTTTAAAAACGTGAAATTATTATTAATAATTTTTATTATCCAATTTCAGCTACCGATTCTGTTTGGTTCTAGTTCAAGAAAAGAATATAAAAGCCGAATTAGTAGTGGGCTGTTCGAACATTACAAAGTTACAAACGGACGATCAAATCGGTAGTCAATCATCCGAAGTCCGATTGTTCAGTCGAAATCCTAAACCACCAACTGATCTTTCAAGTATGGAACGAGTATCGACCGGGAGCGATGAAATATCCAGAAATAGAGCGGATGATCTTAACATTAGCAGTAATCGTAATTCGAATATTCGTGGCTATTCCACACTAGATGGACGCTCCTACGAAATTTACGATGGCTTAAATAAAAGCTTCCTGCCAGGACTGGGACTTGGAATTCTAATCACTAGCATCGTCGTACTTGTTTGGGGTGCATCAAGAATACGACATAATTCACGGACCAGTCCGACAGTGACGACATGCTATGCAGCATCAGATCGAATAGCTCATATTGCAGATCCGGAAAGTGGAAATCGCTATTTAAAATTACAGGCAACCACTAGTTTATAGGAACCTTATTAATACAGAAATAGGCTTGATAGAAGCCTGAAGTTCGCGTATTTTTCAAACATTTGTGATAATATTAGTACCAATGTGCCTGTTTTTTATTATTATTATTATTTAAATATTTTCAATTAAACGAGACTAACAATTATTAGGTTTTAATGTGTTTAAGGATCTATGGATGTTTATTTTGTATAAGAAGTTTTCCATTTAATTTTTTTCTATTATTTTAGTTATACGTGCCATAACAAGTTGTGTGTTTTAATATTATTTTATTTATTTTTGCTTTCATTTTTAATTTTGTGTGTGTTATCCGAACTAATATTAACATTATTATTATTACTATTAATTACAATTAGATATTTTAAGATGTTAAAATAGAAAATAAGTTGCTTTTGTTGGATTTTAATACATAGTCCTTTTTATAGGCGAATATATTTGAAATTTTGATGATTTTGATTTTTTTATTGAAAAGCTGTTCTGCGGTATGTTTTGCAAATCCAGATTTAATTGGCGTTCATCGCCCATGGCAATGAACAATATAAATAAATATTGATATTTAAAAATAAAATAGTTTAGTATGAGAATAAGAATATATGCCTGTATAGGGGTTCAAGTGCTACACCAATAATGAACCACCCAGTAATATGGTACCACTTGAGTTGCAGTACAACTTTGTAGACCAATAAAAACAGCGCTTAGAGTTTACTAACGCAGTAAAAATCGAAGTTAGACGGCGTGGATAAATTTAGGTACTTTTGGAATTTTTCTGTGCCTACAGTGGACCACCCCTATACTAACACTAACATGAAGTATACTCTTTTTTAATGTTTTTATACTCTAGATGAAATCTGAGAGTATTATAAGTTTGCCACAAAGTTTGTAACACCAAGAAATAGAGCTCGGAGAAAAAAATTATTGATAATAAAGTTCATATAATCACTCAAAAATTTCAAAACAGGTCGTCCTTCTGCCCGTCCGTCAGTGTCCTCTCTAGCTTGAGAACGCGTAGAGCTAGAGAGCTCAACTTTTGTACACGTCGTTTTTAACAAAAAAGTAAGGTCAAGTCCGCGAACGGGAGAAATCGCTACACCCCTTCTACCCCCTTCCATATAAAACTTTTCTAATGATATCAATCTACTGTTTGGAAATTATTTGTATCCTCCCTCTCCTTCCACCATCTCCCATACAAACTGCACTTTTTCATGAAATGCTCTAAACCAATTTACTCAGTGCGTATAAAATTTATGGAGCCGAAATTGGGCAGTAAATATTTATTTTAAATTATAAATAATACCAAAAAAAATTTGATGATTATCTTTACCCCTTCTGCCCCGTCCCATACCCAACCAGCCTGATACTTTCCATTCAACAAGAAGGGCTTCCTACGGATCTAAAAGCATTACGGCCGATCTATACTCGCTTCCACGAGCACTACAATATCTCCCCCGATTCTGTTGATAAAGATCTCGCAAAATAGTCGTGTCCTCCGGGGTACCCCAAGGAAGTCACTTGGGTCCTCTTTTATTCAATATTTTTATTTCAGATCTATCGGAAGTACTACAAAATGTTTCACATTTGATGTATGCTGATGATCTTAAAATATATCATGCCATAACTTCACCCGCAGATGCCGAATTCCTGCAATCGAAACTTCTAGCACTAGATGAGTGGTGCAACCGTAATAAATTACAGCTCAATATCGGTAAATGTCACGTGATAAGCTTCTCACACAAAGAATCCACGTATCTCCATAACTATGTCTTGAATGAAACTGATCTACATCGAGTAGAGCAAATTGAGGACCTCGGTTTACTACTTGACAATAAAATGTGCTTTAAATCTCACTATAACAGAATTATCACAAAGGCCAACCAGCTTCTTGGGTTCATTAAGAGAAGAGCTAAAGAGTTCAAAAATTTATGGGTCACAAAGTCATTATTCTGTTCGCTTGTCCGCCCTATTTTGGAATATGTTTGTCCTATTTGGGATCCCTATCACCAGTTATACAGCAACAGAATAGAGTCAATCCAGAAGCAATTCCTTCTTTTTGCTCTTAGGGACTTGTATGATCCCAGAGATTTTAAGACCTTCCGCACTATGCAGATAGACTGCAACTGTTAAATCTTCTACCTCTTAGTTCTAGAAGAACTATACTTATATCCTGTTTTACATTAGATGTTTTGAATGGTGATATTAAAGTCAATCACTTTATAAATAAAATCAGACTCAATGACAATGTCAGGCTGACGAGACATTCTAAACTTCTTAAGGAATACCCACATTGTACAGAATACGGTCAGAATGAACCCATCAACAGGTGCTGTAGAACATTTAACAAATTCAGCTTACACTACACTCCTCCTACAAGTAAACCGACTTACAAACTGAAACTACGTTCTGTCTTATCTGATCACGTACACCCTGTTTGACTATCCTTCTACCAGTGTATATTCATTAAAATTGCTATATCGTTAAAGCAAATGATTTCAATAATACAAAATAATTTAATGAATTGGATTCTACTATGTTTAATTGCACTGTATTGAATTAGGATAATTTAGTTTAAGCTAATGTAAATATTTGTACTGTATTGTATTAGGTTAAAATAAAGTTTATTAGTTTAATATTTATATCTTGTTACGGTAAATAAATAAATAAAAAAAAAATAAATAAAATATAAAATGACACAATGCCGCAATTGGACAATAAACGGATTTCCGCGAAAAATATAAAAGCTATTGATCTGAAATTTAGAATATATCACTTTTATGATAATTTCAATCTACTGTATAAAAATTATTGGAGTCCTTCTCTTCCTTAAATCGCACTTGAGCAATAAAATTTATTTAGAACTAGCAAGCGCCCGCGACTTCGTCCGCGTAAAAATCGCATTAATAAGCAAATTTTTGAGAATGTAGTTAGTAATACATTATATGGGATATTTAATCCGCTTACTTTAATGGCTCTTTGAACACAATGTTTTGTATTTTGTTGGAGTCACAACCATAAATTATTAAGAATGAAAGCAAGATACTCCTATTTGAATGGGAGAGGCTCGTGATCAAATCAAATCCGTGATTCGAGATCATATGTATACGTGTTAAGGACATATGAATAGTTGTAGCTTGTGTTAATTGAAAAAAGCCCAAATAAAATGACATTGAGCTTAAAAACATAACAGGACTTCGATTGTGCGTAAAACCCCATTATATGATACTACCGATGAAATCGAAATTTTTGTAATCTTAAGAATTTTTGTGTGGGGAGTGATAGAAGGGATGACAGTACTAAATTAATTTTTTTCCCACCATGCTAGAGTAGCTATAAAAATATTTTGCACCAAATTTAAGCTTGAAAAACTGAATAGGTAACTTGAGAAACTTAGTGCATTGCATTTAGTGAAATTGTGAAATTTGTATGGGAGGTGGTAGAAGGAGTGGGGGGTTTTTGATAATTTTTCTAGATATAACTATCATCACCATGCAATTGATGTCTTTTTAATTTCAGATCAGTTAGATTCACACTTTTCAAGAAAATCGAGTTTTTGCAAAGTCGTGAAATTGTGTCATATTGTAAGGGAGGGGGTAGAAGGAGTGGAGCCAATCGGTTAATTTTTCCCGATAATAATAATAATACTAATTATGGATTCATCACAAAATTTTAGCTCGATCAAAGTTATACGTACTGAGAAAAATGGTTTAGAGTATTTCATGAAAAAGTGCAGTTTGTATGGGAGGTGGTAGAAGGAGTGTAGCGTTTTCGGTAATTTTTCTAGAAATAACTATAATCACCATGGAATTGATGTATTTTAAATTTTAGATCAGTTAGATTCACACTTTTCAAGAAAATTGAGTTTTTGCAAAGTCGTGGAATTGTGCCACATTGTATGGGAGGGGGTAGAAGGAGTAAAGGTAATCGGTTAATTTTTCCCGATAATAATAATTATGCTAATTAAAGATTTAGTACAAAATTTTAGCTCGATCAAAGCTATACGTACTGAGAAAAATGGCTTAGAGTATTTCATGAAAAAGTGAAGTTTGTATGGGAGGTGGTAGAAGGAGTGGAGGGTTTTTAGTAAATTTTCTAGAAACAACTACAATCACCATGTAATTGATGTGTTTTCAATTTTAGATCAGTTAGATTCACACTTTTCAAGAAAATCGAGTTTTTGCAAAGTCGTGGAATTGTGTCACATTGTATGGGAGGGGGTAGAAGGAGTAAAGCTAATCGGTTAATTTTTCCCGATAATAATAATTATGCTAATTAAAGATTTATTACAAAATTTTAGCTCGATCAAAGTTATACGTACTGAGAAAATTGGAGTATAGTATTTCATGAAAAATTTTAGTTTGTATGGGAGGTGGTGGAAGGAGTTGGGGGATTCAAACTATTTATATACTTGAAGATTGCATTTATAATAGAAATAATATATTTTAAATTTCAAATTAAAAGCTTTCATAGTTTCCATGAAAATTTGATTATTATAAGTTTTTAAAAATGAGTCACTTTGTATGGGAGGGGGTAGAAGGCGTGAGGGGAGAAAAATAAAACCTAAAGCAGATTACTCCCAGAGGCAGAGCTAATAATCTGTGAAAGTTTCATTGCAATCGGTGCAGCCGTTTTTGCGTGAAAGCCGGAAAGACAGACAGACAGACAGAGAAATTTTTTAAAAACGTTAAATTCTGCTTAGTTATTGCTAAAATGAAGCAAAAAACTTATTTATAGCCATTTATAAACAAATCACAGACAGACACTACAATTATATTTATATAGATTATTAGTAAGACCAAAAAAAAATAAAAGATTAGCTTTATTCCTTCTACCCCGTCCCATACAGTCTGACACAATTTTACAACTTTACAAAAATTCGATTTTCCTGAAAAGTATAAATTCCACTGATTTGCAATTTAAAACATATCAAAAGCATGATGTTTATAATTATTTCTGAAAACGTCTTTAAGAACTTGCCCCCCCTTCTACCACCTTCCATACAAACTGCACAATGTCGCTGAATCCAATACATTAATTTTCTCAAAAATTTTTGAATACGAAATTTTGTATAAAACAT
This sequence comes from Chorisops tibialis, assembly GCA_963669355.1. Lineage (NCBI taxonomy): Eukaryota > Metazoa > Arthropoda > Insecta > Diptera > Stratiomyidae > Chorisops > Chorisops tibialis. Next base: position 184,846,543 of record OY770262.1, read on the forward strand.
TTTGATAACAACTCTAGCGTGATGTGACAAAATCACTTCCCCTTCAGAATTTTTTATAATCAAAAAATTTCTCTTTCATCTAGAGTATAGCATGATTGGGCTTTACGCCCAACTGTAGTCCTGTTATGTTTTATAACTAATTTATAACCATTTTACTTTATTATTCTAATAATAAAGTATTGTGATCGACACAAGAAAAAAAAACTTTGCTACCCTGAAATTTTTTTTTTCGCGTTTCATGACTAAATTAGCCTAAAAATGCAAAAAAAAAATCCGTACGCCGTCCGCCGTACATATGGACTCATATCTCCGAGACCGTTAAAAGTAGAATGTTCGTTTTTGGGTGGATTGTTGATTGGGTAAGTAAGCTCTATTTTCTAAATTTAGGGGGTGTTAGGCGGAGGGAGGGAAAAAGTCGAAAACTACACATGCTAATATCTCCACAACGAATGCAGATAGAAAGTTGAAAATCAGTACAGATATAGAGAAGGTTGTGGGACAAACTTTAAAAATAATTCAATTTTTTTATCCATTGGCGTCCGAAAAGGGGGAGCTAAAATCAAATTGTCGGCCAAATTGTTTTTTCAAATGATTATATCTTCGAAATTACTTATTGTAAAAAATTCAAATTTTGGGACCATTAAGGTGACATATAGTTCCATTGGAATCAGCTTAGAGAGTGGCTAATTATTGTAAGGGGGAGGGTCAGGGGGGGTGCAAAGGAAAACATTTAAAAATGAATATCTCAACTATCTCTTAAGCTATGTAATTCAAACTTGAAATGTATATTAAGCTATACTAGGAAAATACAAAAAAAAATATAACATGTTGAAATAATAGTAGTGGGGGGAAATGGGGAGCATTTCAAAAATGGCACACTTTTCAAAATTACAAATCCTTGTATCTCAAAAAATAGTACAGATATCAAATCGAAGATTCAGAACTATATAATAGTTAATTTTGGTGAAAAGCAAAAATGTCGAGAATTTTGAGTGATTTTTTTAGGGGTCTGTTGAAAGATACAAAGTTTAAATTTTGCATGTGGATACGTCTATTTGATGTACATAGAAAAATAATAATAACTTGATCCATAATTGTTATAAACCGACCCCCCCGGTCTATCGTGCAAAAGGTGTTTCATGTGCATTGAAAAAAACACAAAAACTGAAAATTTTTGAGTGAAATTTTAAGGTAGAAACTTGAAAATTTGCGAAATGCATTTAAAAAAAATCCCTAAATATATGAAATATTAACTGGTCGAAAACCTTTAAAACTTCTACCCCCTCCCATACAAAATTATTTTTTCCACCATTTTTAAGAAATCAATTATCACCGAACTATTAAAAGATATCAATTTGAAATTTTGGAGAAAAACTTACAAAAATAGTTGAAATTAAATTACGTTAAAAGTTTTGAAATCGCGCATGCCCTTCTACCCCCTCCCATACAAAAGTATGATTTCGACCAATTTCATTAAATCAATTTATAACCAACAAATTAAAAGCTACGAACTTGAAATTTTGTACGAGCACTTAACAGTAGAAAAAAAAGAAAATTACATCACAGGTTTTACGATTCCTCTACCTCCTCTACCCCCTCCCCTACAAAATTATTTTTTCGAGCATTTTTAAGAAATCAGTTATCAGCTAACTCTTAAAAGCTATCAATTTCAAATTTTGCATAAAAACTTATAAAAACCATTCAAATGAAGTTGCTTTAAAAGTTTTGAAATCGCGCTTGCCCTTCTACCCCCTCCCGTACAAAACTATGATTTCGACCAATTTCGTTAAATCAACTAATAACCAACAAACTAAAACCTACGAACTTGAAATTTTATAGAAGCACCTTACAAGAGAAGCGAAATAAAACTACATATCAAATTTTACGATTCCCCTACCTTCTATACCCCCTCCCATACAAATGTTCGGTTTCGTGAATGTAAAATACACCGAATTTTAGGAAAATTCTATGGAACTTCGTCTATGAAACACATTCTATACAGAGAATATTGGACGTGATTCAAGCAATTAATTAAAAAGCTATTAACATCCACCCACCCTTACCACTCCTCCTCCCCTCATAAAAACCCACACTTGCAGAAACGAATGAAATATTGTTAAATTGACAACAGCCCTGCCCAAGAACTCCCTTTCACTTAGCCTTCCCTAACCACTCTAACCTGCATATTGACTTTCCACTCATCCACAACTTGTCCCAAGAATAATAAAGTTTCGCCCGACTTGTTGGCAGTTTATTTATTATAAAAATAATAATATCAAAGAGTAAAAAGCAAAAATATAATTTAAAACACTATCTGTTAAAAAATTATGAAGAAATACATAAAAAAAACTGCAAATTTGGAAATGCTGGAATATTCACAGTTCATAAGAGAAAGTAGAACTACGATGGAATATGATTGCTGGTGGTTTGTGTAAAAACCAATCGTCGGCCGAATTTTTTTTTTTTCAAATTATTATAGCTTCGAAATTACTTAATATAAAAAAATGCATATTTTGAGATCATTAAGGTGACATATAGATCCGCTAGAATCAGCTTAGAGGGAGGCTAATTATTGTAAATAGGCATGGTTAGGGGGGGGGGGGATGCAAAGATATGTGTTAAAAATTAATATCTCGGCTATTTATTAAGCTATGTAATTCAAACTCAGAACGTGTATTAAGCTATACTAGCGAAATACGAGAAAAATAAGACATAATAGTAGTTCAATAATGGTGCACTTTCCAAAATTTCAAACCGTTATATCTCAAAACTTAGTGCAGATATCAAATTAAAATTTTGTCAAATAGTAGAACCACATAAGTGGATACAAATATTAAGAAGGGAGGGGGGTGTAAGGAGAGGGAGGTGATAAGCAAAAATGTCTAAAATTTTGAGTGATTTCTTAGGGCTCTGGTGAAAGATACAAATTTTAAATTTTCTATGTGAATACAACCATTTTATATACATAGAAAAAATAATAATAATTTGTTCCATAATTGTTATGCACCGAAGTGGGGGTCTAACGTGCACAAGGTGTTTCATGTGCAATGAAAAAACATATCAGGGCTTTAGGCCCAATCGTGCGATACTCTAGATGAAGAAAAAAATTTTTTATTTTAAGAAATTTTGTAGGGGAAGTGGTATAGGGAGTGACAACATCGAACTAATTTTTTCACATCACGATAAGGTTGCTATCAAAATGTTTTATACAAAATTTAGGATTCAAAAATTTAATAGGTACTGAGAAACTTAGTGTATTGGATTTAGTGAAATTGTGCACTTTATATAGAAGGTGGTATAAGAAGGGTGGAGTTATTAATAAATTTCTTAGAAAAAACTGTAAACATCATTTATTTGGCATAGCAGATCAGTTGCATTCATACTTTTCTGGCAAATCGACTTTTTGTAATTTTGTTGAATTGTGTCAAATTGTATGGGAGGGGGTAGAAGGAGTGAAGCTAGTCGCCTAATTTTTTTTTTGGTCTTACGAATAATTCTAAATAAATGTTTAGTGCAAAATTTCAGCTCCATCAATTTTATACGTACTGAGTAAATTTGTTTAGAGTATTTCATGAAAAAGTTCAGTTTGTATGGGAGGTGGTAGAAGGAAAGGGAAGACTTAAATAATTTTTGTACAGCAGATTGGAATTATTATAAAAGTAATATATTCCAAATTTCAGATCAATAGCATTTATACTTTTCGAGAAAAGCCGTTTATTGTAGAATTGCGATATTGTGTCATTTTGTATGGGAGGGGGTAGAAGAAGTGAAGCTAAGGTCTAATTTTTTTTGTCTTACTAATAATTCTAAATAAATATTTAAAGCTAAATTTGAGATCGATAAATTTTATACACACTGAGCAAATTAGCTTAGAGTATTTCATGAAATAGTGCAGTTTGTATGGGAGCTGGTGGAAGGAAGAGGAGGACACTTCTAATTTTTTTACGGTAGACTGAAATCATCATAAAAGTAATATATTCAAAATTTCAGACTAATAGTTATAGTTTTCGAGCAAATCCGTTTATTGTCAAATTGCGTAGTAGTGTCATTTTGTATGGGAGGGAGTAGAAGGGGTGGAGCGATTTGGCCCGTTCACAAACTTGGCCTTACTTTTTTGTTAAAAACGACGTGTACAAAATTTGAACTTTCTAGCTCAACGCGTTCTCAAGCTAGAGAGGACACGGACGGACAGACGGACGGACGGACATCCGGTTTTGAGATCTTTGAGTGATTATATGAACTTCTGTATCATTCATTTTTTTCTCCGAGCCTTATTTCTTAGCGTTACAAACTTTGTGGCAAACTTATAATACTCTCAGATTTCATCTAGAGTATAAAAAACACATAAACTGAAAATTTTTGAATAAAATTTTCAAGTTTCAAGAAAATTTGCGAAATGCATTTAAAAATTAACTGCCAACAAGTCGGGCGAAACTTTATTATTCTTGGGACAAGTTGCGGATGAGTGGAAAGTCAATATGTAGGTTAGAGTGGTTAGAGAAGGCCAAGTGAAAGGGAGTTCTTGGGCAGGGCTGTTATCAATTTAACAATATTTAATTCGTTTCTGCAAGTTTGGATTCTTATGAAAGGAGGAGGAGGGGTAATAGTGAGGGTGGGTGGATGTTAATAGCTTTTTAATTAATTGCTTGAATCACGTCCAATATTCTCTGTATAGAATGTGTTCCATAGACGAAGTTGCATAGAATTTTCATAAAATTCGGTGTATTTTACATTCACGAAACCGAACATTTGTATGGGATGGGGTAGAGAAGGTAGGGGAATCGTAAAACTTGTGATGCAGTTTTCTTTCTTTTCTGTTGCTAGGTGCTCGTACAAAATTTCAAGTTCGTAGCTTTTAATTTGTTGGTTATTAGTTGATTTAATGAAATTGGTCGAAATCATACTTTTGTATGAGAGGGGGTAGAAAGGCAAGTGCGATTTCAAAACTTTTAAAGTAATTTCATTTCAAATATTTTTATAAGTTCTTATGCAAAATTTCAAATTGATAGCTTGTAATAGTTAGGTGATAATTGATTTCTTAAAAATGGTCGAAAAAAGAATTTTGTATGGGAGGGGGTAGAAGTTATAAAGGTTTTCGACCAGTTAATATTTCAAATATTTAGGGATTTTTTTCAAAAGCATTTCGCAAATTTTCAAGTTTCTACCTTAAAATTTCACTCAAAAATTTTCAGTTTATGTGTTTTTTTCAATGCACATGAAACACTTTGTGCACGTTAGACCGGGGGGGTCGGTTTATAACAATTATGGATCAAGTTATTATTATTTTTCTATGAACATCAAATAGACGTATTCACATACAAAATTTAAACTTTGTATCTTTCACCAGAGCACTAAAATATCATTCAAAATTTTCGACATTTTTGCTTATCACCTCCCTCCCCTTACACCTCCCAACTTAAAATTTTTACCAAAATTAACTATTATATAGTTCTATAATCTGACAAATTTTCGATTTGATATCTGTACTATTTTTTGAGATATAAGGATTTGTAATTTTGAAAAGTGCGCCATTTTTTAAATAATCCCCATTTCCCCCCACTTCTATTTTGTCCAAATATTATATTTTTCTCATATTTCTCTAGTATAGCTTAATATAAGTTCTAAGACTCAATTACATAGCTTAATAAATAGCCGAGATATTGGGTTTTAAGTGTTTTTCCTTGCACCCCTCTGACCCTCCCCCTTACAATATTTAGCTTTTATCTAAACTGATTCTAGTAGATCTGTATGCCAGCTTAATGGTCTCAAAATTTCAATTTTTTATGGTAAATCGTTTCGAAGATATAATCATTTGAAAAAAAGTTCGGCCGACAATTGGTTCTTAGCCCCCCCTTTTTGCACCCCAATGGATAAAAAAATTAACTTATTTGTTGTCTCACAAACTCCTCTATATGTGTGTTAAGTTTTAGCTTCCTAGCTGTTACCGTGGTTGAGATATTTGAATTCGTATTTTTTGGCTTAAGCGCTCCCCCCGCCTCCCCCTGAACCGGTACGCCCCCCAAAATGGGTGTCCGCCTGAGATCCGCAACTATCTACAATCCCTCCAAAAATGAACTTTCTATCTTGAAGGGTTTGGGAGTTAATGTGCGCTGAGCGTACACGTCGGCGTACGGCGGACGGCGTACAGACAGACGGATTTTTTTTTTTTGCTTTCTTAGGCTAATTTAGTCATGAAACGCGAAAAAACAAAATTTCAGGGTAGCAAATTTTTTTTTTCCAAGTCGATCACAATACTTTATTATTAAAATAATAAAGTAAAATCCCTAAAAGTATGAAATATAACCTTCAAAACTCCTACTATCTCCCATACAAAAAAATTTTTTCGACCATTTTTAAGAAATCAATTATCACCTAACTATTAAAAGCTATCAATTTAAAATTTTGCACAAAAACTTTTAAAAATAATTGAAACGAAACTGCGTCAAAAGTTTTGAGATCGCGCCTCCCCTTCTACTCCCTCCCATACAAAAGTATGATTTTGATCAATTTCGATAAATCAACTACGAACCAACAAATTAAAAGTTACGAACTGGAAATTTTGAACGAGCACCTTACAAGAAAAATGAAAGCTGCATCACAAATTTTACATTCCCCTTACCTTCTCTACCGCCTCCCATACAAATGATTGGTTTCGTGAATGTAAAATACACCGAATCTTATGAAAATTCTATGTAACTTCGTCTATGACACTGACATTCTATACAGATAATATTAGACGGGATTCAAGCAAAAAATTAAAAAATTATTAACATCCACCCACCCTTACCAATACACCTCACCCTCCCCTCATAAAAAGCCAAACTTGCATAAACGAATGAAATATTGATTACATGTTCTGGAGCTATTGATCGTATTCGCAATTGAGTGTTAAATCGACAGCAGCCCAGCCCTAAAGGGAGTTCCACTCGTGAAAGGGGATTCCACTCTAACCTGCATATTGACTTTCCACGCATCGTCAACTTGTCCCAAACATAATAAAGTTGCGCCCGACTTATTGGCAGTTTATTTTATGTTATTCTACGACAGTCCATTTTAGTAGCATGGTCCATTATTGGTACAGTTACCTTACTGTCTTATTCATTTTTCTTTCCGAGCCTTATTCCTTCAATCAATCAAATTCCTGTTAAGACCCCCTATAGGGGCATAGGACAGAAACAACTCTCTTCCACAAGGCGCGATCCTGAGCATCGGCTTTAAGCTGTTGCCAGGACTTGTTTATTCCTCTGGCCTCCTGCTCAACTGCTCGCTTCCATGTGTTACATGGTCGACCAACCCGACGTCTTCCTTGAGGGTTATAATCCAGAGCCTGTCTTGCGATGTTTTGCTCTGGTTTCCTCAAAGTATGACCGATCCACTGCCACTTTCGCCGTTGAATCTCAATACCTATTTTAGTTTGGCGAGTTGTACTCCAAAGTTCGTCGTTGGAGATCACTTCTGGCCAGAATATTCCTAAAATGCGTCGGAGGCATTGGTTTACGAAAGTCTGTAGTTTCTTGGTAAGTCGAACGGTCACTTTCCACGTAGTACAACCATATAACAACACGGATTTGACGCATGCGTCAAAAACTCGCAGCTTCGTGCGAAGGGAGATCTCTCTTAACCTCCAGAAAGGGGAAAGGATACCGAAGGCCTGACGAGCTTTATTTAGCCGAGCCTCAACATCCTTTTCGGCTCCGCCGTCCATGCTGACAATGCTTCCGAGATAGCAAAAATCTTGCACCTCTTCCACATCCTGTCCATTAAGAACAATCGGTGTGCTTGCGTTCGAACCCATGTGCATGTACTTGGTTTTACGCACATTTATTTTCAGTCCCGCCTCTTTGCATTTAGAATGCAACGAGCGAACATTTGACTCTAAGTCCGAACGGGTATGTGCAAGCAAACACACGTCATCAGCATAATCAAGGTGACTTAAGATGTTAAATAGTCTCCATTGAAGACCTTTACCTTCCCCACCTTCCAGTGCAGCTTTCAAGATGTCATTTATTACCACCAGAAACAGGGCTGGTGATAATATGCAGCCTTGTCTGACACCCGTTCGCACAGGAAAGCTCTCGGACAGCTCTCCTCTATGCAAGACGCGACACCTTGCATCTTCGTAGGATTCTTTAATCATAGCTATGACCTTATCTGGAATACCTCTCCTACGCAAAGCATTCCATATGTAATCTCGCTTAACGCTGTCGAAAGCCTTCTCGAAGTCCACAAACATGAGATGTAGTGGCGAACCCATTTCGGCTGACTGCTCTAATATTATCCGTAGGGTATTTGTGTGGTCGGTACAAGACGACCCTTTACGGAATCCAGCCTGATAAACTTCGAGAGTGCTCTCGACGACATCACTAATCCTATTGAGAATTACCTTAGCCATAATTTTTGATACGGCAGTAAGTAGACATATACCACGCCAATTGCCACAATCCCGAAGGTCGCCCTTCTTCGGAATTTTCACAATGACGCCCTCCTTCCATTCAGTCGGATATCTTCCATCATTCCACACCTTAGTGAAGAGTGGGAGGAGTATATCGGCTGTTATTTCCGGGTCCGCTTTGAGGAGTTCGGTTGGTAGTCCGTCTATACCTGGAGCTTTCCTTCCCGCCATTGACCGAATGGCGGAAACTATCTCTTCCTTATCTGGGGGATCGTCCCTAATAGAGGATTGTTGCGGTTGGATGTTTGGAAGTTGTTCTGTTTCCGGAATATCTTCATCTGACAAGATGTTTAAAATATCAGAGAAGTATTCCTTCCATCGTCGCAACTGGTGTTCACTCATATTAAGGAGAGTTCCGTTGACATCTCTCACCAGGTGGTTGGCGGTGAAATTCCTGTTCGTCAACTGTTTCATGATTTTAAATAGTGAACCCATATCCCCAAGGTAAGCCGCAGATTCTGCCTTGTTTGCCAGATCTTCAATGGCCTTTCTCTTGTCGCGTCTAACAGCCTTTTTAAGCTGTATATGAGCATCGCGGTAGTTCTGCCTCAAGTCGGGCGTTCGTTGGTTGACATCGGGTTGAGAGATGATTGCCAATTTGGCTTTTTTCCGATTGTCAACCTTGTCCCATGTGTCTTGCGACATCCAGGGTTTCTCACCGCTCTGCGCATATCCCACAGATTCTTCAGCACTAGTTAGAAAAGTGTTTCTGGTTGCCTCCCAATTGGCGTCCAGTGTGCGCATTTCATGTTCACCCAATGTGGATGACTTTTCGCGTAGAATGGTGGTGTATTCGAGTTTTTTGTTGGGATCTCTGAGTTTATCCACATTAAGCTTGCGCTTCATTTGAAGAATTTGTGGTCGTCGGATAGCTGCTGTACACAATCTCAAGCAGGCAACCATCAAGTGGTGATCGCTCCCCACGTCAGCTCCACGTTTCGCTCGCACATCGAGGAGACATCTTCTCCATCGGCGACTTATAGCCAAATGGTCGATCTGGTTCTGAGTAACACCATCAGGGGAAACCCAAGATGTTTTATGATGACTCTTGTGTGGAAAAAGGGTCCCTCCGATGACCATTTGCCGAGTACTACAGAACTCCACAAATAATTCGCCGTTTTCGGGTCTCTTAATCCAAGGTCGTGAAGGGTCGACCCAAGGGTCACCATGCCTCCCCATGACGTGTTCTAGTCCAGTGTTGTCTGATCCAACCTGGGCGTTCATATCTCCCGAGATGATAATAATATCACCTCTTGGAACACGTTCGAAGGTGGCACTCAGTTGGCTATAAAACTCCTCTTTGTCACCAGATGTTGCGGTATTAGTTGGTGCGTAGCACTGCAGAATTGTGACGTTTCTGACACTGGTCCTGAGCCTGACGACGATAATCCTATCCGAGATTGGTTCCCAGCTAATGAGACTGTTTCTCGCTCTCGGCGTAAGGACGAACGCCACGCCATTTCTGGCTTCACTTTCAGGGCCAATGTACAGAATAGTGTTTCCGCTAGGGGTTCGTTCTTCTCCTGATCCTGTCCACCTGACCTCGCTCAAGCCCAAGATTTGGATGTTATAGTGCTCCATTTCACGGTCGATCACTGATTGGCGGTGCAAGGACCGAGTAACCCCAGCTCTTCCCCCGTCATTCAATGTTCGAACGTTCCAGAAGCCAATCATAGTCCGTTTTCGAATGCCAAAAGTCGTTACCGTAGAATCAGTCCGTATCCGAGGCGATGTATCCGTTTCTCGTATCATTTAGGTCTTAAGATCACGGGTGATAAGCCCATGATCCAGTGAGTGTCCATTTGCCATTTTTAGGGCAAGCAGGACTGGCTGTGGGTGAATTCTACAGCCCCCATCCCAGAGGGGATAGTTAGCTCAGGTCCGTGGAGTCGCTAACTCCAAAGATAGTTGCAGGAATTGGTAAAACCTCATACTACAACTACCCCCTTGCGGCCTTATTCCTTAGCGTTACAAAATTTATAGGAAACTTATAATACTCTCAGATTTCATCTAAAGTATAAAAATATCCTCGATTCAAAAAAACTGGCCACAACGATTCTTTCATAACACACATCTTGAAAGCTGCACTGGAAGGTGGGGAAGGTAAAGGTCTTCAATGCAGACTATTCCAAGTCACCTTGATTATGCTGATGACGTGTGTTTGCTTGCACATAACCGTTCGGACTTAGAGTCAAATGTTCGCTCGTTGCATTCTAAATGCAAAGAGTCGGGACTGAACATAAATGTGCGTAAAACCAAGTGTATATGCACATGGATTCGAACGCAAGCGCACCGATCATTCTTAACGGACAAGATGTGGAAGAGGTGCAAGATTTTTGTTATCTCGGAAGCATTGTCAGCATGGACGAAGGATTGAGGCTCGTCTTAGTAAAGCTCATCAGGCGTTCAGTAGCCTTTCCCCTTTCTGAAGGTTAAGAGAGATCTCCCTTCGCACGAAGCGATGAAGCACAAAAGGCTCTCGAAAAGGCTACCGAAGCTGGCGATGCGGTCGAAATGGAAAAATTCAATCGACGATTGGTACGTGTAACAAAAGCACATGCGAACGAAGCAAAGGAACTTCTCAAATTGATGGGCGTTCCGTTTGTCGAGGTATTCAACACCGCAGATGGCAACAGGTAACTCTTAGTTTTTTCATCACTATCTCTCTATTCCAAACATTTCCATTGTTTCAGGTATAATACAAGAAATGCAATCGCACCAGGCGATTGTAACTTGGGGTGTCAACCTCCAAAGGGACAAAGTAGATTCCACCATAAGAAATTTAGTAGAGAGACCTGGACATGGAGAACATTCCGATCATGAATTCGGACCATGGCATTCGAACGGGAAGTATTCAGTATAAAATTTGCGTTGTATGCCGCAAGGGAAACTTTTCAGAGTGCCCCAAAATTTGTTTTCTCTAATCTCGACTTGTTAATAAAAAAAAATATGTAATCGTAGCTCACATGTGTTACGGGATGAAGAAAATCCTTCATCCTGCTCCAGATGATGGGAATTTCTTAGGCCGGGGCAGCACGATTTTGCCGACGGCTCAGGAGCTTGGGGTGGGTCATTGACCTAAGAAATCCTCATCCTAGTTCGTGCTGATACAAAACGGAATGGGGAACGGATCATGATACCGTACTACTTTATGCGGTATAAGCGCTTAGCGGGGTGTCCTGAATGCCGCTACTTGTACTTCGCGGAAATCTACATTTTCGCACATCCTCATGTCATCGATAAATACCTACCCGATTTCCGGACGAAGCCTGGGAACCCTCTCATGAGTTATTCACTCACTCATGTCGAGAATTGTATCAAATAAAAAAAAAATCTGGATACCTGTTCCTAAATACTCACACTAATCTTAACACATAAATAATTGAAAATATAAGAGAGAAATATAAATGCGTTTTCGCACAAAAAAAAACAATTGTTTTAAACATAAATTACATTTTTTTATTAAGAAGTTTTTATTTTTATATATTTTTTTTTTTGTGACTTAAATAAAAAAAAACTAAGACTAAGTACTTAGCTTATTGTATGTTGAGGCCCTTGCTGCTTCCAGTTTTATTCTTCCCTGTCGACTCGATCGTTGAGGCGATGCACTTATTCTTATTGTTTTGGTTGACTCACTCAAAAAAAATAAATATTAAACTGAAGTTTTAATTGTTTGATATTTTATTGTTATAAGTATTTTCTTTCGTTCTCCTTTTTTTTTTTTTTTTTAAGTCTTGTATTATTTCACTTTTTGTTCTCGTTTTTTTATTTTTTTGATATATTATTCACTTTTCAACCTTTTATTTTTTTGATATATTATTCACTTTTCAACCTTTTATGTTTTTGATATATTATTCACTTTTCAACCTTCAACACCCAAAAAGCTCCTCCACTCCCTATAGTTCTGTTCCTTCCTCGAACACAGTCTATTTTGTTCTCCCCCAAAACTTTTTCACTTCTTTGCAATTAGCCGGCAGACGCGAGCTTCAACGGCTTTCTTTCCAATATCATCGATAGTTTTGGCGCCAAAATATTTTATAGCAGTGCTGCCCTGGGAGTTCTTATGTCCATAATTTTTCGGTGAATTATTTGGCGCGAACTAATTTGATTATTATTATTATTTTCTTTTAAATTTGTTATTTGGTGGTGTTATTATTTCATGTTTATGAAAAAAAAAAATATAATATGTAACCTAATTGTATCTAGGAACAGTATGAGAGCAAAACCATAACAAAAAATACAGCAATAAACTGCGACCTAAATGAGGGAAGAGTAAAAATTGAATTCTGGTAAAGATTAAAGAAAAGAAATTTACAAAAAAAAATAGTTCGCAACAATCGTGGGGACGACCTCGACCCAAGATGAGATGGTTTCATGCTCTTAGCCGGGCTTTGAGAAGAAGAAAAAAAAATATACCCACGCTTTAGCAACAACAATTTAATAAAGAAAATTAGAGTTAAAAAAAAAAAATGGAATTAAAAAAACTTCGATACACAAAAAGGTATTAAACTTTAATATCCTGACCATGAAAAACTCCCATCAATAAACCATCACAATCTTCCAACTCATACGCGACATTTCCAATACGTGTTCTTACGCGAGCTTTGATAAATTTCGGTGCCAATTTCGAAGAATATTTATTCGCAGCATCACTTTGAGTGTGATTGCGCACAAAAACAACTTGTCCAATTTGCAATTCTCGATTTCTGCTTCGCAGATTATAAGTGTGGGCACCTTTACGGTAAGCAAGATCTAACTGGGCCTTAACCTCAGTCTGGGCCATACGCAATCGCTCAATATGTGGTGTAGTTTGAATGTCACCCTCCGAAAAAGAATTCAAGGATCGAAGTAGTTCATAATCATTTCCGTGTAGAATATGATGATACCCGAACATAAGAAAATGAGGAGAACACTTCGTTGCTTCATGTGTAGTGTTCCTTAACGCAGTCAATGTCTCATTCAAATGTTCATCCCAAGTGCGGTGATCATTACCGACATATGACCTTATACCAGCCAAAATATTTCGGTTCACTCGTTCCGAAGCATTAGCTTGAGGGCTATATACCGGTGACCGAACATGTTTGACACCATATTTATCGAGCAGTTTTGCGAAAGTGCGCGAAATAAATTGAGCTCCATTGTCCGAATGGAGAATTTCAGGAACGCCATAAGTGAGAAAGATCTCGTGTTCTAAAAATTTAACCACACGCTCAGAAGTAGCTTCAGGCATAGATTTCAGCCAAGTGAATTTAGTATAACTATCTAACACAATAAAAATATATTTGTTTCCTGCCCGAGAACGAGGATAAGGGCCTAAAAAATCGATAAATATTCGCTGCAGAGGTCTTTCAATTTCAACGCGATTTCCCATTGCTGTAAACAATGATTAGCAGGTTTAGTTTGTTTGCAAACTTCACACGAGGAAATAAAAGTAGAAACGTCCTGTTGAAGTTTCGGCCAGAAATAGAATCGCCTCAATAACTCAATAGTTTTTTGTATTCCGCAATGCGACGTAAGAGGACTACGATGGGTTTTTTCAATCAAAGAAAGAGTTAACGAAGACGGGACCCAAAGTTTCCAATCTGGTATATCTGAAACTGAAACTGCCTTACGACGGGGAAGGTGAATAAAAAGGTGATTGTCCTGAACGCGTAAATTCGGGAATTTATCCGGTTGATCCAGAATATTACTCACTCTGTCAACATATTCTTGGTCTTTAAAAGCGTCATTATGCAAGTTGATATGTGGGTAAGTTACGTCGGGACTTACATCAGCCAATTCAATTTCGTCGACACTATGGGCTCGTGATAAGGCGTCAGGAACAACATTCAAAGACCCTTTGCGGTGCTCAATATTAAAATTAAAGCCTTGTAATTTTAAACTCCATCTGGCCAAACGTCCAGATAGGTCTTTTTGTGACATAAGCCACTTAAGGCTCGCGTGATCGGTAATCACCGTAAAAGGATGTCCCTCAATATATGCACGAAAACGAGCAATACTTTTAACGGCCGCCAAACACTCCAACTCAGTAACACTATAGTTACGTTGAGCAGCGTTCAATTTCACTGACATGAAGGAAATAGGATGTTCATCTCCATTGTCTGATTTTTGAAAAAGAGCACCACCCAAGCCTGTAGCGCTAGCATCACATTGAATAAAGAAATTCAAAATCAGGATTCACTAAAACTGGAGCTGATGTTAATAAATGTTTGCATTCTTTAAAGGCATTCATAGCACGTTCATTCCATAAAAATTTCTGTTTTGATTTAAGTAGATCTGTCAATGGAGATGTTACCGAAGCGAAATTCGGGATAAATCTTCGATACCATCCTGCCATTCCCCTAAATCTCCGAATATCACGAACAGTCTTTGGGATCGGATAATCAACTATACCTTGTACCTTCTCGGGATCTGCTTTAAGGACACCATCACTTACAATGTAACCCTGATATTTTATTTCTTTAAGCAAGAACTTGCTTTTTTCGACATTGATAGTTAGATTTGCCGATTTCAATAACTGGGCTACAGTGTTCAGTAATGCGATGTGCTCTGCAAAGGTGCTTGAAGTAATAAGCAAATCATCTAAATATACGAAGACTTTATCATGCAGTTGATGCGGAATTACTTTGTGCATCAGTCGACACATTGACTGAGGCGCATTACAAAGACCAAAAGGCATTACCGTGAATTGGTACAATGGACGATTTGGGACTGTGAAAGCAGTTTTATCTCGAGACTCAAGTGCCAAAGGAATCTGCCAGAAAGCATCTTTTAAGTCCAAACTTGAGATGTACTTAGTGGACTGTAGTCTGGATAAAAGGCCATCGATCAACGGAAGTGGATATGCGTCTTTGATTGTAACTTCATTCACTCTACGTGCATCCAAGCACAAGCGTACTTTACCGGTAGATTTACGAACCAGAGTAACTGGAGAACACCATGCGCTAGAACTTTCTTCGATGACACCCAAGGCCAGCATCCTATCCAGCTCGTCGTCCATCAACTTTTGTATTGCTGGTGAAACTGCATAATAGCGCTGTTTTATTGGCTCAGCAGAACCAACATCTATTCGGTGCGACAAAAGAGTTGTTTTACCCAAGCCTAACTTGTTGAAAGATGGAAAAGTCGTTATAGCTTGGTTGAGTTGAAGTTTTTCTGAATCAGAAAGTTCATGCTGCATAGAATTTTCGACAGGATTCGCCAACATAAGTTCACTTAATTGAACAGGTGCTATACCAAAGGTGTCCCAAAAATCAATCCCTAGATATAGTGGATTTTTCAATGAAGGAACAACCAAGAAACGCATAATTCGCTTTTTGGACCCAAAAGATACAAGGCCTTGAACATATCCAACTACGCTGTTTGGTTGACCTTCCGCCGTAATCACGTGAGTGTCCAAAGCATGTAGGGGTAAAGACGATGCTTTTATAAATTGGAGCGCTCCGGCACCAAGAATGCTACAAGAAGCACCACTGTCGAGAAGTCCAACCAAACTGTTACCATTGATAGAAATATTGGCATGTGGTCGTGTGTCACCTGAAACATGGAAAATGGATTCCAAGGACGCACGTTTAAGTTGTCGTCGAATACGCCAGTAACGCATTGAACGATCCAAACGAGATGAAAGACGTCGCACCTTAGATTGTAAAAATTCATCAGTAGAAGATGCTAATGAAATTGCCTCCTCAATAGTTCCGGATCGGTATTCGAAGCTGCTTCGCACGTCGGTCGATTGGGACCTCTATAAGACGGCTGAGCACGATTGGTCCCAGTTGGAATCGCACTCCGCCGAAAGTTTCCCGATGATTGGTTTTTGCACCGAGTACAATTTGGTTTCAGTGTATTACGAAGACCGCAACCAAAACAGAATACTCCGCGAATGGGATTGGGACAATCCGTGAAATTGTGACCAATGTCCTGACAATTCCAACATATGGCGTGGTTAGAATTTGTCTGAACTGCAGCAAGAATGGGAGGTGATAAATCATGCGGAATCAGATCAGAAGAAATACCATCCAACTCATTGACTTGACGACGAAAATAACAATTGGCTTCAGCATCAAAGCCAACACGTTGCCACGTACTTTCAATGGCAACACATCTTCGAATTAATTGTTGCGAAGACTGAAATTGTTGTCCTGCAAGTTGCACTTGCAAACCTGGTCGCATATTTTTCCACAGAATTTGCTGAAGATCAAAATCAGTCATAGGCACTGAAAGTTGCAAACCGAGTTGTTCGATAGCATCTACGAATTCTTGAAACCGTTCTCGAGTTTTTTGGTTACGACAATCAATTATACGCCGAATATCAAGATCAGTTTGATTGTCACTATATCGTTCGCGCATCATACACCTAAGCTCGTTCCAAGTTAGACGAGGAAATTTCTCACGAAGAGCCCAGTACCATTCAACCACCTTACCTTTAAAAAGTAGATGTATATCCGATACCAGCTCACAATCAGAGATAGCATGATCAGAAGCGAGAATTTCTACACGAAAAATGAACCTATTGATATTGACGGAAGTTCCATCAAAAATAATATTCCACTTCGAAATTGGCACGTACTTACGAACTGGGCTAGAACGAATAAAAGTTTCCGAATTAGGATTAAAACGCGTACTACTTGCAGGCGGGGTTGATTGTATCTGATCCTGATGGTTAATGAAAGTTGGTTCAGTAACCGGATGAACTGCCTTTTCATTCAACGATATGTTCGAGAAATTTAAAAGATTGAGTTTCCTTGCGAAAGTGTTACCGTCAACTTTGTTCTTGCTGAAGTCGTCTGTTAGATTAAATAAATCCCTCACCGATCGAGCGGATTCACTAGCGACAACTTTAAATTTTGTATTGTGATTGCATAATAACTCAAGTCGACTGGCATAATGCATCAGACGAGTTGAATATTTCGTGAGTTCTGTAGCATTCGCCTCAGATTGCCCTAATAAGTTGGTAATTTCATCCAGTTTACCAAGACAATATTTGATCTCATACTCCGGGTCTTCCAAAACCTTACTCGGAGCATAAGCAGGACGCAAGAAAGGCTTTTCTTGCTCAAGAACCAACTGTTTCTTAAGAGCATCAAACTGATTCAAAGCGCTCCCACGAATGTCACGAATCATACATTCCATCTGAAACTCTTCGGGTTCCAAATGTTCAATATTCAACACTGACATATT
Source organism: Chorisops tibialis (assembly GCA_963669355.1). NCBI lineage: Eukaryota > Metazoa > Arthropoda > Insecta > Diptera > Stratiomyidae > Chorisops > Chorisops tibialis. The sequence goes on from OY770262.1 coordinate 184,864,172, forward strand.
GTAGAATATATTATAAAATAAACCGAAACGTAAAAAAAATTAATAGTATGGAATTAAAGAAAATATAATAAAAAAACTCAAATCATAAATCTAAGCTGAAAATTTTGCACAATGCAAAAAAAATAATGGTAGAAACTAATCAAAATTCAATTAAAACATAAAAAGAGTTCCCAGAACTCCACCGGAGAGATAAGCATTCATCTTCGACACAAGTGTTTGCCTTCCGTAAGCCAAAGTTATTGAGTAGTACAGTATCATGTGGAAGAGACAGGATTTAAGGAGGGATTTGAATTAAAAAGTAATTTATTTTAAATCTTGTATAATCTATTTTCCAATGAATCGAAAGCTCTAATGATTTGAATTCTATTACTAACGAAATTATTCGAAAGATTAAAGTTTTTCTTTAATCGACGGACCCGGTCCGGATAAAATTCCGCGAGAATCCAAATCATTGCTTAACCGCGATACTACCAAATAATGACACTAACACTAGCATTCGATAAGTTTTATTTCGAAAACTAACGCCAATCGCGGATAGCTAGTGCGATCATTATCCAATAGCAAAACTAAACCAATTAAATCAGGTAAAAAAAATACGCCCACAAGCGAAAATATGTCCCTAATGGATCATTCACTTAAGGTGCGCTTGGGTTACCTATAACTACGTTAATAAACTCAAAATAAATCGCGCGACAAAATCCAAAATATTTCCTAATCAATGCGAAAAAGGTTTAAGGAAAAAAGCCATGAAATTGAAAAAAAATTATAAGTTAAATGCAAAAGAAATGTGCATTTACATTAGAAGAGAATTTCGTCAAATGCAAAATGCATCCAATAAGAGTGAGAGAGATAGAAAGTGTAAGCAATTATAATGAAAAGGCGGAAGAAAAAAAAAATTTTGCTAAGTTGACTATACATACAAGTATGCCGATAGGAAAAAAAAATTGGACAAAATAAAATTAACTTGATTGCATACATTTAGGAAATTAATAAAAGTTAAAGCAAATGAATGAAAGTCGTAAAAGAATTTATTTCGGTGATTGGAAATTTGCCTACTGTAATTTATACCGAGAGCTAGAATAAAATCGCTTCATCAAGTTGAATGAACTCGACTTACTGCAGATTATGACCGCCTGGTATTGCAAGTGAAATTAATATCAAACTTTTGTCTACTATTATTAAATTTTTTTTTTTTTTTTTTAATTCTTTGGTATTGACCGAAAAACCACAAAAAGTCAACCGACATTACCAAGAGTTTGAATAGGATAAACGACTAAGTCATAACTTATTTGAGTAACCACAATCTGTGTGCTAGAAGAAAGCACGAGATAAATATCACTGAGATGAAATTCAAATATAACGAAAATGTATATAATATGAAAGTGTTAGAGGAAAAAAAACGAATTATGAAGAGGAAAAAAAATGAAAAATGAAATAAACCAAGACAAAGAGGATCTTGGCCGATAGAGTCGAATATGTACTAATTAACAAAATCTACATTTATCACATATTTGGGCGCCACTGTTACGGGATGAAGAAAATCCTTCATCCTGCTCCAGATGATGGGAATTTCTTAGGCCGGGGCAGCACGATTTTGCCGACGGCTCAGGAGCTTGGGGTGGGTCATTGACCTAAGAAATCCTCATCCTAGTTCGTGCTGATACAAAACGGAATGGGGAACGGATCATGATACCGTACTACTTTATGCGGTATAAGCGCTTAGCGGGGTGTCCTGAATGCCGCTACTTGTACTTCGCGGAAATCTACATTTTCGCACATCCTCATGTCATCGATAAATACCTACCCGATTTCCGGACGAAGCCTGGGAACCCTCTCATGAGTTATTCACTCACTCATGTCGAGAATTGTATCAAATAAAAAAAAAATCTGGATACCTGTTCCTAAATACTCACACTAATCTTAACACATAAATAATTGAAAATATAAGAGAGAAATATAAATGCGTATTCGCACAAAAAAAAACAATTGTTTTAAACATAAATTACATTTTTTTATTAAGAAGTTTTTATTTTTATATATTTTTTTTTTTGTGACTTAAATAAAAAAAAACTAAGACTAAGTACTTAGCTTATTGTATGTTGGGGCCCTTGCTGCTTCCAGTTTTATTCTTCCCTGTCGACTCGATCGTTGAGGCGATGCACTTATTCTTATTGTTTTGGTTGACTCACTCAAAAAAAATAAATATTAAACTGAAGTTTTGATTGTTTGATATTTTATTGTTATAAGTATTTTCTTTCGTTCTCCTTTTTTTTTTTTTTTTTAAGTCTTGTATTATTTCACTTTTTGTTCTCGTTTTTTTATTTTTTTGATATATTATTCACTTTTCAACCTTTTATTTTTTTGATATATTATTCACTTTTCAACCTTTTATGTTTTTGATATATTATTCACTTTTCAACCTTCAACACCCAAAAAGCTCCTCCACTCCCTATAGTTCTGTTCCTTCCTCGAACACAGTCTATTTTGTTCTCCCCCAAAACTTTTTCACTTCTTTGCAATTAGCCGGCAGACGCGAGCTTCAACGGCTTTCTTTCCAATATCATCGATAGTTTTGGCGCCAAAATATTTTATAGCAGTGCTACCCTGGGAGTTCTTATGTCCATAATTTTTCGGTGAATTATTTGGCGCGAACTAATTTGATTATTATTATTATTTTCTTTTAAATTTGTTATTTGGTGGTGTTATTATTTCATGTTTATGAAAAAAAAAAAATATAATATGTAACCTAATTGTATCTAGGAACAGTATGAGAGCAAAACCATAACAAAAAATACAGCAATAAACTGCGACCTAAATGAGGGAAGAGTAAAAATTGAATTCTGGTAAAGATTAAAGAAAAGAAATTTACAAAAAAAAATAGTTCGCAACACATGTTTTAATCACTTCTTTAAAAACACATGTAATTTCATGTTTTAATCAATTCTCTAAAAACACATTTGTAATTTCTTGCTCTTTGTTCGCCTCGTTGGTAGTGTTCAGCAGATTGTTGTTGATTAACACGTAAAATTGTCGCCAGTTCGAAGTGACAGTCTCTCGAATTTCTCGTTGTACAAATCCGTGATTAGATTCGTACTAGGAAAAAATAATAAAGATATGGAGGAATTTTACTAGCGGATTTTTCCGACAAATAAAGATTTGGAGGGGTAAATGTATGTATGGAGGAATTTTATGAGCGGATTTTTCCGAGGACGAGCAAAATGCGGACGATACAGGGGCTGTGAAATTCTACAATTATTCAAGCCGTATTCAAGACGAGGAATGTGATGTGAATGTGAATTTAAAGAGTGCCCACAAAAATCAGCATTCGCTGGGCGAGAGTTTAGATTCGTTCGGGGAGGTGAGAGCAGCGAGGACAGCTCAGATGCATCAAAACTGTGAAGAAACAATACCGCAAGAAGCAGGCTCTTTTCTAACTGGAGCGCTAGTTACCGAAGATATCGGATACTGCTAGCAAAAGTTTTGGGAGAAAAAGGTGCTGGTTTTCCCAGAGTGTAATACTCGGTTCTTTAGAAAAGCAGAGCGAACAGAGTGAATTTTCTTTTAGTTTTGTTTAATTTTGTGAATGATGGAAATCAAGTCACAATTTGCAACTGTGTTGCTAAAAATGTTTATGTTGTTTCAGCGAAACAGTGATGCAGAGAAGCTACTAAAACGATCACTTCACGATGCCGAAGAAGGTTTAGAGCTTCGCGATGATTGTCGATCTGGATAGACAAATTAGAGGAAGCACAATATTCAATGTCCAAGTAATCTCTTTTCAATTCAACGCCGTACAACATTAACAACAAATATCCCATATTTCCAGAATAAAACCAAAACTTGACGAATTGGGCTCGTTGCATGCACGACATCTTCTCCGGCCCACATTGGACGACAGCTGCGAAGAAGAAACTCTCATCGACAATCTGAGCCAGGAAATTTGCAAACTGATTACTTCCACCCATCGACACATTCAGTGCATCCGGCAACAAGACCGAACAGCATCTAACGAAAAACGTTGTTACATATCTGCTGCTCTCACTTCAAGAACTCACGCTGAAATATCGCAATTGCCAGAGTTCGTATCTGAAGCAATTTAATCCACGCGAAGAACGTTCGAATAAGTTTTTCGATCATCAACTTTTCAACAACGATCGACTTAAACGACGAAGCCGGACAGAAAATAAACAACGTCGACAGTTTCGATAATTTCCTGCAACCGAATTCATCTGGAAATATGTACGATGACGAACAGTTGGACGAGTATTTTCAGAGGCGTTTCGAATCGGATGACACAGCAGCAGCTTTTGCTGTTCGAAGAGAAAAATACGAAATTGGCGGACCATCGCGAGCAAGAAGTTACGAAAATCGTCAAATCAATTATCGATTTGAATGACATACGATCGTATATACACCACCAATTGAGGGTCGAAACCCGCAATCGAATTATCTACTATGCTCGTCTGCCGGAAGTTGTCCTCTGTCGATCTAACGCTGTAACTGTGTAATGCGACCTGTTGATTATCAAATGGATAATTCAAATCGTAATACGGAATTTATTAAGCGTGAGAAGAAGCTGCGAGTTTTTGACGCATGCGTGAAATTCGTGTTGGTTTATGGTTGTACTACGTGGAAAGTAACCGTTCAACTTACTTATCTCCAACGACGAACTTTGGAGTACGACTGGACAGACTAAAATATGTATTGAGATTCAAAGGCGGAAGGGGCAGTAGATCGGCCACACTTTGAGGAAACCAGAACGAAACATCGCCAAACAGGAGGCTCTGGATTATAATCCTCAAGGAAGACGTCGGGTTGGTCGCCCATGTAGCACATTGAAGAGAGTTGTTTCTGTCCTATGCCCCTATAGGGAGTCTTAACAGGAATTGATTGATTGATTGATTGATTACCTTTCGGAAAAAAAACATGAAAATATTGAAAACGAACATAATCAAATGCCTTTACTACACTCGATAACGATTAAGATAGAAGAACACGTTCTACGAAGCTACAAGCTAATTGATGTGAAACAACAGTAAGATAATAATGTCGTTTAATAATGCAATGATTTTTTCCTACAACGAAGTCAACATTCTCTATCAATCAATCAATAAACCAATAAACCAATACAAATACCCCTAAAAAATATAAAACGGTGACGACAATATTCTCTATCAATTAAAAATAAACTCCCCCAAATATACCTATTTATGACGTGGCAAGAAACATTGTATACAATACAAACTCAATTTTATTGCTCCCCTATGTACTTAAAAGTTGTCTCGCGCTAAGGCCTTCAGATATTACCTATACATTGCGCTAAAAATAGTCCTTGTTGTTGGGAAGCCTGGAATGGGAGTATCATCGATTTAAGATTTCACATTCTCACTATCCTTGTAATGCTATACACGTCCTAGCTGAATGCTGACCTCGCACATAAATTTCTATTATGCTCAATGTTGTATGAATATTTCACAAAGCTCTCCCTTTCAAATAGCAATCCCTTTTCTTTCCTAGTTGATTTCAAGCCAACAAGGAATATCGATTTCTTATACTTTACTGTCGTATAGGCCAACACTATAGTGTGGCAAACAAAAAATTAAGCCAATTGAAGTAGAAAAAAACTTTTGCATGATTTACAATCCTGCTGAAACTATTCCGTTCCAATTTCGAAAGAAACGACGTTCTCGGCATTTCTCCGTTTCGAATCGAATTGACCACCCTGTAGCTGACTCCTTGATTCTACCAGGCTGATTTTTCGTATTGGCATCGAGTTCGTGACATAAAATATAAATGGTAATATGACCATAGTCCGAACACGAAGCACTACGAATAAAGTGTAGTTCCTAGTCCGTCGTCAGTAAGTAACAGGTCCTTATTCGGAACGCGACTAAGACGGACAGTGTTGTAATTAAAGACGAAAATTCGTTATGGTTCGGTCAAAATTTTCATAGCCAATTTTTGTGAATGTTAGAAGTTCAAATCGACTTTGTTTGCTAACAACTTTGTATTCGATGCTTTTAAAAGTATGCTCGGTTTTCTTTATCTTGCCCTAATTGTCGGTTGGATGCTAATCGTGATCATTCTCAAGTGTAAAAAGATTATTGCGCCTCATTTGATGTACCCAGATCAAGAAATTGGTTGGTATTCGTCGCGATCGATCACTCTTGCAATACTCAATTTTTTTTAAATTAATTTTTTATACGAATTGCGTTCACTGGCAAAGTTCATGTTTAAAATTGAGTGCTGTACGATTGACCTGCGATAACCTGCAGTGTAATTTATATTAATCTTTATCTGATGACCAGATAGAACCCCTTCAGTACACGTGATTCATATCGACGAAGAAGATTTACAATACCGATCTGGACGTCAATCAATTATTGGCGAAGATATTGAAACATATTCAGCGGAAGTTCTAACGAATCCTGGCTACGAGCATGATGACGACATCATGTTCAACGGTTAGTGCTTTGAGAATTTCAATTGGATTTTTTTTATTACAAGATCATATAAATTTTACAGCACCGCCGCCATCCTATGAGGAAGTAATGCGACAGCCAGCAATTTACCCGAAAGTACAGGATTTGAAGAATATTTGAATAAATAAGCCCCACATTCACCGAACTGATGCCTTTTAAACTACTGTTCACTTTTTATAATAGCGGTAGTGTTTACGCAATAATAAATCATGCTGTGATGAATTTTTTTTATTACAAAAAACACGCTTTTATTCATATCTAAATTTCCGAGTTGAAATGTTTCTCGCTTCAGGTGTGGGATGTTTATTTTCTTTTACTGAAAAATCGATACTCTAAGTTCGAAATTGCGTGTTTCACATTGAGTGGACACCTTTTCTGATTTTTTTCCTGTCTGTTTTAACCTCGACTTTGCCATAGTAACAGTGGACAATGAAGGAGTAGGCGACTAGTGCCCAAGACTAATACTAATAATGGAGATAATTATTCTTAAAATGGATGCGTGGCCAATTTCATTAGAAAGAGTGATGCAATGTGAAATGTCCATGAATTAGTTTCATAAATTTGGTCACCTATGTATGTATTACTGAACGGCTTAGAATTAATTACATTCTCTCTAAAAATACTAACAGCAATAAATCAGATTTAATAAGACATAATTCTTTGCTAGATTGACTCCGGTCTGGTCGCACTATAATTGAAAAAAAAACTTCATTTTAATTTTTTCAACATAAAAATTCTAGAATAAATTATATTTACTAATGGTAATTGCATTCTATTTTATTCTTATATTAGCGAGAACTTTTCATAATTCAATATGACTGACTAAAAACCATTTAACTAGTAATAAATACTAAATTCCTTAGGATTTCGTTTTTTTCCCTTTAGCGTATTGCGAATCGATCTCCTTGCAATTTGTATCATCGGGTTTTTCGTTGTGAACAACCACAACATGCTTCCGCAAACTGCTCCGGCAAGTGTAACTTTTAAAACAAATCTGACATTCAAAACGAATACCGCTATGATTATTCTTATGATATCGTAAATTTTCTTTTTTCGTGAAAACCTTATCGCATAGATCGCACGGAAATACTTGGTCCTGTTGCGTATGCATATGCTTTATGTGATAATTAAGAACGCCGCGACGAGAGAATTTCTTCGGGCAAAACGGACAGAAGAAGAAATTATCCGAATGGATGTTTTGATGGTATCGGAGATTCTCCTTACGTGAAAAAACCTTATCGCATAGCGAACAGGGAAATTTCAAATCACGTTCCTTATGTGCTCGTGTGATGTGCTTTTTAAGGTAGCTACGATTCGCAAATTTCTTCGGACATTGCGGACAAACGTAGCATTCGCCAACATGCAATTGATAATGTCGTTTCAAATTGAAATCACTGCCGAATACTTTCGGACAAACATCGCATGCGTACTTCTTGTCTTCTTTGATCGTGTGCACTCGTTCGATGTGCGTTGTCAATTTGCTACGATGTACGAACTTAAGTTCACAAATCGGACACATAAAGCAATTGTTGGTATGCAGTCGCTTATGAATTCTCAGAATTTCCTTATTTTTGAATTTTGTCTGACAAACATCGCACGTTATTATCTCTTCGCGGGTCACATGTATCCGGTCCATATGTTTTAAGAGATGCTGCCGTCGATTGAATTTCTTTTTGCAAATTTCGCATTCGTGATGTCGATTATTCGTATGTTGATGAATATGATTTTCGAGTAGTTGACTTGTCGTAAAGACCCGAGCACATTGCCGACATGGATACAATTTATCAGCGTTCGTATGGAACAGGTTCATGTGACGCTGCAAATCGTCTTCTAGAGCAAAGGTTTTTTCGCAATGTAAACATGTTGGACATTCGGAAACCGAATGTGTCTTCATATGTGCCATTAAATAATCTCGATTTCCAAAAATTTTTTGGCATTTCGAACACGGAAACTTTGTATCCTTATTACCATGCACCGCTACAAGATGTCGATTTAGATCACGACGTCGTGGTAGCGATTCCTCACAATGCGGGCATATAACGCATAGATCGCGATGAATATTCCGATGTTGTCGTAAAAGTTCCTTGCTAATAAACTGTTCTGTGCAGTGTTCGCAGTCAAATTTCTTATCAGCGTTCGAATGGAAAATTTCGCAATGAAACTTTAATTGGATTCGTGTCTCGTATAGCTTACTGCATAGTGAACAAAATAGAGATTTTTCAATGTGATTCAACCGATGTAGTGATAGCTGATTTTTAGTTGTAAATTTATTGGAGCAATCATCACAAGGATAACTACTGTCAACTACTAAATGCATTATGTCAACATGATGACACAAATCCATACGACGGGAAAATTTCTTAGTGCAGTGCGGACATACGTATAGATGTTTCCGGAGCTTAGCGGCCTTATATAATCGTTCTTGCTCGTCAGATAGACGGGATGAAAAATCAACGTAGCATAGGTTCTTTTTAAATGATGGAGCCTTTTTACTGTTGAAAAAAAATATAAATATTAACTGGAAAGCATCATAAATATTTGGTTGTGCTTACTTCAGTGATTTCGTGTCATTCAAGGAACTTCCAATCCAGTCTGTTGCACATAGTGGGCAGAAGAATAATAGATCCTTAGATCCTGGTCTAAGTTTAGTATGGGTTAAACGATGTTTAAACAGTTCGGAAACATTATCTAATTTTAATTTGCAGTCATCACAAAAATATGCAGAATCATCGCTTACAATTTGATTTAATTCGGTCATGATATTACGAGGCTTGTGACTTAAGGAATCATTTAAGATTTAGGCACCTGTAAGTATTTAGCAATTGTATAATTTACTTGTCAATAATTTTTTTTATTCAATCATTAAGCTGAAAAGAAAACATCTGAAATGAAAAAAAGTAAACTTATTCACTAACAGAGCGAAAAGTGAAAGCATAGTCACTATACGAGATGCGCCGACTATCATAAATGGATTTTCTAGATCATTCGGTTTAAAAGAAAAAAAATAAATAAACCATCAAAAATTATAATTTTTAAATCAAACTCGTTTTATTGAGTCCGTAATATTTTTAGATTTCTTCGCAGATTGTTTTATTCAAATCGTCCGCTTGTGTGTGGTAAATCATATTCGAATCGCTATAATTTAGCCAGTACTGAGCTCAAGCAGTCGAGTCGGAAAAATGAGTTGTGTCTTGTAAATAGAAACTGTAGCTGTAAGCTAGCAGTGCTTTAGTCCTTTTTAATAAGAATGGCTTTTTTTATTGAAAAAAGCGGAAAACTTTTTGGAAACTATACCTTGCACTAGATGGTATACGAACCCTCTACAACCCTCTGCAATTACTATAGCACTGAAGATATTGTTGCCTGTTAGAATTCGTGCGACGATGAAATATTTTATAGAAATCAACAACAACCACACGTTATGGGCTCGTACGAATGGGAAAAGATTCGGGTGATGATGAAATGCTTTATAGAAGCAATTAACGGCGCTCGCTCGAAAAAAAAAGATTCACACGACGAGGGAAATGATTCGGCCGACAAAAGCAATATAAATAGGCGAGCGTTTTTAGTGAACAGTCTGGTTTAGATCCGTCAACGAGTGAGTCGATGTTTTGAAACCGAAGGAATTAAGCGATAATTAGAAAGCGAAAAAGTTTCAAGTGCGATTAAATTAAATAAAGTTTTGCAGTTAAATAAATAAGCGACCCCTTGCGCACTTCAATATGTTATGATAATGATAACATAAGCTGGAGACTAAGACACAGAACAATTACTTATCTTATTAATTTTACTAATTTTAGAATAAGAAGCAGTTCAAAATTGATCGAATATCATATGATTGTTCTGCACACACGCGCGCACCCATTGCTTGCTCATCGACTGGACAGCAGATGCGAAGAATAGCGGTCGAAAAGCAGACGAATAACGAACGAATAGAACGATATAAAAAGGCGAGCGTTTGCGATAAAAGAGTTTGTTGTCGGTTGATATTTAGGTAGAAAAGTCGACAGGCGAGTGCGATCGACGGGCGAGATGAGTGACCGAGTGTGTCGTGCGGTCCGTGGTCAGGATGAGTAAGCGAGTGATCGACAGGCGATACTTAGCGCACTTCAATAAAAATTCCTATACAGAGTACTTACTTAAAAAAGCGCCACATCCATTATCATGCTCAACCACCTTCTTGTAACTAGGGAACGCTGACTTTTCGTTTTGCCGTTAGAAAATTATTATTCTCCATTTTGCTGTGAACTTTGAGCAGGTCCACATCGTTGACAAAAAAGAGCCGTTAACGCTTTTGGGTGGCAACAAACCTTAGATTTTGTAATGAAAATTTACTGTGAAGACCAGGATTTTAAAAATTTCATGGCAATATTCTTACAGATCTGATCTCAGTTCCGCCCTTAGATGGGTTTATAGCATTTCATGAAAAAGTGCAATTCGTATGGAAGGTGGCTAAAGGGATGGAGTAACTATAGAGAAAATCAGTTTATTGTGAAATTGCGAAATCGTCTCATTTTGTATGGGAGAGAGTAGAAAGGGTGAAGCGATTTGGCCTATTTATGAACACGACCTTACTTTTTTTGTCAGAGAGAACTTGTACATAGAGATAGACAACTCATAAGTGAGTCAATCAAAATGTGCCAATCAATCCTCTGAGGCGACTGATGTGACTCACTACAAAAGAGATGAATCGCATCAATTGTATCGGTAACAATTTATCCAAGGCGTCACATAAAGTTTGGTAAGTGGGCGCTTTTCGTTTTATGTATGCTACGTGTGCGTGTGGCTGAAATTTAAGTGACTCCTTTGAAGCACTCTTTTAGATCGACTCAATTAAGTAAATGAGTTGAAAATGGAAAATCTGACTCTTTCGGTTGTGTCAACTCAACACAACCGAAAGAGTCAGATTTCCCATCGCTACTTGTACAAAATTTGAACTTTCTAGCTCAGCGCGTTCACGAGCTAGAGAGGTTACGAACGGACGGACAACTGATTTTGAGATTTTTCAGTGGTAATAAAAATATTAACTTCCGTATCATTAATTATTTCCTAACTCGCCAGTAATACTCTCAGATTTCTTTCAGAGTATAAAAAGTGTAACTTATTTTTCCTTTATCGACTACCACCAATTTTTTAGCAATTTCTCTATATTAATGACAGGACAAGAGTTTCTGCTTAACTTTTTAATCCTGACATTGTTTTTTTTTATTTCCGTACAATTGCTTACGATCGTGCTGCCATGACAGTAAATTTTATCAACATTTTCACACGAAAATAAAAAAACCTGGCGAAAAATTCATCAACCAACATCAATATGGTGGGAATATTGGATAGATTTTTAATTTTCACACCATAAGAAACGTGATTATAGATACGAGTGGTTTCAAGAATACCGCAGACCATTCGTAACTTTACGTCAACGAATTTTTCACTCGCAACTTTACCTATACGTAATGTTGCAGTTGAAATTCGAGAATAGAGCTCCAGGTTTATCGATCAAAAAAAAAAAATCCTAGTACAGAAAAACAAAGCGGAGGATATCCTTAAACTAAGCAAGACCAATTTCTTTAAAAATAATGAAAACTAAAAACTTTAAATTCAGCAAAAAACAAGCATGCCATGTTCGGTGTCATATACGAAAAATACAAACCTCCCCCCTCTACTTCTACCACCTCCCATGCAAAAGTCTCTATTCGCTATTCGAAAGAATTTGAGATGACATATTTTCCGGTATATTAAAGTCATTTCCATCTCATCAAGAATACCATATGATTGGGCTTTAAGCCCAATCAACCCAAACATGCGAGTTTTACTCTAAACGTTATCTTATGTATGCCTTACAGATGGTTGCGAGGTCGTTCAGCGTGAAATACTTTTTGCACTTTCGGAGAACACCTATACGCTTAGAGGCGTCGAGGGCAATATCAAAGATATGCTGGGTGCAATTCAGGTGGTCATTAATTTTTAAGCTTAACAGTGTGAAATTCTCCGAAGTGCTATGCTGTGCATTATCAAAGGTTACATTGTGAGACAACACTGAAACATCACGTTTCGGGTATAGATGACAGGCCTGTGTTTTGGATGCATTGAAGTCTACTCTATTTTTCCTGGCCCATTCCAGGATTAAGTTGAGATACGAGTTCAGAGAACTGAATAACTCCCTGCGATTGGATGCAATAGAATGATTGTTTGATTTCCCATCAAAGTTAAATTCATAGGAGCTGTCTAAAGTAATGTCATCTGCAAAATTATGGATTGGGTTGAGAGTTGATGACAGAAGGTCGCTTATGAAAACTTAAAAAAGTGTTGGAGATAAAACAGAACCTTGAGGGACGCCGGAATCAATTGGGAAGGAGGAAGAAGTAACACCATCTAGTACTACTCGTATAGTGCGTTCAAAAAGATAACTCAATCTCTGTCAAAAGCTTTCGCAATGTCAAGTGCGAGAACTTAACCTTCGCCATATTTATGTAAGCATGAGTTCCAACGATCTGTCAAGTAGACTAAAAGATCCCCAGATCGTCCAGACCGGAACCCAAACCCAAACGACGATCATGGAGGAGCTGCTTCTCCTCCAGATATTTGACGATTTTACAATTGACAGCAGTTTCCATTACTTTCGAGAGCACTGACGTAATGGCTTTTGGGCGGTAGTTGGCGGGGTTCGCTTTGCTTCCTTTCTTGTTTGAACATTCGCAACTTTCCACATACGTGGAAAGTATCCAGAAGAGGAAGAAAGATAGAAACGATTGCGAAGAGGTTTAGCTAAAGAAGAGGCGCACTTTTTAAAGGTAATGGTGGGAATACGTCCGGACCAGCAGATTTGTTGATATTGAGCTATTTTAGGATCCGAGAAATAAGTCTCGTGCGAAAATGCAGTGCAGGCAGTGAGAAACCAGAAGGATTTGCAGCAGGAGGCGATTGGTTTGATGGTGGAAAGCGAGAGTTTCTTGCAAAACTTGCTGGTAGTCAGCTAGCTTTTTCGCTAGGATCAACCACGGTACGGTCACCATGAAGTCGAAATATTGAAGTCGAAACGAAATTGTTTTTGACCGTTTTGACAAATGACTAGTAAGACCTAGAGCCTTTAGGACACTGGAGGAGCTTTCGTCGAAGTTTTTGGTCATGCTCAAATTTAACACGATTGAGTATGGATTTGCAGGCATTTCTTGACTCATTGAAAAGTTCTCTGTTGGCAGGTGTTTTATTGCCTCTAAATGTTTGAAATGTTTGTTTCTTGGTCTGGATAGCATCGAGACATTCTTTATTGAACCAAGAATCCTTCGACGGTCTGACTCTCTTTTGACTGGAAGATAAGTAGAGCTTCATACCCTTCTACAAGCTTCATTGCAATCGAAGCACAAGTTTCAGTTAAAGGCATTGAAGAAGTTATTTAGCGCATCCCAATTGGCTCTTTTGAAGTGCTAAATGTTTCTTCGATGTGCCTTGACTGTCAGCGGTGTAGTTGTTGCAACTGGAAATTGAGCGCGAATCAAGAAATGATCAGTATTTCCATTTGGCGATGGGGATATAACAGACAGAATATTTCTCAGGTTGGTTGGTGAGAAATAGCTCAACAAGGTTAGGAAAGTGCGCTGCAATGTCTGGTAAGCGAGTAGGTTCATACACCAGTTGTGTTATAAACGAATTAACACAACTGGTGGATGAACCTACTCGCTCACCAGACTTCGCAAAAGGCAAAAAGCTCAGTCACTCACATCCCCCCCGGTCAGTAGTGGGTTCGCTTTGATTTTTTTCTTGGGAATTGGCTGAACATTCGCAACTTTTCACATATGTGGAAAGCACCCAGAAGAGTAGGGAAGACAGAAAAGCTTACGAAGAGGTTTGGCTAAAGAAGAGGAGCACTTTTTAAGGGTAATGGGGGAATACCGTCTGGACCAGCAGATTTGTGGATATTGAGCTCTTGAAGGATAATAAAAATAAGTCTCCTGTGATAATGCAGTTTAGGCAGTGAGAAAATAAAATCATTTAGAGCGGGAGGCGATTGGTTTGAAGGTAGAAGGCGTAAGTTACTCGCGAAACATGCTGCTAGTAGAGATGGGAAATCTGACTCTTTTCATTGAGTCGACTCATTTCAACTCACTCACTTGATTGAGTCAATCAAAAAGACTGCTTCAAAAGAGTCACAAGACTATTAGAGGCTATTTTCTTTCTAAATGAGACAAGTTCATGATAATTTTGTCTATAAATCAATATTCATCCGTCAATCATTTTGTTCATAAAAGAAAGATTTCTGATCTTATATTACTAAATAAGTATATTGTTTTTCAAAAAAATGTAGATGCAAAAATAAAAGACTTTTCGTAATATATATAGATTTGAAAGAAAAGATTTCCGGATTCTACACTGTTACGCTTTATTATTCGTGACGTTTCGCTCTCCGCTGAGACCTTTTACAATCCGAAAATCTTTTCTTTCAATTCAAAATGCACTGTAAAAACATTCGCCAAACCAATATATGTATATAGATATTTACAGCTTATAAACTAAAATCTTTCTACAACTAGTCATTACTCATATGAGGAAAATATGGCTTACAAACTATAATATAAAAAAAAGATATAAATTCAGACATAATGTAATATTTTTTAAAGTAAAAATGTTAAATAAACTAAAATTACATATTACTGTGCAAAAATAAAATTTGAGTCACTTTTTGAGGTGATAGTCTAGACCTCTTCTCAGTTAAAATATTTCCACTTTTGGAAAATATACGTTCACATGGAACCGATGTGGCGACGATGCTTAGTCTTCGTTTTGCTATTTGGAATAGTCTTGGAAATATTAATTGCCGCTCTTTCCACCAAGCTAACGGATCGGCAGTTCTTTCCAAATAGCGTTCTTGTACGAATTTATCGGTTTCAGTAATACCAGCTGCAACTGGGTTCTCTTGTGATTGAACGCTTTCCATTTGCGTATCAAATTTGGCCCACAGTCGTGACAGTTTGCTGCAAGAAGGCTCAATGCTCGCAGGGACTTCATTACTAGCTACAGTTGGAACTGAGCTAGCGTTGCTTGCAATTTCATCGTACGTTCTTCTAAACGCTGGTTCATTTGAAAACCCTTGTTTTTTGAATCGCGGATCCAAAAATACGGCTTGTGAGAACAAAGTATTTGTTTCCAAACTCTGAAATCTTTTCTCAATTTCATTTTGTAATAATTGAATAAATTCATCCATTTCAGTGGTATGCATGTTTTTGGAAACTTCGCCTATATAGCTTCTAATTGAAGCCATGAGAATGTAAGCTTTTGAAAGTGTAACCGTTTTTTCGCTGCTTATCTCAACTGTAGCCTCGTGAAATATTTCAAAAATGTCGCATGCCTCTTTAATCGACTCCCAATCCGAAGCCGTATTTTAGGGCAAATCCAAATTCAGCATTCCTAAGGTCGATAGCAATGGCTCCTTCACTTCTTGAATGCGTCTTAGCATAATTTTAATTTAATTTTAATTCTTTATAGCCCATTTGTTTCTCAGCTTGTAAAAGCTTATACGTAGCTTTTGAGCTTTTTTTAAAATAGGTCACCACTGCTTTAACTTTAGTTGTAATAGGTGATAATGCTGCCAATGTTTTCTGAACAATCAGATTTAATGTATGTACGAAACATGGAATATGATTCCAGTTGCACAACCGAATAGCAGCAACAATATTTGGAGCATTATCGCTCACAACAGCTATAACTTTATCGAGCAAATCCCACTCGAGCAATACTCTTTTCAGTTCCTGGGCTAAATTTTCTGCTGTATGCCTATCACTGTATTCGAAGCAATCTAACAGAAAAGATTTCATAGTAACTTCGTCTCCTATGTAATGAACTGTTATTGCAATGAAACTTTGCATGTTTTGAAATGACAAAGCATCGGTGGTGACGCTTACTGCTTCTGTACATTTTAAGCAAATTTTAACATTTTCCTTTGTTTTTTCAAATAGTTTAGGAATTAATCCATTCGAAATAGTTTTTCGGCAAGGAAGAAAATATCCAGAATTTAGCATTTCTACAAATTTCTGGAACTCAATGTCTTCCACAATTGCAAAGGGTTGATATTCCTTGACAATCATTCGAATTAATTGATCATCGATTTGTTTGGCGCGGTTGACTGGAATTGGCTTGCTGAAATAAGTCGCAACGGAGCTCACTAGTCCCGGCCGAGCACTGGTGCTTCTAAAGGTAGAAATATTTTGAAAAGAAGTAGTTGCACTAGTACTACCTCTAGATGAGGTTGCACAAAAGGATACGCTAGATGGTGCGAAAACCACACTTTCAGCAGCCCTTTCAAGCGAGGATAAACTAGATGGCGTTTCACTATTAGCTCAAGAAGATGCCGATCCTACAGTTGCAAATTGACAAAGACAAATTGAATACTGATCCCCCTTTTGTAGAAAGAACTGCTGACCAGAGATCGCATTTCGCTTTTTCGTTTGAAGATAATGAAAAATAGTTCCAAGTCATACTAGTCCTCCTTCGTAATATCAGTTCTCTGATCGGCCTCTTGACGGACCACAGTAGAGTAAACCACCAACTCAAAAATATGAGTCCAGCTGAAACCGACATCTGCCGCCTCGGTCTTAACGACTCAGAAACGACAGAACACATTCTATGTCACTGCGAAGTAATAGCAAGAAAAAGACAAAATCTTGCCTTATAACTGATACACTAGCTAACATGGCTCTCTTAAACATATTTAAATTAGCCAAATCTATTAAGTTGTGGTAGGGGAAAGGGGAAATAAGTGAACAATAGGCCGATAAGATCGCAGTGCCTTCACTTCTTTTACGAATATAGATATTCTACCTTCTCGTCCAGCATTGCAATAGTTATGTACTGCTCTAAAACATTCAAGATTAACATATTGAACTTTTAATGCCTTCGACACACGATGCGAGTTAAAATCCTTTAACTCTCTTTTTGATATTACTAATTTTTAATTTTTTTTTTTTTGACGCCAACAAGTATAACTTCGGCCTTTCGCCATATTTATGTAAGCATGAGTTCCAACGCTTTTTCAAGTAGACTAAAAGATCCCCAGTCGACAGTCCAGAACGTAACCTATGGTAGATCCATTGAATTTTCGTGCTGTTTATCCTCCAAATATTTGACGATTTTACGATTGATAGCAGTTTCCATTACTTTCGATAGCACTTAAGTAATGGCTATTGGGCGGTAGTTGTCACTACATAATTCAGCCTACTTCTATCAAAATCGTGAGTTGAACTCAAGGAGGATATATAAAAGGAGTACCTGATAGTCTGTCTCATGTGGGAATATTTTTTTATTCGGAAATTTTCGAAAATTGTGTCCAAGCTTAACTTGGCTTCAAACTTTTACAAAAAAAATACAATAATTTGTATTCTTTCTTGGTTGCTAATATTCAGTCAGCAATAAAGTAATTTTCAATACAATGGTGTTTGCTGTTTCATTTCAGAAATTTTTATTTTTTCAATTTTTATTAGTTTTGGTTTGTGTTTAAGCTAAGTACTTTAGCAACGGACAATTTAACGCGGGACAGAGATAGTTACTTTGGGTTTAAGTATGTCAAACAAGGATAGCGAAACAATTTTTTCGAAAATTTGACAACTGTTTCGAACAATTTATCGTGGGAAAGAGTTAGTTGCAATATTTTTAAGTGTGGCAGACAAAGATAGCGAAACGATTTTTTTCGAAAAATTTCGAGCATTTCGGTAGTAAGGGAGGGAAATACATTCATTCCCATTGTGCTTACAAGGCAAAGCATGCTCATAGTCACTCCTTTTTATATATCCTCCTTGGTTGAACTATTTTAACTCGGGTCATGTTTTGAGGGTATAAGGCATAATATATCCATGTCTTAAGACTTTGATACTACACGCATTATCCAATATTATAATCTGATTAATAATTAATTTTCCTTTGCGCTATTTGCGCTGCTGCAATGCTTCACATCGAACGCGATCGGTATTTTAAAACAGATTTTACCGAATACTAGAAATCTAATGTAAAGCATTGCACCTCTTTAAATAATCTAGAAAAAATCTAAGAGTACTTATTCGGCACAATCTGAAATTCGTTCGTGTTTTTCTGTTCGATGTAAATTAGAAGAATTAGAAGAAACACGATTTAGCTCTGACAAAGATGCACAGTAGTTTCGTTTACAGGCAAACCAATGCCACTCAAAATTTATAGATTTTTGCGACTAGATTATACTGTTCCCACGAAATACCTCAATTTGCCGGTCCAGACACAGGGGAGGGGCACCAAGAAAATGAAATACGAATAATCAGGATTTTCTCAGTTCTTTATGCTGAACGTTTTGTTTTCTTCGAATTGCATAGACCACGCTATTAGTGGGCTTAGAAACACTGTGTAGAGAAAATCAATTTTTAATAGTGCACAAGAGCTAGCTAAACAGGTAAGGATAGTGAACTTTGACGATGCGATACTAATTTTTCGTTTTTTGTGAAAGCAATAATAGCGTTACAGCGTCTGGTAAGAACACACTTATTCCATTTTTTGCAAAATTACTAATATTAATAATACCTATAAGAAAACTTACATCACTAGAGATGGTTGGTAATCAGGATTACTATAACTGTTTACCAAGTATTATCATATTGTGTGGTTGCAAACTCAATCATTCACCACATAATCAGTGTAAGACATATTTGAAGCAAATAGAGAGTCTACAAACAACAGATTTCACTTCGGTACACGGTCACAATTCTTAAATGATATTCTTAGCTCCTTTATCAAAACAATCCCCTAATTGTAGTTGATTTGACAGTCATCAGCTGTTATGTTGTTTACAATCAGTACTGTAAACCTAAAAGCAAAAACATTATTTATGCACAGAATGAATCAATTGAGCGGGAAAAAATTTAAAAGGATTTTCAACTAAATGAAGGTAACAATTTGAGTACATTTACAGTAATGTAAAGTACAACCTGGTTATAACTAGAGTCACTCCATGCAAGAAGGGGATACACTGTATCAGAGTCTGGCAGAAATTTCACAATTGATTCCTGCGAATTCACCATTTGTGGAGTGGTGAGTTAGTGGTTGTCTTTTGCAAATTTCATCCACCTTAACATTCATCTCCTCCTCAAAAACAACTTACGTGGTATACCCTCGTGTGTAGATTTCTACACATATGGAATTTCTGTATATGGTTATCGATTAATTGCTTTTTTGGGATTGAAATGAAAAAATCAACTGATTTTATAATGTTATATTATTAAAAGGGTGATCTTTCACGTATAACCATTACAAGCAAAGGTGCTGATGATGCTAATCTGGGCTGTGCAAGTGCGTATCCAAATTGACGTAGAAAATTTTTACGCATTGTCGTTTTTTTGAGTTGTTTGCCAGTTTGGATCAACTTTCTTGAAGATAATTATTGCATTCAAAGTCGAAATATCAATCATATTTGAAAACACAGCCACAAGCCATCGATTTGTTTTTCGTTTGCAGCTATAGCATGAAAGTATTTTATCGACAGTATCTACACCACCTACATACATTGAATAAACCGAAAAAATTATTGAATGCAATAAAATTTAAAGGCGCAATGTGTTTGAAAAAACCTTTCGTTTTGTTGTAATACTCGATAATCGACGGCAACTTTTTTTCGCTGGATCCAATTTTCATAGAGTTACGCATTGTGCTCTACAGAATAGTTCATTTATTTTTTCACCCAATGTACGAAACAAAGGCTGTGTTTTCGGTGAATTCAAATGTCGATTGATATAAAGGCATTTTTTTACATTCAACAAACTTTGGTGGAATGCTTCTTTTATTTTTCCTCAACGTGCCAACCATTGTAATGTCTTTCGACAGCAATGTTTACCCAAGATCATACGAAGAAAAAAAATTATCGTTACGTTGTGACCTTTCAAACCGCAAACGAGGTCCAAATCTTCCTTTTGGATGTTCAACAGGTTCTGGTTGCCACGCAACACCTTCTTTTGAAACAAACAGTGGATCCGCATTTTCAGCGGCAAAAGCCGATTCGTTTGTTTCATTAAATTCATCCTCACCATCAAAATCACTATCTTCTGAATATAAATCACCTTCATCTTCACATTCCTCTGGCACATATTCATCATCACTGTCTCCCTAAAAATCACCACTATCACTACCATCACTTTCACTCAATAGTGCTTCTACTTCCGCAACTGTTAGGTAGCTTTACCTAGCAGACATTTCTTTTACTTTTCTTACAGAGCTCGTCTGTTCAGGCTAAGATCGATCTTCAAAGTGCAGAAAATTTTTAAGACCTTTCCTTAGGTTATAAGCCAAATATTTGTTTTTTTTTTCCTTATCAGTAATACTGTTTATTCCAAGGAGAATATATAAAACGGAGTGCCTGATAGACTGTCTTATGTGGGAATACTTTTTGATTCGGAAATTTTCGAAAATTGTGTCCAAGCTTAACTTGGCTTCATACTTTTACAAAAAAAATTCCATAATTAGTATTCTCTCTTGGTTGCTAATATTCAGTCAGCAATAAAATAATTTTCAGTAGAATCGAGTTTGCTGTTTTATTTCAGAAATCTTTTTTTTTTAATTTTTATTGGTTTTTGGTTCGCCTCTAAGCTAAGTACTTTAGCAACGGACAATTTAACGCGGGACAGAGATAGTTGTATTGGGCCTAAGTATGCCAGACAAGGCTAGCGAAACAATTTGACAATGGTTTCGAACAATTTAACGTGGAAAAGAGTTAGTTGTAATATTTTGAAGTGTGCCAGACAAAGATAGCGAAACGATTTTTTTCGAAAAATGTCGAGCATTTCGCCAGTAAGGGAGGGAAATACTTTTATTCCCATTTTCTTACACGGCAAATCATGCTCATAGTCACTCTTTAATATATATCCTCCTTGGTTTATTCCGTAAGGAGAAGATCCTTAGGAGAAAAAAATATTATGTACTGAATTTACTATCCCTTTTTTCATCGAGTGTAAGCAAATTAGATATCTTAGCATAGATATTGAAGATCTCTTGCTTATGTTTACACCGTCATGCACACTTGCAAAAGTTCGTTATAGTTGGTGGTAAATGGTGGTTCGCACATAAGAAGGCATGATTTTTTATATTTTTTTCTGTTTTGGCTATCAAGCTATCAATATTCACACACGATCAAGCAATTAAAATCTTCAAGCACATTAAAAGTCCATATTTGTATAATTATGACATAGGATGTGTACTGTCGTTTCTCAGTCTTCGAGACAGAGGCGGCAGATGTCGGTTTCAGCTAAGCCCATATTTATGAAGTGGTGATTCACTCCACTGTGCCCCGTCATTAGGCCGATAACAGTACTAATATCACTCTTACTGAATTTTAGAATATCCTCCTTTTTTTGTTTTTTTTTTATGTGGTATGATTAGTTTTTTGAGATTGATAAGCCTGGAAGTCTATTCAAGTAGATTTTATATTCTTGTTCAACCCACTTTATAAGTACAGGGTTGGAGTGCCCTTTTGGTTTTCCGCAGAATGCTTTTGGACCAATAAAACTTGTTAGACAAAGTTAAAAAAAACTTTTGCAAACTATCTTGTAACAAATGGGGCTGTATCTTGCAAATGGAAAGAACATTAATTTTTATGGAAGATTTAATGTTCTTTTATTTAATAAAATTTAAATAATATGAACGTCCAAAGAATTTTTTGAATCGTCGAGCGAAATTAACAAGTCTTGGAAACCGAAGCATCCAAGGACAAAAGAGCTGAAAGACGTTGAAAAAGGAAATACATACAAACGATGGGTAGAAATACCTTATATCCAGTGCACGACGGGAAAAAATCCTTCGAAAATCCAACATCAAAACAACATTCTTGTTGCGAAACGAACGCGCCCAAATAAAATCGACACAAGATGTCGCGGCGATCGATATAAAAATCTGCCCGTCATGACACTTCGTCATCAACTTTCTCTTCTAAATTTCGACTGCAACACGAACGGACATGAGAATCGAAAAAAAAACCAAATTTAATTTTTAGCTAAAAGTGTTATCCAAAGTAAATAAATATACTGTATATATCACAAAAAGAAAAAATAAAAACAATCATAACAAATAAAGTGCTTAAAAACATTTTGGTCGAGTGTTCTTGTTGCCGGCGAAATAGTTCTCTACCACGACTACTATTCGAGGAATTTTAGGAAACCAGAAGTTAAAACAAACCATTAGTGACTGAAGGAGTGTGCAAAGTACCTTGCGGCTCATGCGATAAAGTGTACATAGGAGAAACTGGCCGAATAGTCCAAACGAGGATCAACAATGCACACGGGAAAACCAAATACATTTATCAGCGATCGCGGAACATGCAACGACAGAGGACCATTCTTTCGATTTCGACAATGTGCAAATTCTGACCAGGACAAATCAATATTATCAACGAACAGTACGAGAAGCAATTGAAATATTTTTAAACTCCACAGAACTTCAACCAAGACACCGGATACAAGTTACCAGCAGTTTGGTTACCTGCCTTAAAAGTTAGTGAGAATAAAATCGGTACCCAGAAATCCTTAACTATTTTAACTACCTGATACTAATTAACTGACATTAAATTGCCCTTCCCACATCCAATTAACCTCATTGTGTATAAAATAATATAGGGTGTAGCCTAGTGGATAGCGTGTTGTAATGCGAAGGTCATGAGCTCAAATCCCGATCGACGCAATATATAATTCCAGCACATTGCCTGGTCACCTCAATCTACGAAAATGCAAAAATCGCAGGAAAAGGATTGTGCGAAGGGCTGACAACCCTTCCACAATAAGTAATGAAAAAATTTTAAGAAACCGGTTATGCCATTGTAGAAGAGTAGAAGTATTTTTTTTTTTTTAAGCCGAACACAACTTAGGGGTCACCCTTTAATGTAAATTACACACGTCATGTCGGTAAGGGAAAAAAAGGAGTAAGGAGTTGAGGTTAGTCGGGATTAAAAGGAGGGAAAAGCCTAAAATGCCGGTGGACGTTGAGTTTGAAACGTCGAAGGTCGTATGACTATGGAAATACATCTTTAGGCAATGCATTCCAGAGCTTAGAAGTTCGGGGTATGAATGACCGCCTATATTTCACTGTGCGGGAAGTCGGAAGCTTAACAGTTAACTCGTGTGCGCTTGACGATAGGCGTGTGTTTCTAGGAAATGAGTACAGAGGAGGAATAAGTTTAGCGAGTTCCTTACTGCATTTACCATGAAAGTAGCGGTAGTAAATACTTAGTACACCAACATTTCTGCGATGCTCAAGGGAGTCTATAGAAACCGTGTTGGCTTCATCTCCAATTAGTCGAAACGCCTATCGCTGGACACGGTCGAGCATTGCAAGTTGCGTTTTCGGTGCCCCAGCCCATAAATGAGAATTGTACTCGAGGCGTGGTCTAATGTAGGCCTTATAGATATTTGCTAAGTCACTGGGAGTAAAATATTTTTTACATCTTCGGAGAACTCCTAGGCGTTTGGAAGCGTCAAGTGCTACGTCAAGTATGTGCTGGTTCCAATTAAGATGGTTATTTTTTTTGATGCCAAGGAGTGAGAAGTATTCGGAGGAGTTTAGTGGGACACCACCGAAGGTTACATTAGGAACCGACGCCGGGACATCACGGTTAAGGGAAAGATGACAGGCCTGCGTTTTTGAAGTGTTGAACTCTACTCTATTTATCCTGCCCCATTCCAAGATTAGATTCAGGTCAGAGTTCAATGATCCAAATAGTTCGGCACGTTTAGATACTACCGGGACACGGTGAGCGTTAGTAATCGAGTCGAATTCATAAATGTATATCCAGGGTACTGTCATCTGCAAAGCAATGAACCGGATTGAGCGTTGACGACAGAAGGTCATTGATAAAAATAAGAAAGAGTGTGGGTGATAAAACAGAGCCTTGGGGATTCCGGAATCTATGGGAAAGGAAGAAGATGCCACGCCATCCAATACGACTTGTATGGAGCGTTCATGTAAGAAACTCTCGATCCATTTAACAAGGTTATTATTAAAGCCGACTGCTTTGAGCTTCTCTAGGAGACAATTGTGCCAAACTCTGTCGAACGCTTTAGCGATGTCAAGCGCCAGAACTTGACCTTCGCCAAATTTATGGATGCAAGAGTTCCAACGGTCAGTCAGATAAACCAAGAGGTCACCTGTAGATCGTCCGGAACGGAATCCGTATTGTCGATCATTGATAAGTTTGTTACCTTTAAGATAGCGGACTATTTTGCGATTCACAGCCGTTTCCATCACTTTCGACAGAACGGAAGTAATGGCGATGGGGCGATAGTTGGCGGGCAACGCTTTGTTACCTTTCTTGGGAATCGGCTGAACATTCGCCATTTTCCACGTGCGCGGAAAATGTCCAGAAGAGTGAGAGAGATGGAATAAATCTCGCAGCGGTTTAGCCAGGGACGCAAAACACTTTTTTAGGACTAAGGGGGTAATACCATCGGGACCTACAGATTTTTGAACATTGAGCTCACGAAGAATTCTGGATATAAGTCGTGTGCGAAAATGAATCTCAGGTAGACGAAATCCAGATGGTGTTACAGGCGGGGGAGACTGGTTTGTCGCTGGTAGCCTGGAGTTTCGTGCGAAACTTGCTGCGAGAAGATTGGCTTTCTCAACAGGATGGACTGCAATTCGGTCCCCATCTAGAAGAGGTGGTGTAGATGATTTAACATGGTTGCTGTTAACCGTTTTAACAAATGACCAAAACGATCTCGAGCCATTTGGCGATTCGAGAATTTTCTGTCGAAGCTTTTGGTCGTGTTGAAACTTAGCTTTCTTCAAAATCGAATTGCATGTATTTCTTGACATGTTGTAAAGAGATCTGTTGGCAAACGTTGGGTTGCTCTTAAAAATTTGAAAATATTTTTTCTTGTTCCGGATGGCTGTAAGACAATCAATAGTAAGCCACGAATCCTTCGACGGCTTGATACCTTTGTAATTAAAGGGTATGAAGAGTTCCATACCTTTAAGGATGGTTTCAGTTACAAGCTGACAAGCTGTATCACAATTATTAGACTCGAAACATAATTTCCAATTAAAGGCCTTGAAAAACTGATTTAATGCTCCCCAGTCTGCTTTTTTGTAACACCAGATGGTTCTTCGAGGAACTTTGACTTTTAATGTATTTAACACTGAAATCGGAAATTGTGCTCGAATCATAAAGTGATCAGTGTTCCCAACTGGGGATGGCGATATACAGAAACAAAGTATTTATCGGGATGATTCGTTAGAAAAATGTGAAGCAAGTTTGAAGCATGGTTTGCTATTTCAGGCAATCGAGTTGGTTCAGTTACCAACTGCACTAGTCCATTTAGTGAAGCGAAGAGCTCAGTATCTTGACCCTGTTGGTCCGTATTGGTAGAATGTTTCAGCCAGGCAACATTATGAACGTTGAAATCGCCCGCTACAACGATTTCAACGTCAGGGTTTGCATCATACAATGCCTGAATAGACTCAGACAACCTATCCAATTCTGTTCTAGTTTTTGCTACTGTCAATGTCGGACTTCTGTAAACATAGCAAAAGAAAATAATTTGCCTTTGGACCTGAAGTTTCACCCAGGAGTAGAGTCACTGTATAACTGAGAAACTCAAGGAGTCTGGCAGATGCGTATCAGAGTTGAAACCGTTAAGTTTGAATTTTTTGGTGTATATACATATTCGGTTAAATATTTATCAAAATGCAATCGGAATTCGATTATGTGCCCTGAAAAATTAATATCATTGTGCCATTCCATTAGAAACAGCCAAAAATTGAATTTTATTTTGCAATTTTCTGCACCCACACATCTTTACCAAACAGGTTTTTAGTCTAGTTTATGATTCTGTTTGTTGACACATGGCGGAAAAACATCCCAACAGGGATTTTTGCAATCCATTCCCTTTTATTGAAAATCATTCAAATTGAGAAATCATTTAAATCGACCTAAGAAATTTGCAATGCATTCTGAAGTAATGTGAAGGCATTACATAAAGTAGCAGTTTATTAAGGGAATTTGATATGCATTGAAAGGTAATGTGAGGAGATTGCATAAAATAAATGATCATCTTCAAAACGTGCCGCGCACAAAACGAAAGATTAATAATAGAAAACATTATTAATATCATAACCCGTTCGCTTTCTAATATTCCCGTAAAATTTTACAAGTTGTTCATTGCGAGAAAAAAAATCTTAAGTCGCATTTTTCCAGCAACAAAATTAGTTAAATTATAGCAACAGAATTTAAAATACTGAATTCATATCTAAAGCAGGATCCAATTTCATCACATTTTTCAATATTAATTCAAAATGAATCGCTCCCTCAATATTAGAATACCTTCTCAAAGATTAATTTGCTTTCTATTCTTTTGTAACCATTCCATCGTAGATTCTATTGCGACCATTATATTGTCGATTTTTTTCCAATCATTACATTATTCATTCGTTTCCCTAGATTCCTATGTCGATTCTTTGTAATGCAGAAAGTAGAAAAAAAAACGAATGCTTACCTATAACATTGCAATGTTAAAATAATCTATGTTTTACGACAGGAAGTAGCTGTAGTAGCTTCATGGTAAGAATCATCGGCGCGGTAATGATTCCACTCCCTACTGGGATATGTCAGAATGACTACACAGTCTACACTTATTTTCACCAACACTTTGATCTTTCGAACGTTCGATTTTTAGTACCAAACTTTTTAGCACGTGCGATTTTTGTACTAAAATAGCTATCTGCCAGACTCCTGGACCGAGTAGCTCAGTTATACAGTGACTCTACCCAGGAGTAGTTAAACTCTGAATTGGTACAGGTACCTAGATGGGAAACACCTTGGAAGACTACATCATCGCGTATATATGTATATAGCGATACCCCGCTGCTGGAAAAATGTAGGTATGAGGTGGTAGTCAGGGATAGTAAGATACTGTTCACTACCAGGTAGCACTTTAGTCTCACAAAGTGCTAATATATAAGGTCTGGCGATTTGAGTATGGATGTATAGGGATAAATAGGCACCACTCAAACCCCGAACATTCAGTTGCTCAATGGTAAAATTTACCATAGCAAAGCAATAAATACAGGACTAGAAAAGTACGAAAAAACAACGCAACAAAAGATAATAGCAGTCAATAATACAGAAAAAAAAGGAAAAAAAAAAGAACGAAGACAAAGTCAAACAAATTAGCTATAAAATTCTATGTAAATGACAAAAAAAAAATGAAAATAAATATATAAACAAAAACTAATTATATACTAAATGAATAAAGCCAAGGAAAAAAAAAACAAATGCATAAAACCAAGTCATACGGCACTCCACTGTTTCAATGCAACTACGGGACGGGGCTTGCAAAAAAGCAATGGGTGCAATGTATCCGCTAGTTCTAGGCCTTAACGGTACACGCATCCACAGCCCACGACCCGTTAGCCAACAGTTAGGGACTTAGCTGATGGATTGGATGGTAGGTAGCCGTCCATGTGTGATGATGCTGTACTGCTTGGCGACCCTCAACAAAAACTCGCGCACAATATGCTTTAATCCGATTTTAGTATTGTATGACTAATCAATCACGACACTCATAACGTAGTCGAACAACTCAATAGAAATAAAACAAAAGAACAAAGAAAAAACATAAAATGCGATGAGCGCGGAGTAAAACGTCCGATCATGGCGACGGTTGCTGATAAAATTTATTATAAAATAATAGCCTTTTATAATTGTTCTCAGCAGACACCGAAACGTCACGAATAATAAAGCGTAACAGTGTAGAATCCAGAATTCTTTTCTTTCAAGCCTTTTATAATTTCAAGTTTAGTTCAGTCTTTTATGGGAGACTCTTTAGTTCCAAAGCAATGAATTCCCCAGTGCGCTCTTCCAAATTGCTTGCAGCTCGGGTTCCATAGTGCATTCCTCTTCCGCACTGCAAAAAAGTGTTTTATTAAAATCTATATACTCTTCCAGATTATTTTTACTAGTTACGAGTTAATGGTATTAACTCCGAATTTCGCAACTGCACAGGACGAACGAGCTACGTTGCTGTACTCCAGTTCCTTTCATTTCGCCAAAATCCGATAAGGAGCCATAACCTTTCGACCGAATGACCACAGACGAGAACAGCATAATTTTGTTACTTTTCGCCACTGATCCGAAATGAGCGTCCGGAGACCCATTCCGCATACAGATTTTTGATGAAGCTCTTCCATGTCTGGACAGCATTTTTGCCGGCCGCTCAGGCGCTTGGGGTATAGAATTCGACCTGGAGCCGCGCTCATCCTTAAGGGTGCTATTGAAATTCTGGTAGTCCTTAGCGAACCATGTCGCAGAGATCGCGGGGAATACAAGACAGGGCTTCACCGCACATATGAGATGCGAGGAATTATAAGAAAATGTCATTATGATTTGTAATGAAAATGATACAAATGTGAATAAAATAATTTACTTTGATTCTCTTGTATTGCCTAAATGACGTTTTTTTCGACTTTGAGCGCACATCGTAAATGGAGACGGCCCTGCCTTTTCTATTATCTCCTCCCTCAACGAAATGTCACTTCTTTGACAGTCGATTTTTTTCTGGTATGTTTGTAGTTTCGCTGTTTGCTAAAGGTTTCATTTTTGTTAAAATTATTCTTATTTATTATTAATGTGTTGAAAACAGACTGTAAAAATGTTTTAAAGTGACTTAAATTACCTACAAAACTGAATTTTAAGAGAACGTAATGGTAAGTAAAAAGAAAATTTCGGAACTCCGGCAATCGATATTTGAAATAAATAATTCTAGGTTTTTGAGTGCGAGGCTTTGCCCTTTAATAAAACCTACTACTGCGAAAACTGCTCCATTGAATATTTCAGTTACGTAAAATACTTCCAGCATCGGCTGGCGCATTTGAAAACTTCGATAAATGCCAATAAGCCACCATATACGAAAAATTTGGGGCTGTGCCCACTTTGCAATACTGACAAAACGATGGAGAAAGAATCATCAGAGAGGTGAGATTTTAGTTTTATACTGTGTACGTTCTTTTTTATTAAAAATCTGTTTGTAGCGATCACGTCCTATTCAGTGATGATTCAAGTTCCAGTCTAACTAGCGACCAGATAAAATGGGACGAACTAAGTAAGGAGAATCTGAAACATAAATGTGAAATTTGCTTGGAATTGTTCTCGGATTTGCCTGCATATAAAGTTCATTTGAAAGGACACACTGGAGCGTGCTTAACTTGTCCGCATTGTCCGAATAAGTTCACCCGGCAGAATCGAATGGATGAACATATCCAGCGCGTTCATCTGAAATTCTCGCAAGGCTATGCCTGCGATCAATGCGATAAGGTCTACAGCTGGAAGCAGTCACTTTTCGCACATAAGAAACTGCACGAAACCGACTGTCCATCCTGTCCGCAGTGCGATTTGAAATTCATTTCGAATGCGAAAGTCCAGGCTCATATCAAGCAAACACACGATCGCGAGGGACCGATTTTTCGATGCGAAGTTTGCCAAAAAGAATTCGCCAAAGAACGTAATCTCATCACACACAAACGTATTCATACCGACAAAAGTTTGTCATGTTTGCTTTGCGATCAAAAGTTTTCGCGTCGCAGCGCACTAAACGATCACATCGAAATAATTCATGTCAATAAGGGAAAAGGATTCATGTGTGGATTGTGCCCGAAGATGTTTTCCGGACGACAATCATTGAATCTTCATAGGAAATTGCATACTAACAAATGTTCGGTATGTACCTATTGCGGTAGTAAATTTCCAACAGCTCAAAAATTGCACGATCACGTAGAGCGATTGCACAAAAAACAGAGCGTAAATGGCCTAGAAGAACAGAAAAAACAATGCTTTGTTTGCACATATTGTTCCAAGAAATATATTCGCTTATCGAAACTGAAAGAACATATTGAAAAGGATCATGTCAATCACACCGCCAATCCGTGTGATATTTGTGAGAAGACATTCGCTAATGAAACCGACCTGAAACAACATAAGGACATTCACGAAGAGGAGTGCTCTGTGTGTCCGTACTGCGAAGAGAAATTCTATTTTCCTGCAAAAATCGATGAACATTTGATCGTGGCTCATCCCGACGAAGAAAAAAAATACAAATGTCATGTTTGTCCAAAAGTGCTGAATACTATTCAAAATCTGAAACTCCATAAGCGATTACACAACGATCGATGCTCGGTTTGTCCGCATTGCAATCAGAAATTTGTTCGGCCGTCCCTTCTAAAGGCACACATAAAAACCTCGCATGTTGAAGCCGACGGACCGCTAACCTGTCCCGACTGCCTGCAGGTCTTCAAGCGGCCACATCTCCTCGAATTGCATAGCCGCATTCACACCGAACAATGCTTTAGTTGCGACCAATGCGATAAGCGTTTTCCGCGACGATTCAAGCTACTTAAGCATATTGCTATGGTTCACGACGAACAGAAAACGTTCATTTGCGATCAATGCCCGAAAGTATTCGCTCGACAGACCACGCTAAAATCGCATCGAAAAATTCATACAGATGATTGTTTGAAATGTCCGCATTGCGATAAGAAATTTGTCCGGCCGTACGTACTACGCGAACATATCGAACGTTCGCATGTCAATCAAAAGCAAGGCTTGAAATGCGACCATTGTCCGAAAATTTTCTCACGAAAGGACACACTTCGCATGCATTTGCGCATTCACACTGGCAACTGTTTTAAATGTTCCGATTGCGAACAACAGTTCATCCGAATGAGCGATTTGAACGAGCATCACGAACGTATCCATGTTAATCTAAATCAAGGATATAAGTGTGAGGTATGTGAGAAAGTTTTCCGGCGAAAGGACAGCTTGAAATTACATTCACGGATTCATAACAATCAGTTTTTAATTTGTCCGCATTGCGAAAAGAAATTCATTCGTTGTGCCGAATTAAATGTTCACGTCGAGAAAGTTCATAACGATAAGGAAACCGGAACGTTTGAATGCGAAGTGTGTTCGATGGTTTTCCTAAAGCGATCAAAATATCTGGTACACATACAGAAATATAATCGTGAGCATGGGTCTGATGGTTTTTTGTCGATGGGCGATGAATTAAGTAGCAGAGAATTTGGGCAGATGGACGAAATGGCAGCTCTCGGTAATTTTGATATGAGTCAAGTCGAGCAGCGCGATTCCATTTTAACGAATTAAAACGGAAAAGTATTTTCATTATTAAAACTAAACAATGCATTAATTAATTAATAACCAATAATTTAATGAAAAAAATAAATAAATAAAACAGAATTGAAACAGTAATACATGTATTTACTGTACAGTGGCTCACAGCTTATTTCGTGCAGCTACAAATTTGAAATTTGTTACGCTGTTATTGGAAAACTATGTAAAATATTGACAAGATTTAAATGCCATGTTTTAAACAAATATTTATTGTTTAAGTTAGGAACTTCAAAAATAACACAATTGTAATACTTAATTAACAAAAATTATGAAAATATTGCTTAATTCTATGTCACAGCTTATTTCATGCACTTAAACTTAGGCCTTAATTTGTAGAAAAAAGCGAAATTTTATACAAAATTCAGTATGGTAGCAATTTGCATTTATTACATTTTTAAATCTCTTTGGTATAGAATCCACAAGTTTTTTTTGGGTAGTTTCTGAGATAATTTTCACCCACTCTTCCAAAATAGTTTTTTTTTCAATTGTTCCTTACTGGAAATACTATGTTTCCGAATATTATTTTCCAAAATCGCCCATAAATTTTCTATTACATTCATATTTGGACTCTGTGTCGGCGAGGACATAACATGCGGGCAGTTCCAAATCAGCCAAGATTGCACAATACCAGACTTATGCTTAGGGTCGGAATATGTTTGGAATTTCAAGATTCGCAGCACTCTGGAGCAAATTTTTTTTCAAAATGTTGAGGTACATGGTTTTGTCCATGTTACCTTCAATGAACTCCAAATTTCCAATCCCAGCTGCCGACATACAGGCCCAAACCATTACGCTTCCGCCGCCATGCTTCACTGTAACTTTTAAATTTTCTTTTTGTAGCTCAGTATTAGGTTTCCGCCTTACGTATGCCATGCCATCACGTTCAAAGATATTAAAATTAGACTCATCTGAGAATATGACGCTGTTTCAGAAGTCCGAATTTTCGTTGAAGTGCTCTCTAGCAAAGGCAAAGCGATTCAGCTGGTTTTTTCTGCTTATGAATGGTTTTTTTTCTAGCTACTCGATCATTGAAATTGTGGTCTCGGAGCACGCGGCGGACACTTTCTACACTGCATGACTTACCTTGCTGTATCTCCGCGACTAGTTTGAGAGCCGTTAACTTTGGGTTCGTCTTGATTTTACGTACAATAAATCGTTCGTCAGACGAGTTGAAAATTTTGTTTGGCGCGCTTCTACCCTTACATTGAATACGATTTTCATGAACGAAGCGTTCAATGATACTCTGCACTGTGGTGGAACTCAAATTAACAAATTGAGCAATTTTCCGCTGGGATAGCCCGTTCTTGAAATGACTTATCACTAATTCTCGCTGCTCAATTGTCGTGCGACGACCCATTTTTTCAAAAAGCACTTCTTGTCCTTTACACGTAAAATATCACACTAAATATTGACTACAGCTAGTTGCCAATTCTTCAAAAAAATTAAAGAAAAAGAAAGTCCCGTTATACAGCGCGACACGATCGGACAGAAGTGGAGACAAGTATCTACATTAAATAAGCTGTGGCCTGCGTTTCTGCTGCACCATCGGTCTTTTCAGCCTTAAAATGTCAGAATTTTTTTATTTATTGTAATCAATAAGAATATTTTTCTATATCTACATTCAAAATTTCATGATTTTCTAATTAGTTTCTAAGATACAGTGTTTTATAGTTTAAAAAATAGCACTGCACGAAATAAGCTGTGAGCCACTGTATATTTATGCAGATACCCACTAAAATGTTCTAGATTAGTGCTTTACATCGTGTTTTTCTATGTGTGACTACGATTTGAATTGATAAATTTCAATCAGACAAACTGGAAAGGTTCAAATGTGCTGCTAAAGATTTAAATCTAATTGTTGAAGCCAGAGAACAGAAAAATGAATTCAAATAAACGTTTTGATAAATATTTTTAAGAAATAAGAAAAGTTGACCACATTTTATGAAACTGAAGAGTTCCATACACGAGCGCTCCATGGTGTCATTCGTGGAGGAAATCAAATCGTTTTCATTCTCGTCATTCATGCATTTTTATCATTCCATTATTCATCGCCAATTTTGCTGAAAAAACATTAATGAAATTCATGATCGTTCGTGTATGGGAACGCTTAAGATACGTACGAGAGAGATTTACTAAATCTTACGAATAATAAACGATGGTAGTAATAGATGTAAACCGATAGTGTTGTCTACCTAACATTAAAAAAAGTAGATGTTGTGAAATTATAAATTACAGAATATAAATTTTTTTTTTCAATTACATATTCATAAAAGTTTGCCAGTTGAACCTGGATTTGAGTGGAAAATGTTTTTATAATTATTGTGTTTATTTTTTTCTGAATACATCATACGAGTAACTTAATATTTTGTCTCAGTTTTTATTTACTTTAGCGATAATACTTTCCGAAAAGTGCAATTTAATTTCGATTAAAACACAAAGAAGGAATATTATGCGAAATATTTACCTTCTTTACCGTGGTACATATCCAAAAGGGGCACAGTCCACAAAGAGAGAGAGAGAGTACCATGCATGGAGCTTGATTTCGGGATTTTCCAACGTAATCTAATAGAGGCGAGAGTTCTTTGGTAACTCCTAGGGCAAAATAAGCATTGCACCTTACTAATATTATTCGTCCTTATTACCATGAATTTGTAACTCGACGGTCCGAAAGGGTTTACAAAGCATCTATGTATGAACGTTATTTGAAAAAATATTATTATAGTACTACCAGGACTGGGTGTTTGCCTCGAATATACAACATGCAACAATTTAAGAAAGTTTGGTAGCGTGCAAAGATGTGCCAACCGGATGGGACTGAGTCAGCCAGTGCCCCCTGCTCCCACATTTTAGAGTAATTCGTATGCAACGCCTATGTATCTTATTTTTTCGCTCTCTAACCCCCTGAAGTAACTGACTCCTGGTAGCGTGGACCAGTTGTGAGATTTATGGAAATTATGAAAACAAAATGGTTCACGTTTTTCACTTCAACAAAAAAACGGTACAATAAAATTTTTACTTATTTATTTTAAACTTTTATTTCATTTGAAACAACTGATTGATAAATTATCTTTATATTCTAGATGAAATCTGAGAGTATATTGTGTTTGCCTACTGTTTTTAACGCTACGAAATAATGCTCGCACAGAAACGCCAAGGATACAGAAATATTTGTTGTCGCTCAAAAACCTCGATTCCGAGTGACTGTCTGTCTGGAAAGCCTTGACCTATTGTGCTGAAATTTGTCATGTGCTATTTTTTAGCAAAAAAGTAACTTTAAGTTCGTGAACGGGTCACATCCACCCACTTCTTCTACCCCCTCCCATAAAAATTTCGAAATTTAAAGAAATTGATTTTTCTCCAAAACCATTACAGCTATTGACTTGAAAATTAGGTCATAGTATAATTATGTGAATATCATTAATGTCAAAAAATATTGATCTGATACGCTTACTCCTTGTACCCCCTCCCATACAAATGCACAATTTTCAAAAATGCATTTATTCGGTTTTCATTGAAACTAGCAAAGCCAAAAGAACCAATTTTTGCAATAATTAATTTTATTTTAATTGCAACCCCTACCATACAAATTTCTTGAAATTTCGGAATTTTAATTAAATTATTTCTATTCAAAACCGTCAAAACTTGATAGCTTTAAATTTTGAGAAAAGTTTATTATTACAAATGTCATTCATGTTGAAGAATTTGGTTTTGATTCGAATACTCCTACCACCTCCCATACAAATGCACAATTTCGGTGAATGCATTTAATCGATTTTCATTGAAACTAGAAAAAGTACAAACTTGAAATTTTGCCAGAATTTCTCCCTTTATAATTGCAATGAAGGCCAACAAATATGAACTTCGCTTCACTCCTTTTATCACCTCCCATACACATTTTTGTATTGGAAATTCAAGAAAAGTATTGCTCTTTCGAACATATGAGAGCTATCGATTTTAAAATTGTAACAAAGCAATATGATTAGGATGTTGACAAGCAAATTCAAAATCATCCAAAACCTTCCACTTTCTCTGCCACCTCCCATACAATTCCATAAGTTCAGACAAAAATTGTTCAATTTCCTCGAAAATTATGAATGCTACAAAATTTTAAATTCAGTATGAAACATTTTGCATACTATGTGTACCCAAATTATGAACCTCCCCCCTCAGCTTTTACCACCTCCCGTCACTGTTCGAAAGAATTTAATATGACAGATTTTCCGGTACTTTAAGCTCTTTCTTATTTCATCTGGAGTATCATATGATTGGGCTTTATGCCCAATCATAATTCTGTTATGTTTTTTGTACGATTTTTGCTTCAAACTGAACTCTGCTCTTGAACTTCCCAATTTAGACTGTGCACTTCGTTGCAAACCCTTGCCTTTTTATATGGTTCTTTTGCCAGCATCTGTGTACGCACGAGCAGTTCGAGGTCACAAGCATTTCGCCAGTCAGTAGTTGGAAAATAGTAATAGTGTAAAATGATATGAATCGTACTTAAATTAGGTAGTAGTGTAGGTGATTAGCCGTAACTGACTTGCGGACCTCGGAACTTCTCTGTAGCAGGCTTAAGAACATTCAGAGGCGCACGCTTAACGAAATGAAATAAGAGGTCGAAAACAGCCTCTATTAAAGATTCACCGAAGTAATGGTTGGTAAGGGAGGACAAAAGCAGCTAAATTTTCATCTGAGGCCAAGCGAATATAGTGTTTAGTTGCACGATTTTTTTATAATTTGTATAAAAAAGATCCCTATACTGAACATGACTCACATAGATAGGTAAGAGTCAAAAGATAGAGGTGGCGCCCTGCAAAGAGCAATATACAGAGTTGCATGCTTAGAGATTCAAAAAGCGACCCCATCGTGGGTTTTATTGTTATTAGTCGGCCTTTTACATTTCGCTTTTTCAATTGCAACGATATCATATAATTGAGTAGCGATCTGAATATTAAATATTCTAACAACATTACTTTAATAATTATAGTTCAATGAACTTCAATTACTCGCAACCATCATCATGGTCTCCACTAATGCATCACTTCCGTCCTAACTCAAAATTCCAAAAATAGATCACTTACCTTCTGTACACGCTAGTAACAATATGTATACAAAAAATTGAATAAAATAAAAAACAACACTTTACTTTTGCTTCTTTATTATCACGACATATTAATATTATTAAATGTGGATAAGTTCCCTCGCTAAGTATCAAATACTTGCGTAAAATCCACAAAGAATATCAAAGTTTTAGTTTGGGAAAATTTAGCGATTTTTTTTTATTGAAAGAAAAGATTTCCGCACTCTACACTGTTACGCTTTATTATTCGTGATGTTTCGGTCTCTGCTGAGACCTTTATCAAACTGACCGACAATTACAAAAGACTATTATTTTATATAAAATGGGGTTAATTTGGGGTGGGAAGGGTAATTTAAGGTTAATTAGTTAATTAGTAACAGCTAGTTAAATTAGTAATTTTAAGATAGGTAGCCAAACTGCTGATAACTTGTATACAGTGCCTCGGTTGAAGTTCTGTATGGTCCTCTGTCGTTGCATGTTCCGCGATCGCTAATGACTGTATTTGGTTTTTCTGTGTGCATCGTTGATGCTCGTTGATCCTTGTTTGGACTTTGCGTCTCGTTCCTCCTATGTACACTTTATTCCATGATCCGCAAGGTACTTTGTACACTCCTTCAGTCTTCAATGGTTTTTTTGCTTTTGGTTTCCTAAAATTCCTCGGATAGTAGTGGGGGTAGAGAATGATGGGTTTTTCCGATTGCATCCGTCGTGCCCTAGATGTAAGGTAGTTTTAGTCTGTATTTCCTTCTTCTGCGTCTTTCCGTTCTTTTGCCTTGGATGCTTCGGTTTTCATGCATTGTTTATTTCGCTCGCTTTGCATCCATTTGCTGTGAACGCCTGATTTAACTGTTCCTTTTCCTTTCGTAGACTGCGCGGATATCCTTTAGTTATACATCGGGCTCTGTGTATTAGGGTCTTCAGTACGCCTATTTTCTGTCTTGGGTGGTGATGTGAAAGAGCGTGGAAATATCTGTTGGTGTGAGTTGGTTTCCTATATACCTCGAAGCTTAACGACGTATCATTCCTTTCTAGGTGTACATCCAAGAACAGAAGTTTCCCGTTGCTTCCTGTTTCCATGGGGAACTTAATTTTCCTGTGGTGTGAGTTCAGGTGTGCTAAAAATTTTTTGAGCTCTTCTTTTCCATATTGCCAAATGATGAAAGTGTCATCCACATACCGTAGATAGAATTTCGGAGTTAATGGGGCTGAGTCCAGTGCGTTATTTTCGCATTCCTCTATGAATATTTACGCTACCACAGGTGAAATTGGAGATCCCATTGCCGCTCCTTCCGTTTGCTTGTAGAGTCCCCCTAAGGCTGAAAAAAAGTATTTTTTAAACAAAATTTGTATATGTATAACAAAATTATGTCGCCCGAAATGAGTTTCCTAATGATACTTAAGGTTTCCTTAATCGGGATGTTGGTGAATAATAATTCCACGCCTAGACTGACTAAAATATCCGTTGGTTTCAAGTCGATTTTCTGAAGAATCTCTACTAGATGACCGGAATTTTTAACCGAGCGCGATGTGTTTCCTTCTAGTGGGCGTAACTCATTCGCGAGAGCTTTAGCCAGTTCTTGAGTAAGCGATTGTACCGAATTGACGATGGGTCGAAGCGGGGTATTCTCCTTGTGAATTTTTGGAAGTCCACACATTTTTGGTGTATATGGGTCTGAAGGGAATAGTTTGGCATATTTTTTCGCTAACGTTGGATTTTTCTTGATGGATAGGGTTAATTTCTGGTGGAGGGCAGCGGTTGAATCTCTCTTTTTTTCGGTATATGGTCCTGTTTGTAGAATATCTCGTATCTTCTCCTCGTATTGTCGCTTGTCCATAATTACCGTTGCGTTTCCTTTGTCCGCTCGCATATTTTGTTTTATGATTTGTCTAATGCCATCGACATGCAACGCGAGTTAAAATTCATAATACATAGTTCAGTCTACTTTTATCAAGGTTGTGAGTTAAAATATTTTAACTAGTGTCCTATGTCTAGGGCATTGCTATAAAATTACCAGAGTAGTTAAAGTCTTAATCTGCAGACTTTAACTACTCTGGTAATTGCTGATGTAACTATTTCGTTCCTAGGTTCGTCCAATCAGCAGTTGACCCGAAGAGATAGAGAAAACAAGTTCAGTAAGCGTAAAATTTCGCAAATACATTTGACCTCGTCTAATATAAGATTTTCATCATATGAATGTTATTTCAAATGCAAATTCTTTCTTCCTGATATTCTATCAATCTTCTTGCAAGCTGGTGCAATTTTGCATACAACTGCATTTATCTTGTTACGCACATTTAAAACTTATCTCAATTATTAATCACTACCGAACGAAAATTGCATTGTCTTATTGCTACATTTTGCCTTCTGTTGAGTCTTGAAATACTAAACTAAAATCAGAACGAATACGTAAATTTATTCAAAAATTTCTAAAAGAAAACGGGCATTATTTCCGTTTAACACTGTAAATATTTACGTACATAGGACGGCTTTTCCTAAACAAAACCATTTGGCCAAAGCCTTCTATAGAGAAAAATCGGCGAGATGCGATTTAAAAAATGCATGCACGAGACGAGTAACTATAGCGTAGCCTGGTGTGCTCTGATGTGGTTCTAATGTCAAAATTTTACTAAAAAGGACATTTTATGACATAAACATGCAAGCGCCTACTCCGAGTAATTTATTTTTTTCTGCAAAAGAACTTGCAAATCGTTGTAACCCAAAAATTTACAATTATTCATCGAATTTACAGTCATGGCATAGATAAATTGTTACTTAAAAATTATTGTTTGTGGCTTTTTAGCTAAGCTATACAAACCGCGCAGTTCTTGATGTTCAAAACGTACCAAAAAAAGGTCGATACTTTTTAAATTTCGCTCCAAATATTGGGCTTCACCTTTGCCAAACTATGGAAAAGAGCCTCTAGTGTTTCATGTGGTAACTATAGTCAGCCCTAGTGGTACGAGTGGCGAACAAGTGGCAAACGACTGACAATCGAGTGACGAACGAACAAATGGCAGCCGAGAGGCAAGCAGGAGAATAGCAGGCGAATGACTGGCGAAAAGTGTCCGAACCATATAAAAATGCGAGCATTGGCAACGCTGAGTCTAAAATTTGGAAACGAAAGAATCAAGATCGTGTCGTCGCGTGGTAAAGTCGCGATAGAAGAATTAAGATTAGAAAACGACAGAGTTCAGAGATAAGAAAGCAATAACTTGTAAATAAAAAAAATATTTTTGTGTTCTTTGGAACCTCGAGGTACAGCTGCGAAAAAAATAATAGCACCAACGTCACCAACAATCTTTCCAAAGGCATTGTAATTCTATTTGTTAGTTTAAATAACTAATGAACACATTTTCAAAAGTAAAAAAGTTGTATAAAAATTGTGTGATAAAAATATTTAAGGTTTTATTTACCGTTTGAAAGCTATTCAAAAAAAATCTTGTAAAAACATAAAAATAAGGCGAAAAAAAAAAATTGTACCACAATTCCAAAGTGCACTTAAGGTTAAAAAAAATAGAAAAAATGAATTAGTTTTATTAGTTTGCAATATATCTGTTCCAGCTGATGACGTCCTTCAGTTTTAATATTTAGTTGCGTGACCTTCATTGGAAATAACGGCTGCACAACGTTTTGGCATTGAATCAACCAAGCTCTGGCATCGACTTAGCGGAATTTCGCTCCAGGACTCCTTAATCACATTCCAAAGTGATTCTTTGCTGGTTGGCTTGGTAGCAGCAACTGCTTTTTTTACATCAGCCCACAGATTCTCAATAGGGTTGAGATCTGGTGACTGCGCAAGCCACTCCATGACGTTCACTGAATGCTCTCCGAACCATTTCTTCGCTTTCTTGCTGGTGTGTTTGGGGTCGTTGTCTTGTTGAAAGACCCAAAGCAAAGGCATCTCGTACTCTGCATAAGGTAGCATAATTTTTCAATTATTTCAACGTAAACGTGTTGGTCCATACTTGTTTTTATCCAATGTATTGGGCCTATGCCATAATGCGAAAAGCAAGCCCACACCATTACTCTTGACCCCCATGTTTAATGGTTTTACATGTGTATTGAGGATTGTATTCTGCATTCGGAGGGCGTCTGACATATGAACGAGAGCCTTTTCCGCCATACAGAACAATTTTGCTCTCGTCTTACCATAAGATCTTCTTCCATTTTTCAACTGGCCATTTCAGGTATTCTTTTGCAAACTCAATTCGTTTGGCTACATGCTTCGCACTTAGGAGTGGAACTTTTCTTGGGCTACAGGCTTTTAAATTGTGATGTCTTAAACGATTACGAACTGTTTGCACCGTTGCAGCTATATTGAGATCCTTTTTCAGTTCAGTTGCCGGCTTAAAAGGCTCCTTGCTCTGGCGCATCAACCGATTTTCAAGTAACTTCGATATGGCGCGTTTACGTCCACGTGTTTCAGCTTTTTCTTGGAAAGTTATGGCATTGCGTATCATTTTGTTTGAACATCCAACAAAATGACGCACTTCCCTATAAGCTTTGCCCTCTGAAATAAGTTTTCTAATAAAGTCTCTTTTTTCAGCACTACAGGACTGCTTTCCGCGACCCATTTACTATTAAATTTGTGTAAAAACTAACGAAAACCGAACAAGAACACTTTAACTTGTACAGGGGTCAAATTAATAAACTCAACTAATGCGCTATTCTACAGAATTGTCAGTGGTGCTATTATTTTTTTCCTTCTATTTTGCATTTTTCTCTGAAAATCACTTAAATTGAAAAGAACCGTTATCATTATGAACAATAAACTGTTTTCTGCGGAAAGTGAACATGTTGTGTGATATATTTATTAGCAATGTACAAACAATTTTCGACACCGAAAAGTTTTTTTTTTAACAAATAGAAAAAATGTCGTGGTGGTGCTATTTTATTTTTCGGCACTATATATGCGATCTTTTCATCGCGTCATATTTTGGTTCTGCTTTTTCGTCCACAGACAAGGATCTTAACTACGATTTCATCGTTGAAAGTCATGAATTTCTAAATTTCGTCTCCGCTTCACCAAATGGCATTGTGAAGAGCATTCTGCACCT
Organism: Chorisops tibialis; assembly: GCA_963669355.1. Lineage (NCBI taxonomy): Eukaryota > Metazoa > Arthropoda > Insecta > Diptera > Stratiomyidae > Chorisops > Chorisops tibialis. The sequence goes on from OY770262.1 coordinate 184,905,954, forward strand.
CTAGTAATAATTTTCAATAAATTGTAAAAGACAAATCCACGGCTTTACTTTTTTACTAATACTCGTACGGTGGCTGAATCATTTGAAAACTAGACTTTGACTCGGTGAATCCTGAGGTCCTTATTTCTGAACGAAAGAAGTACGGTGTTTCTGATTTTTTTTTTACGTGGCCGAGCACAACTTAGGGGGTCACCATTTAATACAATTTACACAGTCATGTCGGTAAGGGGGAAAAAGGAGTTAAGGTTAATCGGGATTAAAAGGAGGGAAGAGCCTAAAATTTCGGTAGAAGTTGAGTTTGCAACATCGAAGGTCATATGACAATGGGAATACAGTAGAAGTTCGGAGTATGAATAACTGCCTATATTTCACTGTACGAGAAGTTGGAGTAAACTTGTGACCGCTTGAAGCTAGGCGAGTACAGAGGTGGAATAAGTTTAGCAAATTCCTCAATGTATTTACCATGAAAGTAGCAGTAGTAAATGCTTAGTACTCCGACATTTCTGCGATGCTCTAGGGATTCTATAGAAATCGTGTTAGCTTCATCTCCAATTAGTCAGAACGCCTGTCTCTGGACACGGTCAAGCATCGCAAGTTGCGTTTTGCGTGCCCAGACCCATAAATGCGAATTGTACCTGAGGCGTGGTCGCTGGGAGTAAAATATTTCTTACATCTTCGGAAAAATCCTAGGCTTTTGAAAGCGTCAATGGTTCCAATTAAGAAGGTTATTTATTTTAATGCCAAGGAGCGAGAAGTATTCGGAAGAGTCTAGTTGGACACCACCGAAGGTTACATTAGGGACCGACGCTGGAATATCACGTTTAAAGGAAAGATGACAGGCATGTGTTTTTGATGTGTTGAACTCTACTCTATTTATCCTGCCCTATTCCAAAATTAGGTTTAAGTCAGAGTTCAATGCCCCAAATAGTTCGGCTCGTTTAGATGCTATCGGGACACGGTGAGCGTTAGTAATCGAATCGAATTTGTAGGTGTTATCCAGGGTACTGTCGTCAGCAAAGCAATGTATCGGATTAAGCGTTAACGACAGAAGGTCATTAATAAAAATAAGAAAAAGTGTGGGTGATAAAACAGAGCATTGGAAGACTCCGAAATCTATGGGAAAGGAGAAGATGCCACGCTATCCAATACGACTTGTATGGTGCATGCATATAAGCAACTCTCGATCCATTTTACGAGGCTATTATTAAAGCCGACTGCTTTCAGCTTCACTAAGAGACATTTGTGCCAAACTCTGTCAAACGCTTTAGCGATATGAAGTGTAAGAACTTGACCTTGGCCAAATTTATAGATGTAAGAGTTCCAACGATCAGTTAGATAAACCAAGAGGTCACCTGTAGAACGTCCGGAACGGAATCCGATCATTGATAAGTTTGTTATCTTCAAGATAGCGGACAATTTTGCGATTCACAGATGTTTCCATCACTTTCGATATAACGGAGGTAGTGGCGATGGGGCAATATTTGGCGGGTAACATTTTGTTTCCTTTCTTGGGAATCGGCTGAACATTCGCCACTTTCCACGTGCGCGGAAAGTGTACGGGAAAGTGTACGGAAAAGTAAGAGAGATGGAATAAATTGCGCAGCGGTTTAGCCAGGGACGTGAAACAATTTTTAAGGACTAAGGGGGAAATACCATCGGGACCTGCAGATTTCTGAACATTGAGCTCACGAAGAATTCTGGGGATAAGTCGTGTGCGATATTGAATCTTAGGTAGACGAAAATGGCGCTACAAGCGGGGGAGACTGGTTTGGCAGCCTGGAGTTTCATGCAAAACTTGCTGCAAGATGATGTGTTTCTCAATTGGATTTCTTAATATTGATCTGATCGAAATATGGCAACTAATTTTCTCGGCAAAAACATCCTCAGCGGCATCTAGTTAAAAAAAATTAACATTATTCTAAAAAATTTATAGATATAGTAAAATACAAAAACATTTGTAATGTAAAAAATATGCAGGCAATCAAAAAAATATGAAAATCCGAGAAGCCTCCGTTTTTAAATGTCAGTATTTCCAATTATTCAAACTATTTCGCATACAAAATATTTCTCTTTTATCGTTTATTTAAAATTATCGGATCCATTTAAATTACTTATGTTGTAAATAATTGCTACAAAAAAAGATAACCCCTGCACCAAATGGAAGTAGCAGCTAATTTTGATCACGGAATTTTACCAAAGCCAAAATTAAATAAGCAAAAACGTTCCAAGAATAGTCGCTCTACCAGAGAAGCCGAGCTCTTAAAATGGCGTTCTATCTACAATACTTTGCGAAAATCGAATAGTTCAAATTTAAATAAATCGATGCGTGAAATACGTCTTAAAAATTTATTCAATCGAATCAAAACGATACGCTCAAAAAAACCGAAAACAGTTCGTAATCATAATAGTAAAATTGTAAAAACACCCGAAGAAATCCGAAAAGAACTGATTTCCTATTCGCGAATACGAGGCAATGAATTCACCGAGGAGAATAAGCTTCGTATGATGTTCGGTCGATATGAAGAACCAAGACGAGTACAGTCGGTAGAGCATGTTCCTGCGGCACAAAATCGAATCGTGTTTGGCCGTGAATATGGTAATAACGTTTCGAATTTGAACCGATCTGGGATCTACACTCATAGTGTACCGAATCTGATCAAGCCAGCCGATTTGAGATTGACGAACTACAATTTAATGTGTAAGAAATCCTCATACGGCCAATATTATACACTACGGAATCGTTTAAAGATCAAGGACGATTTAAGTGACTTTGACATTGAATATCAAGATTTACTTTTGAAATGTGTCCTCTTTGAAAAAGATCATTTGGACGTGCTAGGATTTCTCGAAGAAAAATTCCGAAGAAATCAGCAATTGTTGAAGCAAATTCAAAATCCAACCAGATTTCATGAAAAACAAACGGTTATAAATCAAACATCATTTTCATTTCCGACCATTTGCAAAAGTGAAAAGTCTGAAAAAGTAATTCATTTGCAAAATCTAGAGGATAAATTTCATGATGTCATTGATGAATATCCCGAAGAAGTTCTGGCATCGGTTACAACGATAACGGAATCGCCTAGCTGTCCCGAACTACAAACTGAACGAGTCGTTAATATTTTGAAATACAATCAAGAAAATGCTGCATGTCATGCGATTATGGACCACGCGAAGAGAACATGTTTTCGTTAAACAATAGTCGGAGAAAGTTGAATGATCGTTATTAGAAAATTGCGGAAGGATTTAATTGAAATAAATAGTTCAAGGAAACGATCAAGCAATGAGTCAGAGGTTGGCAAAATTGGAAAAATGACAAAGTCCTAATCGATCCGTTTTTTGCACTTTGCATTAATTTCATAATCGCGAAATGAAATTGTCGAGAAGCAAATTGTTGATATGGATAAAGTAAGAGACGTAATCGTTGAACAATCCAGCGTTTTGTCTAGTGTTTTGAAAGACGTATTCCAACAGCACGATGACTAATGTAAATATGAAATTGTGTAGAGTCGCTACATTTGTATCTTGTTTAAAACAAATCTACGATAATAGAATTATTCAATTCCAAGAAATGTATTCTCAATTGCACAAGAGGGCAGATTTTTCAACTTACGCTCTTTTTCTTCATTGTCGACCTCGTACTGATGTCCTATCCCTAACATTTCGAAGAATCGAAAAAACACGTTTCATTTCTTTTTTTTCATTATTTTATGCAATTTTCAACTTGATTCATATTCCATTTTCACAATATCTAGAATTTTATGCGCACGTTTCAAATGTCGTTTCAAAAGCGAAGGAAATTCGTAAACTTTCAAGCATAGATCACATTGAAGCTGCTTCTTATCCGCATGCACATTTCGATGATTAAGCCATTCCGATTCGGTCGAGAATCGCTTCGAGCAGAATTCACACTCAAAATCGCTACACAGTCGCATATGAATTTTGCGATGTTCCTTTAGATTCGATCGACTCGTGAATTTCTTTTGGCAAAGCTCGCATATGTGGGGCGATAGGTTCGTATGCAAATTTAAGTGATGCTTTAAGTTTCGTTTGCATACGAACTGCTTTCGGCATTGATCGCATTCGAATTTTTGCGTAGTGGTTGCGTTATACGTACATGCTTTCTGGTGTTTTCGAAGATCGGCTAGTTGAATGAAAACCTCCTTGCAAAAGGTGCAGGTGAGGTTCTGGATGTTTTTCAAGTGGACATTTTTAATATGTCGATTCAGAACAGGCTGACTGATCAATTTCCGGTTACAATAAACACATTGTATGCGAGATTCCGAATGATTTACTTCATGCTTTGCCAGATATTCGGCATTCGCAAAAATCTTTTTGCAGATTTTGCATCGATGTTGAGCACCTCCGGATTTCGTATGGAATCGCCCGATGTGACGATTTAGGTCGCCAGTTCGACAAAACTTTCGACTGCAATGCGTACAGGAAAGACGATCGTTTGCGATGTGCGTGCGTCGATGGTATTTCAGATTTGACGGTCTTTCGAATACTTTAGGACAAAAATCGCAACTGAAAAATCGATTCGTTCGACTGTGCACCTTGTTTTTATGCTTATCGAGCATTACGCGATTTGAAAAACGCTTTCTACACATCGAACAGGGAAAATCAATGATTTTTATGTGAGTTTTACTGTGCTTCCGAAAATCACTTTCAGTGAAAAACAATTTCGGACAGATAACACATTTGAAGAGATTGTCGGTGCTGAAAGTAAGAGATTTTTTATCTGGTGCGATCATGTGATATCTTAGCTAATTTACCATATTAGTTGACGAATTCCTAGATGTTCGGTACTCCACCAGTTAGGACATAGAGGGCATGAGTAGCAGCCCTTGTAAGTCTTACTGTTGTGGGTTCTTTTCAGATTCTCGTGGTGGGAGAGACGATGATTACGGAAATTGCTAATATCAATAAATTTTAACCCACAATCATCACAACTGAACGAATTGGGTATATCCTCTAGCATCATCATAGGGTGGCTTACACGCAGCATTGCATCCTTAAGCACTTATATTCATTCAAAATTCTTCATCATAATAAATTTTCAATACTGTAACTCCACTTTGTGTTCATGATCACCTGTCATAGCGGAACATTGTAAAAGTTGTTATGACATTTGAAGTGACAACTAGACTTATGCCTGATTTACACCGAAACGCAGACCTTACGCAGTTTACATAGCCGAGTAGCGGCATTTAGAATTATGTTGTCAGTTTTTGAATATCCTAGCTCAAGATAATCGCTGAATTCGAGACAGAATTTAAGACGAAGGATTTTGAGACAGAATTTAAGACGAAGGAGATATGTCAGCGCGATTTATTTTAGTTTAGTTTTAAATTAAAATTATTGTTTGCGATATAAGCAACAATATACTATGAGAATCAAAAGTGATAGCGTACTTCGAAATTTTGTTTTTGACCTAACATATTTTTCGTGTGATTAATTCTCCTATAGATCGCAATATTTTACAATCTGACCTTGATAATCTTCATATGTGGTGTTCGTTAAATGACTTAGATTTAAACATTGATAAATGCTGCGCTATGTTATACTCACTTAAACTTGTACCTCGTGAGCTTTCTTATAATATTGATGGAACTAGACTATCGGAAGTGTCTATAATGAAGGATCTTGGTGTGACATTCGATGGTAAACTGAGTTTCACAGCTCATTACGAGCAGATAAACAACCAAGCTTACCATCTCTCTGGTTTTGTCCTTCGATTGTCTTCAACCTTCTCTCGTGCTAGTACTGCTGTTCTGCTGTTTACGTCTATAGTTCGAAGTATTTTAGAATACTGTTGTTTGGAATCCTCACCATATGTGTCATTCTCTCACTATTGAATCCGTCCAACGTAAGTTCACGCGATCTTTATTTTTTCGTTTTAAAAAACCTGACTATTCCTCTAGGCTTTCCGAGCTTCATCTTCATCCTTTATACGTTCGCAGAAGTTATATTGAGGAATGCTTTCTTTACAAGGTTGTAAATGGTTTGGTCATGACTAATTTCGTAGATGAGCTTACTTTTAGAGTTGATAATGTTAATACGCGTTGTTTGAATATTTTTTATCCTCCACGCGCTTTACTTGCGGTTTATTTCTACTCTCCTGCAGTGAGACTTCAGCGCAATCACGACAATTTACAGCTTGGTCCTTTGAGCATTTCTTTTAACGCTTTTAAAGAAAAACTTAAACATTTATTTTTTCATTAATTTTTGGTGAATACTTTTTGTTTCGATACTTTTAGTTTTTTGGAAATTTTTATTTGTTTTTATTTTTTTGTAATGTATTATTGTTATCATTTTTCACTTTTCTTCCTTTTAACCTCCCTAGCTATTGTGTAATTGAAATGTTTGTTTTGTTCAATGGCTAATAAATTAAATTAAATTAAATTAAAATTAATTTTTTATAATTGGACCGTTTATTTTGAAAGTGGTGTAAGTCCATTTAAAAAAAAAAATTAGATATCACGTAATTCATGCTTAATTTAATGTAAATTTTTTATGTATAACTAGTCCGTGTTTAATTTCTTTAAAAATTCCCATGTTTTGTACTACTTAAAATCGGTCGGTAAATGAAATTGCATAATCATCGATTATGAAAGTTGTGTAAGTCCAATTGACAGGGGTAGATGGCTTAACAGATGGTTGCCGTAGTCTGTTATTTTTCATTTGTTTTATCTTACGTGTCATCTTACATGTCAAGAGTTGCTAATTTAGGTTACTTATTCTATTTTTTTCTTAAAATGGATAACTTCATATTGACATCAGATAGTGCTATAGGTAAGAACAAATGGTAAATCAATATTATTTTATAACAATTGAAAATATTTATTTTACTTAATTAAAAATAAATTCACGCAGATATAAAGCCCATGAATATAAACAGAAGAACAATCAAAGATTCAGAGGATGAAAACAATTCCGCTATGAACAACAAATTAACGAATCGTAAAAAGAGAAGAAGAATAATAGAGGTAAAATCTTCATCAGATGAGGATATTGTTATTGAGAACTTAGATTCTGCAGAACAAAATAAAGAAAAATATTTGCAACAAATAAACAAAATTGAGCGAAATAGTGGACAAAAGTATTGCACAAAAAGAGGAAAATTCATTCCTGCAAAACAATTTGAATCCAAAAATTGTAATTGCTCAAAGAAATGTATTGAACGTATTAATGAAACACAACGTAAAGAAATTTTTGATAAGTTCTGCAATATAGGTGATTTTAATAAGCAAAATATATTTCTATATAGTAGTGTTCTACGAGAATCTGTCAATAGAAGAAGGCCTAGAAATGATTCGGGCACTAAAAGGGCATATGCTTATAAATTTTACCTAGTCACTTCTGGTGGAAACATTTTAGTATGTAAGAAGTTTTTCATTAATACTTTCCAAATATCTATTGGACGAATTGATCGTATTCTAAAATCGTATGAGAACATTCTGAAAGACATGCGTGGAAAAATGGATGGCTCTTGCAGAAGAACTAGTGAGCTACTGACGAATACAGTGATAGACCACATAAAAAGCTTTCCGGCATTTGAAAGTCACTATACTCGATCACAAAATCCAGAACGGATGTTTTTAAATCCTGAATTAAGTATAAGAAAAATGTATAATTTATACTTGGAAAAATGCAAGGAAAATAACCTGAGTTCAGTTAATGAATGGACATATAGGAAAATCTTTAAACGAGATTTCAAGTTACACTTCCATTTGCCACGTAAAGATACCTGTGCGAAATGCGATTTCTTAAACATGAAAATTAAGACAACAACTGAATGACGAAGAAAAAACGATTCTTGTAGAAAGACATGATGTTCACTTGCAAAATGCTGAATTAGCAAGAAAAGCATTACAAGAAGATAAAATTCTGGCATCAGAAAATCCTGATACATACTTTGCCTTCTCTTTTGACTTACAAAAAGCCTTACCTTACCCGAAATTATCTGTCTCAATCGCATATTACAAGCGAAATATGTATGTTTTAAACGAGGGTTTTCACAATTTCCACGATAATAAAGTTAATTTGTATGTGTGGGACGAAACTGTTGCTTCCAGGGGATCGCAAGAAGTAGCTTCTTGTTGTTTGAGGAATTTAGAAAATGTAACGACCAAAAGCCATGTTATTGCCTACAGTGACATGTGTACTGGGCAAAATCGAAATTTACAAATGGCATTGATGTGGTTGACGGTTACCCAGTCATTGGAAAATAACATTGACATAATTGACCACCAATTTTTACTTTTGGGGCATTCATACCTTCCGAACGATGCAGATTTTGGCATCATAGAAATGGCATTGCGAAAAAAGAATTTTCTGTACACACCACAAGATTATTATGATGTAATAAAACAATGTAGAAAACATGACAAACTCATTTTACATGAAATGAAACGAGAGAATTTCGTTTCAACAAAAAATCTTCAAAATGTGATTAAAAAACAAATAAAAAAAAACACTAATGGCGAACAGGTGAATTGGTTGCAAATATGTTGGTTGAGGTTTCTCAAAAGTGCACCATATACTATTTTATATAAAACATCGATGAAGGACGCAGAGTTTAAAACTATTAATTTATTACCTACACGTCCTGGAAGACCGCTAAAGTTTGAAAAAATCACCCTGGCGCCTTTGTACCAAAATGCCAGGCCTTTTACTTACGAAAAATATAAAGACATGAAGCAGTTACTACCCTATATACCTCCGGTGCATCATGCATATTTCGAAACACTGCCACATGCAGAGCATAAGTAAATACTATCAGTATCTTGTAATTTTGACAGTGTACTTAGTGTCTAAAATTAAATTTTATGTCTTGTCATGAGTATTTGTAAACACAATTGTATTAAAATGAAGTATATTTTAAGTGATTTTTGATTTTTTAAAATTGAAATTAAACAATTTTTACAGTTGTCTAATTTTGAAAGTGGTGTAAGTCCAGTTACAGCCCATAAATATGTATTATTGTAGTCTAATTCGCCTAAAACAAATCTATATAATCAAATTATATATTTATAAAACAATAAAAACATTGCCAGACTTCATATAATTTGCCTAAATTTTTTAATTAACAGATATGATAACCTCTAATTTTCTCGAAACAAGAGAATGTGGACTTACACCACTTTCAAAATAAACGGTCCAATTCTAAGTTACAGAAAATAATTTTATGTCTCAAACTAAAGCTTTATTCATCACAAATAAATTATAGTAATTTCATAGATGTTAACACAGCACTTATCATTTCAACATGATACGGTACTATTTGTATGAATCAAAAGTAATGGCACACTTGTACTTAATAGCTAAAAATAACAACTATGCTTAAAACTAATATTTTATTTGAGCCTCTTTTACTCCACGGCCACAAAATATTGTTTATTATTCGTCTGTAGTGCACTCCATTCACTGTTACGGCTCTTCCGTCGTCATTTTCGAAAGAATACAGCCCTACGACGCCTCCGGCCCACAATCTGCACCAAACAGTCACTCTTTGTGAGTGCGTTGGTTTTTCTTGTATCACTCGCGGTTACATAGGTTACATTTGATAAAATAAACGCATTATATAAAATTTCTTTTATTGCTGTTGGTAGAAAATTGTTATGCTGTAGGACGTTGATTGTTGTCGATCGCGTGATTGGTGCTATTTTCTTGCGCACGATATTAATGTGTGGAGTCCATATTAGTTTTTCATCGATCGTTAATCCTAAATCATCAACAATGGCGCGACAGCCCAAATCGGGCCTTGCCTCCTGATCAGGTTTCTGGACAGTGTTCTTTTTTCGGTGATGCGTTGTCGGCGCCTCGCCCAACCCCCGACCTGAAGGACCTTCTTCTTCTTCTACAATGACGCTACAGCCCAAATCGGGCCTTGCCTCCTGATCTTCAGGTTCCTTAACATTTATTTATCATTTATTGTGGAACGGTTGTTAGACCTTCGCACAAACCTCTATCTACGAATTTTTCATTTTCGTAGATTGAGGTGACCACGGTATACCCAAGCAGGCAGTGCGCTGGAATTATGCGCCGACCGGGATTTGAACTCACGACCTTCGCATTGTAGGCCTACACGCTACCCACTAGGCTACACCCTACCTGGAGGACCGAGCCTACTTATTTATTACACCCTAGCAGAAAAAGGGTGGGAGTTTTGAGCTAAATATGACATGCTGCAAGTCCAACTATGTCATACTTTTTGCCTCCTTCCTGAGACGCACTGGTGTTACTGGCCATTCAGGTTAACTCCATGTTCCCTCCTCCTTTCTCAAACCGGGCTTGGAACCGTCTATGGCGGAGTTAATCCTAAACACTTGGTTTGTTTTGTTCAAGATAATTCGATTCTATCTATGTTACGTCTTAGATCAATATCAGCTTTGTTTATTCGGCCGAAAATCATGAAGTTGTTCTTCGATGCATTTAAGGTTAATCTATTGCGCAACAGCCATTTCTTAAAGAGCTTGAGGTCAGTGTTGATAAGATATTCCAATTCCGGCGGATTTTTTGCTTTGTAGAGCAATAGCGTGTCATCCGTCTTTACTATATATTTCCCTCTTAGACCTATGTACTGGATGTTATGGATATAAAGTAGGTAAAGAGTAGACCCAAGAATTGAACCCTGTGCAATTCCAATGTTGATGGGCTTAGAATCACTAAATTTGTCCACGTTTTTTGTTATGTAAGTACGTCCTAGGAGATAATTTTTTATTACATCGTTAGCTTTTCCTCTTATACCTTGTTCATTTAGACCTTGTAGCAATATTTTATTGTCTACAGTGTCAAATGCTTTTTTAAAATCTATAAAGACTGACGTAATGTAGAAGCCTTTGTCAAGACTCTCATTTATGAATTGCATCGTATCGATTAGTGCTGATGTAGTGTTGATCTTTTCCTGCAAGCCACACTGATTCCGATCAAATACACCATTTTTGTTTATACATTTTGTGATTCTTTTGTTGATAACTTCTCCGAAGATTTTGCTGACAGCTTATCAAGGCTATCGGCCTATAACTGTTTGGGTCTGTTTTAGAACCACTTTTGAGCACTGGGGTAATCAAAGATGTCTTTAAGCAGGATGAAAATGTGCTGTCAGCCATATGAAAGTTAATCGCTTTAGAAAGTAGCGATGATATAAACGATGCCAAAGTTTTTAAGCTATTTGCTGTTATTCCGTCAATGCCTCGAGCTACGAGGGTCGTTTGATAAGTCCCTGGCCCAAATGACAAAACGTGGTTTCACGAAAAAGTTTTTGCTATCGCTAGGTAGATGGCACTTTCGAACGGTCTCATGAATTTTTTCAGGTTTCTGTAGGTAACAGTTTGTTTTTGGCAGCCATTCTAAGTTGACGTGTCACGCGAATCGTCAAATCACCACGACAACGCCCCTGTCCACACCTGCGCAGTTTCCATGTCCAAATTACACGATTTGCGGTATGAGATGGTTGACCACCCACCTTATTCGCCCGACTTGGCCCCATGTGACTTTTTTTTGTTCCCCAAATTGAAAACTCACCTCGGTGGACAAAAATTTTCATCGAACCAAGAGGTGAAAGACGCCGTTTCCCAATTTTTTGCAGACTGTGACAAAAATTTCTTTTTGAACGGTATGAAAGGACTTGAGAAACGTTGGACCAAATGTATTAACCTCCATGTTAAAAAATAAAAAACAATTTTCCGGAAAAAATGCTTTTTTCTTACTTGGGCCAGGGACTTATCAAACGACCCTCGTATGTTGTTCTTAAGCTCTGCTATTATTGTACTTATTTCTTTTGTGCAGGTGGAATATAGAAACTTGGTGTTAGTAGTTACAGGACAGTCGTATTTCGGATATTACTCTCCATTAGAATTTTTTAAGTCTTTCGCAAGGATTTCAGCTATTGAGACAAAGTGATCGTTGAACCGATTTCTAATTACGGTATGGTCACTCGTTAATCCTGAATTCGTGTCCCATTCATGGATTCCCGGTCGGTAATGGGAGCTATCGTTTTGACCAAGAGTCTCTTTGATAAGAGGTCACCATTACCGGCTATCGATGCAAATCGAAAATTACAAAACTTCTTTTTGGTCAGCCGTATCAATTTGGTCGTCCCATTTTTGATTCATATGTATTCTGCTCTTAAGATTTGGTTTAAAGGGTCTTTCACCATTCTCTTGTATGATCTACGTTTCTTATCTATTTGGGATAACACCTCATTCGTTATCCACATAGAATTGCGTGTTTGCCTCGTTTTGAGTCTGGTTCATTTTTCCTTTGCTATTGTAATAGAGTTGACTATCGCTTCTATTGATTGCAAGTTTGCGTCAGTTTTAAAAGCATCAATTTCAAGTAATTTGATGTGATTTCCATTTCAACCTTTTCAATTTTAGTATGCTTGATTGTCAGTGTCAGCACTTTGTGGTCAAGTTCTGGCCAGTCATCATATTGGATGCTATGATTATTAATAGTTTTTAGAATGTTTGTGGATATATGGTCTAGTAATTTGCCAGATTGTACCGTGCATCTTGTTGGAGAGACCCGATTTAGAATCTCTATGTTGTTGAACTTCAGCATTTCGTGATAGTTTGGTGATGTCTGGTTCTCTTTTAGTATGTCAATATTAATGTCAGCCACTGATAAAATCCTTGAGTGATTTGAGTAGATTGCAACAAGGTATTCAACAAATGGACTCTTTGAGGCAAAAGGTGGATCATAAAAAGTCGCCAGTGTTAATGGTGAGTTGTCATTAATTAACTCGACTATTATTGTATGGTAAGCATAAACAATCAGGATAATTCGAAATTTGATATCTTTGGATATCAGGGTTTTGCAAAAGATGTGCTTCTAATTCTATCATTTCATTTCTGATGCTTCGTGGAAGAGCACATATGATTTTCATGCATTTATACATATTTACAGTTTTATACAGAAATAATCAGTATTATTTTGCACAACCTATAAAGCTTTTTGATATTCCGGACATTCTACACTGTCTCTGTGGAGACAATTGCCAGAATTTTTAGAAGAACAACTATTGCATTTGACTGTAACCTGATTACATTCACTTGTTGTAGAGTTAGGGGTTCACCGGGATTTCAAGTAAAAACATAATTCGTTTAAAAATAAGTGATAATTTATTTATTCGCACTTTAACTTAATTCTTTTTTTTTTTTATGGCACCAAGTATAACTTAGGGGATCACCCTTTAATGCGATGCACAGTTATGTCGGTATAGGAAGAGGAGGTATTAAGGAGGAGAGAGACGAAAATGACGGTGGACATTGTTCTTGACTCGGGAGGGAATTTCTCCTGTTGTTGAGTGTACCGATGTTCTGTAGGCCATTAAAAATAGAGGGATGTGCTGATCCCAGTCCTGTTGCCTCTCACTGACGAGTTTGGATAGGTTTGAGTTCAATGTCCTATTGAAACGTTCCACCATTCCATCGGACTGTGGATGTAATGGAATTGTCCTGGTTTTGTTTATTCCTAGCATTTGGCACACGTGTTTGAATATTTGAGATTCAAAATTGCGCCCTTGATCGGAGTGTAGCTCACGTGGAGCTCCAAATCTGCTCACCCAGTTGGTAACAATTTGTTTGGCGACGGTTACTGCTTCTTGGTTTGGAATTGCGTAGGCTTCAGGCCACTTACTGAAATAATCAATGACCACTAGAATGTAGCGATTACCATTTTCTGATTCCGGAAATGCTCCAGCAATATCCACAGCAATTCTCCTGAATGGGACTCCCACGTTGTATTGTTGCATTTCTCCCTTTGATCTGCGTTGTGGGCCCTGACTCGATGCACACGTAGTACATTTACGGCACCAATTTTCGACATCATCTCGGAGATGGATCCAATAGAACCTTTCTCGTATCTTTGCCAAGGTTCTATTTACACCCAAATGCCCACCGGAGGTACCTCCATGATATTTCTTCAAAACCTCCTCGACTTTACAATGCGGGGCGATGGTTTGCATGTGATACGATTTTCCGTCAGCGTTTTCCCATTTCCGTTTTAATAATCCGCCGTCTAGGTGAAAGGAGTTCCATTGTGCCCAATAACACTTTAAGGTTTCGCTGAATTGTGAGATGTCTTTCCACTCAGGCCGTTTCATTTCGTCCTTCCATGCCATGATCGGTGAAATATATGGATCTTTACGTTAGGTATCTTCCAGTTCTTGCTGATCCCATCCATTCTTTGGTTCGGTCGTTATCCTCTGAATGGTTTCTCCGGCTTCTTTTCCTTCTACACGGTGACAATGCTTGCAGTTCGGTGGACAAGGACGACGTGAAAGCGCATCGGCATTACCGTGGATTCTTCCTCTTCTGTGAACAATTTCAAAATCGTAGGATTCGAGTCTTTCTATCCATCTGGCTACTTGGCCTTCGGGGTTCTTAAACTGAAGTAGCCATTTAAGCGATGCGTGATCTGTTCGAAGAAGGAACTTTTGACCATAGAGATATTTGTGAAAATGTTTTGTTGCTTCTACAACGGCTAATAGCTCTCGGCGAGTTACGCAATAGTTCCTATCCTTTTTCGTAACATCATTCAGTTGCCTGTAGTCTATACAAAAATGGGTACTGCCGTCCTTTTTCTTTACCAGCATCATTGGCGATATCCACGGGCTCTTTGATTCTTCGAAGATTCCCTGATGCTCCATAGTTTTGACCATTGAATTGACTTCTCCTTGTTTCGCTAATGGTTCTCTTCTTGGAGGTTGACGTATCGGTGTAGCACTTCCGATATCTATACGATGTTTCACTAAGTTTGTTCTGCCATAGTCGTCATCACCGGTGGAAAAGACGTCGTTGAATCTTTCGATTAGATCTACTGCTTGCTTGTGTTGTTCTCCTCTAAGGTTACTTGACTGAAGAAGTGTTGATGTTACATTGTCCTTCCTTCTTGGATTATTTTTAGAGGGTACGTCATGTGGTTCTGCCTTGTCGATACTCGTCACCGCCGATATTAGCTCACAGCTGCCAATTATATCTCCTTTCTTTACCCTGGTAATGCTGTCCGAAACGTTGAGGATTCTTATTGGTACCATCATCTTCTCATTCCTTTTTACGAGCGTTTTTCCTAGTATTAGACTTCGTAATGCAGGTGTCGTTTCTGGTTCTATGAGGTAGAATCGGTGGTTCCCGGGATCACCATCAAGCTCTGCCCAAATAACATTCTCAGATGACTTTGGTATATCCGCATCTTCGCACAATATAACTCGCAGCTTTGTTGTTGGAGGATGTTATTTCCATCGGGATTTCAATATTCCGCCACTTCATTATTCCTTGTCCTAAGTCCAGCTGGATACCGTGTGGTTTCAGAAAATCCATTCCAAGAATACACTCATCGGTAATGTCAGCTACCACAAATACATGCGAGAAGGTCAAATCCCCAAGCTGTATGTCATGAGCTATTTCTCCATGAACCGTTGTAGTTTCTCCTGTGGCAGTGCGAAGTGCGTACTTCTTGGTGTTGTGAAGCCAAGTACGGTCTACGGGGTCAGATCTTAGCACTGACCGTGTTGCGCCTGTTTCAATTGTTACGATGCAGTTTAATTTGCCGACTCGACCATTCATGCATAAATCGTTTTCACAACGATGTAGTCGAGACTCTGCGATGATGGTTCCGGGGGCGTCGATTCTACCAGCCAACTTCTGCCCCATGAAGTTGGCCTTTACTCGTTTCCCGGACGGTCATTATGCGAAGCGTGCTCTCGTGACGGTTCGCCCCTTCCTCCCCTTTGCATAGCAGCGCAGCCGGAACAATAGATGGTCGCTTTTCTGGGTTTACGGCAGTCGTGTCTTAAGTGTCCTGCCTGTCCACAATTCCAGCATCGGGGGGCACCAGATCCTTCGCTCCGCTTGTTGTACTCTGCTCTCTGACACACACACTCTTCTGCTATTTCTCAGACTCGATAGTTACTCCGCGAGCTTTGCTTGGCAGCTTCGAACGTCAGCCCATATACTAAGGCTTCGCCAATCGTTTTCTTACCTACCAATTTTAACGCCTGTTGCAGCTCTCTGTCCTGTACAGCATTGTTAAATGCAAAAACAGCTGTATCGTTGCGTTGCTCTGTTTGCGCTTTGGGAAGCGATAATAGTGTGAGTCGTTCAATATCACTTGCCAGCTCTTGAAGTGTTTCACCATTCTTTTGGGTTCGGTTGTACAGTTATGTTCTGTAGATCTCTCGCATGTGGTCACTGCCGTAATGAAGATCCAATGTCTGGACTAACTTTGAAAAATCTTGTTGTTGCTCCTGCGGAATCGTTTGAAAAACCTCTGCTGGTGGACCTCTTAGCGCCAATATAAGAGCCGTTCCTCGTTCCAGATCATTCCAATGATTGTTTCTTGCGGCAGCCTCAAATTGGGTCTTATAAATAGCCCACGGTGTTTGTCCATCGAAGATTGGAGCTTTGAGACCCTTGTGCGTAACGTGTTCTGTCTTGATGACTCCAGTCGCTTTCACGTTATCGAAGTCTCTTTATAGGCATTCGACTTCTTCTACAATCCCGGATGCCTTTTCCGTAATTTGTTCTTCGAAGATTCGAAGTTTCTTCTGTACGTTTTTTTTCTATTGCCTTACCCATGGTGTCTATTTTATTATTTTGCAGGTCCAATTTTTGGTTGAGGTCCTTTGAAGTCTGGTCTAATTTCTGATTGATGTCCGCTGAATGTTGCTCTAATTTCTGATTAATGTCCACTGATTGTTGTTTAATGTCCACTGATTGTTGATCTAATTTGTTTATCATTTGTTGCATTAGCTGTGTCAGAGCATCCGATGTACCAGGACACTCCTCTTCACGAGCTTCTTCGATTTGGAACTCAAAACTATCTGCATCGTTACCATCAGCCTCAAGTATCTCGATCAAACGGCTGACAAGTTCAGACTTGCTCCCTGTCGTATAACTCGCGTCTAGCGAGCTCTTCCTTCAGCTCCGTTAATTTCAAATCCTTTAGATAACGCGGCATTTTCACTGACGACTGAGAGCTTTCGTGCTTTTATATATTTCTCCCCCTATTCATGACTATTCTCGAAGCTTCCGTCGGGGGTGTATGTCTAAACTATACTGGAAAGCTCTAGATCTTTATACTCTAGATGGAATCTGAGAGTATTATAAGTTTGCTCTAAGGTTTGTAACGCCAAGAAATAAGGCTCGGAGAAAAAAATGAATGATACAGAAGTTAATATTATCACTCAAAAATCTCAAAACCGGATGTCCGTCCGTCCGTCTGTCCGTCCGTCTGTCCGTCCGTCCGTCTGTCCGTCTGTCCGTCTGTCCGTCTGTCCGTCCGTCTGTTCGCTCTCTAGCTTGAGAACGCGTTGAGCTAGAAAGCTCAAATTTCGTACACGTCGTTTTTGACAAAAAAGTAAGGTCAAGTTCGTGAACGGGCCAAATCGCTCTACCCCTTCTACCCCCTCCCATACAAAATGACACAATTGCGCAATTTGACTTGCTCGAAAAGTATAAAAGGTATTGGCCTGAAATTTGGAATATATTACTTTTATGGCAATATAAATCTACCGTATAAAAATTATGCGTGTCCTCCCCCTCCTTCTACCACCACCCATACAAACTGTACGTGGCATGAATTACTCTAAGCCAATTTACTCAGTGTGTATAAAATTTAGCGGGCTGAAATTGTGCGTCAAATATTTATTTAAAATTGTTAGTAAGGCCAAAAAAAAATTAGACGTTTAGCTTCACCCCTTCTACCCCCTAACCATACAAAATGACACAATTTCGCAATTCGACAATAAATGGATTTGCTCGAAAAGTATAATAGGTATTAGTCTGAATTTCGGGATATATTACTTTCATAATGATTTCAATCTACAATATAAAAATTATTTGCGTCATCCCTCTCCTTCCACCCCCTCCCATACAAACTACACTTTTTCGTGAAATGCTCAAAGCCGATTTTCTCATAACATATAACATTTATCGAGCTCACATTTTGTGATAAATACTTATTTAGCATTATCACAAAGATCAGAAAAAAATATTTGATTACCTTCACTGCTTCTACCCCCTCCCATACAATATGACACAGTATCACAACTTCACAAAAAATTTTTTTTTCTTGAAAAGTATGAATGTTACTAGTCTAAAATTTAAGAAATGTCAATTTTATGATATTCTTAGTTATTTCTGAAAAAATCACTAAAATCCTCTCATCCTTTCTACCACCTCCCATATAAACTGCACATTTTCTTTAAATCTAACACACTAATTTTCTCAGCTCCTATTCAATTTTTGGAGTAAGCATTTTGTATAAAATATTTGTATAGCTACTTTAGCATGATTGGGAAAAATTAGCTCAATGCTATCACCCCTTCTAACAGTCCCCATACAAAATTTCTTGGAATCGCTAAAAATTCTATTTCATCTAGAGTATCTTAAGATTGCGTTTTACGCGCAATCGTAGCCCTGTTATGTTTAATAATGGCTTTCTATATAGTTGGGTATACTGTTCTACATAATTCTTGTCTATTCGAGAGAGATCGAGTTGCCAGGTCTGCATATAACAATATGTATCGTGTGATTGTGTGCACTTTTTCGGAGAGTGACCATAACTTTGACACCTGACACACCTCAGTAAGCTGAAGTGTTCTTTGCAGTATGTTTATATATTTATTGACAATATTGTTATATAAACAACAGCTTACTTCCACAAACTACTTTTCTTTCTGAATCAGGGTCAACAGGGACTTGATATGAGACAATAACTCTTCATTGGAGTACTCTCTTTCGAATCCGTGAATTATTAGTCGTGGGGCTGGCTCGTTGCCTTGTTTGCTCAATAATACAGGAGTGTCCGAATTTCACTTCCATTTCCATAAGAAGAATCGCATTATTCACTTTATTGTCAGTTTTTATTAGCTCTATTGTATAGTGTATTCTGAAGACAATTGGAGTCTTCAAAATCGAGAGTCTTGTTTCATTTCGAACTAGCGACATGGTGCAATCTGAGTTTTGGTGTGTCTTCAGTTTGACAACTATCGCACCATTATAATATTTTGTCCGTTTTTCTGTAGGTTCTGTTGCTGCTTTAGTAACCGTTGCGTATGTTAACACCCCATTATTATTTTCTGTGTGACTGATTTTCTTTTCAAAATTACATACCCTTTCGTTCATTTTTTCCGTCGACTCGATGATTTTATTGACACAATCGGATTGATTTTCACAGAATTTTAAAGAATATCCAACTTCATGGCTTATTAGCCTATCTAAGAGAAACTTTTCCTCCGAGCAGAGCCAAAGAAGTTTCACCTCCAACTTTTGCATCCTGGCATAATCCCCATCACTAACTTTTATGCACTTAGCATAAAATCATTTTTTGCAGGAACCACCGGATTGGGCTGCTGAATCGCTAAGGTACATGATTGCGATGAAAATTTATTCGAATTTTGCGCATTATAACTGCGATTGAACGCGTTTATAGCTGACAAATGTCAACATTTAACAACTGTCAAGCAACCAGCTGTCAAGTAGTAAGCGTTCCATCCCTACACCTTTTGTTGATACACCCTTTAGCTGAAAATTCGTTACCATACAATACAAAAAAATGTTCGTTTATTCCATTAAAATAAAGATTTATAAGCTATTTTGCTCTAAATTCACATTTGTCATCTTTTTCTGTTATTTTCAATAACTTGCAAATGAAGTCCGGTAGCGCTGTCATGGTAGAACCAAGGCCTTCCAGAATTTTGAAAAATTTTAATTCATTTCTTTATTTTAAGTTTAAAATTCTAGGAGTCCTTGGTACCGTTTCGTATCGTGGAGGAAACAATTGTTCACGTAAATTTCGTTTGCTTAATATTAAACAGCTAAAAAGTGATAAATTCAATTTTGCGGTTTCTCGTTTTGTAAAATGTGCAAAAAACTGAAAATAAAATTTCGTGAGTAAAACGCAGTATTTTCCTCCGTTTTTCCGTTCTACTATGAACGCGACATTATGTATTTTTCACCCTCCTGGTTTTGACCATTACTCTTGTTATTGTTAACAATGACACGTCTTCCCCTGGTATTTTACCGTCAATGAACCGGTTCACGAAATGACAACTGTGGCAGCACCGGCTCGTGCGACTTTATTTGCCTTCATTTAGCATCGCGAGAGCAGCAGAGTGAAGTTTGGTGGTTTGGTCGGAGAGACGACCTACTAGAAATTTTTTCTTTATCCTCCCAATTTCCGAACGGATTTGACGCAGATTTCCGGTAAACGAGTTAAAGTTTCCGCGAATTCGACGTCACGGTAAATCGAATCGTCGCGAAAAACACAAAAAGAAAAATCAAATACCGAAAATGCACAACGAGTGCAAGTGACGCGTCTGTGCGTTTTTTCCTCAGCGCAGAAAAAAGGTCGAGGTTGTAAATCGCGCGGACAACAGAAGTTTATTATTTTTTCGGCCGTCTGTTTACGGCAGTGTTGCGGTTTTCGCCATCGTTTTCGTTTGTATTTTCCAGATCACCCTTACCGCGTCGGGCAATCCCTTTTAATTTTACACCTCTAGAGCTGGAAATATCGCGGTGCGAAAATCTCAATTAGAATTTGTGTCTGTTTCTTCGTCTTTACGCCTCTCATTGAAAACCACCTTAAAATCCGGAAATCTATGAATGGCAAAAAAAATGTTGTGCAGGGGCGAAAATATTGTGCTCAAAGTTGAAGACAGTGGCGATTTTGTTCGATATCGAAATTAAAAGAAAACGACCGGAGGAAAATTGTGGATAGGGAAAAAGTAAAAGAAGAAGCGAGTGAAAATCGGGCGGAAAATTTGCAAGTGAAGTGGTTTCTTGGGAGTTTCGTGTGTGTGTTGTTCAAAAATCGCAGAGAGCGGGGAAAAAGAAGGAAAATCTTAATAGAAAGAAGAAAGTGTGCCGGGAGGAAAGTTGTTTTATTTCATCAAGATGCCTGGTCTCATAGGAATAGCAGAATTTGTGGAAGAGACGCGCGAGGATTATAACTCGCCGACTACGTCAACCTTTGTGTCGCGGATGCCACAATGCAGGCAGACCATTACCGTTCTGGAAGAGGTTTGTGTTTTCAATTGATTTTTTTTTTGCTTTACTTTTTATTGGTATGCTGCTCTGCATCTCGAGCATTTTTGAAGAATTTTATTATTTAATGTGTTTTTTTGTTATTCTGTCCATTCACCTGGACGATACATCACCATCCTTGGATGATATCTCACTCCCCGAATGTCTGTCTGCTCTCTGAAAGTTGTAACTTTTTTCATAGTCGTCTGGTGCTTTTACGTGTATGAGTTGTAAATCCATCGTTCTCAACCCACACAGTCCGGAAATTTCCCATTAACCGGGACGAAAGACTCTGAAGGAAAAATGTGAAAAGAAATATTGGCAAAAGAAACACCATCCTGGATGGCTGTCTATTTCCAGTTCACCTTGTGTATGTTATGTAGACATCAACAGGCGTCACGGGTCAGATGGAGTGAAGAGGAGACATAATGTCTGGACGTAGGGATTCGATAATGAATGAATTTTGTATTAAATTCGACTGTAGGTTGCAAACAGGATTTGCAATTCAAGGCCAAGAGTGAACTTCCAATTATAAGTGGACGTTAAAACAATATGGAAAATATGTTAGCAATAATCAATGCGAAATCTGAATTATTAAGGGATGGTTTTACAGTCAAACTCGACTGTGAAACCGCCTCTCTTACTGTACAGATTCATGGTACGGTGGTTGATTGAATGTAATGTTCGTGGTTGAAGCTAGATGGCGTCACTAACATCAAATCTTTGTATCATCGTTTAGTGTCATCTTTCAAATAATGACTGTCAGAATTGCTTGTGTACTTTTGTTTTGGTAGCTGGTGGAAGTGATCAAGTCTGAGTTTTTTCTAACTATGCAGAAATTTTAGTACCGATTGGACTTTTGTTTTTAGATAAAAGACGTGTGACCGAATCAATCAGTTTTTTCAATGATACCTTATTGATTGAAGATCGTATTGGTTAATGATGTAAAATTATCAGAACTGTTTTTTTTTTTTTTTTTTTTTAAAGTACCGAACATAACTTAGGGGGTCACCCCATAATGCATTGCACAGTTATGTCAGTGTAGGTATTGGAAGAAAAAGAATTTAAAAAGTTATTAAAAACAGGCTAACAAAAATGGAGAGAGACGAAAGTGACGGTGGACATTGGCCTTGAAGCACTGGAGGCTGTACCTGCTGGGAAACACCTTGGCTGGTAATCTGTTCCAAAGTCTTGACGTTCGAGAAATAAATGACTGCCTAAATTTCACTGTACGAGAAGGCAATAGTTTAACGGTGTACTCGTGTGCGCGTTCAGCTTGACGAGTATCCCGGGGAAAAGTATGGAGTGGGGGGATGAGTGTGCTTAGTTCCGCACTGCATTTACCATGGAAGTAGCGATAGTAAATGCTGAGTACTCCGACATTTCTGCGATGCTCGAGAGAATCGATAGAAGACGTGATGGTCTCGTCTCCAATCAGTCGGAATGCATGTTTTTGAATACGATCGAGCAACGCGAGGTGTGTTTTGGGTGCCCCAGCCCAAACATGCGAGTTGTACTCTAAACGTGGTCTAATGTATGCCTTATAGATGGTTGCAAGGTCGGTTGGCGTGAAATATTTTTTGCACTTTCGAAGAACACCTAGACGTTTAGAGGCGTCGAGAGCAACATCAAAAATATGCTGTGCCCAATTCAGGTGGTCATTAATTTTAACGCCTAGAAGTGTGAAATTATCTGAAGTGCAGAGTTGTGTGCCACCAAAAGCCACATTGTTAGATAGTACTGGGACATCATGCTTAAGGGATAGATAACAGGCCTGTGTTTTGGAAGCGTTGAACTCTACTCTATTTCTCCTGCCCCATTCCAGGATTAAGTTGAGATCTGAGTTAAGCGAACCAAATAACTCCCTGCGATTGGAAGCAATAGAATGCTTGTTTGATTCCGCAGCAGAGTTAAATTCATAGGTGTTATCTAAAGTACTGTCATCTGCAAAACTATGGATTGGATTAAGAGTAGATGACAGAAGGTCATTGATGAAAACTAAGAAAAGAGTTGGAGATAAAACAGAGCCTTGAGGGACGCCGGAATCTATTGGGAAGGAGGAAGAAGTAACGCCATCTAGTACTACTCGTATAGTGCGTTCAGACAGAAAACTCTCAATCCATTGAACAAGGGTAGCATTAAGACCTATGGCCCTAAGCTTAACTATCAGACATTCGTGCCAAACTCTGTCAAAAGCTTTTGCAATGTCAAGTGCAAGAACTTGACCTTCGCCGTGCTTATGTATGCACGAGTTCCAACGTTCTGTCAAGTAGACCAAAAGATCTCCCGTCGACCTTCCAGAACGGAACCCATACTGACGATCATGGATTAGATGGTTATCCTCAAGATATTGTACGATTTTGCGATTGACAGCAGTTTCCATTACTTTCGAAAGCACTGAAGTAATGGCTATAGGGCGGTAGTTGGCGGGGTTCGCTTTGCTTCCTTTCTTGGGAATTGGCTGAACATTCGCAACTTTCCACATACGGGGAAAGCACCCAGAAGAATAGGAAAGGTAGAAAAGATTGCGAAGCGGTTTAGCTAAAGAAGAGGAACATTTTTTAAGGGTAATGGGGGGAATACCGTCTGGACCAGCAGATTTGTGGATATTGAGCTCTTGAAGGATCCTAGAAATAAGTCTCGTGCGAAAATGTAGTCTGGGCAGCGAGAAACCAGAATCATTTAGAGAGGGAGGCGATTGATTTGAAGGTGGAAGTCGGGAGTTTCTCGCGAAACTTGCTGCTAGTAAGTTAGCTTTTTCGACAGGATCAATCACGGTACGGTCGCCATCAACAAGAGGTGGTATTGAAGAAGAGATGAAATTGTTGTTGACCGTTTTGACGAATGACCAGTAAGATCTTGAGCCTTTAGGGCACTGAAGGATCTTCCGTCGAAGTTTTTGGTCATGCTCAAATTTAACACGCTTGAGTATGGATTTGCAGGCATTTCTTGATGAATTGAAAAGTTCTCTGTTAGCAGGTGTTTTGTTGCCTTTAAAGGTTTCAAAAGCTTGTTTCTTGGCCTGAATTGCTTCGAGACATTCTTTGTTGAACCAAGAGTCCTTCGACGGCCTGACTCTTTTATGACTGGAAGGTATGTAGAGCTTCATACCTTTCAGGATAATCTCGGTGACAAGTCTACAAGCTTCATCGCAGTCATTGGAATCAAAGCACAATTTCCAATTAAAGGCATTAAAGAAGTCATTTAGCGCCCCCCAATTGGCTCTTTTGAAATGCCAAATGTTTCTTCGAGGTGCCTTAATTGTCAGCGGTATAAGTGCTGCAACTGGAAATTGTGCACGAATCAAGAAATGATCCGTATTTCCAATTGGCGATGGGGATATAACAGAGACAGAATATTTCTCAGGCTGGCTGGTGAGAAAAAGGTCAAGAAGGTTAGGAAAATGTCCTGCAATGTCTGGCAAACGAGTAGGTTCATCTACCAGTTGTGTTAAACCGTTTATTGAAGCAAAAAGCTCAGTATCACGCCCCTCCTGGTCCGTAGTAGAGGAATGTTTAAGCCAGGCAATGTTATGAACATTGAAATCGCCCGCGATAACGATTTCAGCGTCAGGGTTTGCAGTGTATATAGATTGAATAGATTCAGATAATCCATCCAGCTCCAATAAAAAATTCGCTGCAGTCATTGCTGGGCTTCTATACACATAACAGAAATACATGATATGTCTTTGGATTAATAATTTTACCCAGATGTAGTTAAATTCTGGGTTGGAGCAGTTACCCAAATAGGGAACTAATTGGAAAGACACATCATCACGGATGTAGAGTGCGACACCCCGTTGGCGAAAAAAAGCTGGAATAAGGTGATAGCCAGGAACAGAATAAAACTGTTCACTTCCCGGTAACACCTTACATTCGCCAAGTGCTAAAATATCCGGTCTTTCGGTTTGAGTGTGGATATACAGTGATAGATAGCCAGAATTCAGACCCCGAACGTTAATCTGATCTATGGTGAAGGCCATGATCAATGATTCCTTCCTTATTTCTTTTCTTTTGTAGATGTAAAAATGAAAATAACGAACAAAATCAAACTATAGGAAAAATATGCATATGTAAATAGATAAAAAATTTGCCTAGTACAATACAAAAAGGGAAAAAAAAATTCATAAAACAATATTATTAAATTTGCCTAGGACACTAACAAAAAAAAAAAAAATTTTTTTCTATGGGACAATACTAAAATTTTTCTATGGGACAATACCAAAATTTTTTTATGGGACAATTCTTAAATTTTTCTATGGGACAATACTAAAATTTTTCTATGGGACAATACTAAAATCAATATGAGAAAAAAAAAAAAAAAAAAAGAAACAACAATAATGAATCGCCAAGGTATCAGAACAAAAAACAAAAAAAAAAAAAAAAAACTAGGTACAGCCAACAATACAACAAGAACAAATAAATAAGCTGGCTCGGGGTCGACAGTGATAAAATGTCGTATACCTGTACAGTACGAGGCCTTAGTACAGATAACAACAACACTGCAGACCTGGAGCGCTAGCTGTCACTTAGCCTGTAATTTCATTATGCTGACGGTGCTGTGACCCCCTGATACGCGCACATATTAAAATTTAAGTTTATTTTAAAATCAATAAATTATACGATATTAATAAATAAACAACACTACACTACACAGAAGCACAACTAATTTAAAATTAAAAGTTAAAACTATGAATAAAATTAATCAATCAAATTTAATAGATTTGACAATGGCAAAAAAAAAACACGTCTGCCATTGCCCACTGTACTCGTCTCTGCTTGGGTATACCTTGGTCACCTCAATCTATGAAAATAAAAATTCATAGATAAAGGGTTGTGCGAAGATCTAACAACTCTTCCACAATAAATAATGAAAAATGTTAAGGAACCTGAAGGTCAGAGGCCAAAGCCCGATTTGGGATGTCGTGCCATTGTAGATAGACTATACGATGCAAAAAACCCTTTTTTTCACAGCGTTCAACGTCTCTCGACTTCAGTTCATATGGAATCCAATTTAAATTGCTTGTTGAATCACTTCTAATGTAAGAGCAAGTTCTTCTTGCGTTTGGGACGAATCTTCCTCAAATAATACTTCCAATTCTGTGTCTTCGTACGCTTTCAGCCTTCCACCCTTCCACCACGTTCTTTGTCTTCCACATCAAAATCACCGTTTTTAAAATTTTGAAACCACTCACAACAACTTCTCTCGAATCTAAAAGCAGTCTCACCATATGCTTCCACAACAATCGATGCGCCTCAACTGCAGATTTCTTCAAATTATAGAAGTAAATCAAAAGTTCCCGCAAATTACGCTTATTCGGCTCAACACTTGACATTTTCGCACGAACAAAATTATGTGATGCTGATATGGAGTCACTAATACTTCAAGGTTATATTGTTGCCAGATGTCCAAACTAACGATATTACGTTTTACATCTGACAATTTCAATATAATGTAGGGTTTATGTCTCCGTAAATAATACACCCTTACTAGTCTATCAGATCACACTTTTTATTAACACTTTTACTAGCAAACAATATAAATAATTACGGCCAAGTAAGAAGATTCCAGACTCTTAGAGTTACGTCGTTTCTGCCTGTCATCGACGCGATGCGGATGACCCCCGCTAGCTGCGCTTTCATCGTTTAGGTGATCGCTACAACATTCCCTCCGTGTGATTTACCGGCATGAATTGTTTGTTTGACATTTGAACGTATTCTGAGATGAACTAAAAGAAATTATTATGGTTGGGATGGAAGAGAAAAGGATACGTGTCTTTTGGATTTAGGTCCATCGTAGACTTTTAAAGGTTTTGCCACTTCAACCTCTGGTTGACTTTGTTGTGTTTCATCAGGAGTTGCTTCAAAATAAGCCGGTTTTAGGCGTTCGACATTTACATTTGTTTCTTTGCCGTTGATGTCGACTCTATAAACTATTATCCGAAATGCGTTCCAAAATCCTGTAAGGTCCCTCATACGGATGCTCTAATGGTTTTTTTACACGGTCGACTCGTATAAAAACGTGAGTGCACGAAGTTAAATTTTTGTTCACGAAAATTTTTGCTCTTCCGTGATGCGTAGTTGTTGTTGGACGGACTCGTCGCATGTGCTGTCTAAATTTTTCCACAAATGGTTTTGGATCTGGTGACATGTCTTCGTCGAAAAAAAATTCTCCTGGCATCCGCAACGTCGTTCCATAAACCAATTCAGCTGCTGATGCTCCGATGTTTTCCTTAATGCTAGTTCGTAATCCCAGCAAGACCGTAGGTAAGACATCAACCCACTCGTCGATGTTGTGGCACATAACTGCAGCCTTAAAAGATCGATGCCAGCGCTCGAGAATTCCATTAGAAACAGGATGATAGGCCGTCGTCCTTGTTTTGTCGCACCCCACTAGATGTGTTAATGCCTTAAATAGCATTGCCTCAAATTGGGTACCTTGATCCGTTGTTAACACCTTTGGAGATCCAAAACGTGCAATCCACCCCGTATACACGGCGTCAGCTATGGCTTCTGCTGAAATGCTTTTCAGTGGTATTGCCTCAGGCCATCGAGTGTAGCGATCAATTATCGTCAGTAAATATGAAAACCCTCTAGAAGGTCTAAGAGGTCCCACTATATCGATGTGGATATGATTGAAACGGCTATCAGGAATTGGGATGTGCTGATGAAGAAGTCGGACGTGTCGACTTATTTTACTTTTTTGGCATGGCAAACATGAACGCGCCCATTCCGTGATATCTTTTGCCATATTAGGCCATATAAATTTTTGCTGAATTAACTTTCTTGTTACTCTCCCACTTGGGTGTGCCAAGCTATGTATAGTGTCGAATATCCGTATTCTAAGATTTTGCGGTACGTATGGTCGAACTTCTTCGGAAGAAATGTCACAATAAACTCTAACGTCACTATTATCCAATCGGAGTTTGCGAAGTTCCAACGACGTTTTTGACTGCAATATCTGCTTTAATTCTTCTATAGTTACCGCGATAGGCATATGGATACTATCTACACGGGATAGTGCGTCTGCGACAACGTTAGTATTCCCAGCAATGTGAACTATGTTGGTGCTGAATTGACCTATAAAGTTCAATTGGCGGAGTTGTCTGGGCGATGCTTTATCTGGTTTCTGACGAAAAGCGAATGTCAAAGGCTTATGATCCGTTCTAATAATTAATGGTCTTCCCTCAACCATGTGCCGGAAAAATTTGAGTGAACTGTAAATCGCCTGCAATTCGCGATCGTATGCACTGTAGTTACATTGGGCCTCGTTTAATTTGCGAGAAAAAAATCCTAGTGGTTCCCAGGAACCTCCGACGTACTGTTCGAGCACTGCTCCCAATGCTGTATCTGATGCGTCAGTCGCTATAGCTAAGACCGCATTCTCGACCGGATGGTGTAGGAGAGTTGCCTTTGAGAGTTCGGCTTTACAATTCTCAAAAACCAACTCTGACTCAGGATTCCAAGGAATTAATCTTCTATCCTTCTTCTTTGCCCCTTTCAGTAGTTCGTTGAGAGGTGCTTGCGTAAATGCTGCATTCCTTAAGAACTTCCTGTAGAAGTTAATTAACCCAAGAAACTTTCTAAGCTCTTCGATAGTACGAGGTTTTGTATAATTTTTTATTGCAGCAACGCGTTCTTGCAGTGGTTCCTTTTTCATTAATCAAGTAACCCAGATATCGTACTTCTGCTGCTCCAAAGACACATTTGGAAACGTTGATGGTCAGACCATATTCCCGTAATCTCTCCAAAACTATACGAATGTGTTCTCGATGTTCCTGCTTATTTTTTGAACAAATTAAAATGTCGTCAATGTTTACGTAACAAAAATTCAAATTTCGCAACGCTGTATCGATGTATCTTTGAAAAGTCTGCGCTGCGTTGCGCAGACCAAACGGCATGAACTTAAATTCATAAAGTTCAAACGGCGTTGTGACCGCTGTATTTTGTATGTCTTCCGGAGCAACCGGAATTTGATGATATGCTCGCGTTAAGTCCAACGTTGTAAATGTTGTAATCCCTCTCAGTTTCTGGGCGAAATCATGAAGATGTGCTATGGGGTATCTATCGGGTGTTGTGACCGAATTCAATGCCCTGTAATCATCGCAAGGTCTCCATCCCACCTTCGATTTCTCCACTAAATGCAACGGGCTTGCCCACGGACTAGACGATGGTTGACAAATTCCTTCCGCCAGCATAATTTCGAAAGCGGCTTTAGCGCCACGTAATTTCTCCGGTAACAATCTTCTTGGACGATGTGCTATTGGAGGTCCTTCGGTTAAAATGTGGTGAAAAACATTTTGTTTTGTCGATACCGATGTTTTACTTGCACCCGTGACGTCGACGTACTCTTTTAGCAGGTCGTGAAATATGGTATCGCGTGGCACACTAGAAACACTTTGATGTGGCTTTTCCGAAATTTTTGCCATTAAATAAATATTGGTTGTTCGATCTACTAGCTTCTTGCCTTGCAAGTCCACTAGTATGCCGAAATGGTTGAGCACATCTGCTCCGATGATGGGCTGAGTTACGTCGGCGACGGTAAAAATCCATTTGATTGGACGGCGGAAACCAAAATCGAGAATCATTAATTTTTCTCCGAAGGTATCAATTGGTGTATTGTTCGCTGCGAAAATTTTCAGCGCTGCTGGCTTAGCTGATTTTCCCATTAGGGTTTTGGGTAAAACTGATAAGTCCGCGCCGGTATCATTTAAAAATTTTATTCGCGCTTTTTTATCGGCAACTATCAGGCGGCTTTTCGCTGTTCCGTCGTCTTCGACCCCCTGCTCACGAGACGACTGTATTAGTTTCCCGCCTGCTCTGCCTTTTGATGCCCCCAACTGCAGGGTTTCTCACACCTCTTTTTTCTTTAAATTTACGATGAAAATAACAATACGACTTGTTACCTGTATTCTCTCGCGATTTGGATCGTCTATTACGGTGTTGAGAGTGGATCTCGCTGATAGAGATTAATTCTCGTTTCCATTTTGTCCAGACGATTAATAATTTGGGTCATTTGATCACAGGGTACGCCTGAGTTGACCTGCTGCGTTGCTGACTGTATTCCTGACATATTAGCGGTACCTTGTAATTCAACAATTCGATCTGCCACTTTCGAGAGTCTGTCCAGGTCTTTTTCTTCGGACACGGCTAATATATAGCGTGCTCCGGTAGTTGCTCAATGAAAAGCGAAAGAAGTACAGAATCGCTAACCTTCGTTCCAGCCATATTTCGGAGTTCTAACAAATAATGAGATGGTTTCTTACCTTCTAAATTCTGACCTTGTAGAACTCTGCGGATGCGGGCCTCTTCCGACTCCGAGAAGGCGTCAAGTATACGTTGCTTGATCACTTCATATTTGTTTGTTTCCGGCGGGTTCCTCGCCAGCGCCACAATGTGTGGGTAAATTTCTTTAGGAGCGTATTGGACGAGGTAATCAAATTTTGTTTGATCCTTAGTGATGCCGTGTGTGCGAAAAGCAGATTCCACCTGAGTGATCCAAAAATCCGGATGTTCCTTGATAAATTCCGGGAACTTCGAAATACGAGAAGCGTAAATCGCGGGATTGTCGCGTATGTTATCTGCCGCGTCGTTACTTTCCTCCGTCATCGCGTTTAAAATCGGGAGAAGAATTTCTTGCACAGGCCAACTGACCATCAACTTGGGACGAGAGTCGCGAAAAAACGAAAAGAACGAAATAGCGCGTGAAAAATTCGTGGTGTAGTTTTTGTATTTCGCGGAAAAAACAACACGTCGCGCGGTTTCGGCAAAACTTTTTTGGTTTGTTCTTCTCGGAGTCACCAATGTAGGGTTTATGTCTCCGTAAATAATACACCCTTACTAGTCTATCAGATCACACTTTTTATTAACACTTTTACTAGCGAACAATATAAATAATTACGGCCAAGTAAGAAGATTCCAGACTCTTAGAGTTACGTCGTTTCTGCCTTTCATCGATGCGATGCGGATAACCACCGCTAGCTGCGCTTTCATCGTTTAGGTGATCGCTACAATAATCTTCTGGTGGGGCCATCTTTTGTCAAATGGCGAAACTTATTTGTACTCCTAATTTAAATTGAATGCAATACAGTTGTCATCTAATAGATAAGATAGATTGTTGAGATCGTGGGCATCTCATTTCAACGAATATCGAACATGAGCATTTCGACAGGACAAGGCTATCGGCAAGAGGGGTGTCATGTTTCCTCAATGGATACAATGTGCGGAATGGTCACTTCGAAGCAGTGTTTTCACTCAACTAGAGATGGGGTGTGACTGGAATTTTCTGTCACAGCGCCAACCTGTGCTGCTATGGATATGTCTCTGAGTTAAAATAGCTGTGATTTTGTCGCTGGTGTGATTTTGCAACTAGGAGGTTAGATAGATACAATGGTACAATCAATCAAAATATAACAACAAAAAATTTATTTAGTCATAGAATTGAGAATAAGACATTGCTAATTCAAGGTGTTCTGATCGCCACTGTCACAACTTATAATGAACATTAACGGTTTCGAAGCATCGTGTAGGACTATCGAATGTAAGTAATCCCACGCTAAATTTAGGTAATTACCCAATGTACAATCCACCCAAATATGAACTTCCTATCTTTGACGATTTCGGAGATATGAGTCTCTATGTACGGCGTACAACGTACGCCACAATATAATGCAATTGTAGGATGCTTTGTTTTCTACATCGATGACAAATCAAATTATTTTGTTTCGACATCGCCTGCGACGAAGTAAGTGGCAGTGATAAAAAGCCAAGAGTATCTTAAGTACAGTGTACCAATAATGTCTTCGTACAGCAGCTATTTGAAACTCGAGTGATAAAAAACAATAAATTGTTGCAAGAAATTTGAAAAAGTTTTAATGCAGATTTATTCATTAAACATTTTTATTTAATTTAGAAACAAAAACTAATCCATTTAAATTATTCATTACAAAGTTATTAACTAAAAAGAAAACAAAGTCGACAATTTGCCTCCAATAATGTCGTGTTCCTCTCCATTATTGCGTGCAATCTTCACGCACACATGTGAACAATCTACGTGTAAAATATGCCCAGTAATCAGCTGTTTAAATTTTTAGAAGGTATAACCTTGAACGAACCAATCAAAATCGTTCATTTGAGGCTTAGGAATTTTTTATGCGAAAAATTGGTTGATCTATGCGCAACATAGAAAGTCTGTGCACTCTGTCGTCTTTTGCTCTGGTCTGGAGAATCCGCCGTGTGCGGTAAAATGTCCCATTTCAGCGCTTCCCGGTAGGTTTTCACAACGCGAGCAACATGTAACCGGGTGTTGTCGTGCAGCAAAATCACTTTGTCGTTCCTCTCCTCGTATTGCGGCCGTTTCCCCTTCAATGCTCGGCTCAAACGCATTAGTTGTTTTTTGTAGCGATCTTCCGTGATGGTTTCACCCGGTTGCAGCAACTCTTAATACACTACGTCGAGCTGGTCCAACCAAATACACAGCATGATTTTCGAGCCATGGATGGCCTGGCTGTTGATACATGGCCGCGGTATCCTCATGATTTTTTCGCTTTGCATTATCGTAATACACCCACTTCTCATCGCCAGTGACTAGGGATGGCAAAATCTGCTTTTTTCCAATCGCAGTGATCCACTGCGATTGCTCTTTTTCAATATCTGTGAAAAAGAGCAGCTCTTCCAATAGCAGTGATTTTTCCACCTCCCATGCTAGTGCGCAATTAAAAAAAAAAAAAATAGTAATTTTCTGCGAAATCCTGCATCTAACAATCAGGCAGACCCTCTCAGTACCACCAGCTCAGTGCGCATAGTGAACACTTCCCCCATTTCCTCCTGGGAATGAAAAGGTTTTCTTTTACTATTATCCAATGTACGAAAAAACGATCGAGCGTAATCGAGTCAGGATGGCAAAAATGTCAATCGCATTTCATATACACAAGTCAAATAAAAAAAACACCCGGTCATCGATCGCATCGCATATAACCAAATAAAAAAAAAACACCCAGTCATAGAAAACCAAACCAAAAGGGTCTACTACATATTTACTTTTTTCACACATTACCTCACACAAGCAACTTCATCATGAAAAACGTAAAGCTCTTATCGACACGGTGGACTGCAACATAAATCGGCGAAACTTGCAATAACCGCAACATGTCCTACCAGCCGACCAGATCGAAACTCAGAACAAAATCCGCCAAAAAAACTCTAGCAAAGCGCATCACTTCGGACGTTCCACACCTTACCTATCAGATCAGATCCCACCGATCAAAATATCGCTAAACAAATTCCTTATCAAATCGCAATCGTTTCATCTAGAGATACTCGATACACACTAACACTTCTGTCCTAATAGAGTTTGGACAATGCCCTTATACCAACAGTTAAGACTGCGTTTAGAAGCACAAGAAGGCAACATAAGAAATACGAAATTCGGCCAAACTTGAGTTTGGCCGATTTCAAATTTACGGATACGAGCGAAAACTTGCGTTAAACTACAAGTTTTTGAATGGAATTCTCATTAAAACCGAAAATGAATATGACTTTCATAAATAACAATTCAATTTGATTGTGTTTACTTGATAAAAGAAAAAGAATTGAGAAAATTCAAATTTCGGACGAAAATTCCCGCGCAATCGGGGTACACCCCATGTCCAAACTCTATTAGGACAGAAGTGTTAGTGTGTATCGAGTATCTCTAGTTTCATCTACATAGCTCCAATTCATTCATTCATTAGTCTAAAGCAACATCACTGAGAGCAGACACTGCTCGTGTTCTCAGTGTCAATATCAATCACCAAATATAGGTTTAATATCACAGAGCTGATGTATCGCTGATCGCAAGCGATATAACAGCAACGAAAGAGCAATCGAGAGCAGTCGAGAGCAATCGGAATAACAACGTTCAAGCGATATAACAGCAACGAAAGAGCAATCTAGAGCAAATTGTGCTACGAATTTTTGGCATATCCATCCGTCATATTCTTTAGATTTGATCTTCTTTGCTACTTTTTCCTGGTAATGATGATTATGATGAATAACACACAGAATTCGTCCATTTCTTGGTTTTGGAAAGTAAATAATTTTTCCACTGTTTATCAATCACCCTTTGGATAATCAATTGATGCTCTTTTCATTTACCAAATAATGTTGTTCTGAAACAACGCTACAATGTGAATGAGACCTTGGCCTTGTTGGCTTACCGATACAAAAGATCTGCATTAAAAATTATGTCGCGATTGACTTCACCTAAGCCAACCACAATGATACCCACAATCACACATAACAAAAAGTCGTTATGTCCGGGTTCAATGCAAAGAAAGTGCGCTAAGCATTTAAAAATTTTGCACAGCTTTGAAATACGTTAGGGACGAATGAAGAAGAGTTGCAACTAAAGTGAAAATCTCGCTATAAGTACGAGTAATGTCCGATGTGTGAAGTCATTGTGCCGTAGACTGGCTGTATTGATTTATTGTAGCAAAAAAAAAAAATCTCCCACCAATTACCTCATTGTAATTCAATGGACAGAAACCTTGCGCCAGCCTGAGACTCTTAATCGTTTTTGAATGCCATCTGTTGAGCAGCTTATACCTGGGCTATTTGCGTCGCTTAAAAGCAACACGTCGTGTAATTTATAATAACATCGAAAAGAATCGAGCAGGTCTAGATAAACATTTCAAGAAGACAACAAAAAAAATTATCGCCAATAAACATTAAATTTCTCGACTAATACGCTCGCTCATCTTTCACGGCGTAAAGCAAACAAAACAGATCAAACATTTCGGTCATATTTTATGAGCAATTTAACCTTGCCGAGCGATGCGGAGCTTCTGGTCTGTCTTATTTAAAAAGATATCGAATCTAATAAAATTCCTAAACTGAACGCCCGTGTAGCGTCCAATTAATATGCATTTCCGAGCATTATACATCAGCAGCCCTTGCCATGCCCTAATTTACCTACATCATAATTCAACTAAAATTAGAAATGTATAAAATAGATTTAAGCGTGATAGTCGCCAATTTAATTACACACACATTTCAAAAAGATACTTACTCTTCAATTTACGTCGGCAACAGATTTAATTAGAGGAACACTTTCAGGGTTTTCTGAAATATATTTTTAGAAAAGTTTTCCTTTTCATTTTATAGTGTAAAGATGGCAACGATTTTAAAATTTTTTTATTTTGTAAAGATATTATGCTTGACCTGATTCTAACTTTTCAAATTTATTAAACAATTTATTCTTAAGGAAAAAAAAATATTGTAGTCTATAAAACCGCTAACATTATTTAAAAAATTTTATATTTTGTATGTTTTCATGATGATGATGCAATGACGCTCCAGCCCATATCGAGCCTTGGCCTCTCGGATGCACCTCATCCAGTTGTATCGGTCCAAGAACCGCATCCTCCAGTTTGAAAAATTGAGAAGCGATCTGCAATCTGCGTCGACTGAGTCCTACCATCGCTTTCGTGGCTTCTCTTGCGGTCGGTTGCCTTGAGCTTTGTCCTTGAGCACTCGTTTTGGGATTCGTTCCTTGTGCATTCGTTCCACGTGGCCAGCCCATTGTAGCTTGCACAGTTTTATCAAGATAGATGCTGGTGGGTCGTCAAATAGTTGATACAGCTCATGGTTGTATCGAATTCGCCAATCATCTCCTTCCTTAACTGCTCCGTACACCTTCCGAAGAATTGTTCGCTCAGACGTGTCGACTACCTTCTCCGATATTCGCGTCAAGGTCCATGTTTCACATCCATATAGCAGCACAGGACGAATTAATATTTTGTAGATGCGTAGTTTATTGTTTCGATGAACCTTCCTTGATTTCATTATGGAGAGGACCGCATAAAATGCTTTGTTAGCTGCCGTGATTCTTCTTTGGATTTCATATCTCTCATTGCCGTCCTTTGTGAGAAGGGCGCCCAGGTATACGAATTTGTCCACCTGCTCGAAGTTGTATTCGCCTATAGTAATGTTCTGCCTCTCTGGGACAGTCCTTCGTGTCTGAGTCATGTATTTATCGCTTCATTGACCCTGAGCCCTACTTCACCCGCTACCGACTCCAACTTCTGGAATACTTCCTTAACGCACAGTATCGATCGGGTCAGAATATCCACGTCGTCTGCGTACGCCACCAACTGTGCGGATTTTACGAGTAGCGTACCTCTGGTGTCCACTGATGCTACTGAAGTTGCCTTCCTTACGACATACTCAAGCAGCAAGTTAAAGAGCATGAGGGCGAGACCATCTCCTTGTTTGAGACCTGACTCCATTGGAAAGCTTTGAGTCAACTCGTTTTGAATTTTTATTAGGCACTCATTGTAATCCATCGTGGCTTTTATTAACCGAACTAGTTTCGGTGGGACACGTAGTTCAATTGTTATTCTGTTCAGAGCATTACGGTCGAAACTATCGTATGCTTGACAAAAATCGACGAACAGTTGGTGCACATTAATATCATATTCCCAGCATTTTGCTAGCACCTGTTTTTCTGAGAATAACTGGTCCGTTGTCGATCGTCCGGATCTTAAGCCACCTTGATATTCTCCGATGATGTTGTTAGCGTATTCACTGAATCTTCGTTCGATAATTTTCGTCAAAATTTTGTAACATGTACACAACCATGAAATTCCTCTTTAATTTTCGCAACGCAGACGATCACCTTTTTTGTATATCGGACATATAATGCTCTTCCGCCAGTCATCGGGTAATTTTTCAGTTAATTTAAATATTCGACTGGTAAGCTCTGTTCCACCTTCTTTCAAGAGCTCAGGGATTCCGTCAATTTCGGTCGCCTTATTCGACTTTAAATTAAGCAATGGGCAGTTCATCTCCATCTGGATCTTCCGGAATTATAAACGGTTCAGACTGTGATGTGGTTCTATTTAACAGTGTTCGGAATTACTGAACCTATCGTGCGTCGCTTATGATGTTGCCTTCTTCGTCCTTACAGAGGGTAGTTTGCGGTTTGTAACCTTGTCTCATTTCTTTCACGGTATTAAATGCTGCTCGCACGTCATTTTTTTCAGGTTTTCGTCCAGTAATAAAAGCCTAGGGTATAGTCTAGTGGGTAGCGTGTTTGGTTTACAATGCGAAGGTCGTGAGTTCAAATCCCGGTCAACGCATAATTCCACCACACTACCTGCTTGAATATACCTTGGTTACTTCAATCTACGAAAATGAAAAATTCGTAGATAGAGGGTTGTGCGAAGGTCTAACAACCCTTCCATAATAAATAATGAAAATGTTAAGGAACCTGAAGTTCAGGAGGCCAAGGCCCGATTTGGGCTGTAGCGCCATTGAAGAAGAAGAAGAAGAAGAAAATTTTGTCATTGTTTATTTTACGTTATTTTCGTCTGCAGATCTTCTTGGCGTCTCGCCTGACCCGCTGATAGTTGCCCTCTCTAGCTCGTGTTCGTCTTTCGAGAAACAGTCGATAGGCTTCGTTTTTCTTTGTGATGGCTTCTTGGCATTCCTCATCGAACCAGTCGTTTCGTTTTCTCCGCTCTAAATGTCCTAACGTGTATTCAGCTGTGCGCTGAATACTATCCTTAATGTTCTGCCACATTTGGTCAATACTTTCCTCAGGCTCAGCCTGAGGTAATGCCTTATTGTGTGCTTTGATTGTTGGCATATATTCCACTTTCGTTGCGTCGTCCTTCAGTTTTTGCTCATTGAGCTTCGGAGCCCAGCTCCTTTTAGTGTGGCCCTTGTTAGCTATGCGACAGCGGTATTTAGCTCGAACAAGAAAATGGTCCGAGTCACAGTTCGCGCCACGTAGAGTCCTGACATCTAGAATGCTAGAGGCAGCCCTTTTTTCGATGAGAACGTGGTCAATTTGATTGAATGTGTGCCCATCTGGTGATGCCCACGTCATTTTGTGAATATTTTTATGCGGGAAGCAGGTGGAGATTATGACTAGGTTCTTACTGCTGCTACTGTTGTTGTATGTTTTCACGCTTGTTGGTAAAATGTTACATTTGTATGAGAGGTAGAGGTGCAATTAACTTTCTCACAAAATGTATTATTTTTAAGCTGATTAATTCATTCAATCTATAATCGAGCCCGAAAACACCTCAGAACGTGTTTTTGACCTGAAAAAAACCCAATTTGGGTGTTTTCGATATGTTTTGAAGCGAATACACATCCAAAACAAATAAATTTACGCTATCTAGTTGTCAATACAAAATCATCAATCAATAAATTTTCTGTTAAGACCCCTTATAGGTGCATATGACAGAAACAGTTCTCTTCCACAAGGCGCGATCCTGAGCATCAGCAATTAGCTGTCGCCAGGACTTGTTTACTCCTCGGGCCTCCTGCTCGCTTCCAAAGCGACGTCTGCCTTGAGGATTATTATCCAGAACTTTTTTGGCGATGTTTCGCTTTAGTTTCCTCAAAGTGTGACCGATCCACTGCCACTTCTGCCTTTGAATCTCAATACCTATATAAGTCTGTCCAGCTGTACTGCAAAGTTCGTCGTTGGAAATAACTTCTGGCCAAAATATTCTTAAAATGTTCACGGAAGTTTCCAGTTTCTTGGTAAGTCGAACAATCACTTTCCATGTAGTACAACACGGATTTGACGCGTGCGTCAAATACTCGCATCTTGATGCGACGGGATATCTCTCTTAACTTCCAGAAAGGAGAAAGGATGCAAATAATACAAATCATAGTGAAAATAAATTACTAATTAGATTCGATTGTATTGGTA
Source organism: Chorisops tibialis (assembly GCA_963669355.1). NCBI lineage: Eukaryota > Metazoa > Arthropoda > Insecta > Diptera > Stratiomyidae > Chorisops > Chorisops tibialis. The sequence continues at coordinate 184,944,689 of OY770262.1, forward strand.
TCATTTTATAATCAATGGCGCGGAAGCCAAAATTGGGCCCTGGTCTCCTTTCAGGTGTTTGGACAGTGTGTTTTTTCTGGTGATACGATGTCGCCGCCTCGCCCAACTCCCGACCTGGAGGGCTAGTCAGACTTATTTATTACACCCTGATAGAAAAAGGGTGACAGTTTTCAGCTAAATATGACATGGTAGAGTTCTCACAACTATGCTGTGAGTCCAACTATGTCATCCTAAGGTCCAAGTTGTCTGTCTTTTATTTGTTCTATAATAGAGGATTCTCCAGAAATTGTCTGTATTACAAAATCATCACTAATTCCTTCCATTATGGACTCTGAAAATTTTCCATCCTTATATCCATAGTTTACCGAAATGACCGTGATTTGACGCGTTCCATAAAAAAGGGTGGAGTTGGGGTCTTTATTGCTGTAAAAAATGAATTACTGTCCTTTCGTTGTCCGGTTTTCGATTCTCATCCCATCGAAAGTATTTTCGTGAAAGTTAAAATGTCGTATAATCGTTTTCTGTATCTTTTTTGTGTCTACATTCCATGTAACTCAAATGTTAGTACGCTTGAGAATTTTTTTGAAGATCTTTCTATCTTTTTAAAAAATATTGACCTGGGTTCACAATTTATTCTAATAATAAAGCATTGTGATTGACACAGGAAAAAAAATTGCTACCCTGAAATTTTGTTTTTTCGTGTTTCATGACTAAATTAGCCTAAAAATGCAAAAAAAAAAAATCCGTCCCGCCGTACATATGGACTCATATCTCCGAGACCGTTAAAGGTAAAATGTTCGTTTTTGGGTGGATTGTTGATTGGGTAAGTGAGCTCTATTTTCTAAATTTTGGGGGTGTTAGGTGGAAGGGGGAGGCGGGGGGAGGCGGGGGGAGGGAAAAAGTCGAAAACTACACTTGCTAATATCTCCACCTCGAATGCAGATAGAAAGTTGAAAATCAGTAGAGATATAGAGAGGGTTGTGGGACAAACTTTAAAAATAATTAAATTTTTTATCCCATTGCGTCCGAAAAGGAGGAGCTAAAAACAAACTGCCGAATTGTTTTTTCAAATGATTATATCTTCGAAATTACTTATCGTAAAAAAATCATATTTTTGGGACTATTAAGGTGGCATATAGTTCCACTGGAATCAGCTTAGAGAGTGGCTAATTATTGTAAGGGGGGAGGGTCAGGGGGGGGGGGGGGAAAAATACCCAAAAAATTAATATCTCAACTATCTCTTTAGCTATATAATTGAAACTTGAAACATATATTAAGCTATGCTAGGAAAATACAAAAAAATAACAAATTGAAATAAAAGTAGTGGGAGGAAATTGGGAGCATTTCAAAAATGGCACACTTTTCAAAATTACAAATCCTTATATCTCAGAAAAGAGTACAGATATCAAATCGAAAATTTGTCAGATTGTAGAACTACATAGTAGTTAATTTTAATAAAAATTTTAAGTTAGGAGGTGTAAGGGGAGGGAGGTGATAAGCAAAAATGTCGAAAATTTTGAGTGATTTTTTTAGGGCTCTGGTAAAAGATACAAAGTTTAAATTTTGCATGTGAATACATTTATTTGATATACATACATACATAGAAAAATAATAATAACTTGATCCATAACCGACCCCCCCCCCCCCCTGTCTAACGTGCACAAGATGTTTCATGTGCATTGAAAAAAAACACATAAAGTGAAAATTTTTGAGTGAAATTTTAAGGTAGAAACTTGAAAATTTCTGAAATGCATTTAAAAAAAAATCCCTAAATAAAAAAAATATTAACTGGTCGAAAACCCTTAAAACTTCTACCCCCTCTCATACAAAATTATTTTTTCGACCATTTTCAAGAAATCATTTATCGCCTAACTATTAAAAGCTATCAATTTGAAATTTTGCATAAAAACTTAAAAAATAGTTGAAATGAAATTACGTTAAAAGTTTTGAAATCGCGCTTGCCCTTCTACCCCCTCCCACACAAAACTATGATTTCGACCAATTTCATTAAATCAACTAATAACCAACAAACTAAAAGCTACGAACTTGAAATTTTGTACAAGCACCTTACAAGGGAAACGAAATAAAACTGCACATCTAATTTTACGATTCCCCTATCTTCTGTACCCCCTCCCATACAAATGTTCGGTTTCGTGAATGTAAAATGCACCGAATTTTATGAAAATTCTATGCAACTTCGTCTATGAAACTGACATTCTATACAGAGAATATTGGATGTGATCCAAGCAATCAATTAAAAAACTATTAACTTCCACCCACCCTTACTATCACCCCTTCTCCTCCCCTCATAAAAACCCAAACTTGCAGAAACGAATGAAATATTGTTAAATTGACAACAGCCCTGCCCAAGAACTCCCTTTCACTTAGTCTTTTCTAACCACTCTAACCTGCATATTGACTTTCCACTCATCCGCAACTTGTCCCAAGAATAATAAAGTTTCGCCCGACTTGTTGGCGGTTTATTTGATCTGTGGTGATTTCAACTTACCTATGATTTCCTGGAATGATAGTTCTGTTAAACCTGTGTCTCAAAATGCATACTTCTCATGCGTATCATCATGAGCCTTTGTTTACTTGCTCAACATAATGTGCTCAAAAATTACCGTGGCACTCTATTGGACCTTGTGCTTTCCAATATTGCTATGCCCGATGGGCGTGTTATCTCGACATTTGGGTTAGTTCCTCTTAACCCTTACCATCCGTCTCTGAGAATTACGGTTAACATTTTTAGGAAAAATATTACGGCACCGTCGCCGATATCTAAGCTAAATATTTTAAAGGGAAACCACTCTGAAATCAGTCGCAAATTGGATGAAATTAATTGGATTGAGGTTTTTTCAGGACTGCCAGCGAATACAGCAATTTTAATTTTTTTTTGAGTATATCAATGATTTCATTCAGAATCATGTTCCTCGCAAGCATATTTCCTCAAAAAACTATCCTGTATGGTTTACTTCGGGTGTTATCAGGAGTTTACGTCTAAAAAACTGCTTGTATAGGGTGGTCCAACCAAAACGCACGATGTTAATTGCTCGCGCAAAAGAGCCATTGTTTCGTTGGCTGTGTGGCAAATGGCACCATCCTATTGGATCCACATATCGTCCAGATCCATATCCTCAATTTCTGGCCACAAGAAGTTCGTTATCATCTCGCGATAGCGAACACCATTCACGGCAACTGCTTGGCCGTCCTCATTTTCGAAGAGTACGGTCCGATGACGCCGCCAGCCCGTAAACCGCACCAAACAGTCACTCTTTGTGGATGCATCGGCTTTTCAACAATCACTCGTGGATTCTCATTTGCCCAAATGCGGCAATTCTGCTTGTTAACGAATGTACTGAGGTGAAAGTGTGCCTCACGAAGTGCACGAAATGCATTTTGATTTGAACGCCCATTTTCGTGAAAGCCTTCAACAACCTTAACGCGCTGCTCAATTGTGTACCTCTCCATGGTTGAATTTGTCAAACACTGAAACAAAGAAATGTCAAATTAAGTTGGGCGAAAAACTTGACGTTAAGGTGTGACTCACAATTAACATCGTGCATTATGGTTAGACCACCCTTTATAAGAAATATAAACGTTCAAAACTTCATTCTGACTATGAAAATTTTACTGTCCAACGTACCTTTGTGAGAGGCTTCCGTGGCGAAGTAAGCAGCGTGCTTGCTTCACAGTCAATAGGTCGTTGGCTCGATTCCCACTCCAGAAAGTGGGATTTCTTATGCACGAATTTTCAGTTACTACTACTTATTCAAAATAAAATGGGCAGACGGTGTAAAAGTGAAACAGTTCCACTTCAAGAAGGCCTAGATACTCAGTAGATCTGTTCGCTTTCTATCATTCAGTCCCCCATAACATCTGCAAATATTTGTCAGTAGCAGCTAGCACAACTGAAAAATATACCAGCTTCTCCACTCGTTACGGTCGTTCTCACTTTCCTTCCCCTACCTTTCCAATCCCATTCCTTCCCTCCATGACTCATCTGTGCATTGCACTTAAAGGCCAAAATTGCCTATAACACAAGTCATTCTGTAAAAAAAAGTAAACCAAGTCTTCCTTTCGTTCTTATGTTTCCTCGTTGGAGTCGATTTTAGCTAGTAATGACACCAAACCTTTCTGGACACACGTTAAAAATGCAAAAAGACTCAGCACGCTCAGTCTGCTCTGAGATATTAAAATACTACTACCTCCAATACCTAAGCTATGTGTGATCTTTTTGCTGAATATTTTTCTTCCGTTTTTAAAATTCTAGACAAGGAATTAAATTATGTTTTTAATGTTTCTAGTCATGAATTCATTAGTTCTATTTATGTTTCCTATTTTGATGTTTTAAATGTAATTAACTCGCTAGATTCTAAAACAAACGGCGGTTGCGATGGCATTCCTAACCTTTTCGTTAGACCAATATCGAAAGATCTCTCTTTTCTCCTTTCGATTATTTTTAATAAATCGCTTTCCGAAGATGCTTTTCCAGAAGTCTGGAAACTTGCTAACGTTATTCCTATTTTGAAGAAAGGAGACCCCGAAGACGTCTTGAATTATCGTCCTGTTTCCATTCAAGTAAGAAAATTTTTGAACGGCTCGTTCACAGTGTAATGTGTAAAAAACTTGGCCGTCTGATTTCGCCCTGTCAACATGGTTTTGTTAGAGAAAAATCTACAATCTATGCGAGTTTACAAACTTTATCGCCAAATCTTTCGAACTCCATCATTCTGTTCACACTGTTTATATGAATTTTGAAAAGGCATTCGATACAATTAACCCGAAGATTCTAATTGAGAAACTTAAAATAAATGGCGTCTCAGGAAATTTACTAAACTGGATTTCTTCCTATCTATCTATTCGTAACATGCGTGTAACTTTTAAGGGTCATAAGTCTTATGTATTTCCTGCTTGGTCTGGTATACCACAGGGGTCTATTCTTGGCTCACTATTATTCCTATTTTTTTAGAAATCACCTATCCCAGTTTTTGTCTTCTTGTTTCCTGTATGCGGACTACCTCAAAATTTTCCGAGTGATTAATTCCTCCCGTGATCGTGATATTTTACAATTGGACTTTGATCGTCTATATCAGTGGTGTTTGCCGAATGACGTCGACTGTGCTACGCAATGTCATGCTCACTTAAAAAGGAACTTCCCGAGTTACTGTATTTGATCGATGGTACTAGACTATCAGAAGTATCGATTATCAAGGATCTAGGTGTGACTTTTGATGTGAAGTTGAGTTTCACTGCACATTTTGAGATGATTAATAACCAAGCCTATAGACTTGCCGGATTAGTCCTTCGAATTTCTTCAACTTTCGCTCGTTCTAGTACTGCTGTTTTTTTTATTCTAGAATACTGCACTGTTGTTTGGAGTCCCCACTATAAGTGTCACTCAGCTGCTATCGAGTCCGTTTAACGTAAGTTTACGAGAACTCTATTCTTTCGTTCTAAAAAACCGTACGCTGACTACTCTACGCGGCTTACGGTACTTCATCTCCATCCTTTAGACATACGTAGAAGTTACATTGATGAGTGCTTTCTTTACAAGGTTGTAAATGGTATCATAAGGTCTAATTTTATTGATGAACTAAATTTCAGAATGGAAATTGTTAGTACATGCAAGAGATTCCGATATTTTTTTTCCTTCACGCGCTTTACTAGAGGTTTATTTTCACTCTCTTGCCGTAAGACTTCACCGCAATCATGACAAACTGCAACTTGGATCTTTGTTTAGTTCTTTTAATGCTTTTAAAATTAAACTTAAGAAATTATTATTTTCATAATGTTATTAAATTTTATTTACTTTTATTTATTGTTACTTTGTTTTTTTTTTTTTGTTATATTTTTTGACTATTTTCATTTTTCATTTCGATGGTTTTTTTTTTTGTATTATTGAAACTTTTTCATCGCTCGCTATTGTGTAATTGAAATGTACATTTTGTATAATGGCTAAATAAATATAGAATACCAGGGGTGTAAATATGAAACCGGAATTTGATAATAGAGGGTCTCACTGGTCAATGTGGTTATTGTGAACACGCGTCAGTGGCGCCATTTTCTTGTTTTGACATCGGACAAAGATTGCCAACTCATAACACTGAAAGTTTCATACGACAGAATAGTTTTTAATAACAGTGAACATGTCGAACTTTGTATCGCGAAACTACGATTTGCGGGCAGCTTTAATTTTCTGTTACCATTTGAAGAAAACTGCTGCTGAATCGCATCGAATGCTTGTCGATGCTTACGGTGATCACGCTCTTGGCAAATCACAGTGCTCTGAGTAGTTTAAAAAACTCAAAAGTGGAAATTTTGACGTGAGAAACGAAGAACGTGAAAAACCATCGAAAAAATTTGAAGACAGCAGATTGCAAGCATTGTTGGATGAGGACGACGCTCAAACGCAACAACAACTGGCAGATCAGTTAAACGTAACACGAGCAGTCGTCGCCATACGTTTGAATGCCATGGGAAAGATCCACAAGATGGGAAAATGGGTCCCACATAATCTCAACGAAAGACAGCAGGAAAACAGAAAAACCACTTCCGAAATGCTGCTCGCCAGATACAAAAGAAAGTCATTTCTCCATCAAATTGTGACTGGCGATGAAAAGTGGATTTATTTTGAGAATTCGAAGCGGAAAAAATCATGGGTAACTCCAGGCCAACCACCGACATCAACTGCAAAGCCAAATCGCTATAGCCGGAAAACAATGCTCTGCGTTTGGTGGGATCAGAAGGGTGTGATTTATTATGAGCTGCTGAAACCTGGTGAAACTGTTAACACTGAACGCTACCGACAACAAATGACTGCATTGAATCACGCTTTGAGTGGAAAACGCCCAGAATACCAGCAGAGAAAAAACAAAGTAATTTTGCTTCATGACAATGCACCATCACACACAGCAAGACTGGTCAAGGAAATGATAGAGTCGTTCAGTTGGGAAATTCTTTGCCATGCCGCTTACTCACCAGTCTTGGCTCCGTCTGATTACCATTTGTTTGCATCGATGGGACACGTACTTGCTGAGCAGCGCTTCACTTCCTACGAAAATGTTTTTTTGGCGAGGCATCCACACATTACCAGAGAAATGGGAAAAAATGTATTGCTAGTGAAGGGCTACACTTTGAATAAAATACTCCTTTTCATTTCCAACCAATAAGTGTTTTATTTTTGCAAAAAAATTCCGGTTTCATATTTACACCCCTGGTATATTATAGAATATACTGCCTGAAAAGCGTAGGTCTTGCGGGCCATTCTGGTTAACTTCATGCTCTCTCCTCCTTTCTCAACCGGGCTTGGGTCGGACAAAGGCGGAGTTGTTTCATTTAGCGGTGCAATAAGAGAACAAATAAATTTCTATGACGATTTTCAACTGACTAAGTACTGAAACTACTAGGGTGTAGCCTAGTGGGTAGCGTGTATATCTACAATGCGAAGGTCGGGAGTTCGAATCCCGGTCGATGTATAATTTCAGCACACTACTTGCATGGGTATATCTTAGCCACCTCAATCTGTGAAAATGAAAACTCGTGTATAGAGGTTTGTGTGAAGGGCTAACAACCATTTCACAATAATAAATAAGTGTTAAGGATCCTAATCAGGAGGCCAAGGCCCGATTCGGGCTGTAGCGTTGTTGAAGAAGAAATACTGAAACTATGATTGTAATAACAATTCAATTTTTCTGCTAGTAACACGCCAAAACGTTTTCGCTGAATACGCATCACGAAAACACAGCCTTTCGAGAACGGTCTGTCTGACTAGAGTATAAACTTAAATATATGAAATCGAAACTTTTGCATTTGATGAAAAAAGGGCATGATAAATCGATTCATTGACGAGCTAAAAGATACTCGGTTGACCGTTTTTACTTAGTTCAATACAAAAGTTTGCAAAATACTCCAACGCAAGTTGCATTTGATTACATTATAAACTAGCAAATACCCGCAACTTCGTCCGCGTAAATATCGATACAATGTGCTTTTCATAGTAATGTACGGTATATTTCATATATAATCTGCTTACACTAATTTCTGCGAAAAATGTTACCCCGTTTTAACCCTTACATATTTTCTTGAGAGTTCAGCACTTTTTATGTTCTATTCCAAAAAAATTTCTGCGAACTAAATTCTAGAAAAGAAATCAAAATATAATATTAAAACGCAGCAATAGATTTTTCTCTTAATTTCAATTAATAATTACTTGTACGTATTTTAACTTCCTTTACTTAGAATTACTCACTGACAAAAATCAAAATATAATGTCAAAAATCACCAATAGACTTTTTCACTTATAGACGATCAACAGCATATGATTGAAAAAACTGAATTGGATAAACTTTCTATGTTTTCGTCATAAGCAGCACTTGACGTTTGACACAATACACAATACATACTATATAACTAATGAACCCAGCGAGAAGTCGTACCCACTAAGCACTTTAAAAACCGTAAAAGATATGGTATTTCCCTAAGGTGCGAATACCAACCAAATCGGCAGCCTATTAATACATCTATTGTTTTTGTGCCTCACATCTTACGTACTAAAATAGCCCCCGCAGGATACGCTGGCTAATCATATACGATAGATACCACGCTAGGGACGAAATTTTACTGTTTGAATGTGTGAGTAGGTTACGCAGGTTGGTTGCTACAGGTAGCCGACATACCTACGACATCAATGGCTTTTTGGCATAGCCTGTTCTTAACAAATCTCAGCCGATGTAGGATGGCTACGATTTTGCTGGTTTGGGCGGCCATGTACCAGTCCAAAGTGGCTACTTACGCTTTTTACATCCACTTTTGTTGGGTTCTCTCTGAAAATCCCTGCTAATTAAGGATTTAATACAAAATCTTAGCTCGATCAAAGTTATATGTACTGAGAAAATTGGAGTATAGTATTTAATGAAAAAGTTTAGTTTGTATTCGCGGTGGTGGAAGGAGTTGGGGGATTCAAACTATTTATATACTTGAAGATTGTATTTATAATAGAAATAATATATTTTAAATTTCAAATTAATAGCTTTCATAGTTTCCATGAAAATTTGATTATTATAAGTTTTTGAAACTGAGTCACTTTGTATGGGAGGAGGTAGAAGGCGTGAGGGGAGAAAAATAAAACCTAAAGCAGATTACTCCCAGAGGTAGAGCTAATAATCTGTGAAAGTTTCATTGCAATCGGTGCAGCCGTTTTTGCGTGAAAGCCGGAAAGACAGACAGACAGACAGACAGACAGACACTACAATTATATTTATATGTATAGATGTAGGATAGTGTACTTTTATATAGCTTATCCTGAATTTATTTCATGCTTGATAACAAACTTAGCGAAAGGATTCTTCTTTGCAAGGATTTACGGCATAACTATTCGTGAATGAATAGGGTGATTATATTTGAGGAAATGTATTAAGAAGAGGCGATGTATTTTTTTCTCTTCATTTTCTACATTCAAGGTGCGTCCTTAGATACCGAACAAAAAAAAAAGTTTCATAGGAAAAAGTCGCTTGCAAGGATGTATGTGTAAAGTTACAGGAAAAGTTATTTGCAAGGATCCCTTCCAAGAACTTGTATTCTATAAAGCCGTCTTGCTTGTCTATCACGGCCGACCACGCCGTTTTCAACTGGATGCGATATATGGTCGTGGATTCTGACTCGACCTTTCGATGCACTTCGAGGGTCACTGTGAGGTGTCCAGACTGGGGTTTATGGTTTAGTTTAAAACTGCTGATAAGGTGATTAGAAGTATTTCGAACAAACATGGCTCGTGTAAGTGCTTGCAACGTCTTTACGATAGGAAGATATAAGATTTCGTACATGCCACTAATTCCATTTCTACTTGACCATTGCTTTCAGGAGCTGGGTCGCTAGTCACTAGGCATATTAGCCTACAATACGAAGGTCGTGAGTTCGAATCCCGGTCGACGTATAATTATGCGAAAATAAAAATTCGTGGATAGAGAGTAGGGCAATAAGGCTAGCAACCCTTCCATAATAAAACATAACAGAATTATGATCGTATCATATGATACTCTAGATGAAATGGGAATGACTTTAATATGCCGAAAAATATGTCATCTCAAATTCTTTCGAATAGTGAATATTTTTGCATGGGAGGTGATAGAAGTAGAGGAAGAGGTTTGTATTTTTCGTATATGACACCGAACATGGCATGCAAAATGTTTTTTGCTGAATTTAAAGTTCTTAGTTTTCATTACTTTTAAAGAAATTGGACATAGTTTTCCTGAAATTGGGGCATTTGTATGCGAGGTGGCAGAGGAAGTGGAACGTTTTAGATGATTTTGAAACTGCTTATCATCACCCTTATCACCATGCTTTGATTCAATTTCAAAGTCGATAGCTCTCACATATTCGGAGGAGAAATACTTTTCTTGAATTTATAATACAGATATTTTTATGGGAGAGGATAGAAGGAGTGCAGCAGAGCTGATAATTTTTTCAAGCGTTTATTTCAATTATTAAAAAACAAATTCTGGCAAAATTTTAAGTTTGTACTTTTTCTAGTTTTAATGGAAATCGATATAATGCATCAATCTCAAATAAATTTATCCTACCACAAAAAAATAAAGTAGAGGAAATCCTAAAATTCAGCAATTTTATATATTAGTATATTAGTACTCTGATCGGGCTTATGATGAGCCACAGTGGAATAAACCATCATCTTAAAAAGATGGGTCTAGCTGAAACCGACATCTGCCGCCTCAGACAATAGTAAGGAAAATACTAAATCTAAATTAACGGGACATGATCAACAAAAGAAACAAAAGTCGACTGAAAAGCATAAAACAGTAGAAAATATTTGCACTTGAAAGTTACAGATACCGAGTGTGCTAATTTCGTGGCCACCACTGTAGATTAGCCAAAGCTATCAACTTGTGGTAGGGTAAAGGGGCAATAAACGCACAATAGGTTGAAATGGTCGCAGTGCTCTCACGTGTTCCCAAATTAAAATAAAAACAAAATAAAATAATATTATTGGCGATAAGTTCATGGTGTGGGTCTGGGTGTAGCCTAGTGGGTAGCGTGTTGGTATACAATGCGAAGGTTATGCGTTAAAATCCCGGTTAACGTATAATCCCAGTATACTGCTTGCGTGGGTATATCTGGGCCACCACAATCTGCGAAAATAAAAACTACGTAGATAGAGGGTTGTTCGAAGGGCTAACAATACTTCCACAATAACAAATAAATGTTCAGGAACCGCGGAAGGTCAGGAAGCCAACGCATAAATTGGGCTGTAGTGTCATTGAAGGAGAAGTTCATGGTCTTGTACACATTTTTTGAGAGGATTTTGGAAGCTCGGAGAGAATTGCTATTATTGATTATGATAAAGACTTGGATTGAAATAACTATTTTCGTTCCATCGTTACTGGCAATTCATATTATAACAAAAGTATTATATCAAATAAAGCATAAAACTATCATTTAGCCTTGACTTTTCCTAAACAAAGAATAAGGAAAGCATTTCTTATATGAAAGTTCCAAGGACATAAAACTTGTTATGGCAATCATGAAGAATCACATCAAGGATATATACAAACATAACACAAGAAAATAAACATGTCAAAAGTAGAAATAAAACACCTGTGTTGAGATATGTATCTACAGCCGATTCTCCCTTAATTCTTGCTTTCAGAATTTCTGCTGGTGTTTTCTTGTTTTAATTGTGGGTAACAAAGTAAAATGAATAACAATATAATAGGAAGCAAAAATAGCTTCAACAAATTTTAAAAAAAGGCGATAAAACACAAAGACAACACAATTTAAGTGAAAACCAATAAAATCATTAAGGACCCCGCCTGACCAGAAAAAGCTCAATGAATGGGAAATCAAAGGTGCAATCGATCGGATTTTGTAGTCTTCTAGCTTAACTTTTACACTCAATGATTTTCTTTTTACCCTACGCTCCAAAGTACGTATACCTCGCACATGAAATTCAGTTTTAACAAATACCTTCGTGCGGTTAAAAGTAAACCCATATTTGGGTCAGCTAGCATATACAAATTAGTGGGTCATAAAACATCCAGTAATAAGAGATTTTCAGGCAGCATGGCGGCATTTCAAGTTGAAAATTGACGTACAAACAAACGATTTTTTCTTTCCCTTTTTTATTATATTATTTTTTTTATTATTTGCCTTGACGACATGAATGAGAGGAGATTATAGAGTCGCTCTTGTAGTAATGAGCTGTCCTGAAAATAACTCCAATTTTCTGAAGTTGTAATGTGTGTAATTTACGACAAAGTTAAGCTATTGTCAAAAATGGAAAATTCTTATGATAATGAGAATTTTTTTTCCCTCGCTTGAGGGAGAGAAATGTGGAAAATGAAGGTGGCAATGAAGGTTGCTGAAATAAGCAAATATATTGCCTTAAGAGGGTTTTCACAAAAGCTCTCTGATATATCGCTCTTCTTAATGAGTTCGAAATCAAGAACAAAGTGGTAATAAATTAAAATCAGAAGTACTACTTTAGAAGCAAATGGGAATAAGGAAGGAAGTATAACAGGGGAGGAAAATGCCACAATTATTGCTTTAGGTGGTCAAAAATTAATCATTTAACTGTTAAGAAATTGATTCGAGACACCGTTAAATTGCAAGGGGTCGCTGGATTTCAAGTAAAGAAATAAAACCACCAGTTTTAAAACTATATTTAACTCAACTCCCAGAAAACAAAATAATTCATTAAAGAGTCGTGAATGAATTATATGAACGAGCGATTTGATCGTTAACGAGTCATTAACGATTCATCAAGCGGACCGAATAGACATTCGTTAATGAATCACTTCTTATGATTCATTAATGAACTCTAAAATGCTTACAAGAAACGACTATATAAGTAAGTATATAATCGTTATCAATGAATCATTAATGTGTCGTTAATGATTTTATTTTAATTCATTAATGAATATCGTTAAGGATATTATTTATAAAACATTATCAATTTATTAAAGAATTTGACTTTTAAAGCTAAACAAGTGATTTTCGAATATCGCAATTGCATCACATTCTGTTTCTTTTGTTTACGACTTTGAAGATTTCACGGACACTCACCCACAAACACACGCGGATTTCTCTGTAAACTCTAGGTGTTTTACGGTTTGTGTGTTCAATATTTTGAGATATCGACACGAAATAATTTTTCGCTCTGCTAATACATATTGTGAAATGAAAACTGCTTGTATATAACAAGATCGACGTTGTGAAACCCTTTTTGTTTGCTAAATATCATGAGCAGATTATTTGTTTTATGTCATTTCATTCTCGTTTTAAGATCGTTATTTGTGAGCGCTCGTTAAATAGTTTGCTGGGCGAATTTTAATTCGCTTTACACTCGAAACTTCTCGGCTCACAAATAATCGCTTCTGAATCTTGCGCTTTTATTAAATCTCGACTGCCCATCGATCGCTCCAACTGGACTGGACTCTTTCGCTTCTGTGTCTCAACTCAACTGCCCAGAGGAATAAACATATGCCTTGTGGAAGAGAATTGTTTTTGCCTTATGCCCCTATAAGAAATCTTAACAGGAAATTGATTGATTGATTGTGTCCCTGAAGTTGCGAATTGCGAGGCATCTAACTTCATTGACCTTATCTTGTTTTCTTACTGTCTTTGTTGAACCAGCTTTTTACGAAACTTACGCCACTGCAATATTTATCATGTTAAAGTGCTTTTCTCTGGAATCTCGAATCATATGCAGAAAAATCTTTATATAAATTGCGACTACTATTCCTTGTACCCGCACGTTGTTCTACAAAGAGAAGAGGACCATTACTTACTTACTTACGATGGCGCTATAGCCCTAATCGGACCTTGATGATGATGTTGCAATAGCGGTACAGCACATATCGATCCTTGGCCTCCCGGATGCACCTTCTCCAGTTGTCTCGGTCCAACGACCGCGTCCTCCAGTTTGAAAAATCGAGAAGCGATCTGAAATCTGCGTCGACTGAGTCCTCCCATCGCTTTCGTGGCTTCCCTTGCGGTCTGTTGCTTTCAGCTTTGCCCTTGAGCACTCGTTTTAGAATTCTTTCCTCGTGCATTCGCTCCACGTGGCCAGTCCGTTGCAGCTTGCGCAGTTTGATCACGATAGATGCTGGTGGGTTGTCAAATAGTTGTCATTTCCTTCCTTAACTGCTCCGTACACATTCTGAAGAATTTTTCGCTCAAACGTGTCGATTAAATTCTCTGACTTTCGCGTCATATAGCAGCACAGGACGAATTAATATCATTTCATTATGGGAAGGATAAAATGCTTTGTTAGCTGTCGTGATTCTTCTTTGAATTTCATGTCATTTATTGCCGTCCTGTGTGAGAAGTGCTCCAAGGTATACAAATTCATCCACCTGCTCGAAATTGCATTCGCCCATAGTAATATTCTGCCTCTCTGGACAGTCCTTCGTGTCTGACTCCAACTCCTGGAATACCTCCTTAACACAAAGTACTGATCGGGCCAGAATATCCACGTCGTCTGCGTACGCCACCAACTGTGCGGATTTTACGAGTAGCGTACCTCTGGTGTCCACTGAAGTTACTGATGTTGCCTTCCTGGTCACATACTCGAACACTAAGCTGAAGAGCTTGGGGTGGGACCATCTCCTTGTTCCATTGTGAGCTTTGAGTCAACTCGTTTTGGATTTTTACTTGACACTCATTATTTTTCATCGTGGCTTTTATTAACCGAACTAGTTTTGGTGGGACACTTGGTTCAATCGTTATTCTGTACAGAGCATTAAGGTCGACACTATCGTATGCTTGACAAAAATCGATGATCAGTTGGTGCACATTAATATCATATTCCCAGTATATTGCTAGCATCTGTTTTACTGAGAATCACTGGTCCGCTGTCGAACTTTCGGATCTGAAGCCACCTTGATATTCTCCGATGATGTTGTTAGCGTACTCACTGAGTCTTCGTTCGAAAGTTTTCGTTAAAATTTTGTAACACGTACACAACTATGAAATTCTTCTGTAATTTTCGCAACGCAGACGGTCACCCTTTTTGTATACAGGACATATTATGCTTTTCCGCCAGTCGTCGAGTAATTTTTCAGTTGTCCAGATTTTAACAATTAATTTAAACATTCGACTGCTCGGTTCCACCTTCTCTTCTAGCTCTCCGGGGATTCCGTCAATTCCGGGAGCTTTGTTCGATCTAAAATTATGTAGGGCTGTCTCTACTTCTTCATAGGTTGAAGCAATGGGCAGTTGATCTCTATCTGGATCTTCCGGAATTAGAAAAGGTGAAGTCTGTGATGTGGTTCTATTTAACAATATTCGGAAGTACTGAACCCATCGTGCATTGATTTTGCTAGATGTTACCTTCTTCGTCCTTACAGAGGGTAGTTTGCGGTTCGTAACTTTGTTTCATTTCTTTTACGCTATTAAATGTTGCACGCACGTCAATTTTCTTCAGGTTTTCGTCCAGTGATAAAATTTTGTCATTGTTCATTTTCTGTTGTTTTAGTCTGCAGATTTTCTTGGCGTCTCGCCCTGAGTCGCTGATAGTTGTCCTCGAGAAACAGTTGATAGGCTTCGTTTTTCTTTGTGATCGCTTCTTGACATTCCTCATCGAAATATTCATTTCGTTTTCTTCGCTCTAAATTCGTCTTCAGCTGCGCGCTGAATACAATCCTTAATGTTCCGCCACATTTGGTCAATACTTTCCTCAGGCTCAGCCTGGGGGAATGCCTCAATATGTGCTTTGAATGTGGTCACTTTCGTTGTGTTGTCCTTCAGTTTTTGCACATTAAGCTTAGGAGCCCAGCTCCTTTTAGTGTGATTCTTGTTAGCTATGCGACAGCGGTATTTAACTCGAACACGAAAATGGTCCCAGCCATAGTTCGCGCCACATAGAGTCCTGACATCTGGAATGCTGGAGGCAGCCCTTTTTTCGATGAGAACGTGATCAATTTGATTGAAGGTGTGCCCATCTGGCGATGCCCACGTCATTTTGTGAATGTTTCTATGCGGGGAGCAGGTGGACCTTATGACTAAGTTCCTACTGCTGGCGAAGTCAATAAGTCTCTGGCCATTGTGGTTCGTTTCATTATGAATCAGTTCGTTGCCAATTTTGCAGTTAAAGTCTCCCATTAGAATTTTGATGTTATTGGAGGGACACCCGTCAAAAGTTTTGTCAAGCCGGCATAGAATTCGTCTTTAATGACATTACCTGTCTTCTCTGTAGAAACATGACAGTTGGTAAACCAAAAACCGAAGAACTTCAATTCGAAGCGAATTAAGCAGATTCATTCGTTGGTCGGTATAAATTTCGTTACGAGTTCTTTGAACGCAAAGGCGACACCGAATTCTCTGCTTCCTTTCTTCTTGCCACTGGTAAAAATCATGTGAGATCTGCAAGATCTGTAATTAGAGATGGTATGCTATTTTACATACCTGTGATTTTTTCACTGCTATTTTAAAAGAGCGATCGCATATTGCGATTGAAAATTTAAAAGAGCTGCGATTAGAAGAGCAGAGCAATTTCATTCTGCTTACGGTCTATCGCCAATAAAATTTTCGCAATGATCATCGCTACAACTCCCAGAGTTTTTGTTCGCACTCGCACATTAATCGCGCAACTGACACATCTTACCTCACCCCGATGAGATTGTAGCTCAGAACAAAGGGCGCCAAACAAATCGCCGGTTACCCATCGCATGTACAAAAACCAAATAAAAAAAAAACCTGGCCATAGAAAATTGAACCAAAATTGTTTTCGATATTACTCACTCGAGCAATTTCATCACCAAGAACGTGAAGCTCTTATCAGATCCCAAAACCCATTGATCAGATCGAAGCAGTCGCACTTCACCCAGTCCCAGCACTAAGCTCACCAATCGCGCAACAAAAGAGCCCTTTCGTTTCGCGATTGCCGCTTGGGACATCTGAAATATTCTGTCTTTCTTCGTATCTGTTATATCACTCGCGCTCAACGATATCTGCAAACTGTTCACTGCTCAGCTCAGTGATATCAAATACTATCAATAATATAAGCTATCCAAAACCTAATTGATAATCTTTGGTGATATCTACACACTGATCGTGCTCTCAGTGCTATTGTTTTACACTGAGGAAGTATAGTAATGAATGAATAGGTCATAGGTGAAGTGCGACTGCGATTTGTTTAGCGATATTTTGATCTGATCGGTGGGTTTTGGAACCTGATAAGTGATGTGGGACGTGCGAATTGGTCAATGGTGCACTTTTCTGGCGATTTGTTTGGCGATCTTTGTTCTGAGTTTCGATCTCGTCGGGGTGAGGTTGGACATGTGAGTTGCGGCTATTGCAAGTTCCGCCGATTTATGTTGCTGTCCACTGTGTCGATAAGAGCTTTACGTTCTTCATTGATGAAATTGCTTGTGTGAGTAATATCATGTGAAAAAAAGAAAACAATAGACCCTTTGGGTTCGGTTTTCTGCGACCGGGTTCTTTTTTTTTTATTTGGTTTGTGAACATGCGATGCGATTGACATTTTGCTATCCTGACTCGATTGCGCTCGATCGTTTTTTCGTACTTTGGATAGTAAAAGAAAACCTTTTCATTCCGTGGGGAAATGTTCATTATGCGCACTGAGCTGGTGGTACTGAGCATGAGATTGGGTCTGCCTGATTGTTAGATGCAAGATTTCGCAGAAAATTGCTGTTTTGTCTGTTTATACTCTAGACGAAATCTGAGAGTATATTATGTTTGCCTTACCGTTTGTAACGTTAAGAAATAATGATCGCACAGAGTCGCCAAGGGTATAGAAATATTTGTTGTCGCTCAAAAACCTCGATTTCGAGTGACCGTCTGTCCGCCTCTCTACAACATATCTCTCGAAAGGTTTGGCCTATCTTGCTGAAGTTTTTTATACATCACTTTTAGCAAAAAAGTAACTTTAAGTTCTCCGAAACCATTTCAACTATTGGCTTGAAAATTAGGTCATAGTATAACGATGTGAAATCATTGACGTCAAAAAATATTGGTTTGATCCTTTTACTCCTTCTACCACCTACCATACAAATGCACAATTTTCAAAAATGCGTTTATTCAGTTTTTATTGCAACTAGTGAAGCCAAAAGAACAAACTTTTATTATAATTAATGTTATTACAACTGCTACCGATTTTGTGAAAGCTATCAACTTCACCTCACTCTTTCTACGCCCTCCCATACAAATTTCACGAGATTTCGGAATTTCAACTAAATTATTTTTCTCCAAAAGCTATCAACTTTAAATTTTGAGAAAAGTATACTATTAAAAAGTGACCGTTCGACTTACCAAGAAACTACAGACTTTCGTAAACCAATGCCTCCGGCGCATTTTAGGAATATTCTGGCCAGAAGTGATCTCCAACGACGAACTTTGGAGTACAACTGGCCAGACTAAAATAGGTATTGAGATTCAACGGCGGAAGTGGCAGTGGATCGGTCATACTTTGAGGAAACCAGAGCAAAATATCGCAAAACAGGCTCTGGATTATAATCCTCAAGGAAGACGTCGGGTTGGTCGACCATGTAACACATGGAAGCGAGCGGTTGAGCAGGAGGCCAGAGGAATAAACAAGTCCTGGCAACAGCTTAAGGCCGATGCTCAGGATCGCGCCTTGTGGAAGAGAGTTGTTTCTGTCCTATGCCCCTATAGGGGGTCTTAACAGGAATTTGATGGTTTGATGGTTGATACTATTAAAAATATCATTAATGTGAAAAAATTTGGTTTTGATTCAAATACTCCTTCAACCCCTCCCATACAAATGCACAGTTTTTGGCAAATGCATTTAATTGATTTTCATTGAAACTAGGAAAATTACAAACTTCAAACTTTGCCAGAATTTGTCCCTTAATAATTGCAATAAATGCTAAAAAAAAATATGAACTTCGCTTCACTCCTTCTACCACTTCCCATACAATTTTTTGTATTGAAAATTCAAAAATTGCATTTCTTCTTCGAACATATGAGTAACAAGGCAATGTGATTAGGATGTTGATAAGCAGATTCAAAATCATCCAAAGCTTCCCACTTTCTCTGCCACCTCCCATACAAATACCATAATTTCAGACAAATTTGTTCAAAAATTATGAAAGCTACAAACTTTAAATTCAGCATGAAACATTTTGTACACTACGTTCAGTGTTGTATAAAAAAATTACAAACCTCCTCTGATCTTACCACCTCCCACACAAAAGTCGCTATTCACTATTCGAAAAAATTCGAGATGACATATTTTCCGGTACAATAAACTCTTTCCTATTTCATCTAGAGTATCATATATTTGGGATTTACGCCCAATCATAATTATACTATGGTTTTTTATTGAGTTATGTTATTCTAACCAACATGTAAATAAATTGTTTGAATTTTTCGGCACCTGCTGCAGTTTATAACTAAGTTCCTACTGCGGGCGAAGTCAATTCGTCTCTGGCCATTGTCGTTCGTTTCATTATGGAGGCTATGCCCTCCTGTTACGCCCCTATGAAACAGTTCGTTGCCAATTTTGTGGTTGAAGTCTCCTATTAGAATTTTGATGTCGTTGGAGGGCAACTCGTCAAAAGTGTTGTCATGTCTGGCATAGAATTCATCCTTAATGACATTATCCTTCTCCTCTGCAGGAGTAAGGCAGTTGATAAACCAATCTCTGAAGAGCAATTCAGGCTAAGAAACAATCGTTTCAAAATTTTCAAAATTTCCCAACTCCAGCTAACAGAGAGCTTTATAATGTATCAAGAAATTCATGCAAATCCATCCTTAAACGTTTTAAATTTGATCACGACCAAAAACTTCGGCGGAAGATTCTTCAGAGTCCAAAAGGTTTTCTTTCTTTTGTCTTTGTCTTTTGTCAAAATAGTCAATAATAACTTCATCTCTTCATCAACACCACCACTTGTCGATGGCGACCGTACCGTTATTGATCCGGTTGAGAAAGCGAACCTATTGGCAGTAAGTTTCGCGAGAAACTCCACGCTACCACCTTCAAACCAAACCCCTCCTATCGCATCACCATCAGGTTTTTCGCTGCCGCCGCTACATTCCCGCACGCGTCTCATATTCAGGATCCTGCAAAAGCTCAATGTTCACAAGTCCGCTGGCCCTGATGGCATTCCCCCCATTACCCTTAAAATGTGCTCCTCTTCTCTGGCTAAACCCCTTCGCAATCTTTTTCATCTATCATACTCTTCTGGGTGCTTTCCTCGATTGTGGAAAGTCGCGAATGTTCAGCCAATTCCCAAGAAAGGAAGCAAAGCGAACCCCGCTAACTACCGCCCGATAGCCATCAATCGCAAAATCATTCACTATCTCGAGGATAAACAGCTTATCCACGGTCGCCAATACGGTTTCCGTTCTGGAAGGTCGACGGGAGATCTCTTGGTCTGACGGAACGTTGGAACTCTTGCTTGCACAAATACGGCGAAGGTCAAGTTCTTGCTCTTGACATTGCAAAAGCTTTTGACAGAGTTTGGCATGAATGTCTCCTTGTTGAGCTAAAGGCCATCGGTCTCGATGCTACCCGCATTCGATGGATTGAGAGTTTCCTGTCTGAACGCACTATACGAGTCGTATCAGATGGCGTTACTTCTCCTTCTTTCCCAACTAATTCTGGTGTCCCTCAGTGTTCTGTTCTATCACCTACTCTGTTCTTAGTATTTATTAACGACCTTTTGTCTTCTACTCTCAATCCAATCCATAGTTTTGCAGATGACAGTACTTTAGATAACACCTTTGAATTTAACTCTGCTGCGGATTCTCACAAGATATCTATTGCTGCCAAACGCAGGGAGCTATTCAGTTCGCTGGACTCCGACCTCGACTTAATCCTGGAATGGGGCAGGAAAAATAGAGTAGAGTTCAACGCTGCTAAAACTCAGGCCTGTCATCTTTCCCTCAAACGTAATGTTCCAGCGTCGTCGACTAATTTAGCCTTTAATGGCGTACCAATTAGCTCTTCAGATGAATTTATCGTATTAGGCATAAAAGTTAATAACCATCTTGATTGGAGCAAACATATCTTTGATGTTGTCCTGGATACCTCCAAACGCCTAGGTATCCTTCGTAAATGCAAAAAATATCTTACGCCTCACGACTTAGCTACCATTTAGAAGGCTTATATTCGACCTCGCCTAGAGTACAATTCGCATTTATGGGCTGGGGCACCCAAAACACACCTTGCACTGCTCGATCGAGTACAAAAACATGCGTTCCGATTAATTGGAGACGACACCATTACGATTTCTCTTGACTCCCTCGAGCATCGTAGGGACGTTGCAGTACTCAGCATTTACTACCGTTTCTTTCATGGTAAATGTAGTGCGGAACTTAGATCACTTATTCCTCCACTTTACAGTTTTCCCCGAAATACTCGTCAAGCTAAACGCGCGCACGAGTTTACCATCAACCCTATTCCTACTCGTACAGTGAAATATAGGCAGTCATTCATCCCCCGAACGTACAGACTTTGGAACGCATTGCCTGCTAGCATATTTCCGAGCAAGTATGACCTTCAGCGCTTCAAAAATAATGTCCATCGGCACTTCCGTCTCTCTCCCCCAAAATTCCCATAACACTACCAAATTTCATCCTCTTCCTAAACCGACATAACTGTGCAATGCAGTATAGGGTGACCCCCTAAGTTATAATCGGTGCTAAAAAAAAAAAAATTTGAATTTGGATTAAGCAGATTCGTTCGTTGACCGGTATAAATTTCGTTACGAGTTGTTTGAACGCATTATTTACCACGCAATCGTTAACTTCGCTTCCGAGCCATTTCGTTTCTTGGAGAGCAAGGATGCTGTTGTAGTTACGAGACATCTCCTGAAGAAGTTCCCGCAGTGCACCCGTTCGATAGAGTGAACGCAAATTCCAAGTTTTTTTTCCGGGGAGACGTTGTCAGCGTTTCACCCACCCCCAACCTGGAGGACCAGTCTGGATAGCAGTTTCGATTAGAGGCGCAGAACGCTCGCCTCACCCTTCTCCTTCTGCTGTTTTGAACAAAACATCCGGTGGTCACCGCGAGGAGGTGGAGATAGGATTCAATAGCAGAGCTGTTGAAGTTATTTACAGTGGGCTTCTCACACAGTTTATGCTACGTCATGTACCAGATCACGATTACGCTCTGTGACCCTTACTACCATTCGACCACCAAATCGGACCTTACCCTCCTGATACTTCGCCTCCATCCATCTTGATTCAGTGACCGCGTCCCCCAGTTTGAAAATCTTAGCAGTGATTTTTTGTCTGCGTCAATCGAATCCTCTCAGCGGGAATTCTTCCATCATCCATCCGCTCCACATGACCAGCCCATTGTAGTTTCTTAAATTTTAGCAGAGGACTATTGTACCATCGAAATAAATGCACCTGTAGTCAAATCTCATAGCTTCACCTAGCTAAAATATAAGAAAGTTGAAGTATGGCTTCAATATTTTGCAACACCTCTACTAATGATATCATGAGTAGAGGTATCTAGTGATATAGTAGGGAGATCATGAAAACTGCTTGCTACTTACCATGATTGTTGATTAAATCATCATTCTATTGTAGGGCGGTCCAACCATAATGCACGATGTTAATTTCTCGCGCAAAAGAGCCATTGTTTCGTTGGCTGTGTGGCAAGTGGCACCATCCTGTTGGAACCACATATCGTCCAGGTCCATATCCTCAATTTCTGGCCACAAGAATTCCGTTATCATCTCGCGATAGCGAACACCATTCACGGTAACTGCTTCGCCGTCCTCATTTTCGAAGAAGTACGACCCGATGACGCCGCCAGCCCATAAACCGCACCAAACAGTCACTCTTTGTGGATGCATCGGCTTTTCAACAATCACTCGTGGATTCTCATTTGCCCAAATGCGGCAATTCTGCTTGTTAACGAATCCACTGAGGTGAAAGTGTGCCTCACGAAGTGCATTAAATGCATTTTGATTTGAACGCCCATTTTCGTAAAAGGCTTCAACAACCTTAACGCGCTGCTCAATTGTGTACCTCTCAATGGTTGAATTTGTCAAACATGAAACAAAGAAATGTCAAATTAAGTTGGGCGAAAAACTTGACGTTAAGGTGTGACTCACAACTAACATCGTGCATTATGGTTGCACCACCCTATACTTCATGGAACAATACTCCAAAACTCACTAACTAAGCGACATAAGCTAGGGCACTAATAAGTCATCTCATAACATTCATGAAATTTCTTGGAATCCCTATTAATGTTGTTAAAGATTTCCTGTTAAAGTTCTCTATACAAGGTCCTTAAATAAAAAGATTCGTTGTGTTTTACTTTCAGCTGGAATTGTATTACGTCGATATGAAAAATATTACCATAAATATGTTGTAATAGTCAAGTTTATTAATTCAAATTTCGAAAGCATCCTCTTTGTCATTCAGATTGATTTTCTTCCATTACAGGCGATGTACGTATGTATAATGTTGGTAGTGAGCCCCTATGAATCACTTCAAGCGTTTCCTGTTCATTTTTCACATATTACAGAACTCTTATTCATTCTTTTGTTGTTGGAACCTACCACATGATGAAAACTGTATAATCGGAATGATGAAACCTTTCAGCTATACAAATGGACAGATATTGTAAAATGATGTGAATGTTCTGTACCTGAAAAGGTACGAGTATAGTGTATGCTTTTCATCGTATAGTTTTCTGTGAGGCGGTTATGGAATTGTTCGTGTTATGTTTTATTATTCTTGACAGGTATACTGGGCTTACTAGGCTTTTATCAAATATTCTACATGCGATGTGCACTACATGAAATTGCGTGGTGCTTTGTGCTTCCAAATGACGTACAGCCAATCATTGATTAAGCAGTAAATTAAAGCATCTCTCATACTTAGGATCTATAGTTTTTTGTTGTACCGCGTTTTGAGCGAGCTTTTCATTGCGATCCCCTTTCGATAGTAAAGTATTATAAATCTTAACCATATGGATATCTAGGATAATGAAAACGCACTGAAAAGTTGTCTTTATGAAAAACTGGGCTTAACTGACACTCAAACATCATCAAATACCGAGCTATGGAAGATGCAGTTAAGTTCTTGCCCCCATAGCTATTCTATCGATCGAAGAAATGATGCATACTCCTCTCAGCATACCCTTATATACCAGACAGGACCCACTAAAAACTTTTTCCATATAATAAATACATTCATATCGGCCCTTCTACGGAAATGATTCATTCTATGGTAGACAAATCAAATGACGAATGTCAGGGATTGCAATTTCCATACGAACTTTTGTATTTCAGCAGGAAATGGGAAATCACCTGCCAATTAATAAGCATCAGATGCAATCTCGATTATCGAATTTCGAAGCATTATTCGAGGGAAATAATCAGGAGTCTAATGGTGTGCATAAATCATGATTTATCTTTGCTGTAGAAATCTGGAAGTTATCAATGCAATAGATACAGCGAAATATTAAGCTCATGGCTAGAATTTCGAGATTCCATTCATTAAAATGTTGAACTCAGCGTTCATTATGTTTTGTAGATTTTGTTAAAAAAAAAACACTTTAGATTTTCATTAAAATACCATATCGAGGCTTTTGATGATGATTTTTTTTTTATTCGTCAATTTAATAATTACTATTTCAACAGAATATCGAATATGCGATATAATCACAAGGTCGATCGCAAAATTTGATGACGAGCATTTTTTTACTTTAAGATGTGCAAAAATTTTGGAATAGTTGGAGAGAAAGAAGATTGCCTTCTAATTAAATAAAAAAAAAGTTTGATTTGAATGAAATCACCTTGGATCAGCGTAACACTAGAGACCTTGTTTAATTACAATAATATGCGAGCTTGAAAAATATTTGATTACTGAAGTGTTATAAAATATCTAAGACGAATAAATAATGGGCATAAGGGCCAGATTATGCGTCCTGTAAGCGCCATCGCACAGATCCCATTTATTTTCATGATTCATGTAAAGAATTTCTTCTCGATCTGGTACCGCTCCCATTGACTGTGTTGTTCTTAATACGCGCTCAACAAGTATTATATTCTAAAAATTTACAAATATTTAATAAGGCTTATTTAAAGATATACCATAAGTGGATCGAAACCGATAAGAATCTTTCGTATATGTCACATTTTAAATAATTTACGAATAAGACAAATTTATCTAGAAATATATTCGTCACATAAAATTCAATTTAATTCCATTGCATTTTCCTTTTAATTCTAAATAAATTTTATCGCCTATTGCTGTAATCGATAAAGAACAGAATGAAATCATAAAATCGAGAGAGAAACCTAGAAAACTCATAATTGAAAATTACTGGAAGTTGTGACGAATTTAAATTACTTAATTGTGAACTTTCATCATAAGAGGGAAAATACATGTACTCGTCGTATTGCTAATCAAATCGCTAAATAAATTAGAATATTGCTCGGGGGGGGGGGGGGAGGAGACAAAAACGAATCGGATTGTTTCACGGTAATGAATTGTGTTGTTTTTCAACATGTTCGTATACATAATCAACTCGAGAATTTGTGTAATTCTTCGACACTGAGTAATTAATTATAAAATGGAAGCATTTCGAGTGGTTTATAAATAGGAAAATGAAAAATCGGAATCGAATTCAGCTCGGTATGTTGATAAGGATTGTTTTTTTTTCTCTTATTATTAATCGGGGCGAGCCAATGAAATGCTTTCGATAAAACGTACACTTTATGGATTTGGATAGAAAAACTCTATAGCCAAGGTTTAATGTTTGTGAATTGAACGGAAAAAAAAAATTTACTTCATGGTTTTTATTTAGAATTCACCTCATCACTACTTAAGATTGTACGCTTATAGAGTAGAATAAGTAAAATCATTTAGTTATCTACTGTTGTTTCAGATAAAGTAAGTTATCATAGCGTGATATACGATTTTGAACCTATCTACGCGAGTCTTTATGATTTGTTTTTATTTCTTTAAAATTAACAGCAAATCGATGAAAAGACTGTCAATGTGTATAAAGTTGGGGACAATTAAGGAATGTACTGATTAAGAGGAGTTAAATTAGATTATCATTCGGTAGCTTCCATAGATATAAAGAAATTTCATTGATTGGTTAATTTATAAAATAAATGTAGACTACGACTGGGTGTAAGATCATGATCTAGATGAAGGGACATTTTTTTCATTTCAAGAAATTTTGTATGGGGGATAGAAGAAGGGGTAACGAAATTGAACCAATTTGTTCACATCATGCTAGAGTTGCCATCAGAATGTTTTATTGAAAATTTAAGTTTCAAAAATGTAATAGGTACTGAAAAAATGTGTATTGGGTTTAGTGACATTGTACAGTTTGTATGGGAGGTGGTAGAAGGAGCGGAGAGTTCTTGGTGAGTTTTTAAGAAATAACTATAGACATCATGCATTTGACATATTTTCAAACGCAGATCAGTAGCATTCAAACATTTGAGGAAAATTGACTTTTTGTGTCATATTGTATGGGAGGGGGTAGATAATAATTCTAAATAAATATTTTTTCAAAATTTCAGCTCGATAAATCTTATACGTACTGGGTATTGGTTTATAGAATTTTATGAAAAAGTGCAGTTTATATGAGAGGTGTTCGAAGGAGTATGGGCATTTAAACAATTTTTATACAGCAGATTGAAATAGGTATAAAAATAATATATTTAAAATTTCAGATGAATAGTTTTAAGGCTATTCGAGAAATCGTTTTTCTGTCAAATATCGAAAATGCGTCATTTTGTATGGGAGGGGGTAGAAGGGTGGAGAGATTTGGCCCGTCCACGAATCAAATTCCTGTTAAGACCCCATATAGGGGCATAGGACAGAAACAACTCTCTTCCACAAGGGGCGATCCTGGGCATCGGCCTTAAGCTGTTGCCAGGACTTGTTTATTCCTCTGGCCTCCTGCTCAACTGCTCGCTTCCATGTGCTACATGATCGACCAGCCCGACGTCTTCCTTGAGGATTAGAATCCAGAGCCTGTTTGGCGATGTTTTGCTCTGGTTTCCCCAAAGTATGACCGATCCACTGCCACTTACGCCGTTGAATCTCAATACCTATTTTAGTCTGGCCAGTTGTACTCCAAAGTTCGTCGTTGGAGATCACTTCTGGCCAGAATATTCCTAAAATGCGCCGGAGGCATTGGTTTACGAAAGTCTGTAGTTTCTTGGTAAGTCGAACGGTCACTTTCCACGTGGTACAACCATATAACAACACGGATTTGACGCTTGCGTCAAAAACTCGCAGCTTCGTGCGAAGGGAGATCTCTCTTAATCTCCAGAAAGGGGAAAAGATACCGATGGCCTGACGAGCTTTATTTAGCCGAGCCTCAACATCCTTTTCGGCTCCGCCGTCCATGCTGATAATGCTTCCGAGATAGCAAAAATCTTGCACCTCTTCCACATCCTGTCCGTTAAGAACAATCGGTGTGCTTGCGTTCGAACCCATGTGCATGTACTTGGTTTTACGCACATTTATTTTCAGTCCCGCCTCTCTGCATTTAGAATGCAACGAGCGAACATTTGACTCTTAAGTCCGAACGGTTATGTGCAAGCAAACACACGTCATCAGCATAATCAAGGTGACTTAAGATGTTAAATAGTCTCCATTGCAGACCTTTACCTTCCCCACCTTCCAGTGCAGCTTACAAGATGTCATTTATTACCACCAGAAACAGGGCTGGTGATAATATGCAGCCTTGTCTGACACCCGTTCGCACAGGAAAGCTCTCGGACAGCTCTCCTCTATGCAAGACGCGACACCTTGCATCTTCGTAGGATTCTTTAATCATAGCTATGACCTTATCTGGAATACCTCTCCTACGCAAAGCATTCCATATGTAATCTCGCTTAACGCTGTCGAAAGCCTTCTCTAAGTCCACAAACATGAGATGTAGTGGCGAACCCATTTCGGCTGACTGCTCTAATATTATCCGTAGGGTATTTGTGTGGTCGGTACAAGACGACTCTTTACGGAATCCAGCCTGATAAACTTGGAGAGTGCTCTCGACGACATCACTAATCCCATTGAGAATTACCTTAGACATAATTTTCTCCTGATCCTGTCCACCTGACCTCGATCAAGCCCAAAATTTGGATGTTATAGTGCTCCAATTCACGGTCGATTACTGATTGGCGGTGCAAGGACCGAGTAACCCCAGCTCTTCCCCCTTCATTCAATGTTCGAACGTTCCAGAAGCCAATCATAGTCCGTTTTCGAATGTCAAAAGTCTTTACCGTAGAATCAGTCCGTATCCGAGGCGCTGTATCCGTTTCTCGTATCAGTTAGGTCTTAAGATCACGGGTGATAAGCCCATGATCCAGTGAGTGTCCATTTGCCATTTTTAGGGCAAGCAGGACTAGCTGTGGGTGAATTCTGTAGTCCCCATCACACAGGGGGATAGTTAGCTCAGGTCCGTGGAGTCGCTAGTCTCCAAAGATAGTTGCAGGAATTGGTAAAACCTCATCCTAGAACTACCCCCTTGCGGGGTCCACGAGCTTGACCTTATTTTTTTGTCAATAACAACGTGTACAAAATTTGAACGATCTAGCTCAACGCGTTCTCAAGCTAGAGAGCGAACAGACGGACGGACGGATATCTGGTTTGGAGATTTTGAGTGATAATATTAACTTCTGCATTATTCATTTTTTCGCCGAGCCTTATTTCTGAACATAACAAACTTTAGAGCAAACTTATAATACTCTTAGATTTCAGCTAGAGTATAAAAATGCAAAAAGAACCTGGGAATACGCGACTATAATAGGCGCTAGACATACCTCGTGAATGCTCAAGAAATTATAGTGAAGTGTGCAGGGGGTCGCTGGATTTCAACTAAAAATGAAACAATTAGTTCACTTTAATTTAACTGCAAACTTTATTTAATCGTTTTTCCACTTTTGTTTTACACTTCTGAACATCTCAACTGCCTCTATCGCTTCCACCGCCGACTGACTCCGTCGACTTCACATTAAAATCGACTGATCTCGACTTGAATTCGCGACTGCTAATCTCGACCGTCGATCCCACGACGCATTCGCTTATCAGATTCTGCCTATCGATCACAGGACTTAGTCCTGGCTGTCGATCACTGGACTTATACGCTTACTGTCGCTTGTTGAACTCCGTCTGTCAATCACAGGACTTACCCGCTTAATGTCGCTTGCTGAGCTCCGCCTGTCGATCACAGGGCTAACCCGTTTATTGTCGCTTGTTGAACTCCGCCTGTCGACCACAAGTCACAACGCTCGTCCTTTTTATACACAGCACAACCGACTATTGCTCATACCGTCATCATCACCGTCACCGTCTATAGCGACTCCACAGCTACCGTTGTCTACACCGTTGCCGTCCACAGCGACTCTGCAGCTACCATCGCCATCTATAGCGACTCCACAGCTACTGTCGTCTATACCGTCGTTGTCTATACCGTCGTCGCCTATACCGTCGTCGTCTATAGCGACTCTACAGCTACCGTTATCTACACCGTCGTCCACACCGTCGTCCACACCGTCGTCGTCCACACCGTCGTCGTCCATAGCGACTCCACCACACCACGATAAAACATTTTCGATCAAGTCGATAAGTAATATGCGTGTGTGTGGGCAGAATAAAAGATCGTGAATATTCAATGAGTCGAATTTCTACTTTAAGAAGTAAATAAATTTCCAAGTTCATAATTTTCTCTGTGTTAAGGCATGAACCCGATCAAATTGCACCGATTTGAAATGTGTTTAAAACTAAAAGCTATTTTAAATTGTAAAAAATTGTTTTATTTAATATGAGAATTTAGAAAATATAAAAAAATTAATATTACATTTCACCAGATCTGATGAAAAAACAGATTTTCTGTAAAATTGTCGCCATCATCATCTGCACAGTGGTTTCATTCACTTTAATGCCACTGTTCTACTAGTGATGGAGCATATGGCGGTGATTGCTGATGGTGGCTCCAGTCTTCTTTAAAATTCCTTTGATATTTGACCAAAATTTTTCAATGGGTCAGGACTCAGAGCAATTCCCTTTCCATAATTGGTACGATGTTGGTTCTGCACCACTCCATTGTAATTTTGGAGTAATGCATACTTGCCAAATGTGGCCGGAATATAAACATCATTATGTTGAATAAATGGCAAAAGCCAATATAAATTTTAGATGTTAATGTTGAAGAGGTCACAAGCAATCGACTTGTTTTGCCACACGAGCAGATTGCTTGCCAAATCATAAACTTTTTTCTCGAATTTATCCAATTTAATGAACTTGAATTTATCGGCAACATTCAACCGCTTATCAGCAATGTACCATTTCTGTCTAGAAATCTGTTTGGCATCGACTTTCACATTAGTCGATTATCAATCAAATCAATCAATCGAATTCCTGTTAAGACCCCCTGTAGGGGCATAGGATAGAAACAACTCTCTTCCACAAGGCGCGATCCTGTGCATCGACCTTAAGCTGTTGCCAGGACTTGGTTATTCCTCTGGCCTCCTGCTCAACTGCTCGCTTCCATGTGCTAGATGATCGACCAACCCGACGTCTTCCTTGAGGATTAGAATCCAGAGCCTGTTTGGCGATGTTTCGCTCTGGTTTCCTCAAAGTATGACCGAGCCACTACCACTTCCGCCTTTGAATCTCAATACCTATTAATCTGGCCAGTTGTACTCCAAAGTTCGTTGTTGGAGATCACTTCTGGCCAGAATATTCTTAAAATGCGTCGGAGCCATTGGCTCACGAAAGTCTGTAGTTTCTTGGTAAGTCGAACGGTCACTTTCCACGTAGTGCAACCATATAAAAACACATATTTGACGCATGCGTCAAAAACTCGCAGCTTCGTGCGAAGGGAGATCTCTCTTAACCTCCAGAAAGAGGAAAGGATACCGAAGGTCTGACGAGCTTTATTTAGACGAGCCTCAATATCCTTTTCGGCTCCGCCGTCCATGCTGACAATGCTTCCGAGATAACAAAAATGTTGCACCTTTTCAAAATATTGTTCGTTAAGAACAATCGGTGTGCTCGTGTGCATGCACTTGGTTTTACGCACATTGATTATCAAGCAGCCAACATTTTTGGTCAGAACATTGTCATACGGCTTTCTGGCTCGGTTTCGTGCAACTAGATTTTGCTTGTCGTTGCGAGTGGGTACCTTAATATCTTGATTACGACCCCAAGTCAACCTCTGACAATATTCTTCTCACAGAACTCCTCGATGTTCCCCATTTTTAGCCAAATTCGTCTGTGAAAGAACTACCTTCTTCACTATTTCCTTATCACATATCCGTGATTTTCTTTCAGTTCTTGGTGCTCGATCAATACTTTGGGTCGCCTTGAACCGATTTATAGCCCACGTCACTGTTGATTTAAAAGGGTTGGTTCCTTTTGCGATTACAGATGGGACGGCGTTGGATTTTCTGCAAAAAAGTACCAAATTCTCTTCTTGTTTTCAAATATTATTTTAAATGCGATTTTTCTTTTATTTTGTAATCAAGAATGTAAAGGCTAACAAATGAATATAGATTTATTGTAATTTGATTTCAAATAACGGTAGGCAATGGATTTTAAATCGGTGCAATTTGATCGGCCCCTTAAATACCCAGTCAAAAAATGTGCATCCAATTTCTAAGCATATACTCGTAAGTATGCATGTCTAAAATCCTACTTTTTTATTTAAAATAGTACAACCAAATACTGGAAAAGATTGACCGATGGGATTCTGGTGAATGAACAATCTATTTTTCAGCACTTCACAAATCGTATATGTCTCGTTTCGTCGCTTCTGCTCATTTTTAATTTAAAAACATAACAGAATTATAATTGTGCGTAAAGCCCAATCACATGATAATCAGATGAAATGGGAATGACTTTTATATACCGGAAAATATGTCATCTCAAATTTTTCCGAATAGTGAATAGAGACTTTTGCATGGGAGGTGATAGAAGTAGAAGGGGAGGTTTATATTTTTTGCATATGACATCGAACATGGCATACAAAATGTTTTTTGCGGAATTTAAAGTTTTTAGTTTCCTTTATTTTTAAAGAAACTGGACATAGTTTTCCTGAAATTGGGGCATTTGTATGGGAGGTGGCAGAATAAGTGGAACGTTTTAGATGATTTTGAAACTGCTTATCATCACCCTTATGACCATGCTTTGATTCAATTTCAAAGTCGATAGCTCATATACTTGAAGGAGAAATGCTTTTCTTGAATTTATAATACAGATATTTATATGGGAGGGGGTAGAAGGAGTGAAGCTGAGCTGATAATTTTTTCTAGCATTTATTGCAACTATTAAAAAACAAATTCTGGCAAAATTTTAAGTTTGTAATTTTTCTAGTTTTAATGGAAATCGATATAATGCATTTAACAAAAATTATGCATTTGTATGGAAGGGAGTAGAAGGAGTGTAAGGATCAAAACAATTTTTTTCCCCGTTAATGATATTTCTATTTTTATTATACCTTATACAAAATATCAAGTTTCGAAGAAAAATAATTTAATTTAAATTTCAAAATTTCGTGAAATATGGGAGGAGGTAGAAGGAGTGAGGTGAAGTTGATAATTATTTTTAAAACTAATTGCAATTATAGTAGAATTCATTTTGGTAAAATTTCGTCTTTTTCAATGAATTTCGTCTTTTTCAATGAAAATTGAAAACATGTATTTTTCAAAATTATCCATTTGTATGGGAGGGGGTAGAAGAAGTCGGGTCAATATTCCGTGATATTAATGACATCTATATCATAATACTTTGATATAAATTTCAAGTCGATAGCTTAAAAAGTTTCAAAGAAAAATCAATTTCTATATATTTCGAAATTTCATGAAATTTGTATGGGAGGGGGTAGAAGGAGAAGGAGGATGTAGCCCATTCACGAACTTAAAGTTACTTTTTTGCTAAAAATAACACACAAATTTTTAGCACTATAGCTCAAAGCTTTCGAGAGCTATGCTGTAGACAGACGGACAGACGGTCACTCGGAATCGAGGTTTTTGAGCGACAACAAATATTTCTGTACCCTTGGCGGCTCTCTGCGAGCGTTATTTCTTTGCGTTACAAACGGTAAGGCAAACACAATATACTCTCAGATTTCATCTAGAGTATAAAAATTACCGATCAGAATTGGTTAAAACTTCATGTTTTCTATTTTTCGTGTGATTGATTACTGTGCTTATAAGTTTCATTTTCTATAAATTCTGAAAAATAATGTCTTGTAATTCATGTATTACTCAATTTCAGATAGAGTCTCAACCTTGAAACACAATTTCCTTCCGCCATAGATAGATTAGAAGCGCAACTAGCAAGATTACACAATATTTAATTTCACATACTTTTGTTTTTCTAGGTCTGAATAATGGGAGGTCTGCATCGTGTGTGGAAATGAAATAGCAAAGCGAAATAAATTACAGAAAATGTTAGTCGAAATTGCCGACGATAATTAACCCTTGATACAAGCATGGGCACAAAATTGTACTACGAACAGTTAATTGTTTGTACTACAAAGCAATTTTTAACGCAACCTCAATCAACATATTCATATGTATGACCATGGTTGCCTCTTCAGTACCTTCGGACAAATCAGCCCTTAACAAATCTATTTAAGAAATCTCTTTCGTGCACTATTCTGAAATATAGCAGGATAGATAATCGTATTTTTATACTCCAGATGAAATCTGAGAGCATACGTTTGCTTCAACGAATTTTTGCTAAAAATAAGTCTCGAAGAAAAAAGTTAATTAGACCGAAGCTCATATCATTACTCAAAAAGCTCGAAACCGTCTCTTCGTTCTATCCCCTACCGTGAACAATGATACATTTTCGCAACATCACAATAAAATTGGTTTATTGTGAAGTTGCTCGGAAAGTGCATAAGATATTATTGTGAAATTTGGAATATATTGTTTTGATCATATTTGCAGTCTGTTGTAAAAAAATTATTAGAATTCATCTACTCGTTTCACGACATCCCATAGTATGTGCAGTGATTCACGAATTACAATAAACAAATTTTCTCAGTACGTATTATGTTTATAGAGCTCAAACTAATAATTAGAGCAAACAAAATTTAATCCATTGCCTCCACTTCTTTAACTCCCTGCTGTACAAATGCCAAATTTCATAATTTTATAATAAGAGTAGATTTTCTTTGAACGTATGAAAGCTACTGAAAGATAAATTTCCGTATTTTAGACTGCGTGGCGTTTCGGTATCTGCTGAGACCTTTATCAAATTGATTAAACTAAAGTTTGATAAAAGTCTCAGCAGAGACCGAAACGCCACGCAGTCATCAAAATCTACTGTGAAAACATTATACATATACACATATGGTAAAACATATTGTCATATTTTTATGATTGTAATAGTTATTTCTGTAATTGTCTCTAAAATCTCCTCATTTCTTCTGTCAAATCCAATACAAATTGACAAATTTCATGAAATAGAATATACTATTTTCTCAGCACATATCAAATTTATAAAGCTCAAATTTGTGGTATGTAGTGAGATGTGCACAATTTGGCTCAATCCATCCAGCCCCATACAATTTTTCTCTTCTTCTTCATCAATAGCACTACAGCTGCAATCGGGCCTTGTGCTTCTAGCCTTCGGGTTCCTTAGCATTTATGCATTATTAATATCTGATTTCCACTTTGAGATGGACCAGATGGTTGGGTATCCAGGAAGCGTGTTGGAATTATACGTCGACCGAGATTTGTTCTTACGATCTTCGCATTGTAGACCTGAGCAAAAAGATGTAAAGAGTAGATAGGTTGAACAGAACTTCTCGAAATAAACACACCAATATACACATATGCACAATATGTACAATCTAAACGCGTACAATTTACGTGTAACCACTTCTCATACAAAATATAATAAATTCATAAAGTTACAGAAATGCCCATTTCATCTAGAGTATCGCATGATTGGGCTATTTACGCTCAATCGTAGTTCTGTTATGTTTTTTTTATGAAATAAATTGACATTTTAAGCGGTCCTTAAATACAATTTCGTCATAAGATCTAGTGCAAAATTCATTACAGAGACATAGAAAGTATATATTTCTATGGTTATTTCTGCTTGACTATTCTGTCTTATTTTGAGAATTGAGATCGACGTCTTGAATTTAAAATCTTACACATGTGAAATGTCTTCTGTACCAAGATTTTAAATTCGTCAAATTGCTGTTTGCTATCACCAATCTACTCCTTTTATAGATAGAGAGGAAGCCAGAGAGAACGGAGTTTAGAAGAAAGAAATCTGGAGAGAAAAGTGGACGCTAGACAGTGTTCATGGACGTGGCAGCTAGACAAAGAGAGAGTTCGGGAAATCTAGCAAAAGATTACAGCACAAACGAAATACAAAGTTAACAGACTTCATATGCTATCAATCAATTAAATTAATTTTCAATTAAGATCCCATTGGGACATAGGACAGAAACAATTCTCTTTCACAAGCCGCAATTCTGATCATCGGTGTTTAAATTGTCGGCCGGACTTGTTTATTCCTCAACTGCTCGCTTGCATGTTCGACAAACCCAACGTCTTCATTGAGGATTATAATCCAGAGCTTGTTTGACGATGTTTCGCTTTGGTTTCCTTAAAGTGTGACTGGTCACACCACTCAGCCGGATATCTTCCATCACTCCACGCTTCAGTAACAAGTATGAGGAGTTTATGGGTTGTTATTTCCGGGTCCCCTTCGAGGTTGTCCGCGTATGCCTGGAGCTTTCTTTCCCGTCATTGGCCAAATGGCGGAAACTTTTTCTTCCTTATCTGGGTGATCGGCCATAATAAAGGATTGTTGCGATTGGATGTTTGGCAATTGTTCCGTTTCTGGAATATCCTTTTCTAACAAGATGCTTGAAATATCAGAGAAGTATTCCTTCCATCGCCGTAACTGGTTTTCACTCATATAATGGAGAATTCCGTTATCATCTCTCAACAGGTGGTAGGCGGTGAAATTCATATTCGTCGAGTTTTCATAATTTTGGCGAACCCATATCCCCAAGTTAAGCCGCGAATTCCGCCTTATGGGGCAAATCTTCAATGGCCCTTGTTTTGTTACGCCAACCCTAATTTTTAAGCTGAATTTTGAGGCTTCCGTGGCGTAGTGGGCAGCGTGCTTGCTTCGCAGTCAATAGGTCGTGGGTTCGATTCCCACTCCAGGCGGGATTTTTTTAAGCGCAAATTTTTCAGTTGCTACTGGTGATAAAAAATTATTCGCAATAAAATGGGGAAACGGTGTAAAAGTGAAACAGTTCCACTTCAAGAAGGGCTAGATACTCAGTAGATGGTTTCTGTTCGCTTTCTATCTGTCAGTAAGCAGCCAGTACAACTGAGCAATATACCAGCTTCTCCACTCGCTACGGTCGTTCTCACTCCCCTTTCCCAACCTTCCCAATCCCATTCCTTCCCTCCATGACTGTGTTTGTGCATTGCACATAAAGGCCGAAATTGCCTATAACACAGGTCATTCTGTAAAAAAAAAAAACATGAGCATCGTGGTAGTTCCTCCTCAACTCCAGAGTCCTTTGGTTGAAGTGGGCTTGTGTGATAATTGCCAATTTGGCGTTTTTTCGATCGCCAACCTTGTCCAGGGTTTCTCATCGCTTTATACACATTCCACAGATTCTTCAGCACTTCTTACGAATGTGTTTCTGGTTGCCTCTCTCGTCCAGTGTGTGCATTTCATATTCGCCCAATGTGGATGACTTTTCGTGTAGAATGGTGGTATACTCGCGTTTTTTATTGAGGTCTCCAAATTTAAATTTAATTTAGTCACGTTAAGCTTCCATTCCATTTGAAGAGTTTCCGGGTCTCTTAATCCAAGGTCGTGACGCGTCGAACCTTGCTTCCATGATGTATTCTAGTCCAGTGTTGTCAGAGCCAACCTGTGCGTTCATATCTTTTGAGATGATAATAATATCACTTCGCGAACACGCTTGTAGGTGGCTATAAAACCTCTTTTTGTTACCAGATGTTGTGGTATTAGTTGATGCAGCCTTGTGACGTTTTTTTACCTTGGTCCTGAGTCTGAAGATGATAATCCTATCCGAGATTGGTTTTCAGCTAATGAGACTGTTTCTCGCTCTCGCTGTAAGAACGGCCGTCACGCCGTTTTTGGCTTAACACTCACTGCTGGCTTCACAGTCAGTAGGTCGTGGGTTTGATTTCCACTCCAGGCAGTAGATTTTTTTAAGTACGAAATTTTGCTACTGGCAATAAAAAATTATTCGAAATAAAATGGGCAAACGATGAAAAAGTGAAACAGTTCCACTTGAGGAAGGTCTATATACTCAGTAGATGGTTCCTGTTCGCTTTCTCTCATTCAGTCCTCGACATTTGCAAATATTTGTCAGTAACAGCCTTCCCAATCCAATTCCTTCCCTCCATGACTATGTTTGTGCATTGCACATAAAGGTCGTAATTGCCTATAACATAGGTCATTCTGTAAAAAAAAACATAACAGAGCTACGATACTCTAGTTGGAATAGAATTTTTTGTGATCCCAAGAAATTTTGTATGGGGAGTGTTAGAAGGGATGATAGCATTGAACTAATTTTTTCGCCATCATGCTAAAGTATGTAGCTATGAAAATGTTTTATACAAAATGCTTACTCCAAAAATTGAATGGGAACTGAGAAAATTAGTGAGTTAGATTTAGTGAAAATGCGCAGTTTGTATGGGAGGGGGTAGAAAGAGTGGGGGGATTTTAATGATTTTTTCAGAAATAGCTAGGAATATTATAAAATTGACATCCCTTAAATTTCAGACTAGTGCCATTCATACTTTTCAAGAAAATCTATTTTTTGTAAAGTTGTGAAACTTTGTCATATTGTATGGGAGGGGGTAGAAGCAGTGAAGCAAATCAAATATTTTTTTTTCATCTTAGTAATAATATTAATTAAATATTTATTACAAAATATGAGCTCAACAAATGTTATATGTTCTGAGAAAATCGGTTTAGAGCATTTCAGGAAAAAGTGTAGTTTGGGAGGGGGTGGAAGGAAAGGGAGGAAACAAATAATTTTTCTACTGTAGATTTAGATCATTAAAAAAGTAATATATACCAAAATTCAGACCAATAGCTGTTATACTTTTTGAGTAAATCCATTTTGTGTCATTTTGTATGGGAGGGGGTAGAAGGGGTGAAGCTAATCATCTAATTTTTTTTTACCTTACTAACAATTTTAAATAAATATTTGGTGCTCAATTTCAGCCCGCTGAATTTTATAAGCACTGAGGAAATTGGCTTAGAGTAATTCATGATAAGTACAGTTTGTATGGGAGGTGGTAGAAGAAGGAGGAGGACACGCATAATTTTTATATGATAGATTGATATTATCATAAAAGTAATATATTCCGAATTTCAGGCCAATATCTTTTTGCCTTTTTGAGCAAATCCGTTTATTGTCAAATTGCGTAATTGTGTCATTTTGTATGGGAGGGGGTAGAAGGGGTGGAGCGATTTGGCCCGTTCACGAACTTGACCTTACTTTTTCGTGTACAAAATTTGAGCTTTCTAGCTCAACGCGTTCTCAAGCTATAGAGCGCACGGACGGACGGACGGACATCCGGTTTTGAGATTTTTGAGTGATAATATTAACTTCTGTATCATTCATTTTTTTCTCCGAGCCTATTTCTTGGCGTTACAAACCTTAGAGCGAACTTATAATACTCTCAGATTCCATCTAGAGTATAAAAAGGATAGTGTTTCCGCTCGGGGTTCGTTCGTCTCCTGATCCTGTCCACCTAACCTCGCTCAAGCCTAAGATTTGGATATTATAGTTCTCCATTTCGCGATCGATCACTGATTGGCGCCCTTCCCCGGTCATTCAATGTTCAAACGTTCCAGAAGCCAATCATAGTCCGTTTTCGAATGCCAAACGTCATTACCGTATAATCCGTCCGTACCCGAGGCGCTGTATCTGTTTCTCGTATTAGTTAGATTCTGATGTCACGGGTGATAAGCCCATGATCCAGTGAGCGTCCATTTGCCATTTTTAGGGCAACTATGACTGGCTGTGGGTCCTACTGACCCTTTTTCACAAAGGCTAGGCGTCATTTACTTTTTTTTTCATAGGTTTAGTGTTTCTCCTTAAAATCGGTTTTGATCAGTTAGTAAGACGACTATCAAATCGAGTTGTAGAACGTGTAAAGATTCAGTGAGTATTTGGTATAGGGATTGGAAAAGTGGTAGGAAAGAATGCGGCTCAGAAATACAGAAATGATCAAACCATTTTTTTTAAATAAACATTAGATTTGGTTTGATTTTCTACCGAGTTCATTTGGTATGCAGGGTCCCAATATTAAATGAATCCGGTTATAGCGACCGTGGATAAGCCAACTAAATTTGAAGTCGAATCAAAATTTTGCAATAGCCTACTCATCGGCTCAAAACATTCCTAACTTTTGTGTAATGTGAGATTATTGCGAAACTTCAAACAGGGTCTCATAGGTTACGCTTCATCAAACTAGTATCAAAATATCAAGCATTTTCGTCAGCGTACTCATTACTTACGTTTACAGTAGAGTAACTTCTTTTGAAACGGCTTCGGCGAGGATTCTAAGTCCTTGACAACTATACCAAGGAGTTGCAAAAACGTTTCGTTAGCGAAAGAGGTGGCCATATTTGCAATGCCAACTAGACATGAAACGCGTTTCAGCCGAATTAGTGCTGAAGATTTTGAATTTTCGTCAAAACAAGATTAGCTCATCATGGACTTTCGGGCTAAAACAAAATCGTATTGCTTCACCAGTCAACCTGAACGTATGCTATGAAAAAAGAATGAGATCCCTTCTAATTCTTTCGAATGTAATCTACTAGTTCGCATCGTGTCTTCAGGTCGCCTACACCAGCGACAACAGCAATACAACCACTCTCTTTTCATCAAGTGCCATTACTCAACTATCTTTAGAACTCAAACAAGAAGAATCCTTCCACTTGCAATTTCTTTCTCCTTCAAATCCTGCCAACAGAGCCAAGATATTTCGAAGAAATCTTTTCCAGGTCATCTATGGAGATGATCTTTGCGTCTCCCTTATAAAATAAACATTTATCTACAAAAGGCTTCACGAAATCTACACATGAATAGCACACAATAACTTATAGATGGAAACTCGAGGCATATTGGCACTCTTGTGACACCACTTGTTCGTAACTTTTGACTTCCTGACCCACTTCATTTCATTTATTCTTCCGGAATGATGTGCAGGCCGACCGGCAGCCCTCGTTCACCCCGTCTGTGTATAATTTGCCATCGAAATGATACACGTCTGAAACGATTAGAAGAGCAGATGTCGCCATTCATTCGATATCGTTTTAATGAATTAGCCGCGCCATCACTGCCACGATATAATTTTTCATTTGGATTTTCCATCCTCAATTTCGCGCAACGATGATGTGAACGAAAGTTTGCCGTCATCACGCAATACCGAAAAAAAAGTCGACGAACGAACAAAAATGATGTCTCATATATATAAGCTCAGGCATAGGTCGAATTTGTCTTTTTGGCGACGATTTTGAAAACAATTCAAGATTTGACTGGATACAGTATAATACTGAGGTCGCGCAAATCGTAATCGTTTCTGCTTTCTGGTGCAATTTAAAACCCCTGCACACAGAAGAGGAGTTTTTTATGAACAAGCTTTATCTGGCTTACGAGTTACGTCTGTTTCCGATTCGAAATCCGCCCCACATTTGCCACTTGGGACTTGGAAATGTCGACGATAAGGGTAATAGCACACCCCGGTTTTGGTCACGTATAAAACAGTCAATTACGAAATTGATGGGTCAGTGTACTGTTGTGAATATACACGCGAAGAATGAAAACAATAAAACCCGAATTAATTGAATGAATGGAAGCTAAAATACCCTTCTGTTTCGAAGTTGTGCGTGGCTGACTTTAGGACACGTTTGCCTTGTGGGAAATAAACATTTTGTGTGTTTATCTTTGAGTGGTAGTTAACGATGCCATAAAACCTTGTAACTAGAAGAGGTTCTACTGCTCTCGGAATTTTGAACGAAGAACTGTTTCAAAAGCCTAGAGCAATTATCTCAAATCATGATGTCTCGAAACGTAGACATAGGCGATGGTGCGGGATTGAATTTCGTTCAAAAATTTATGTTTTGTCAATAATTGATGAGCATGATGGACTATTTTTGCGAGGCGTGATCGAAGTTGGCCTTGTGAATGCTGGAAAAAATAGTTTCCCTTCGGGTAGAGGGTCTATTATTGCTTAAGGATTTGATTACATCCGAGGACGATAGAATTAAAATCAAATCGAGTTAGGTTGTTGTTCAGAAGTTCACACTTCTAGAAGGTCAACATCGATTCGTCTTTTCCGATTGAGTCCTCCTAATCCCTAACTCCTCTTATCCTTCCTACTTCACAGGTACTGTGCATACACATCAAAGGGTGATCCCTATAGTTCCTATGTCACTTAAGAAAAAGTTATTACTATTTTGAATTCTCTAAGAAATTCGCCACATTCGCTGAAAAATTCGTTCATCTACAGTGCCGGAAAAAAGTTTGGAAACATGGTCTCTCAACCCACAATCATAGCTCTGAAACAGAATTCCTGGTAGTTACACCTATGAAACTTTGCATAGAATAGCTGTATCCCATTTCTTTTTAATCTTTAAAGGGGATATTTAATTATGGCAACTCTAAAAAAAATAGTGACAACAGTTTCGAATATGTCTGGTAATACTTGCGGGAAAAAGTATGGAAACAAAACGGTTTTTGTTGTCAAAAAGTTAATTAGAACCGTTTACTTTGAAATTGAATGTCATTAGTAGTTATTTGTTGTGCGACTGAATTAAATTTAACTCCAATTAAAGTTTTTTTATGAAACATAATTAAAAATGCCGAAGTGTAAGTTGTACTCAATGGATTTGAAGGAGAAAATCGTTTCTATGTACAATAACGGAGCAAAACAAATTCAAATTTCACAAAAACTTGATATACCAAGAGGAACAATTTCGAAAATTATTAAAAACTTTCATCAGCGAGGGACAGTCGAGTGTGCTCCAAAGTCAGGGAGGCCTAGAAAAACAACAGCAACCACCGATCGCATAGTTCAAAAGATGTCTAAACAAAAACCAGGACAAACGGCCACTGAGATCAACGCCGAGTTAAAGAACAGAGGTATTTCAGATGTGACAGATCGGACAATTAGAAATAGATTGATGGAAAGTGGCCTTTTTGGAAGATCTCCACTGAAGAAGCCACTCTTATCAAAAGCCAATATTGCAAGAAGACTAACATTTGCAAAAGAACACCTTCTTTGGACTCCCAGCAAATGGAATATAGTTCTGTGGAGTGATGAATGTAAATTTCAACTATTTAGAAGCGATGGAAAACATTACGTTAGAAGACCACGGGGTGAAAGGTACAATGCAAGGTATCAATTTCAAACATGGCGGAGGATCGGTAATGGTTTGGGCATGTTTTTCACGTTCTGGAGTTAGCCCAATTTTTCGGATAGCTGGGATAATGGATCGGTATCGGTATTTGGAAATATTGAAAAACAATATGCTTCCATATGCTGAAGAAGAAATGCCGTTACGTTGGATTTTCCAACAAGATAACGATCCGAAGCTTTCTTCGCGTTTAGTTAAGGATTGGTTCCAACAGGAAAAAGTGAGTGTTATGGAATGGCCTTCACAATCCCCAGATCTGAATCCAATCGAACACCTATGGGAACATGTAAAGCGTAAAATTCGACACACAAAAATTTCTAATAGGAATGCACTGTACGATGAAATCATTAGAGAATGGCAAAATATCCCGGTTTCATTTTGCGAAAAGTTGGTGGACTCAATGGAGAGGAGATGCAAGGCTGTACTAAAAGCAAAAGGGAGAAGCACTAAATACTAAGAAAAACATGTTATTTCTTCGAATTAT
This sequence comes from Chorisops tibialis, assembly GCA_963669355.1. NCBI lineage: Eukaryota > Metazoa > Arthropoda > Insecta > Diptera > Stratiomyidae > Chorisops > Chorisops tibialis. The sequence goes on from OY770262.1 coordinate 184,987,572, forward strand.
ATGAAAAAGATATGTGTTTCCATACTTTTTTCCACGAATAATACCAGATAAAATCGAACTGACGTCACAATTTTTTTTAGCGCTTTGAAGATTTATAAGAAATGCGGCACTGCAATTCTATGCAAAGTTTCATAGGTGTGTGCACAAGGAATTTTGTTTCAGAGCTATGATTGTGGGTTGAGAGACCATGTTTCCAAACTTTTTTCCGGCACTGTATATAAATATAATTGTAGTGTCTGTCTGTTATTTGTTTATAAATGGCTATAAATAAGTTTTTTGCTTCATTTTAGCAATAACTAAGCAGAATCAAACGTTTTTAAACAATTTCTCTGTCTGTCTGTCTGTCTGTCTTTCCGGCTTTCACGCAAAAACGGCTGCACCGATTGCAATGAAACTTTCACAGATTATTAGGTCTGCCTCGGGGAGTAATCTGCTTTAGGTTTTTATTTTTCTCCCTTCACGCCTTCTACCCTCTCCCATACAAAGTGACTCATTTCCAAAAACTTCTAATAATCAAATTTTCATGGAAACTATGAAAGCTATTAATTTGAAATTTAAAATATATTATTTCTATTATAAATACAATCTTCAAATATATAAATAATTTGAATCCCCCAACTCTTTCCACCACCTCCCATACAAACTAAACTTTTTCATGAAATTTACTTCTACAATGGCGCTACAGCCCAAATCGGACCTTGGCCTTCTGATATTCAGGTTCCTTAACATTTTTCATTACTTTTTGTGGAAGGGTTGTTAGCCATTCGCACAACCCTCTTTCTACGAATTTTTCATTTTCTTAGATTGAGGTGACCAAGGTATATCCAAGCAGGCAATGTGCCGGAATTATATATTGCGTCGACCGTGATTTGAACTCACGACCTTCGCATTACAAGACCAACACACTACCTACTAGGCTATACCCTAGATTTTCATGAAATACTATACTCCAATTTTCTCAGTACTTATAACTTTGATCGAGCTAAGATTTTGTATAAAATCCTTAATTAGCATTGTTATTAATGTAAGAAAAAAACTAACCAATTAGGTTTACTCCTTCTACCCCCTCCCATACAATCTGACACAATTCCACGACTTTGCAAAAGTGTGAATCTAACTGATCTGAAATTTAAAAGATATCAATCGCATGGTGATGATAGTTGTATCTAGAAAAATTACCGAAAACCCCCCACTCCTTCTACCACCTCCCATACAAATTGCACAATTTCACTAAATCCAATGCACTAAGTTTCTCAAGTTACCTATTCAGTTTTTCAAGCTTAAATTTGGTGCAAAATACTTTTATAGCTACTCTAGCATGGTGTGAAAAAAATTAATTTAGTGCTGTCATCCCTTCTATCACTACCCACACAAAAATTCTTAAGATTACAAAAATTTCGATTTCATCGGTAGTATCATATAATGGGGCTTTACGCACAATCGAAGTCCTGTTATGTTTTTCTTAATGTCACTTTATTTGGGCTTTTTTCAATTAACACAAGCTACAACTATTCACATGTCCTTAACACGTATACATGATCTCGAATCACGGGTTTGATTTGATCATGAGCCTCTCCCATTCAAATGCGAGTATCATGCTATCATTCTTAATAATTTATGGTTCTGACTCCAAAAAAATATAAAACATTGTGTTCAAAGAGCGTATTCCCTTGTTAAAAGGATGAAAGAAGGATACAAACCAAAAACGACCCTCTGCAAGGATGCAGAAGGGAACATTATAAGTAACGCGGAAGATTTAAAACTAAGATGGGCAAAATACTTTGAACACCTTCTTAACCCGAGCCCATCACCTACACGAACAGCAGCAGCAGATACAATAGCAGGTATAACTGATGTAACAGCTGATGAAGGATCCGCTTTGAGTCCTCCCACACTCGAAGAAGTAAAAACAGCCCTAAGGAACCACCCAAACAACAAAGCACCGGGCACTGATCAAATCCCAGCTGAACTTCTAAAAGCCGGCGACACCTGCATAGCGCATCTCCTACATAGATTAGTCACGGACATATGGACGCAGGAAATACTTCCTGAAGATTGGCGCAAGAGCATCATATGTCCAATTTATAAAAAAGGTGACAAACTCTGCTGCGAAAACTACCGAGGAATATCTCTGTTGTATACGTCTTATAAGATCTTGACGAAAATTCTAGAAAAGAGAATTAAGCCCTATGCTGACAAAGTAATTGGTGAATACCAAGGCGGATTTAGAGCTGGACGCTCAACCACGGACCAGATATTCCCAGTTAAACAGGTGCTGGAAAAGTGCTGGGAATATAATATTGATGTGCACCAGATATTTGTTGACTTCAAGCAAGCATACACAGTATCGACAGACGCGTACTGTATAAAATCATATTGGAGTTTGTAGTCGCACCGAAACTGGTCCGACTGACAAGAATGACAATGACTGATTCTTTGTCACAAGTCAGAGTAGAAAATGATCTGACTTCCAGTTTTAAAACAGACAACGGCCTTAAACAAGGTGACGGCCTCGCACCAATTCTTTTCAACTTAACACTCGAATATGTTGTTCGGAAACTTCCCGTGGACACCAAGGGAACACTATGCTTCAAATCCACACAACTCGTAGCATATGCCGACGACATAGATATCCTTGCAAGATCTCTGGAGAGTGCTAAGGAAGTATTTGTAAACCTTGACTCGGTAGGAAGGGAAGTTTGACTACGTATAAATGAAAACAAAACAAAAATTATGACGCAAACTAGGAAAAAGACGCCAATCAGACAAAATATCACAGTAGGAGACTATAACCTAGAAAACGTAGACAACTTTATATACCTAGGGGCGAACCTATCGAAGGATGGAAGCGAACCCATCAAAATTAAAAGAAGAATAATTATGACAAACAAGACGTATTATTCGGCACTTCCAATAATTAAAAACTAAAACGTACACAGGAAAACAAAACTTAAGTTATATAAAACGATTATACGACCTGTGCTATGCTATGGCAGCGAAACGTGGACATTAACTCAGGCGTCCGAAAAACTACTTAACGCCTTTGAAAGAAAGGTCCTCAGAAGAATCCTCGGACCTGTGAAGGAAGACTCGATCTGGAGAATACGATACAATAGAGAATTGTATGCCATCTTCGACAATCCAGAAGTGTCAACCATCATAAAATTTAAAAAGTTACAATGGGCTGGTCATGTGAAGCGGATGGATGACGGAAGAATTCCCAAACGCACACTAAACGGAAAAGTCAACGGATAAAGACCGGTCGGAAAACCACGAAAGCGCTGGGAGGATTCGATTGAGGCAGACAGCAAATCACTGCTAAGATTTTCAAACTGGAGGACGCGGTCACTGAACCGAGATGAATGGAGGCAAAGCATTCAGGAGGCCAAAGCCCGATTTGGGCTGTAGCGCCATCGTAAGTAAGTAAGTAAGTTCAAAGAGCAATTAAAGTAAGCGGATTATATATTCCATATAATGTATTACTAACTACATTCTCAAAAATTGCTTATTAATGCGATTTTTATGCGGACGAAGTCGCGGGCGTTTGCTAGTAATAAATATAATCAAAGAAATTCCAGAGAAAGTGTATTTTTTGAAAGATAAGCTTTTGTGTCAATATAGAATAGGAGAAAATTTACTTCGACAACACATACAACTTTTATTAGAGAATAAATATTGAATATTGCTTGATAAGTTCATGCGCTAAGTCCTCTTAATTTGATTGATACATATAAAGGTCTCTTCACGCATTTCTCGTAACTATCTATATAATAAGAAAAAACTGTGCATATATTTGAAATCACGTGACTCACATTAAGTAGATTACTAAATTTTGCCGAAATAATTTCGTCGGTATCGGTGGTTCAGTGGAAAAAACTCGCCTGTCGCGCGGACGGCCCCGGGTTCGATTCTCGGCCGATATTCTTTTTAACGAATATTTTTCTTTAACGATTTGATTACAGTAAAAATATCATATTTTCAAATAATTTTTATTCCATTCATGAGTTCGAAATAAAATCGAATTTTTTTAGTTCGAAACTAACGGCTTGATCTCTAAAACTGAATCCATTTGATTCTAATTAAAGTAGATTCAAAAATTGTGTCTAAGCTTTGGTGAGACAAGTTCATCAGCATCTGCGGTTGTATGGTGGAATGCTCGCCTGCCGCCACGCGGGTGTTTGAATTTCGTCTGAGAAACTTTTTATATTCTAGATGAAATCTAAGAGCATTATAAGTTTGCTCTAAAGTTTGTAACGCTAAGAAATAAGGTTCGGAAAAATAAATGGATTGGACAGAAGTTTGTTTCATCGCCAAAACCGGATGTCCGTCTATTCGCTCTCTAGCTTGAGAACGCGTGGAGATAGAAAGTTTAAATTTTCTACACATCGTTTTTGACGAAAAAGTAAGGTCTAGTTTATAATAAACAAAATCTCTTTACCGTAGATATGATGAAACTCACTACTATACTTAAATGGTACTTTAAATTGTCCACTAAAAATAGAATCTTCATTATTATGCTAAGATGGTGAACGACATCAGATACTTTTAAAATGCTAACGATAATAAAATATTCTACGAGTATCCGATAATATTTTATCTAAAATAATCTATCGAATAAATATAGGCCAAAACTTTCCCTTCAACAACTTTTAACGGCAATACCAGTTTTGAATTTTTTTTTTCAAGAAGAACACAAGACAAAGATTTGATACGAAATAAAACTTGTTTTATAGAAAATGTGTTTCTTTGAATTGACAAATCTGTATTGCTATTTTTTTATGTGTCGTCCGAAATACTTGTTCAGAACCAAAAAGTATGTTGTTTCTATGGTAATTTTTTGCAAGTGGGTTTGAATGATTATTATGTACTGGTGCGAACAATTTATTATGTTTACCATAGTTTTATTGAGAATTGCACTTGATGAATACGAGATTTCCTCTTAATTTTTTTTCGATTCTTTTTATTTTGTCGAATTCGAAATATTCATCGTTAAGATCAGGTTTTCGCACTAAGATAGATCTTAATTTATTTATTTTACCTTCCAAATGACTAATCCCTCGTATTTCACCTGACGATATCCACACAAAGATGAGAGTGAATCACTTGAGATCAGGTGCATTGAAACGATCGAGTGAGTAATTTCGTTATTCGAATGGAGTTTTCTGCAATAACTGGCATAGCAAACTTATGTATCGCGACAGTTTTTAATCTTGTGTATCTCTGTTATATTTTTGTGTTGCGTTAGTATTTAGCGAGGTATTTCTAAACATATCGCTAATAGATAAAATAGATAAATTGAAGATAGCATTACGGTTTTTCGACACGTAATGTATGGTATTATTCATCGCATAGAGATATGTGTATTTAGTGTAATTATATTAAAAGATCTGATGTAGGTATAATCTAAATTGATCTTGTTTTCGTGGACTTCTGGTTTTGATAAAACTGTCTGCTATTAAGACGTCATCAAGTGGAAACAGTTCTCTTCTACAAGGCGCGATCTTGTGCAGTAGTATTTTGCGCGATGCACAGTTAAGTCGACATGGGTACGGGGAAAGAAGTGGATACAGGAAAATTAGTAGGGAAACACAGGAGGGAAGATTTTGAAGTGACGGTGAACGTTGTTCTGAAGTTGTTGGAGGTTGTATCCCATTGGAAAGAGATTGCCTGGTAATGAATTCCATATCACTGTCGTCCGAGGAATGAATGACTGCTTAAATTTCACTGTTCTCCACGGCAAGGGCTTCACAGTGTACTCGTGTGAGCGTGCAGCTTGGCGAGTATTTCGGGGGTATTTATTTCCTTACTGCAATTACCATGGAAATATCTATAGTAAATGCAGAGTGCACCGATATTTCGACGATGCTCGAGGGAGTCAATTGAGGCCGTTATAGCTTCATCTCCAATTAATCGGAATGCATATTTCTGGATACGGTCAAGAAGGGCCAGATGTGATTTTGGGGCCCCAGCCCAAACATGCGAGTTGTACTCCAGACGTGGTCGGATATAAGCCTTATAGATTGTAGCTAGTTCGGTGGCAGAGAAGTATTTCTTACACTTCCGCAGAATACCTAGGCGTTTCGAAGCATCAAGAGCGAAGCATCGTAAATGTGTTGGCTCCAATCTAGGCGATTGTTAAGTTTTACACCTAGTAATGTAAAATCTGCAGAAGGTGGAATCTGTACGCCATTTATGGACATATTAGTGACAGACGTCGGAACGTTATCTTTGAGAGATGGATGACATGACTGTGTTTTTAGAGCATTAAACTCTACTCTGTTTTTCCTGTCCCATTCCAGGATTAAACTGAGGTCAGAGTTCAATGATTGTATCGAGTTATTACGACAAGAGGCCACCGATGTCGGACGAGCGTCCGCAGAAGAGTCGAGTTGGTAGATGTTATCTAGAGTGCTGTCAACTGCGAAACAGTGAATAGGATTGAGAGTAGACGGCATAAGGTCGTTTATGAAGGCTGAAGAAAGAGTGGGAGTTAAAAACAAGCCCTGAGGGACCCCGGAATCAATAGAAAAGGGTGCAGAAGTTACTCCGTCTAGTACGGCTCGAATAGAGCGCTCGGAGAAGAAACTCTCAATCCATTGAAGAAACGAAGTGTTAAATCCAAGGCCTTTAGCTTGGCTAAGAGGCATTTGTGCCAAACTCTGTCAAACGCTTTGGCGATATCAAGAGCACGAACTTGACCTTCTCCAAATTTGTGGATGCAGGAATTCCACCGCTCGGACCCGAGCGAAATCCATATTGGCGATCATGAATGAGATTTTTATCCACAAGAAAGTTGACTATCCTGCGATTGACAGCAGTTTTCATTACCTTTGAAAGCACTGAGGTAATGGCTATGGGGCGGTAATTTGCGGGGTTCGCTTTTCTTCCTTTCTTTGGACTCTAGTTCAACAGGATCAAAGATGTGATGAAATTCCGGTTGACCGATTTCACAAACGACCAGAAAGATCTTGAGTTTTTTTTCTCAATGATCTTAAGTCGACGTTTCCGATCATGTTCGCTTTAAAATTTTATTGTAGGCATTTCTTGAACTTTTAATGAGTCTCTGGTTTCTACCGTCGGATTGTTGCGAAAGGTAAGAAAATACTGCTTTTTGGCTCTAATTGCTTCGAGGCACTCACTGTTGAACCATGAATCATTTGTAGGTCTGATCCTTTTGAGATTGCATGGAATAAAAAGCCTCATGCTTAAGATTGTCTGGGTCACAAGTTGCGACATGGTATCACAATTTCCGGACTCAAAGCACAGCCTCCAATCAAAGGCGCGGTAGATTAAATTAAGATCTTCCCAATTGGCTTCCATATAGTGCCATACCGTTCTATGTGGTATCGGTGGACTTGCTGCTGTGATAGGAAACCTGTGCCTGAATCATAAAATGGTCAGATGTTCCTAATGGAGCCAATAACGTGGTCAAGCGAATTTGAAGACTAGCCGGCAATGTCAGGGGTTGTCTACCAGCTGTACTAAACCGTTGATAGATGTCAAGAGCTCAGCGGCCTGATCCGGCTGGTCCGTATGCGTGGAATGTTTAAGCCAGGCAGCGTTATGGACATTGAAATCGCTCGTGAAAATGATCTCAGCGTCAGCGCTTGATAGCTTATCAACTTCTACGGTGATATTTGCTGCACACATTGCCAGACTTCTATGAACATAGCACAAATAAATGATGTGCTTTTGGACATTTATTTTTATCCAGTTGAAGTTGAATTCTGGATTGGAGCATGTTCCTCAATGCGGAACTAACTGAAAAGTGACATCATCGCGGATGTGAATAGCGATACCCCACTGGCGAAAGAAGGTAGGCAAAAGACGATAATTAGGTATGGCATAAAACTGCTCACTACCTGGCAATACTTTACTTTCGCTCAATGCAAGTATATCCGGTCTTTGTGTTTGTGTGTGGATGTATAGCGAGAGTTAAGCAGATTCCAACCCTCTAACATTTGCTTGATCAATTACGAAATTGACCATTGCAAAAAACAGTTATTCTGGAAAATTGTTTGTGGTAGAAATGAAATGAGGGAAGACAATTTTAGCGCAAATATAAATGAAATGAAATTAGGGTCTGTGCTATTAATTTAAATTAAAATAATAGAAAAACCAAAACAAAACAAAAAAAAGAGTCAATATAAAAATCAAAAGTATAAAGAGAAAATCAAAAACACAAAAAAGTCAATAGCAAGGTCAAAAGTAAAATATAATAATACATAAATATAAATTAACAGACAATCTCTAATACGAGTAGGAACAACAACAATAAATAAACAAACAACGAATCGTAATCCACACGAGCACCCCGTCCGAGCCAGGAACTAGGCCCTTAACACAGACAATTTAGTACTCGCTAGATTACGACCCGTAAGCAGACAAACATAAACATAGCTGGGATGGGCGCAATGACGTTACCGCTGTGCGTAAACTTCAACTGCTCGTCGACCGACGCGACGTCTCTCTTGATGATTATCATCCATAGTTTGTTTGGAGTACTCTGGCTACCTCAATGTGTTTTCGATCCATTGCCACTTTCCCCTTTGAATCTCTTGGTTTGTCTAGTTGTGCTCCGAAATTAATCATTGTAGATGACATCTGACCAGAATGTCCCTAAAATGTGTCTGAGGCAAGGCTTTCTACATAGTATTTCATCGTCATACGATTCTTTTTCCTGTTTGCCGTGTGGTTGTTGTTGCTTTCTTGGTAAAGAACTTCATAAAGCATTTTCTTGTCGTACGAATCTTTTTCCTATTGGCCGTAGGGTTACTGTTTGGTGGCAGATATTCATAATTAGTGTTATAAACTATTGTTATCGCTCTTTGAGATAGCTTTAAGCGAGATTTCATATGAAATACTTTGCGTAGGAGAGGTATTCCAGATAAGGTCATAGCTATGATTAAAGAATCCTACGAAGATTCAAGGTTTCGCGTCTTCTTACATAGAGGAAAGCTGTCCAATGACATAAATAATAAATAAATCACATCTTGAAAGCTGCATTAGAAGGTGGGGAAGATAATGATCTTCGTTCGGACTTAGAGTCAAATATTCGCTCGTTGCATTCTAAATGCAAAGAGGCGGGACTGACAATAAATGTGCGTAAAACCAAGTACATGCACATGGGTTCGAACGCAAGCACGCCAATTGTTCTTAACGGACAAGATGTGGGAGAGATGCAAGATTTTTGTTATCCCGGATACATTGTCAGCACGGACGGCGGAGCCGAAAAGGATGTTGAGGCTCGTCCAACTAAAGCTCGTCAGGTCTTCGGTATCCTTTCCGGAGGTTAAGAGAGATTTCCCTTCGCACGAAGCTACGAGTTTTTGATGCATGCGTCAAATCTGTGTTGTTTTATGGTTGTACTACGTGGAAAGTGACCGACTTACCACGAAACTGCAAAATTTCGTGAACCAATGCCTCCGACACATTTTAGGAATATTTTGACCAACGACGAATTTTGGAGTACAGGGTGGGGCAAATACAAGTTTCTTTTTAAAAATGCAATAAAATTAAATTTTTTTTCCAAGAATTATGGCTTCATTAGTAAGAGCAAACATTCCCATTAATGATGGAACACAACTTCGTTCAAGTGGCTGCCTCGGCTTGCTTCGCAGTAGCGCATTCTATCACTCCAATTTTCCAAGACCCATGTCGATGGTTTCGGGCTGTAGCTCGCGGATTGCTTGGATGATATTGGCCATAAGTGCTTGAATCATTTCTGGATTGTTGGCATAACATCGGTTCTTCACGGTTCCTCAGAAAAAAAAAAGTCCAAAAGGGCCAAATCGCAGCTCCGAGGCGGCCAATTGACATCGCCAAGACATCGGATAACACGATTTGGGACTTTGGTGCGTAAAAGATCGATTGTGGCATGGGCTGTGTGGCATGGCACGCCATCCTGCATGAACCAGAGGTCGTCAAAATCCATGTCTTCAATTTCAATAAAAAACATAACAGGGCTACGATTGCGCGTAAAGCGCAATCTTACGATACTCTAGATGAAATAGAATTTTTTGTGATCCTAAGAAATTTTGTATGGGGAGTGTTAAAAGGGGTGATAGCATTGAACTAATTTTTTCCCCATCATGCTAAAGTAGCTATAAAAATGTTTTATACAAAATGCTTATTCCAAAAATTGAATATTAGCTGAGAAAATTAGTGTGTTAGATTTAGTGAAAATGTGCAGTTTGTATGGGAGGTGGTAGAAAGAGTGGGGGGATTTTAGTGATTTTTTCAGAAATAACTAAGAATATCATAAAATTGACATCTCAAATTTTAGACTAGTAGCATTCATACTTTTCAAGAAAATAGATTTTTTGTGAAGTTGTGAAACTGTCATATTGTATGGGAGGGGGTGGAAGCAGTGAAGCTACTCAAATATTTTTTCCTGATCTTAGTGATAATGCTAAATAAGTATTTATTACAAACTGTGAGCTCGATAAATGTTAATGTTCTGAGAAAATCGGCTTAGAGCATTTCATGGAAAAATGTAGTTTGTATGGGAGGGGGTGGAAGGAGAGGGAGGACGTAAATAATTTTTATACTGTAGATTGGGGTAGAAGGGGTGAAGCTTATCATCTAATTTTGTTTTGGTCTGACTAATACTTGCAAATAAATATTTAGTGCACAATTTCAGCTCGCTAAACTTTATACGCACTGAGTAAATTGGTTTAGAATATTCCTTTAAAAAGTGAAGTTTGTATGGGAGGTGGTGGAAGGAGAGGGAGGATACGCATAATTTTTTTACGATAGTAATATATTCCAAATTTCAGGCCAATAGTTTTTATAATTTTCGAGCAAATCCGTTTATTGTCATATTGCGCAATTGTGTCATTTTGTATGGGAGGGGGTAGAAGGGGTGGAGCGATTTGGCCCGTTCACGAATTTGACCTTACTTTTTTGTCAAAAACGATGCGTACAAACTTTCTAGCTCAACGCGTTCTCAAGCTAGAGAGCGCTCGGACGGACATCCGGTTTTGAGATTTTTGAGTGATAATATTAACTTCTGTATCATTCATTTTTTTCTCCGAGCCTTATTTCTTGGCGTTACAAACTTTAGAGCAAACTTAAAATACTCTCAGATTTCATCTAGAGTATAAAAAGTCGGATAACATGGCTCAGTAACGTTCACCGTTGACCGAAACGTTGTTCCCAGCCTCATTTTCGAAGAAAAATGATCCAATGATGCCACCACTCCACAATCCGCACCAAACTGTGGATGCATTGGCTTCTCGACAATAACGTGCGTGTTTTCCGAGCCCCAGATGCGGCAATTTTGTTAGTTAACATAGCCTCCGAGATGAAAATGCGCCTCGTCAGAAAAGATGATTTTTCGCCCAAAATCATTGTCCAATTCAAGCTGCTCTAAGGTCCAAACTGCGAAGCAATAACGAAGCGGATGGTCGTGCGCCTTCAGTTGGACCTTGTAAGCGAATAATCCGAGATCTTGTGCAGAATTCTCCTCAGGCTAGTGCGTGAAATGTTGAGCTGTTGAGATTGACGGCGAGTTGATGTTCGTGGAGTGAGTTTCACACTCTCGGCTACAGCAACCACATTCTCGTCTGTGCGCACCGTACGACGACGGGTACCATGAGTGTTGTCCACTAGCATGCCAGTCTCACGAACTTTTTGCACAAACTTGCGTACAGCAGGCGCGGTGGGTGCATCATTTCGGCAAAAACTTTTATTTCAAAAAACGCACTGTTTGGGCTATACAGCACTCACTTTGGAAATAAGTTTTCAATATTTCCCAACGTTGTTCAAGTGTAAAGCGACTCTTTTCGTTCCGCGCAGTTATGATACTGACTTTTTGTCAAGATTTCGAGCGGGAAACAGCTTTCAGTGTCAAAATAACCTATGATTTAAAAAGAAACCACTGGATAGCCCACCCTGTATAACTGGACAGACTAAAATAGGCATTGAGATTTAAAAGCGAAAGTGGCAGTGGATCAGTCACACTTTTAGGAAACCAGAGCGAAACACCTCCAAGCAGGGTCTGGATTATAATCCTCAAGGAAGACGTCAAATAAACACGGATCAAGATTAGTTTGGGACTGTCTTCAAGACCTAATCATCCTGGGGAAAAGGAACAACGTAACCTTAATGTGGGTACCAGGACACATAGGAATTGAGGGAAACGAAGAGGCTGATCGCCTTGCAAAAAATGGCGCGGAAAAAAGCTTTATTGGTCCAGAGCCATTCTGCGGAAAATCAAAAGGGCATCATAGCTCGATACTTAAGAAGTGGGTTAAACAAGAACATAAAATCTACTGGAATAGACTTCCAGGCTTATCAACCTCAAAAAAACTAATCATACCACAAAAAAACAAAGTGGAGGATATCCTGAAATTCAGAAAGAGTGACATAAGTACTCTAATCGGCCTAATAACGGGGCACAGTGGAGTGAACCACCACCTCAATAATATGGGCTTAGCTGAAACCGACATCTGCCGCCTCTGTCTCGAAGACTCAGAAACGACAATGCATATCCTATGCCACTGTGAAGCAGTGGCAAGGAAAAGGCATAATCTTCTTGGGAAAGGTTTCCTTTCCACCGAGGAACTAGCCAACATGGCTCCCTTACAAATACTCAGATTAGGATCGCACCTTGTGAAAGAGAGTTGTTTCTGTCCTATGCCCCTATAGGGAGTCTATTTGATTGATTGGTTATCGTTTTTCTCGACCGAGCGCTGTTAATTCCTTCTATCACGCATTTTCTCGTGTAATTTGTTGTTGGTTGAATGCTCAGGGTCCCCGAACACTCGATGATCGTGGTTTCTTTAGTGCAGGTGATCATTATGGTGCTCATGCGCGTGCATTAATTTGATTCAGTTTTGAGTGGTAGATGATAAACAAGTGGAGCTGACATTTCACATAACTTTCGAGTACATTGGAAGACCGCGGACATTTGATGAACGACAAGGGCTAACATGCACCACTATGTTACAAAACTTTTTTATTCAATTAAAACACATGAACGCAATATAAGAATGCGGAAAGTAACTACCTATTTCTGATTCATAATTTCGAATCCTGATGCTCCTTCCCTTGTGTAAATCCGAAACACAAATCCCATCAATTGAAAATGAAAATCGGTACTTTTGAAATCAATTCAATTTCTCGATTCAAATCTTCGAATCCTCTAAACAGCCTCCTAGAAGTCTTTCGTCATACTTGTTCTTATTTTATCCCAAAATGACACTTTTCTCAGAATAAAAAAATTATAATCACATTTCAGTTGAAAGACTTTATAAATATGACATCCCAATATAGTGACTACCTCAAGCGAAAAAGCCCAAAAAGTTAGTTTTCTGTTCATTGAACATCTGAAATATCGTCACATTTCGTTCGCCTTGAAAGTCACAACAATAATCTCGACATAATGTCTTTTCGAGTAAAGTCATTCTGTATGCAGTGGAACAAATTTTCCAGGTATTACCGAAATATAGGTCATACACATGTTGATTTCATTTTCAACGATAACAACAGAAATTCTATATCCATTTTTGAATTAACAATGAATAAAGGGATCGAATCGATTCCAGAAACATTAATCTGGGGGAAAACAACTAAACTCGTAATTAAGTTCTTAAATTGTTAAAAACCAAAAAAAAAATTAAACACATAACGAGTACCAAAACACTATTCAACCTTTAAAATGTCCTTAAAAACATTAATTGCGTATGCCGTGTCGTATGTAAAATAGGCTTGATCAAATATGTATATATGTAGATTTCATGACAAAGTTCACGAATAGCGGCATTCGTCGTTCCCTTTTAACTCGAGAAGGAAATATGACGGAACGATGATTTCCCTGTGTTTTTGAAGAGCCTACGTACACACTTCAATTTCTTTAGGTCAGAGTGTAGAGCAAAATGAATTCATAATAAGTAGTGGTTGGTTGATGAGGTGGTTGGCTAAGCACAAGAACAATTCATTTAGATTCATTTTGCGCACAGGTACGTACATATATATGTACTGTGCCGTAGCCTGGAACCCAGTGCTAGTCTACTCCAGTCTACTCGACTCGACTCTACTCCAAGTGCCTCGGTACCATCTAGGCATAAGTTGAAATGAAGTGATTTCAAAAGGGATGCCCACAATTCGCGAGTTAATTATATTTTCATGACTCTTAATAATAGGAACCTTTTCAAACTAATCGTATTCATTAAGAATAAAGGCATGAGATGGTTTTTGAATTCACACTGAATCCCTTTCCACTAAGTAATTAATGAGTTGCATATAATTAACATACATACTTATATGTGGATGACGTAAAACAAAAAACTCGATTGGTAGCCTATTTACATCTATGATCTCATAAATGTGTCCATAATGCAAACTACTCTTCCTTATATGGATCACCTGCTGAAAGAAACATTCGCCATTGCCACAGCTTCAATGAATTTTCTACATTTTTCAATGCTTTTGATTGATTTTAAATCTTAAATCTTTTTGTGGCAAAAACCAATTTTATAGAATGAAGAGAAAATCTGTTTAGTACCAATATTGATTATTTTTCACTTTTTTTTTTATTTCAGAGGTTAGAGCTCGATCGCGAAGGTCTTACCAAACTGAAGAAGGCTGTTAAAGCAATTCATAGTTCCGGCAATGGTATACAAAAATAAATTATTTTAGAACAACTGTTTACAAAAATAATAAAAACAATCATTTCAGTTCATGTCGACAATGAAATGTGTTTAGTGCGAGCTTTAGAAAGGCTTGGCAGCATTACGTTATCGCAGGAAGAACCAGATATAGGGGCGGCTTTTCTTAAATTTTCTGTTGTTACAAAAGAATTGAGCGCTTTAATGAAAACTCTGGTAAGCTTTACAACATCATTTAGTCGCCTTTAATCTATCTAACTATTCAAATAATTTCCGTACAGATGCAAAATATCAGCAACATTGTTATGTTTCCGGTCGATTCGATGCTTAAATCGGAATTGCGTGGCGTTAAGGGCGAAATGAAACGACCATTTGATAAAGCAGCCAAAGATTACGAATCGAAATACATTAAAATCGAAAAGGAAAAGAAAGCTCAAGCTAAGGAGGTCGGTATGGTTCGCACGGAAGTTAATCCAGCTGAAATTGCAGACGAAATGGAAAAGGAACGTCGAGTTTATCAACTTCAAACATGCGAGGTGAATAACAATAAAAAAATTTTAAATTTCACATACATCGTACATTGTAACAAAAAAAAAATTACAACCATTTTCTCTCACTCTCGATTATGTTTTAGTATTTATTAAAATATAAGGAAATAAAAACGAAAACCGGCATTGAACTCTTACAACATTTCATTGAATACTATCACGCACTGAATAAGTAAGTATACATTTATATTTTGAATATAAATTCGCAATTCATGACGTGATTGCTATTTTTGTCTTTCGTTTTTAGTTACTTCAAGGATGGTTTGAAAACAATAGAACATTTCGGAACATATATAGACGATCTCGGCATGAAATTGCAAAATATTAAACAGAAACAAGACGAAGAGAGAAAACAACTTTTAGAGATACGTACATTACTTAGGAGTACACCGGATTTTGAGCGTGTCGAAAATGTTATTACAGATAAAGGTGCCGGTTATTCGTTGCATCAATTACAGGGCGACAAACATCACGGTATAACACGATCGGGACATTTATTAAAGAAAAGCGAGGGTAAAGTGCGTCGGGTTTGGCAGAAGCGACGATGTCGTGTTACTCCCGACGGTTTTCTTGATATTTGTCATGCTGACGAAACGAAACCACCAACTAGAGTTAATCTCCTTACTTGCCAAATAAAACATGTCCCAGATGATAAGCGTGGATTTGATTTGATAAGTTGTAAGATAATTTCTTTATTTATCTTTATCGTGCAATGCACTTAATTGCATTTTTTTTTTGCTTTGCAATTACAGACAATCGTCTTTATCATTTTCAAGCTGAAGATGAAGCCGATCAAAAGGCTTGGATGGCTGTCCTTGTGAATTGTAAAGAAAAGGCTCTAACGAAAGCTTTTCAACATGCAAATCCACAGATGAGTCCTAGTTTAGTTGAACTACAAAAGACTGTAATAAAGTAAGTTTTCCTTTTCTGCGAGACAGTCATAATTGGTTGATTGAAATGAAAACGTGAAGATATTTGCCTTTCACAACTGGTATATTCAAGAATACTTGACAATTTTTTTTACGAATCATCTTTTACTTGTTTGTCATCGAATGAAATTCAGGTTTTAGTTCTTAGCGCAAAATGATTACTAATTAGTTTTCGTTTGAAATGATCGCATATTTTAATTTTGCTTTTAATGAATATTAATTTTATTTTATAGATACGTCCAAAAAATACAAGGAAACGATAAGTGCTGTGATTGTGGATCAACCAACGGTACTTAATTTCTTAATTAAAAAACAATATTAATTGTAAAGTTTTATTTTCTTAGATGTAACATGGATAAGTTTAAATTTTGGAATACTGGTGTGTATACAATGTTCTGGCGTTCATAGAGATTTGGGTGTGCATCACTCGAGAATACAAAGTCTTACGTTAGATAATTTAACAACGGCTAATCTTCTTATTGCCAAGTCAATGGGAAATCTAACACTTAATGATGTAATGGAGGCAACATTAGGTAAACGAAAATTAGGTCCGGACAGTTCAATGTAAGTGGAAATGTTTTAAAAATAGCCATTGAAAAATGAACATATGAATACCTTGCTATAGAGCAACGATAGAGGAATAAAAACACTCAAATTATAAACCTACAATGGTTCATGAATCATAATGCATTATCATCAATCCACTCTTGCCATATCGCTTAAAAACCGGAAATGTGCTTAAATTAAAATTTATTTTGACTTCATACGTCATCTGCTAAAAATCTTACGTTCATTTTTAATGCCTTCATAGTAAATTCTGCTTGTCGTCTATGTATAATTGGTTTATTTCTTAGGGAAGAACGGTATGATTTCATTCGAGCGAAATATGTCGCAAAACGTTACGCACTACGAATGTGTTCCGATGAAAATGATTTACGTTGTGAATTAGAGCAAGCAATTATCAATGCCGAAATCGGACAATTGCTTCAGGCTTGGGCCGAAGGTGCAGATTTAACATGCGTTCTACCATCGTCCGACGTAGGAGAAACAGCTTTACATTTAGCCGTGCTACGTGAAATGGGTTCTTCGTTGCATATGGTTGATTTTCTTATACAAAATATGCCGGCACAAGGTCTCAATAAGGCAACAAATACTCAAGGGCCATTAGATATGACGGGGAAAAATACTGCGATGCATTTGTGCGCGTTGCATGATCGGCGTGAATGTTTGAAACTTCTATTGAAAGCTGGTGCCGATTTTGAATTGAAAAATTCACAAAATAAAACTCCATTAGATATTGCCAAAGAAATGGGGCATGAAGCTTGTCAGGAATTGGTAAATATTTTATTGAATTTCTTGTTTTTAAATATGTGCGAATATTTTAATTTATTTTCAGATACAATGTGCCATGCGTCATGAAAAGAGCGCATTTGATCATATAAACACCGATTGGAATTTACCAAATGACGATGGGTCTACAGACTTTTCTGATGATGATACCGTGATTGACGAAAGGGTAAATTATTTATCGTACTTTAAAAATTAAACTAAATACAAAATTATTGTATCATTTCGCAGAGAGTACGTTCACGTCCTCCTAGCTTTGCTGGCGGCGATTCTCCCGTTGCAATCCGATCTCGATCATCAACATGTGATTCTATTCAAAGTGGTTCTAGTCCAAGTTCAAGTTGTCCATCAAATCGGCAATTTACTTTAAGTTCAAATATGCCATATTCATCACAAGCGGGCACCAGTCCCAAACAGCATATGCCAATTGCACAACACATAAGCGGTAGTGGTTCTAGTCCTAGTTCAACATCAAGCAGTACAAGACCGTCTGGAACGCCAGTTAATAATCAAACTAGTAGAAAATCTGCATCAACATGTAAATTAAGAATTGCCAATTATTACTGAAGTTCTTGATTAACATTGATTTTTACCTTTTCCAGTAAATATGAATTCATTAAAGAAAAGAACAGCACCAGCTCCTCCGGCTGGCAATTCAACAATCTATGGAACACTTCCTCATGCTCCTCGACATACACAAAATTACGAGACAAATGAAATGCGCACAATAACACATAAAAATCAAACTGAAATGTACAGTACACTACCTCATTTGCGGACAGAAACCGGTCGCGGTTCAAATATTCACTGTGATAATAAAGCTTACGAAAGATTCGATCCGATAATACCGTCAACGCAACAAATTAGTAAACATTCCGATAATATGATGACAACGTTTGGACATAAACGTTCGCCAAGCGGCGAATCATTGAATCGTAATATACATTTGGCCGGTGCCAAATTAGTTTTACCGCCAGCTGGCGAAATTCCGATTTTGAAGCCAGTCGATAAATCATTACCTCGTCCCCGACTACCACCGCCAGGACCACCATCAGGTAATGTAAAATTCTACAAGTAATTTGTAATTTATAAAAATGCATGCTAAATAATTTTAGGGATTTTATTTTATTTAGATATATTTCATGTACCATCCTTTAATCCTTCATATTATTCCTATACAATAGAATTTAATTGATTTGAATGAAACCATCGACCTAAGCGGAACTATTGAAATCCAAAAATGTTCTAACTGAGATTTTAGATGGTTTAAATCAATTTCAGTTCCTAGAAATACATAAAATTGGCTTCAACATAAGGAATTGAACGTAGAAGCCTAGAAATGCGTTTTCTATTGTTCTTTCGAAAATGCGTGGTTATCGACGAAGTATCTACAGTACAGGGTGGTCGAAAAATTTCTCTCCCCAAAAAAAAGTTTTTTTTAATGAGGTCATTCACTGAAGTTAAGCGCACAGCTCTCGATTACAATACAGCTTCCTTTTTTTAATATTTTCAATAGCGAATTCTTTCGTTATCTTTCATGGTCAACTTTTGCAACATTTACTATTGTTTGTTTTTATACTCTAGATGAAATCTGAGAGTATTATAAGTTTGCCACAAAGTTTGTAACGCCAAGAAATAAGGCTCGGAGAAAAAAATGAATGATACAGAAGTTCATATAATCACTCAAAAATCTCAAAACCGGATGTCCGTCCGTCCGTCCGTCCGTCTGTCTGTCCGTCCGTGTCCTCTCTAGCTTGAGAACGCGTTGAGCTAGAAAGTTCAAATTTTGTATACGTCGTTTTTAACAAAAAAGTAAGGTCAAGTTCGTTAACGAGCCAAATCGCTCCACCCCTTCTACCCCCTCCCATACAAAATGATACAATTTCGCAATCTGACAATAAACGGATTTGCTCGAAAAGTACAAATGACATTGATTTGAAATTTGGAACATAATACTTTTATGAGGATTCCAATCTACTGTATAAAAATAATTTGTGTCTTCCCCCTCCTTCCACCACCTCCCATACAAACTGCACTTTTTCATGAAATGCTCTAAACCAATTTACTCAGTGCGTATAATAGTTATTGAGCTGAAATTGTGCACGAAATATTTATTTAAAATTATTATCAAGACCAAAAAAAATGAGACGATTACCTGTACCCCTTCTACCCCCTCCCATACAAAATGACACAATTCCGTAATTTCATAATAAACAGAATTGCTCGAAAAATATAAATGCTATTGATCTGAAATTTGGAATATATTGCTTAAATGATGATATAAATCTACTGTACAAAAGTTATTTGAGTCCTCCCCTTCCTTCCACCACCTCCCATACAAACTGCACTTTTTCATGAAATGCTCTAAGCCAATTTACTCAGTGCGTATAAAATTGACCGAGCTGAAATTGTGCACTAAATATTTATTTAGAACTATTAGTAAAACCAAAAAAAAGTTAGGCGATTAGCTTTACCTCTTCCCATACAAAATGACACAATTTCACAACTTTATAAAAAGTCGATTTTCATGAAAAGTATGAATACTACTGATCTGCAATTTAAGACATGTCAAAAGCATGATATTTATAGTTATTTCTGAAAAGTCATTAAAAACTCGCCCCTCCTTCTATCACCTCGCATACAAACTGCACTACTTCACTACATCCAATACACTAATTTTCTCAGTATATATTAAATTTTTAAATCCTAAATTTTGTATAAAACATTTTGATAGCAACCTTACCGTCATGTGAAAAAATTAGTTCAATGTCGTCACACCCTCTACCACTTCCCCTACAAAATTTCTTAAGATACAAAAATTTCTTAAGATACAAAAATTTCTCTTTCATCTAGAGTATCGCATGATTGGGCTTTATGCCCAATCGTACTCCTGTTATGTTTTATAATTAAAGTTGATTTTCTATTCAATAGGAAACAACAAAGTTTCTAAACATATGCGAGAACCATTCATATCAATTTATTTAACAAATAATGAAAAAAAAATTAACTCTGAACTTTTCTTTAGCGTGAGAAGCGTTAAAATTTTTGTTATTTATGAAATAAAGGGTATCTCAAAATGACGTAGCATTTTAAATCGCACGGTATTTTTCGTAGCGAGCTGACTACTCTGATCTTCGATAACTGGTATCTGAAAATGTTGAGGTTTAGTCATGGAAAATTTTACACGATCAAGCAACGCATAGAATTTGTGAAAATTGATTACGGAAAGGTGAAAATTTCACAGAGACGGTTCGTCTTTTGGTCATCATAAAGGGTGCATTATGCTGACCAAAAGACGAACACTGTGGTTCGTTTAATCAAATTTGAGGGTTATGGTTCCATTTTGACCGAGAAAAGCAGATTTGGTAAGTGTGAACATGCTTTCAACAAATATTCTTTCAAAGAAGGGAGGAAAAATGGAAAACAATGCAGTTTGAGCGTAATTAACTGTATAAATGGAAAACTGCCGTATCTCAACAGATGGCGCGGAATATCGCGGCGATGCATTAACATCATGACAACATGAAAATAAATCAGAAAGAGGCTCAGGAATTTTAATTTTATTGTAAAAAATTAGGTAGGAAGAAACTTTTGAGCCACCCTGTGTAAGCTATAGAATGAGGTATTGCTATTAACAGTTTAGGGACCTGTGCACTGGAGACAAGAGGGGTTGTCGAGGTATCAGGTTACAAATAAATTGACTGGTAATACTCTAGAAGTTCGAAAAATGATATGAATGATTACTTCACTGTTTGCGAAGGTACAGGTTATCGTATAGCTTTTGGCTTTCCGTGTGTGAAGACTGATAATCAGGAATGATGCATCAAAATTGAGCAATTCCATACTGCATGTTAGAAACCTTAGTAACTTTTTTATGTGAACTATATTTTTATAGTTCAGGTGACTTTGTGGTTGGAGCGATTAATGCTGTTCCCTGCGCATTGCTTTATGATCTACGAATTTCTCATTAAGTCGATTCACGGCTTTTTATCTTTTGTAACATTTGCCAACTTTCCACAACATATTTAGAAATTTTTGAATTGTAACACTTTCAAATCGGAGATGGTGGTTTGTTGATTTAACTGCATAGTGTAAAATTATTGGCCAATTCTAAAATTTTATGAAAAACAAAAGCAAGCGATTTATTTTTTTTTGATTGTTTTTTATTAATCAAAGCAATTACTATTTGTATCCATAAATTTTTGGATTAGAGTTTCGAATCCATTTTCGTAAAAGCCAGAAGTTCCAGAATCGAAAACTTTCGAGCCTGAAGTTTCTTCACATAGATAGTGATCAAGATATTTGGAAAAGTAGTAGTTAGTAGGAGAGATATCTTGTAAATACGCTGGATGTGGGAGGGTCTCACAATTCAGTTAGTTCAGTTTTACCGTGCTTCATGAGTCTTTTAACCGAACGCTATCATAAAGCAAGATTGGTCCTTTCCTGTTGACAAATCCATGATTTTGCTAATAAAGAGTCGGCCAAATTCATTTTTTTTTTAAAATGCAATGAAATGAAAATTGATCACCATTTTTTTTTTTTTTCATTGAAGAGAGCAAAGATTCCAATTATTTGCAAGCCTGAATCGTTTGTGGATCGTCCGCATAACATCGATTTTTTACGACACCCCACAAGAAGAAGTTCAACAGCGTCAAAGTGCAGCTCCAATCCGGCCAGTAGATATCGCCAAGACGGTTACCATACTTGGTGCGCAAAAGATTGATTGTTTAATGGGCTGTTCGGTATGTCGCGCCATCCTGTTAAAACCAACGGTTGACCAAGTCCATGTCCTCAATTTCTGACCATAAAAAATCGGTTATCGTGCCTCTGTAGCGCTTCCCGTTGGCCAAAACGGCGTTTCTAGAAGCATTTGTGGCAACCAACAATAAGAAAAAAACTTCTCCCAATTCTTTGCCCCGAAAGCCTATTACTAACACTACCTCTAAATCCAGAACTAATCGCATGAACTCCGGTAAAAATTCTTTGCCTCATTCAAAGAACCTTCCTATTTCGAATCCATTACCTAATTCAAACCTAGTCCCTCCCTACCTCAAATTTAGCCCCAATCCTTACTTCGAATCCTGCCCTAGCTTCTGTTCCGTACAATAGTTTCGTGCGTGGAGAAACAATTAATTCTTACCCTTCGTCGTCAGTAACATATGGACCGTTTATTTTGAAAGTGATGTAAGTCCATTTAAAAAAAAAAATGAGATATCACGTAATTCATGCTTAATTTAATGTAAATTTTTTATGTTTAACTAGTCCGTGTTTAATTTCTTAAAAAATTCCCATGTTTTGTACAACTTAAAATCGGTCGGTAAATGAAATTGCATAATCATCGATTATGAAAGTGGTGTAAGTCCAATTGACAGGGGTAGGTGACTTAACAGATGGCTGCCGATCAGTAGTCTGTAATTTTTCATTTGTTAATATGTATGTGTGGGACGAAACTATTGCTTCCAGGGGATCGCAAGAAGTAGCTTCTTGTTGTTTGAGGCATTTAGAAAATGTAACGACCCAGAGCCATGTTATTGCCTACAGTGACATGTGTACTGGGCAAAATCGAAATTTACAAATGGCATTGATGTGGTTGAAGGTTACCCAGTCGTTAGAAAATAACATTGACATAATTGACCACAAATTTTTACTTTCGGGGCATTCATACCTTCCGAACGATGCAGATTTTGGCATCATAGAAATGCTATTGCGAAAAAGAATTTTCTGTACACACCACAAGATTATTATGATGTAATTAAACAATGTAGAAAACATGACAAATTCATTTTACATGAAATGAAACGAGAGAATTTCGTTTCAACAAAAAATCTTCAAAATGCGATTAAAAAACAGATAAAAAAAACACTAATGGCGAACAGGTCAATTGGTTGCAAATATGTTGGTTGAGGTTTCTCAAAAGTGCACCATATGCTATTTTATATAAAACATCGATGAAGGACGCAGAGTTTAAAACTATTAACTTATTACCTACACGTCCTGGAAGACCGCTAAAGTTTGAAAAAAATCGCCCTGGCGCCTTTGTACCAAAATGCCAGGCCTATTACTTACGAAAAATATAAAGACATGAAGCAGTTACTACCCTATATACCTCCGGTGCATCATGCATATTTCGAAACACTGCCACATGCAGAGCATAAGTAAATACTATCAGTATCTTGTAATTTTGACAATGTACTTAGTGTCTAAAATTAAATTTTATGTCTTGTCATGAGTATTTGTAAACAAAATTGGATTAAAATGAAGTATATTTTAAGTGATTTTTAATTTTTTTAAATTGAAATTAAACGATTTTTACAGTTGTCTAATTTTGAAAGTGGTGTAAGTCCATTTACAGCCCATAAATATGTATTATTGTAGTCTAATTCGCCTAAAACAAATCTATATAATCAAATTCAATATTTATAAAACAATAGAAACATTGCAAGACTTCATATAATTTGCCTAAATTTTTTAATTAACAGATATGCTAACCTCTTATTTTCTCGAAACAAGAGAATATGGACTTACACCACTTTCAAAATAAACGGTCCATATATTGAGGATAAAAATGAAAAGTCATCTCACGTAAATCTTAAATCTGCAGTTGCTAGTCACAATAACCCCCTTTTCCTTGACCGACTTTTTCCTCCAGTCGTAAAGCTCTCGATGATCTCTGCAAATTCTGAGGAGAACAGATATTTATTATCACGATTGAGAGAGCACAGAATATTTGACAACGTGCGGCTGTATCTTGCGTATATGCACAACAAACCTGATTCAACCTGCATTAACGGCAAAACAAAAACCAGTCTGATGCTATCCATTCAACTAGAAAAAGCGTTGCGGCTGATCTATACACGCTTCCACGAGCAGTTCAATCTTTCTCCTGACCAAGTTCATAAGGATCTCGCGACATACGGTTCCCATGTTTCCTCGGAGCATATTTCTGATATGAAAAAAAGCCGGGAAGATCAAAATCGGTTTTTTCGTTCCTAATTCAAAAAATAACCTACGCTTTTTTTACCACAACGCAGGTGGCATTAGAGGGAAGATAAATAATCTCTTCATTGACGCCAAATCTTGTCACTTTAATGTCATAATTATTACGGAAACTGGGCTAAACGACTCTTTCAAAAGAAATTCTGGACAACGACTGGACCATATACAGAAATGACAGGAATTACAGCGCAACAGGTCTTTGAAAAGGAGGAGGCGTCCTGATTGCAGTTCATAAATCTCTATCTAGCGAGATTGTTAACACAACACCATCAACACTTTTTGAACATAAATTGATCAGAATCAAACTGATCAATAAATATGTTTACATTGGTGTTGTATATATCCAGCCTAACTCTGAAGACCAAAAATACCACGACACCCTTGACATTTTTCATAGTGTCAACTGCTCTTTAGCAGAAAATGACAATATTTTCCTTCTCGGCGATTTTAATCGCCCAAGCATTTCTTTTCACACGAATTATTCGGATAACACTATTATACCAGGGAATCTTACGTCTGATATTGACACAACTATTATAGACACTCTGTATAATAACGACTTACATCAGGTAGTAAATTTGCCCAATAAAAATGGGAGATGGCTTGATATGATCTTTACCGACGCATATGATGAAGTGATTGTTGGCCATGCCTCTGACGCTGAGAATCTTTTCTCTAATACTCAACATCACTCTGCCATCATAGTAGATCTACCATACGATCAAACTAATTTTGTTCACTCTTACAATAGTAATATTGTGTTTGACTTCCGTAATGCTGATTTCAATGGCATTAATAATGAATTGTCCACGATAGACTGGACAGCCCTGTTCTCATCTAATGATCTTGACAATGCCATAACAGCATTCTACGATGTGATCTTTGAAATTGCTATCAAGTACGTCTCTGTAATAAAGCAAAAAGATAAATTATCGGAACCCTGGCTAGATAAAAACCTAAGATCACTGCGGAATAGAAGAAATAAGCTATTCAAAAATCTTAAGAAAGTGGGCGCAATTTCTCCCAATCTCCAAAAAAAATATGACACGCTGGCATCAGAGTTCTCTTCTAAGTCCCGGACTGCATATGAGGGTTATGTAAAAAAAATCGGTGAAGATATCATAACAGAACCAAAAAGATTTTTCGACTTCGTCAACACAAAACGTAAAAGTTCGGGTTATCCCGTAACCATGTCTAATGGAAAAACGCAATCTTCTTGCAAGCATGATATCTGCGATGTTTGCTGACCGTTTTCGCGACGTTTTTGGAGCCCAGTCGGATTCAATCGTAATCGAGCCCAACATTTCGGTTCCTCCACTCGTTGAAAATATTTCATTAACCATTGAGGAGGTGCTTGATACTCTTACAACTATTGATGTCAAAAAAGGTCCAGGTCCTGATTTTATTCCTCCCTTATTTTTATCGAAGTGTGCCTTTCAGCTCTCAACACCCCTATACTGGCTTTTTAATAAGTCACTCTCATTGGGAGTTTTCCCATCGGCTTGGAAATCGTCGCATCTCACACCCATCCATAAGAATGGTGACAAACGAAATGTGAGGAACTATAGAGGTATAGCTATTCTATCAATTATACCGAAATTATTCTAAAAAATTATCTGTGACAAATTAACCAAAATAATCAACACTATTCTTAATGACCAGTAGCACGGTTTTAGAAAAGGGCGCTCAACCATGACTAACCTCATGATTCTAGTATCTGATACACTCTGCGCACCGGAAAATGGGCATCAAGTTGACGCAGTATACACTGACTTTAGCAAAGCCTTCGACCGAGTTGATCACAACATCCTGATTTTAAAATTAAAAAAAATTGGTGTTACAGGATCTCTTATTGACTGGATTAAATCCTATCTTAGTAAGTAATAGTAGTAGTGTCCTCTGGGGTGCCCCAAGGAAATCACTTGGGACCTCTCTTATTTAATATTTTCATCTCAGATCTATCTGAAGTATTAAAAAATGTCTGGCATCTATTGTACGCTGATGATCTGAAAATATATCATACTGTTACCTCACCCGCTGATGTCGCATTCTTGCAATCTAAGCTTATTGCACTAGATGAGTGGTGTAGTCAGAACAAGTTACAGCTTAATGTCGGTAAATGCCACGCGATAAGCTTCTCACATAAAAGATCCACATACCTACATGACTATTTCCTAAGTGGATCTCAACTACATCGTGTAGATCAAATTGAGGACCTCGGCATTCTACTCGACAAGAAACTGTGCTTTAAATCTCACTACAATCGACTAATCTCAAAAGCCAATAGACTTCTTGGATTTATTAAGATAAGAGCCAAAGAGTTTAAGAATGTATGGGTCACTAAGACATTATTCTGTTCCCTTGTCCGTACTTTTCGAAAAAAATGGGCTAATGATGCCTCAATTCGGGCCAAACTTTTACTCTCTGAGAATGCATTGGCTTCTCTCATAGTCGCCGAGATGGAAATGTGCATCATCAGAAAATATGTTTTTTGACCACCAACTTTGGAAGTTAAGTTTTCAATATTTCATCGAACTAAGTTCGAGCAGAAAAAAGCTGTCAATGTCAAAATAACCTATGATTTTTAAAAAAACACGAGATAGCCCATTCTTTACATACTAATTGCATGAACCGAATCATGCCATCACAACGATCGTCCGCAATGGCCAGCCGATCAGTCGCACCAGCGAAATATCACCTTAAGACGTCATATATATACCAAATTTTAAGTGAATAACTTTAACACATTCCAAGAAAATGGTCAAAAAAATCTGAAAATAACACATTTTGTATGGGAGGTGGAAGGAGAGGGAGGGATATTTGAATAATCCTGCTCTGTTTTAATACAACCAAATCAGAACACAGTAATTTCATTTAAAGTTTTTATATGGGGGAAATTTGCATGGGAGGTGGTAGAAGGCATGGAGGGGGGCGGGGGGAATTGAAATAAAACCAAAAGAAGATTATGGAAAGAAACTGTCAAAATTTCGTTAAAATCGGTTCAGCTGTTTTCGGGTTAAATCCGCACATACAGACAGACAAAAATCTCAAAAACATGTTTTTATGCTTAGTTATTATCTAAATAAAGCAAAAACACAACTTATAGCCATTTAGAATAAAATAACAGACACTTCAATTATATTTCTATGTGTAGATTGATCCATCAAATGTGAAATGCATGCTTTCTATTGTAGCTGAAGCTAATGCCAAATGAATGCAATTGTCACAATAACTTCGATTTCGTTTGTTATAACCGCAGAAGAACGCAAGAAAATTCTTGAAAATTGAAGCTACACATTTTTGGATAAGATTATCTGAAAATTTTGGTCACAATTATGTCATGATTTCTCGCATCTGTCTTTGACGTGTAGTTCCTTTGTCATGGGCACACATGATTTTTTTTATTCTTGACATAAAACTAGCAGCGAAGGTAGAAAGTTTAAGAAACAATTTTTATGATTTTTGCATATGATTTTGTGAACGAAAAGAACCTCTGGAATATTTTGTTGTAGATTTATATAGAATGCTATCTGCAATTTCATACCATTTTTGGTAATAAATTTAATGTTCGAAATTTCAAGTATCGATTTAAAAAATTGCTGCATCACCGATCCGACTGTATTGTTACATGTCAGCTCTACTTGCTTATCATCTACGACCGAAGCCTGAAGTAAATTAATGCGCGCGTACGAACACTATAGCGAACACCTGCATAAACACTATGCGACTCCATCGGAATATTCAAGGTCTACAATAACAAAAACACTATGAAGAACATCTGCCGCTAAATGCGATCAGAATGTTTAACAATAACAACTACACGTGGGCACGAATTCCGATCATGAACGTTCCCACACTATATATGATACGGCCGATAAGAACGGTATAAAGAAGAGCGAGCGTTGGTGGAGGAGTCAGTCTGGCTTGGAGCCGTCGACGAGTCAGCCGATGTTTAGAAAGCGAAAGATTTAAGATTGGCAAGCGATAATTTGTGAGCGAAAAAGTCTCAAGTGTAAAGCAAGCTTTGTGATTACATAAATTAAAGTGTACTTATTCAACCGGTAGTTTTATTTTTTGCGCACTTCAGTTAGTGTCAGAAGTGTGATTTCAAGTAAAAATTGCGAGTGATAATTGTGAAAATAGAAAATTCTAGTACGAACAAACGGAAAATTTTTGGAAAGCTTTATCGGGAAACAAGTGACAGCGAGGAAATTCTCGAGCGATATTTTGTGTTTGAAATCGCGTCACCGGTGGAGAATTTCTGAACAAATAGTGAGAATCCTTGTGATTTGTTTCCGCGGCGCGATATTGAGTGTGAAATTCTTGACGAACATTAGAAACATTTCTGTGTCGTGAAGTAGATGAAAATGCCGTGTTGACTGTGAAAGACTTGAAAGTATCGGAGCTGAGAGGCGAGCTCAGTAAACGGTGCTCAGTGCCGAAAACTATGATTTCCCAATCCAATAGAAGGTTGAGCAACAAATCGAACAGCAAACAGTTGCGGCTAGTTCCGAATGTTGGGACGCTCTGGCAGGATAACTAAAAAAGGAAATTGTGACGAAAATGGACCAGCAAAGTCAACAGGCGAGTGAACTTAAAGAGGATCTAAGCCAACAAAGTCTTCAAATGGTAAATAAAATGGATGCACTGGGTAAGCAGATCGAAGAACAGCTGGAAGCTAAACTTCAACATCAACGCACCATGCTAGAAGAGGAAATGAAACGACCAGCTCTCTTGAAGTAAAAATCAACAACAATAACGAAAAGATTTGCGAATGCTCTGGAAAAATCTGTGGATCACTTGTGAGGTAGAGCAGTTGAAAATGTGGTGAAAACGACGGAGAGAGAGAGAGAGCTAGAAAGCAAGAAGATACATACTGCAATGTTCAAAAAGTACCCGGTATTTCTCATTTAAAGGAACCGCACTTGAGATATTGTTAAAATTTTTTTTTCTAGGTTGGTGCATCTGTCTGTTAACATGTCACTTTTGAGTGCAATCTGTCAAATAGTTTGTGCGTAATAGCTTTGTAAACAAGTCATTGTTTGGTATATTCTGCAAATTTCGGTATTTTTTGCAGAAACAGTATCGCATTGCTGTCACTAAAGAAATGCTTTCTTGGGCCAAAATGTTATCGAAGGCACCATTGCTGGTGATGACACATGGGTCGGGCTATGAATATGACATCGAAACGAACCAACAATCATTGGAATGGCGCTTCTCAGACGAGCCAAAAACCAAAAAACTACGACAAAGTACATAATCAAGGTTTTGTTGAACGTTTTCTTTGGTTGCCGTGGTGTGGTCCACTCCGAATTTCTTCCGCCAGGCTAAATAGTAAATAAGGAGCATTATGTGAACGTACTGAAGCGTTTGAGAAACAATGCTCGTATCAAGAGTCCGGAATTGTGGAGAACCACTCGTGGTTTCTTCACCATGATAATACACCGGCTCACGCATCTCATCTTGTACGTGACGTTAATACCGGTCCGCGCCTCTTCATGGAAGCTCTAAAGCGCTGATCTGACCACCAATTGGATCTTCCACAGTTTTCCTTTGCTGTTTGAACAGCGTGGCGATCGTGTCTCATACCGTAAAGGTGATCTAAAACATCAACAGTTCTTTATAATAACGGATGTTTTTTTTTTTACGGCCGTCGAAAATAACTTAGGGGGTCACCCTTCAATGCGCGATGCACAGTTAAGTCGACACGGGTACGGGGAAAAAAGTGGATAGAGGAAAATTAGTAGGGAAACACAGGAGGGGAGATTTTGAAGTGAACGTTCGTTTTAAATTGCTGGAGGTTGTATCCTGTCGGAAAGAGATTGCCTGGTAATGAGTTCCACAACACTGTCGTCCAACACTGTCGTCCAACACTGTTCACTGTCGTCCAACACTGTTCACTGTCGTCCAACACTGTTCACTGTTCTCCACGGCAAGGGCTTCACGGTGTACTCGTGTGAGCGTGCAGCTTGGCGAGTATTTCGGGGGGCATTGAATGTAGGTGGTATAAGGGCTTTTAGTTCCTTGCTGCATTTACCATGGAAGTATCTATAGTAAATGCAGAGTGCACCGATATTTCGACGATGCTCGAGGGAGTCAATTGAGGCCGATATAGCTTCATCTCCAATTAATCGATATGCATATTTCTGGATACGGTCAAGAAGGGCCAGATGTGATTTTGGGGCCCCAGCCCAAACATGCGAGTTGTACTCCAGACGTGGTCGGATATAAGCCTTATAGATGGTAGCTAGTTCGGTGGCAGAGAAGTATTTCTTACACTTCCGCAGAATACCTAGACGTTTCGAAGCATCAAGAGCGACTTTGAAATGTGTTGACTCCAATCTAGGCGATTGTTAAATTTTACGCCTAGTAATGTAAAGTCTGCAGAAGGTGGAATCTGTACGCCATTTATGGACATATTAGTGACCGACGTCGGAACGTTATGTTTAAGAGATAGATGACAGGACTGCGTTTTTAAGGCATTAAACTCTACTCTGTTTTTCCTGCCCCATTCCAGGATTAAACTGAGGTCAGAGTTCAGTGATTGTATCGACTCATTACGACAAGAGGTCACCGATATCGGACGAGCGTCCGCCGTAGAGTCGAATTGGTAGGTGCTATCTAAAGTGCTGTCATCTGCGAAACAGTGAATAGGATTGTGTGTATACGACAGAAGGTCATTTATGAAGACTGAAGAAAGAGTGGGAGTTAAAAACAAGCCCTGAGGGACGCCGGAATCAATAGGAAAGGGTGCAGAAGTTACTCCGTCTAGTACGGTTCGAATAGAGCGCTCGGAGAAGAAACTCTCAATCCATTGAAGAAACGAAGTGTTAAATCAAAGGCCTTTAGCTTGGCTAAGAGGCATTTATGTCAAACTCTGTCAAACGCTTTGGCGGTGTCACGAACTTGACCTTCTCCAAATTTGTGGATGCAGGAATTTCACCGCTCAGACCCGAGCGAAATCCATATTGGCGATCATGAATGAGATTTTTATCCACAAGAAAGTTGACTATCCTGCGATTGACAGCAGTTTCCATTACCTTTGAAAGCACTGAGGTAATGGCTATGGGACGGTAATTGGCGGGGTTCGCTTTGCTTCCTTTCTTTGGAATTGGCTGAACATTCGCGACCTTCCAGATCCTAGGAAAGCACCCTGAAGAGTATGAAAGGTGGTAGAGATTACGAAGAGGTTTAGCTAGAGAGGAAGCGCAGTTTTTAAGGACAATGGGGGGATGCCATCAGGCTCAGCAGACTTGTGAATATTGAGCTCTTGCAGTATCCTGGAAATAACCCTAGTTCGAAAACGAAGAGGTGGCAGCGAGAAACCAGAGTCCGGTAAGTACGGAGGACTCTGGCTTGACTGTGAAAGCTTCGAGTTTCTAGCGAAGTTTGCTGCCAAGAGGTTTGCTTTTTCAACAGGATCAACAACGGTTCGGTCACCATCAAGAAGAGGAGGTGTTGAAGATGTGCTGAAATTCTGGTTGACCGATTTCACAAATGACCAGAAAGATCTTGAGTTTTTGGAATTGTCAATGATCTTGAGTCGGCGTTTCCGATCATGTTCGAATTTAGCTCGCTTTCATGTTTTATCGCAGGAATTTCTCGCCACCTTTAATGAGTCCTTGGTTTCTTGGTGTGTCAACAGAGGTGCAGGATTTGTTTTTTTTTTTTAATAAAACGAACAGTTCTTTGGATGTCTCTGAAATTTATTACATTACAAAGTGGACACATGGTGATTATGTATGGAACACAATATTTGTCAGACCTTCATCCTTTTGTTGAATATTCGATCACTCTTTTTTATAATCTACTCGAAAAGTACGACCCTCCGGCCTACAATCCGCACCAAACAGTCACTCGTTGTGAGTGCGTTGGCTTCTCCTGAATCACTTGCGAGTTTTCAGATTCTCAAATGTGGCAATTTTGCTTATTAACGTTGACCGCCAATGTGAAAATGAGCTTCGTAAGAAAGCACGATTTTTTTTTTTTGGAAAATCATCATTATTCATGTTTTCCAAGACCCAATCAGAGAACATACGGCGCTGCTAGTGGTCCGCCGGCTGCATTTCTTGAGTCGATTGGACCTTGAACGCATACAGAGCCAAATCTTTCGTCAATATTATCTGCTTTGTGGACGTGGAGAGGTCGAGTTCTTGGGCACGGTGACGAATTGAGGTGTTTAGGTCGTTTTTAACACTTTCCTTCACATTACGGCGATATTTTCGGCCGAACGTTAGGGGCGAAGTCGTTTCGGTGACTTCACATCTTGCACTGAGCTAATCTTTTGGAATTTTTTACTAGGTTGCGCACAAATGTCTCAGAAAGTACATGATTACGATCAAAACTTGCTCAAATTTGACGCATCGTAACTGCGAATTTTCGCAATAAAATTCAACGATTTCTATTTTTTCTTGCACTGTGTGCGAAGGGCTAACAACCCTTCCACAATAAATAATGAAAAATGTTAAGGAACATGAATATCAGGAGGCCAAGGTCCGATTTGGGCTGTAGCGCCATTGTAGTAGTAGTAGTGTAGCGTTCCATGGTAAATTTTCCGCATTTATATAAGACAAATGTCAACATTTGACAACAATCAAGCGACCAGCTGTCAGATAATATGCCTTTCCAACTCTACACCTCTTGTTGGTACAACCGATAGTAAAGAAAATGATGCAAAAACATTCATCCGCAGTTATTTCAATGGAAATATTTTCTTAAAATTCCACGCTCTTCCGAGATTTTCGGAGCGTCTCACCTATCCGACAAGTTTCGAGCCGTCACTTTCCTAGGCGCACTGTGACCACTATAGGATTTATTCTGCATTCCATCTTATTGACGTCACATCTTATAATCACATTACTTCCAAGATATCAGCTGTGTCGAGGAAGCGCAGTATCGCGTTAGGCGGAGAACGATGAAGTAATGAAGTCTGTTGCATAGTACATGATCCGCAGTTCTTCTTCCAGACAAAGCCTGAAGATTTCAGACTCAACTATGTTTAGTCTTTTCATTTGATTATTGAGGATACAGTGTACTTCGAAGAAATCAACTATCATTCTCAGCTTGTAGTTTAGACTGAGACGCCTAGACGGCAGTTTCTATGATGAGTTCTCCAGAATTCTGTTGGCATGCCTTTGCTCAGGGACGATTCGAGGTCTATTTCCTGTTTAGACCAGGTGCTGATTGCCAGTTTCATGCTACAAAGAATAGTATGGCTCTGGTCGTTTCAACCTATCCAACATTCCTGAGTGTCCTGGTACCCATCGGAGTATTAAGTGATTGTTTCACGCTATGCTTTTAGTAAGTGCATTTCCATACCAATTTCCACTCGATTTCCTATTGTATTTGATAATCGCGGGTTGTTTTTGTATCCTGTCCTTTCTTAGAATGGATATTTGATTTGCTAATCAATTTTCTCCCTAATTCCCTTTCATTTTCTGTGAATCTCTTTAAATAAAATAATTTAAATAGTTTAATTCTCCTTTTACCATGATTAAATAAATTATACCCTTGTAAATTTATATGATAAGCTTTTAATTATTTGTTTCCTATTTATATTTTAGAACGGGGCATTTCGAACGGACAATCAAATGAAAGTATCAGTTCGATGGACGAAGGACCTATTGCTCCGCCACGAAAGGTATTTTTACTATTTCGATAACATAAAAAAAAATTTATTTTCAAAGAAATCATTTCATTATTTTTTGGTATAATTTCATTTTTAAATCATAAATCCAAAAACAGTTGAAACTTCAGACTGTGTTCTGTTTTTCTTTGTTGGTGATGGTGATGCTATTAAAATTAAAAGTCGTTAATATTAAAAAAATGCGAAATTTTAATAATATACACTTGTCTAGCAGAATCTGCCAAAATACAAAATCTGATTTTTGATATCAACGATTTTAATATCATTTTTTATTTGCTTCGAAATTTCAAACAGAGAAATATTTATAATATTTCATCAGGTATTTTCTAATTATGTGAGATATTTTCATGACGGTAAAATATCGATTAAATATTTCACTATCGGCTTAAATTCAATTAATTATATACAATTGCGCGGACCGATATTCATACACATTGTTTCATTTCAATATCGAGATCATGCGTAAAAAATCAAAAAAATCAGAAACAGCAAACAATTCATTACATCAAAATTCAGCAATTTATTATGTTGTCTCAATCATCTTTACAGCGTAGGATAGCCAAGTTATTGATTTCTGCCAATCTTGAAAGGGTATTTATTAGCGTGATTGATTGATTTTTGTTGTCTGTTTCTTGCAAACATTTTCGGATAGCTTTATTTCTAACAGCAGACCAAGTGAACAAAAAAAAATCCGCTCCGTTTGTAACTAATATTAAATGTGTATAAGAAAAAAAAAAAACGTTCTTTGTATATAATTTGTGTTTGATTTTCTATAATATTTCTTTTTGCACTTAGTTAAAATAATACTAATAAGAAGAAAATCAATTTTAAGGTTCTAACACAATCGCCCGGCTCGAATTATGGTGACTATGAATCATGGAATGCCGATTTAGATTCATCTGGACCGTTAGATAGTTCGGTCGAATCAAATATACTTTTAGCCAGTGAATGCGGCCGACTGGATTCGAACGATTCACTAAAATCGAAAAGTTCTACAATTTATAATTATGTAAGATTGCTTGATGACATTAATGCTGACGGTACACTTAATAAGTTTTTGTTTTTCGATTCGTTTTTTTTTTAAGTCGGGCTATAGACGATGTCGTGCTTTATATGATTGTGCAGCCGATAACGATGACGAGTTGGAATTCAAAGAAGGTGAAATATTAATAGTGCTCAACGAGCGAACTGATGATGAAAATTGGATGGAAGGTGTAATCGAAGGCGACACATCACGCCACGGAATGTTTCCTGTTAGTTTTGTTCATATGCTTCCTGACTAATAACATAAATACGAACCTACCACATAACTTTATGCAACTTGTTAATAGTATTTTAGATATTGATAGAAGAAAAAAAAAATGAAATTACTGTTTGTAGATTTTACATTTCCTTTTTTTTTATTTTTTTTTATTTATTATTATTACATACATATATATTTTTTAAAACGTAAACATCTTGTATTATTTAAAAAAAAATACACAAAAATTGTGACGCTCAAAACCTATTTTACATTTATACATTCTTCATTGTTGATTATCTTTCTTGTTTGTTTGATCGTTTGTTTTTTTATTTCCGTTCTTAATCGTAAGTGATTTATTGTATATTTGTAAGACAAGAACAACAACTAAAATATAAAGAAAACAAAATATTAATGAAAAACAATAAGACAAAGTGACAGTTACAAAAAATAGAATTATTTATAATAAACAATAAAAAAAAAATATTTATGCTTGATATAAAATTGTAAAATATTATAAAACTCATGCGTGCGTAAAATGTAATCTAGAAACAAAATATTATAGAAAGAAATACAAAACAAAAAAAAAAACCTATATAGAATATAAAATAAAATCCTGCTGCCATATATTCCGAGATCTATACAAAAAAAAAAAAAAAATAAACAAAATTTAAATCTAATTAAATAATTCAGTGTTGTGAAATTAAACAAAATTATTATGAAAAAAATGAAATTAAACCAAAATTGTAGTTGTGAAAATATTAAAGTACGATGAATATTTATAAAATAATGTTGAGCTCTGAACGTTGACATAAAACACTGCACTGCTTTGTAGATGGGTTTGTTTTTTTTTTTCCTAAAAAAAAAGTAGTTGCATAATTAATGTGGTAAAAGTAAACCGAAAGATTTTTTTTTTAAATATTTGATAACTTCTCACTGATTATTTTTATTCTGTGCGTTGTACATGATGTAGCAATCATTTTTCATGTAGGTGTCCTTGTTTATATTCTATTTTACTTAAGGTATCTACGAAAAACGTTATGCTCGAAAGTTCATTAATTTTTAGTTTACCATTTGGAATTTTTTGGATTATTATTATTTTTTTTTCTTCGTCTTCAAATGGCGCTAATTTTTTTTATACAACTTTTTCGTGCCAATATAAATGAAGAATAATCCTGTTTTTTCGGCTCGGATCTTTGTTCTGTACAGCTTAAATCAAAAGCGTTTTACATCCTACCGATTTAAGCTATCAACATGCTTCATATGATCACAATCGATATTCTATTGTGTCAGTAAAAATATAACAGGACTACGATTGCGCGTAAATCTCAATCATGCAATACTCTAGATGAAATAGAAATTTAAGTCGACATGGGTATGGGGAAAAAAGTGGATACAAGAAAATTAGTATGGAAACACAGGAGGGGAGATTTTGAAGTGGCGGTGAACGTTGTTCTTAAATTGTTGGAGGTTGTATCCCGTCGGGAAGAGATTGCTTGGTAATGAATTCCACAACACTGACGTCCGAGCGATGAAGGATTGCCTAAATTTCACTGTTCTCCACGGCAAGGGCTTCACAGTGTACTCGTGTGAGCGTGCACCTTGGTGAGTATTTCGGGGGGCATTAAATAGAGGGGGTATTTATTTCCTTACTGCAATTACCATGGAAATATCTATAGTAAATGCAGAGTGCTCCCATATTTCGACGATGCTCGAGGGAGTCTATTGTGGCCGATATATCCTCATCTCCAATTAATCGCAATGTGTGTTTTTGAATACGGTCCAGTAAAGCTAGGTGTGATTTTGGGGCTCCAGCTCAAACATGCGAGTTATATTCAAGACGTGAGCGGATATAATCCTTATAGATGGTAGCTAGTTCGGAGGCAGAAAAACGATGGTTTCTTCAATGAAAAATTATGACAGATTTTTGAATTAGAAATTTCAACGCCTACTAAATTTTTACAGGATAAATTATGACTAAAATTTTGTCATGAAAAAATATTACAGTACATCAAAATGATACATATTACAGTACATATACTAAATCTTGAACATCCTCGGGGGCCCTGACAGACTGTGAGCTGTCAGCAATAGGTAAGGCGGCAACTCGGACTATGGGCCGTTTTAAGATTCCAGCTTCACGGTGACTACGCGGGTTCTTCCATCTAGACCGGGATGACATTGGATGATTCGGCCAAGAGCCTATTTCGATGGACGAGTGTGATCTTCCTTTAACACAACGACTTTACCTGGTTGCAGGTTGACTGTCTCCTGACACCATTTCGGACGATTTTGCAAGGAAGTAATATATGCTTCATGCCAGCGTCTCCAGAATCCTTGAGCAAGTTTTTGAATGAGCTTCCAGTTAGAAAGCATAGTTGTTGGAGAGATTTGTGGTTCAGGTATAGCGGTGTAAGGCTGCCTAATCAAAAAATGAGCCGGTCGGTGTAAGAGTTTCGAAATCAGCATCTGAGACAGCAAACAGAGGTCTAGAGTTTAACAGTGCCTCAATTTGCGTAAGCATGGTGTACATTTCCTCAAATGACGCGCTTTAAATGAAATTTAATGCTCTGGACATTAGATTCCCAAAGACCTCCAAAATGTGGAGGGAGGAATGAAATGCCATTCTATTCCATCATTGGCAAGAATTTCTGCTACAGTCCTGTTATAGGTTTCCGATAATACCAGTTTATGCATATCTGACAGAATTCGAGATGCACCCTTAAAATTAGATCCATTGTCGCTGAATATATCAGTACATTTGCCACGTCGAGCGACAAACCAGCATAATGCAGCCAAAAATGCATTAGTTGTTAAATCTGATACCAACTCAATGTGTATTGCCTTAGTGGTGAAACACACGAATAAAGCAATGTATCCACGAACGAATTTCAGGTTTCTTCCACGAGCAAGGCGAAGAGTTATAGGACCAGCATAATCGCAACCAGTACGTGAAAATGGTCTAGCATAAGTAATTCTTTCCTGAGGTAATTGACCCATTATCTGCTGCGAAGTTGCCTTTATTTGTCTAAAGCAAGGAATGCAGTTGAAGACAATATTTCGAACTACTTTGATCCAAAACTCTTGCCTCAAAATGGTGAAAAGATGTTCAACACCTACGTGCAAGTTTTTCTGGTGTGTATAGATCACGAGAAGTTGAGTGACCCGATGATTTTTTGGAAGAATGATTGGGTGTTTGGTGTTATACGTGACGAATGATTGGTCAATGCGACCTCCAACAGGCATTAGTTGATTGGTGTCCAATATTGGCGTAAGCTTCAAAAGGTTGCTCTCGTTTGGTCTGGCTCGTCCAGACAATAGAGCGTAATACTCCGCTGGGAAAGATGATTGTTGACAAAATCTAAAACAGACGAATTTTGATTCTGTTAATTCAAAAGTTTGGACTGAAAATAAATGTGTGTAAAACCAAGTACATGCACATGGGTTCGAACGCAAGCACACCGATTGTTCTTAACGGACAGGATGTGGAAGAGGTGCAAGATTTTTGCCATCTTGGAAGCATTGTCAGCATGGACGGCGGAGCCGAAAAGGATGTTGAGGCTCGGCTAAATAAAGCTCGTCAGGCCTTCGGTATCCTTTCCCCTTTCCCCTTTCTGGAGGTTAAGAGAGATCTCCCTTCGCACGAAGCTGCGAGTTTTTGACGCATGCGTAAAATCTGTGTTGTTGTATGGTTGTACTACGTGGAAAGTGACCGTTCGACTTACCAAGAAACTACAGACTTTCGTAAACCAATGCCTCCGGCGCATTTTAGGAATATTCTGGCCAGAAGTGATCTCCAACGACGAACTTTGGAGTACAACTGGCCAGACTAAAATAGGTATTGAGATTCAACGGCGGAAGTGGCAGTGGATCGGTCATACTTTGAGGAAACCAGAGCAAAATATCGCAAAACAGGCTCTGGATTATAATCCTCAAGGAAGACGTCGGGTTGGTCGACCATGTAACACATGGAAGCGAGCAGTTGAGCAGGAGGCCAGAGGAATAAACAAGTCCTGGCAACAGCTTAAGGCCGATGCTCAGGATCGCGCCTTGTGGAAGAGAGTTGTTTCTGTCCTATGCCACTATAGGCGGTCTTAACAGGAATTTGATTGATTGATTGATTCATTAAAAAGTTTGTAAAGTGACTGAAATCCTTGTTTTATCTCGTAGACATCGAATGAAGCGTCTACAAAAAGCAACAATGCGAACTAATTTCATCCATGACGATATTCTATCTACCAGGGAAGATAGAAAATGAGGTTCCAAGTGCGTTGTCATGGTTTGAACATCATTTGTTGAGTCCATTGCATTTTTTCGACATTGCTTGACAGCTCGAGTCTCATCGTTTGAGAGAGATGTCTTTTCGAAGGAAGCTGGAGAAGAAACTGAATTCAACCATTGTGGCCCTTGCCACCATGTATTTGCAGCAAGTAGAGCTGACGGCTTGAGTCCGCGAGACTCGAAGTCAGCTGGATTATTCTTAGGAGAAACATGACCCCAACATGGCCTTGGGAGAGTTTCTAGAATTTCGGTGGTTCTGTTAGCTAAGAAGGTTTTGAGAGTTCTAGGTTGATGTGATAGCCACGATAGTACTATTTTCGAATCTGTCCAAGCAAAAATCTTTCGGTTGGCAATCTGCAATGATAATTTACCGAGAAAGTAACATGGCAGCGCAAAGTTCTAGTTTCGGAATTGAAATTTGTTTTAAAGGTGTTACTTTAGTTCTAGCTGCAACGAGCACGGTAATACAATGTTCTAACCCGACACTGCGACAATAAATCACGGCGGCATATGCCTTTTCAGAAGAGTCACAAAATCTATGATACTCATACTCCACTGACACAATTAATTTACGCGGAACGCGCACTTCGTTGAGTAATGAAAATTGATTGCGAATATTAAACCATTGCGCGGACACGTTATGGGGGCCCTCGTCATCCCAGTCGACCTTGAGCAACCAAAGCTCTTGAAAGAGTATTTTTTAGCCGAATTGTAAGCGGTGCTAAAAACCCAAGAGGATCAAAAATCCGTGAGGCCTCTGAGAGAAATTGCCGTTTCGTGCATGAGTGTGATTCGGAATAGAAATCTGAAATAAGAAATGGTCTGACGCAGGTTTTCATCGCAGTCCTAACACTTTCGTCGAATTCGTTTCGAAGTCCAACTCAGTACATCCAACACTTCCGATGGGAAGAGTATTTATTAAACTCTTACAATTGGAATTCCATTTTCGAAAATTGAATCCC
The DNA here is from genome assembly GCA_963669355.1 of Chorisops tibialis. NCBI lineage: Eukaryota > Metazoa > Arthropoda > Insecta > Diptera > Stratiomyidae > Chorisops > Chorisops tibialis. The sequence goes on from OY770262.1 coordinate 185,028,133, forward strand.
CCTTTCGCCAGCATGTTTATTAATTGTTCAGCGATTCGTATCGTTTTCTGTACAGAGTCAGCCCCGGAAAGTACGTCATCAACGTAGAAGTCCTTTTCAATAATGGCGGCAGCTTCAGGGAACTCCACTTTATAATCCTGTGCAAGTTGTATTAACGTTCTGACAGCAAGAAAAGGAGCAGATGATCTGCCATACGCAACAGTCTTTAGGCGATAGTTCAAAAATGTTGTAAACTTCGGAAACTCGATCTTTTCCACCTCAGCCCATTTTCGTTTGGTTTCATCATCAAGTTTATCGAGGAGAATATGAATTAACCACACATCCCGATTTTCCGCGAACGGGTCTAACGCGCGAAGAACCCCTTATAACTTCGTCCGCGGTATCTGTTAATTTACGCAAGTTATTGGCTGTGCCAACTGCCGATTTCGGAATCGAAAGAAATCGTTTCACTAGAGAGTTCGCAATAGGATTCGAAAATAGTACTATCGTGGCTATCACATCAACCTAGAACTCTCAAAACCTTTTTAGCTAACAGAACCACCGAAATTCTAGAAATTCTCCCAAGGTCATGTTGGGGTCATGTTTCTCCTAAGAATAATCCAGCTGACTTCAAGTTAAATGTTTTAACAAATTTAACGCCTCATCACACAAGAAACTTTTTAAATACTTTTTAAATAGGTAATGAAATCTTTGACAATTAATCAGCTTTTTATTATCATGCACGGAGCTAACGAATAGATCACGAAAGGCTACCCATTCACTTAATTCACCGGTAAATTGTCGGTAAACGATTATCAAAGTTATCCGATAAATGATTTGTCAGCGTGGCGTGGCTATCGGTTAACAGTTTCAACTCATCAATGCCATTTGGTTGAGATTCACGATAATTTTTACGTAAAATTTTGATAAATTCCGAAATTTTCGATTTGCACAAATAATACTTTTTCTCAAATTCTACACAATCCGAGTCATCTACAAAGTCAGCAGGATCGGGTGCTCCTTGCATGAGCTCGTCATGAATCAATTGGTATGCCGACCAATTTTCTTCAAGTTTCACGCCCCGTAACGTGAGATCATCGGTTGTATGATTTGCCGCATTAGCATCGAGGTAATTTAAAAATCGCGTTACTAACGCTTTTACATTTCCGCGTTTTGCACGTAACACCTCCATTTTGCTTAAAGCGAAAATTATGAACTTTCTGCACACGATTTATTTTATTCACGAGATGACCACAGATTACAAAGCAACGAATACATAACAAATTATCCGGCTGGGACGGACCAAAATGATGTTGATGATGATTTTGGATTAATATAATTCAGATAAAGATGACAAAAAACTTATGGTGATGAGGATTTCAAATAAAACACAATGTGACACGCTCAATGATTGTTTCTTCAATGAAAAATTATGACAGATTTTTGAATTAGAAATTTCAACGCCTACTAAGTTTTTACAGGATAAATTATAACTAAAATTTTGTCATGAAAAAATATTACAGTACATTAAAATGATACATATTACAGTACATTTACTAAATCTTGAGCATGTTTACCGGTACAATAAACTCTTTCCTATTTCATCTAGAGTATCATATGACTGGGCTTTACGCCCAATCATAATTCTATTATGTTTTTATATCACGTTCGTGATTCCTGAGTGCTCTCAACATTAATAGTGCAGCTGACGAGAGAGGTTTTAGTAATATTTATAATATATTGCTTAAGTGTAATAAACCAATATATTTAAAAAATAGTTGCTTCCCCTAGCTATGAAGTCACGCGACGCTCCTGGTGGGAGACAGTTTGAGAGAAAAGAGGACTTAGTCAATGCAATTGAAGGCGTCTGGGGACAAGTAACATTAAGCTTGTTCGAGTCACTGTACAGCTTCTTGTCTAAAACACTATTTACGATTATTTTAAATGAAGGAGATATTAAAAATTAAATTAAATTAATAAACAATAATAAGAAATTGTTTTGTTTCACTAACTTGTTTATTTGATTCAATTTCTATGGGGTATCACGCTTTCAGTAATGTCCGCAATCAAGTGGAACAAAAAATTGCGCATATTTTATGACTCAGCTAAGTCGACGTAACACAGAGTAAGGAATCTTTGGATGATATTAATAAACACAGGGTATTTTCGCGATAAAATATCCTTTAAATCTGTATGCATACATTTTCATTATTACAGATTAGACCAGCGGGAACAATGAGAATCTTTCAGAAAAGTTGTGTGTGCAATCAAGTGACGCACAGTGTATATGCGACGAATGAACAAATCTTTTACTGGCTGAAACTGTGTGTAAAACCACTTTCTTCAAATTAAATTTTCATAATAATTCTTAAGATCTATCAACATGAAAAAAAAAACATACAGGGCTACGATTGCGCGTAAAGCGCAATCTTACGATACTCTAGATGAAATAGAATTTTTTGTGATTCCAAAAAATGTTGTATGGGAAGTGTTAGAAGGGATAATAGCATTGAACTAATTTTTTCCCCATCATGCTAAAGTAGCTACCAAAATGTTTTGAACAAAATGCTTACTCCAAAAATTGAATGGGAACTGAGAAAATTAGTGAGTTAGATTTAGTGAAAATGTGCAGTTTGTATGGAAGGTGGTAGAAAGAGTGGGGGAATTCTAGTGATTTTTCAGAAATAACTAGGAATATTATAAAATTGACATCCCTTAAATTTCAGACTAGTGCCATTCATACTTTTCAAGAAAATCGATTTTTTGTAAAGTTGTGAAACTGTATCATATTGTATGGGAGGGGGTAGAAGGGGTGAAGCTAATCGTCTAATTTTTTTTGGTCTTACTAAGAATTTTAAATAAAGACATGGTGCACAATTTCAGCCCGCTAAATTTTATACACACTGAATAAATTGACTTATAGTAATTCATGACAAGTACAGTTTGTATGGGAGGTAGTAGAAAGAGGGGGTGGACACGCATAATTTTTATACGGTAGATTGATATTATAAGAAAAGTAATATATTCCAAATTTCAGGCCAAAAGCTTTTATACTTTTCGAGCAAATCCGTTAATTGTCAAATTGCGCAATTGTGTCATTTTGTATGGGAGGGGGTAGAAGGGGTGGAGCGATTTGGCCCGTTCACGAACTTGACCTTACTTTTTTGTCAAAAACGTTTGAACTTTCTAGCTCAGCGCGTTCTCAAGCTAGAGAGCGAATAGACGGACGGACGGACAGAAGGACATCCAGTTTTGAGATTTCTGAGTGATAATATTAACTTCTGTATCATTCATTTTTTTCTCCAAGCCTTATTTCTTGGCGTTACAAACCTTAGAGCAAACTTATAATACTCTCAGATTCCATCTAGAGTATAAAAATGTTAATTGCTGATAAAATTTGTGACAAAATTATCCAAGTAGTGGGCGGTTTTCGATATCTGGATCGACATTTTAGAAGCTATAGTTGTGGCATTTTGGCCGAGCGAATTTCAACAAAAATAAAATATTGACGATTAATGAAATTAAATTAAATTTGTGACAAACATACGTACTTTATCGTTAAATTTCTGGCAAATTTGTGACACCACATTTGACGACATTGTTGTGACGTGACAGAAATACCATGTTTTCATCTATATTCATTTCAATAGTGGGGATGGAATAAATCTTTATGTGTGTGTATTAACAAGTGAGACGCATGTGTGAACAACCGTTTAATGCGCTATTTCTAATTATGAGTAATGTCCCACAACAAAAATATTATAAAAACATAACAGGGCTACGATTGCGCATAAAGCGCAATCTTACGGTACTCTAGATGTCATCCCAAGAAATTTTGGATGGGGAGTGTTAGAAGGGATGATAGCATTGAACTAATTTTTTCCCCATCATGCTAAAGTAGCTATAAAAATGTTTTATACAAAATGCTTACTCCAAAAATTGAATGAGAACTGAGAAAATTAGTGAGTTAGATTTAATAAAAATGTCCAGTTTGTATGGGAGGTGGTAGAATGAGTAGGGGGATTTTAGTGATTTTTTCAGAAATAATTAGGAATATTACAAAATTGGCATCCCTTAAATTTCAGACTAGTGCCATTCATACTTTCAAGAAAATCGATTTTTTGTGAAGTTGTGAAACTGTGTCATTGTATGGGAGGGGGTTGAAACAGTGAAGCTAATTAAATATTTTTTTCTGATCTTAGTGATAATACTAATTAAGTATTTATTACAAAATATGAGCTCGATAAATGTTATATGGTCTGAGAAAATCGTCTTAGAGCATTTCATGAAAAATTGTAGTTTGTATGGGAGGGGGTGGAAGGAGAGGGAGGAGGCAGATAATTTTTCTACTCAAGATTTACATCATTATGAAAGTAATATATCCCAAAACTCAGACTAGTAGCTTTTATACTTTTCGAGTAAATCCATTAATTGTCAAATTCCGAAATTGTGTCATTTTGTATGGGAGGGGGTAGAAGGGGTGAAGCTAATCGTCTAATTTTTTTGGTCTTACTAACAATTTTAAATAAATATTTGTTGCGCAATTTCAGCCCGCTAGATTTTATACGCACTGAGTAAATTGGCTTAGAGTAATTCATGACAAGTACAGTTTGTATGGGAGGTGGTAGAAGGAGATAATTTTTATACGGTAGAGTGACATTTCAAATTTCAGGCCAATAGCTTTTATATTTTTCGAGCAAATCCGTTTAATGTCAAATTGCGTAATTCTGTCATTTTGTATGGGAGGGGGTAGAAGGGGTGGAGCGATTTGCCCCGTTCAGGAACTTGACCTTACTTTTTTGTCAAAAACGATGTGTACTAAATTTGAACCATCTAGCTCCACGCGTTCTCAAGCTAGAGAGCGCACAGACGGAAGGACGGACATCCGTTTTTGAGATTTTTGAGTGATAATATTAACTTCTGTATCATTCATTTTTTTCTCCGAGCCTTATTTCTTAGCGTTACAAACTTTAGAGCAAACTTATAATACTCTCAGATTTCATCTAGAGTATAAACAAATATTAATTAAAATTTTGTGTTTTGTTGGTATTTAACAAATTTGGAATTTTTTAACTGTTCTGTAGATCAATCTTAAGAGTCACGATCTAGGCTTGAATCGTTGCATTACAGCATCAAACATTAAATGCTTAGCTCTGATATTTCTTTAAGTTTAAATTGCAGCCATTATGCTAAATGCTTAAATATGAATCTTACAAAATATTTCCTTATCGTTATTTTCAATTTTCGAACAGTAACAAAAAGTATTAAAAAAAAATTATTAAAGTTATTAAATAAAATCAAAATTAGAAATAATAATATGAAACAAAAATCTATAGATAGCTCAGAAAACACACTGAAGATGTACAACTCGTAAATAGAATAAAAATAGTAAAACAAAAAGAAAATTAGAAATATGTCTCGTTACTACAAATTTAAAAAACAAACAAACACAATTTAGAAACATTTATATCTGCTGTGAAATGTTTTTTTCTTTTTTAATTCATTTAGAATATAAAAGGTCCAAAACGCATAATATGACAGATAATCAAATCAAAAACGATGTTAGTTATATATACGAGAATGTGTTGAAAATGGATATCAAGAAATAAAATAAAAATTATATTAATGTCGTTACAATTCCTATATGTATATTAAAAGCAAAAAAAAAAAGTTCAGAGAAAATACATATATATATATATATTAGAAAAAATTATTTCATGAACTTCTCTCCTCTTAACTGAAATTATTAAATCTCGATTCGACAAAGTAAAAAACGAAAATCTTTATAAATAAAACATTGTAGTATTAAATCGTACTAAACTAAAATCAAAAGAAAAAACAACAATTTTACTAAATTTCGCATTCATTTTTATTCGATCTTTGAATTTTCACAATTCCGTTTTATAAACAATTACGATGAATGCAAAAAAGAAAAATATAATTCTTTCTTAGGCCAAAGATCTTGATTATTTTTTTAATAAAAATATATTTGTAATTTTTTATCACTGGACGACAATTGAGTAAGATTTTTTGGATATCTACAAAGTCTTATAACGCGTACATTTACATCATAAATATTTAAAAAAAAATAAGTCGATTTTTAGTTTTTTTCATTCTTCATTTATTTTTCAAATATTTACAATTTTATAAGCAGAAATGATACCGAGTATGTGTAAATAAATTATGTTACTATAGAAATACGATGAGTTTTGAATTTATGTCGTATGTGAAAATAAAATTCAATCTCTAAAATATCGTTCTGCATCAAGCCAGCCTCCTATTTCATAAACAATATAAACACAGCAAATATAAACTTTAACGTTCCAAGTAAAAAGTCTTCATAACATGTTTCTCACCGCTGAAATTCTTCTCGTGTAAACTATCTTTACAGCAAATAGCACCATTTCTGGACAGTGAAGGACTTCTCAGATTAGGAGGAAGACTGGAAAAATCAACATTGTCCTACAATGAAAAAATATCCATTGATTCGCGATCTGAAGCGGTTGAAGATATAGCCAGGGATCAGTGATACTTTGTGCGTTCTTTCTGTTGATCGGGTGCACCTGTTCACATATGTATGCTGCATTCAATAAAGCTGAGCATTTTTGTAAATCTAATTGGCTCATAGGGTAGAAGGAGTCCCTATGAAGATTGACGGCAAAGAACTTGTCAGCAGGCTCAATTAGAACTAGTTTGATTCCATGTGTAGTGGGCGCAGGATGAAGTTTGAATAGCTGGTATATTTCATGACTCAACAGAGGAATATGCAGTTTAAATGTGAGTGTGTTATTTAGTAATCGACTCTCATGTATCATTATTTGGTACAGCGTTCTTAAAGTTTTATGTTCTCTTTCGCCAGGAATTTGTAATGTTGATGGAATATGTCGTCGTATAAATTGTATTTGTTCTAATAGTTGATCTGGTGATATAAGTAATGGGCTGATTTTGTTAGTAGTTACAATCAGTTCCATAAGTTTCTGTTGCTGTTTTTCAAATTTCGACATGATAAGAGTGAGGTATCCTGTCAAGAGTGCAAACGCTTGCCTTGTGTTTTCACCCTTAATTTCTTCTGATAGTACTTGCTCGTTGTATTTTATATGCTCTTGAAATGTTTGAAATTGTTTTTCTATATCATGTATTGATTTACGAAATATATTCATTCTTCCATCTAGTATGGAAGTTTGATTTTGAGCTAATTCAAATAAAGTGTTTTCGTTGTCCTTGATTTTGTGAAGCTCTCTTTCTATGTATTCGGCGTATTCGTTATCCAGTACCCCGAATAAGCTGTTTTGTAGATGTCCAATAATATCTAGAGGTGATCTGACCATTCTTTTACGGGCAATAGTATCCCGATGATGTATTAGTACGTCATTATTTAGAAAATCGTCGTACATGTGAATAAATTCTTTAAGTGTTGATTCACTGTAATAACGGAGAGTAATTGTTTGTTGGCAATATGATGTTAGTTTATCCATGCATGTTTTGAAGCCTTTTGATTCGTCATAGTATCCAGTAAGATTATAATATATAATAGTTGTCCATTTGTTGTTTACTATGTGCATAGTTTTGATGTCTTCGAAATACAGCCCAGGATTATCTATAAAGGCTTGTACCTCTACGGTAGTTGGCTCAGCATTTTCAGCTTTATCAATCGTTTATATTGTTGCGAGCTAGGGGATCGCTGGATTTCAATGAAAACTCAATTCGTTTTAAAATATACGGATAATTTATTTATTGCACTTTATACACAATTTCCCGATCACTTCACTAAATTCGCTCTAAAAACTTAATTCGCACAACCCAGGAACACTGGCGATCTATCACTTTTACTTACTTACACCGATAGGTGTTTTCCATGAAACTGTCACTGAGTAACTGGATTCCTTGTCGTGAGCTCTGGCTATTTATAATGGGTTTATCCGAGTCTCGAACCTTCTCTGGTGTATGTTTTTCTGCTGGGTCTGGACTATTCTGGAAGTTACTAGATGGCGTCGGGTGTCATTGTTTGTGTCTTTGAGAAATTACTAGAAGCCCTCTACATGTTGGAAGAATATTCTAAATAGTTCTGGCAGATTTGAGAGAGATCATTGCCAGATCTATAACATTACCCTCTCCTTAGTCCCTGTTCGTCCCGAACAGAGTCGTTCACTTCCGCAATGGCACCGTGGTACTTTGTTAGTCGGTCGAGATGTACCACTTTCATTTTTGTACGGGGTTTTTGATGTAATTGAATCCGATAGACGACATCGTTTAACCGGTTAATGATCTGGTAAGGGCCTTCCGAGTTGCGCTGTAGTTTCGGCGATCTGCCCTTCTGTCGTTTGGGATTGTATAGCCAAACTAAATCACCCTCTTGGAATCCTGATGAATTCGCCCGTTGATCATACCTCGTCTTCATGCGGTCGGTCGCCAAATCAATTTTATCTCTGACCAGGTTATAAATTGTGTTTAGTCGACATCGAAGATCCGAGACGTAATCTTTGGCATTCGTTGGTTGGTCTGGTGGCACTCCAAACATTAATTCCGCAGGGACTCGAATATTCCTTCCGAAAATGACTCGGGACGGGGTTTCTCCTGTTGTTGAATGCACCGATGTTCTGTAGGCCATTAAAAATAGAGGGATGTGCTGATCCCAGTCCTGTTGCCTCTCGCTGACGAGTTTGGATAGGTTTGAGTTCAATGTCCTATTGAAACGTTCCACCATTCCATCGGACTGTGGATGTAATGGAGTTGTCCTGGTTTTGTTTATTCCCAGCATTTGGCACACGTGTTTGAATATTTGAGATTCAAAATTGCGCCCTTGATCGGAGTGTAGTTCACGTGGAGCTCCAAATCTGCTCACCCAGTTGGTAACAATTTGTTCGGCGACGGTTACTGCTTCTTGGTTTGGAATTGCGTAGGCTTCAGGCCACTTGCTGAAATAATCAATGACCACTAGAATGTAGCGATTACCATTTTCTGATTCCGGAAATGGTCCAGCAATATCCACAGCAATTCTCTCAAATGGGACTCCCACGTTGTATTGTTGCATTTCTCCCCTGGATCTGCGGTGTGGGCCCTGACTTGATGCACACGTAGTACATTTACGGCACCAATTTTCGACATCATCTCGGAGATGGATCCAATAGAACCTTTCTCGTATCTTTGCCAAGGTTCTATTTACACCCAAATGCCCACCGGAGGTACCTCCATGATATTCCTTCAAAACCTCCTCGACTTTACAATGCGGGACGATGGTTTGCATGTGATACGACTTTCCGTCAGCGTTTTCCCATTTCCGTTTTAATAATCCGCCGTCTAGGTGAAGGGAGTTCCATTGTGCCCAATAACACTTCAGGGTTTCGCTGAATTGTGAGATGTCTTTCCACTCAGGCCGTTTCATTTCGTCCTTCCATGCCATGATCGGTGAAATATCTGGATCTTTACGTTAAGCATCTTCCAGTTCTTGCTGTTTCCATCCATCCTTTGGTTCGGTCGTTGTCCTCTGAATGGTTTCTCCGGCTTCTTTTCCTTCTATACGGTGACAATGCTTGCAGTTCGGTGGACAAGCACGACGTGAAAGCGCATCAGCATTACCGTGGATTCTTCCTCTTCGATGAACAATTTCAAAATCGTAGGATTCGAGCCTTTCAATCCATCGGGCTACTTGGCCTTCGGGGTTCTTAAACTGAAGTAGCCATTTAAGCGATGCGTGATCCGTTCGAAGAAGGAACTTTTGACCATAGAGATATTTGTGAAAATGTTTCGTTGCTTCTACAATGGCTAATAGCTCTCGGCGAGTTACGCAATAGTTCCTTTCTGCTTTTGAGAGTACTCGGCTGTAGTATGATAGCACTCTCTCCTGCCCGTCGATCTCCTGTGATAGCACTGCTCCGATACCGACATTGCTGGCGTCAGTATCTATGATGAAACCGTAACCTGGTTTTGGGTACGCCAGAACTGGGGAGTCGCAGAGTTGGTCTTTTATTTTCTCAAATGCTTCCTGGCACTGTTGACTCCATGTAAATGACTTTCCTTTTTCCGTTAACTGATGCAGACATTTCGCCGTGTTGGCAAAGTCTTTTACGAATCGACGGTAATATGTCGCTAAGCCTAGGAAGCTGCGCAACTGGTGTTTATCACTCGGAGTAGGCCAGTTTTTCACCGCCAGTATCTTCTCCGGATCCGTCTTTACGCCATCAGCTGAAACGATGTGACCTAAGTACTTGACTTCTGCACTAAATAAAGTGCACTTTTTCGGACTCAGTTTTAATTTTGCCGCTCGTAGTCGCTGGAAGACTTCCTGCAGATTTTTTAGGTGTTCCTTGAATGTTCTGCCGATAACGATCACATCATCCAGGTAAACGAGACAAGTTTTCCAACTCAGGCCACGCAAAACGAATTCCATTAGTCTTTCAAACGTAGCTGGAGCATTGCACAGGCCAAATGGCATTACGATGAACTGCCACAGTCCACTGCCGACAGAGAATGCTGTCTTCTCTCTATCTTTTTCATCTATCTCCACCTGCCAGTAACCACTTTTCAGATCCAACGTTGAGAACCATTTAGCATCAGTCAGGGTGTCCATGATATCGTCGATTCTAGGTAGTGGATAGCTATCCTTTTTCGTAACATCATTCAGTCGCCTGTAGTCCACACAAAAACGGGTACTGCCGTCCTTCTTCTTTACCAGCACTACTGGCGATATCCACGGGCTCTTTGATTCTTCGATGATTCCCTGATGCTCCATAGTTTTGACCATTGAATTGACTTCTCCTTGTTTCGCTAATGGTACTCTTCTTGGAGGTTAACGTATCGGTGTAGCACCTCCGGTATCTATACGATGTTTCACTAAGTTTGTTCTGCCATAGTCGTCATCACCGGTGGAAAAGACGTCGCTAAATCCTTCGATTAGATCTACGGCTTGCTTGTGTTGTTCTCCTCTAAGGTTGCTTGACTGAAGAAGTATTGATGTTACATTGTCCTTCCTTCTTGGCTTATTTTTAGAGGGTACGTCATGTGGTTCTGCCTTGTCGATACTCGTCACCGCCGATATTGGTTCACAGCTGCCAATTACATCTCCTTTCTTTACGCTGGTAGTGCTGTCCGCAACGTTCAGGACTCTTATTGGTACCATCATTCTCTCATTCCTTTTTACGAGCGTTTTTCCTAGTATCAGACTTCGTAATGCAGGTGTCGTTTCCGGTTCTATGAGGTAGAATCGGTGGTTCCCGGGATCACCATCGAGCTCTGCCCAAATAACATTCTCAGATGACTTTGGTATGTCCGCATCTTCGCATAATACAACTCGCAGCTTTGTTGTTTTGGAGGATGTTATTTCCATCGGGATTTCAATATTCCGCCACTTCATTATTCGTTGTCCTAAGTCCAGCTGGATACCGTGTGGTTTCAGAAAATCCATTCCAAGGATACACTCATCGGTAATGTCAGCTACCACGAATACATGCGAGAAGGTCAAATCCCCAAGCTGTATGTCACGAGCTATTTCTCCATGGACCGTTGTAGTTTCTCCTGTAGCAGTGCGAAGTGCGTACTTCTTGGTGTTGTGAAGCCAAGTACGATCTACGAGGTCAGATCTTAGCACTGACCGTGTTGCGCCTGTGTCGACTGTTATGATGCAGTTTAATTTGCCGACTCGACCACTCATACATAAGTCGTTTTCACAACGATGTAGTCGAGAAACTGCGATGATGGTTCCGGGGGCGTCGATTCTACCAGCCAACTTCTGCCCCATGAAGTTGGCCTTTACTCGTTTCCCGGACTGTCATTAGGCGAAGCGTGCTCTCGTGACGGTTCGCCCCTTCCTCCTCTTTGTTTAGCAGCGCAGCCGGAACAGTAGTTGATCGCTTTTCTGGGTTTGCGGCAGTCGCGTCTTAAGTGTCCTGCCTGTCCACAATTCCAGCATCGGGGAGCACCAGATCCTTCGCTCCGCTTGGTGTACTCGGCTTTCTGACACACACATTCTTCTACCATTTCTCGAACTCGATAGTTACTCCGCGAGCTTTGCTTGGCAGCTTCGAACGTCAGCCCATATACTAAGGCTTCGCCAATCGTTTTCTTACCTGCCAGTTTTAACGCCTGTTGCAGCTCTCTGTCCTGTACAGCATTGTTAAATGCGAAAACAGCTGTATCGTTTCGTTGCTCTGTTTGCGCATTAGGCAGCGATAATAGTGTGAGTCGTTCAATATCGCGTGCCAGCTCTTGAAGTGTTTCACCATTCTTTTGAGTTCGGTTGTAAAGTTGCGTTTTGTAGATCTCTCGCATGTGGTCACTGCTATAATGAAGATCCAATGTCTGGACTAAGGTTGAAAAGTCTTGTTGTTGCTCCTGCGGAATCGTTTGAAGAACCTCTGCTGGTGGACCTTTTAGCGCCAATATAAGAGCTGTTCCCCGTTCTAGATCATTCCAATGGTTGTTTCTTGCGGCGGCCTCAAATTGGGTCTTATAAATAGCCCACGGTGTTTGTCCATCGAAGATTGGAGCCTTGAGACCCTTGTGCGCAACATGTTCTGTCTTGATGACGCCAGTCGCCTTCACATTATCGAAGTCTCTTTTTAGGCGTTCGACTTCTTCTGCAATCCCGGATGTCTTTTCCGCAATTTGCTCTTCGAAGATTCGAAGTTTCTTCTCAACGTTTTCTTCTATGGCCTTACCCATGGTGTCTATTTTATTATTTTGCAGCTCCAATTTTTGGTTAAGGTCCTTTGAGGTCTGATCTAGTTTCTGATTAATGTCCGCAGATTGTTGCTCTAGTTTCTGATTAATGTCCGCTGATTGTTGCTCTAATTTCTGATTAATGTCCGCAGAATGTTGTTTAATGTCCACTGATTGTTGCTCTAATTTCTGATTAATGTTCGTTGTCACAGCTGATTGTTGATCCAATTTGTGCATCATTTGTTGCATTAACTGTGTCAGAGCATTCGATGCACCAGAACACTCCTCTGCACGAGTTTCCTCGATTTGGAACTCAAAACTATCTGCATCCTCACCCTCAGCCTCAAGTGTCTCGATCATACGGCTGACAAGTTCAGACTTGCTTCCTAGTGTAGATAACTCGCGTCTACTGAGCTCTTCCTTCAGCTCCGTTACTTTTAAGTCTTTTAAATAACGCGGCATTTTCACTACCGATTATTTTAAGTTTTTCCGCGATCCGAATTCACTTAAATTTTCTCCACTAATTAAAGTCACTGCTCACTAAAGCACTCGAGAATATTCGATTTCACAAAACTCTCACTGTCCGTTCGAGAATTTTAGTTCCGCGATTTTACTTCGCTAATTAAAGTCACTGTTCACTAGAGCACTCGAGAATATTCGATTTCACAAAATTCTCACTGTCCGTTCGAGAATTTTAGTTTCACTTTTCCGCTCTCACAAAATTATCCGTTCCGAGAATTTTTAATTTCACTCGTGATTTTTAACCCGAATTTATCCTTGAAATCCCACTCTTCTGACACCAATTGTTGCGAGCTAGGGGATCGCTGGATTTCAAAGAAAACTCAATTCGTTTTAAAATATACGGATAATTTATTTATTGCACTTTATACACAATTTCCCGATCACTTCACTAAATTCGCTCTAAAAACTTAATTCGCACAACCCAGGAACACTGGCGATCTATCACTTTCGCTTACTTACACCGATAGGTGTTTTCCATGAAACTGTCACTGAGTAACTGGATTCCTTGTCGTGAGCTCTGGCTATTTATAATGGGTTTATCCGAGTCTCGAACCTTCTCTGGTGTATGTTTTTCTGCTGGGTCTGGACTATTCTGGAAGTTACTAGATGGCGTCGGGTGTCATTGTTTGTGTCTTTGAGAAATTACTAGAAGCCCTCTACATGTTGGAAGAATATTCTAAATAGTTCTGGCAGATTTGAGAGAGATCATTGCCAGATCTATAACAATATACTCATGCCTAATGTAGGTATGCAGTGGCTTAGTATAAGAAGTGAAGTTAATATTATCGATGGTCTTCTAATGCATCTTCTTTTTATCTTTTCAGCATTTGGTCTTGGTGATATATTCGTTGGCCTAATTCGAATGGGTTTACTTCTTTTTATGTTCGAATTATTGACACTTGTGGTGGTACTGGGTGAAGCCGGAGCCGGAACCGCGGCAATAAATTTGAATGATTTTTTGTTGTTACGTCTATGGTATCTGTTTCTTCCATAGGTAGTTTACATATTCGACTTACAGGCCTTTTGTATTTTCCTGTTATTGTTTGAATAGTCACTACTCGTACTAATCCGTCGGTCCCAGGGTGAACTTCTATGATTCTAGCCATGGGCCATTTGGGTGGGGGTTTATTCTGTTCTTTCATGATTACCATGTCGCCAATCTCAAAGTTTCCGTGAGGGGTTTTCCATTTTGGGCGTTTCTGTAGCCTAGCTAGGTATTCCGTAGACCAAGCTTGCCAAAAATCTTGTTGTAGCTTATTTATTAACTTCCATCGTGAGAGACCGTGTACTGGTATCGACAGGTTCAGGTATTGTATTCAGGTTCGATCCAATTAGGAAGTGCCCTGGCGTTAGTATGATCAGGTCTTGTGGATCCGAACTCATTGGATATAAAGGCCTTGAATTCAAGCACGCTTCGATTTGGCACAACGTAGTTGCGAGCTCTTCGTACGTGAGGAGTGTTTCACCAATAATTCGTTTCAGATGATACTTGATTGATTTTACTCCTGCTTCCAACAGGCCACCAAAATGAGGTGCGGCTGGTGGTTTGAAATACCATTGGGTACCATTGTTGATGAGGTACGGTACGACTCCTTTATGCGCTTGTTGTACAGCAAGTTCAAACTGTTTGGTTATTTCATTGCGGGCTCCTATGAATGTCGTTCCTTTGTCGCTGAATAAAAAAAAAACAGTCCTCTTCTGGCCACAAAACGTTTGTTGTTAGAAAGGCTTGTGTTGTCAAGTCACTCACCACTTCAATATGTATACCCTTTGTAGCAAAGCATACAAAAACCGCGATATAGCCTTTGTATGACCTAGTGCCGCGACCTTTAGATATTCTTAAGCTAATCGGTCCAGCGTAATCGACTCCGGTGTTAGTGAAAGGTCTTGATGGAGTAACTTAATTTCAAATATCTGGCAAAGTTCATTCCGAATTTGTCACAAAAAACGGCACAGCTTCGTCATCTCACAAGAAACGATGTTGAATTCGAGTGGACGAACGCGCATGATTGTGAGCTGAGTGAAATATTGAGCATCATCTTATACAATCCAGTTCTGGCTGTATACGGTAAAACCAAACCGGTTGTTATCCAGACGGATGCGTCAAAAGATGGCCTTGGATGCGTTCTGATGCAAAACGGACAGCCAGTGGCTTATGCGTCTCGTACATTGAGCAAGAGCGAACAAAAATGGGCACAAATCGAAAAAGAACTTTTAGCAATCGTGTTCGCGTGTGAGCGATTTCATTATTATGTGTATGGTCGTGAATTCATGGTGGAAAGTGATCATAAACCACTTGAAACGTTAGTAAGGCGTGATATCGATGATGTTACCATTCGCTTGCAGCGAATGTTAATGTACTTACTCAAATATCCAAAAATGGACTGTGGAATACAAACCGGGCAAAGAAATGCTCGTAGCTGACTGTTTGTCGCGAGCACAGTTGACCAGGTTTGAAGAGGTCCTTGAACTTTCAAACATGATTCATACAATAACGCGAACAGCATGTCTATCGGAAGAAAATTACAAATTTTACTGTTCAATCATGGAACGCGATGAGAAATACAAACGAATTTGTGAATATGTTGAAAGTGGTTGGCCGTCATACCATCAATTGGACAACTTTGGTCAGAAATTTTACAAATACAAATCAGAACTACACTTTGAAAATGGTCTTCTGTTCCGTGACTGCAAACTGGTTCCAACAGAATTTCAAAACCGCATCACGAAATGGCTACATGCGCCACATCTAGGAATTGAAAAGACACTCGCACGTGCGAGAATGCATTATTATTGGCCGAATATGGACGAACAAATCAAGGAACTGGTCACTGCATGTAATATCTGTGAAAAATTCACACGTATTAATCAAAAAGAGATTCTGATGCAAGACGAAACGCTGGAATATTCTTTTCATATAGCTGGAATGGATATTTTTGAATATGCGGGATCAAATTTCATTTCGCTTATTGACGCATACTCGGGATTTATAATTGTGGAATATTTAAAAAACAAAACGGCAAGTTGACAAGTTAAGAAAACGGTTTGACTATTGTGGATATCCAACAAAGCTCAAGTGTGACAACAATCCATTTAACAGTGAGGCATTCGACAAACTCGCGGATGAATGCAATATTGTAATGCAGTATTCTAGTCCAAGATATCCGCAAAGTAATGGATTGGCTGAGAAGTGCGTCGCGATAGCAAAAAATATCTTGAAACGCTGCTATGAGGCAAACGAGACAAAGCAATATCAGTATCGCGTTCTTGAATATAATACAACTCCTGTTGCAAGCATGCAATTAGCACCTTGTCAATTATTTAGTGGACGATTACTCAAAACGAAAATCCCAGTATCGAAGTCGCTTTTGTGTAGAAATGATTTGAAGGAAAAAGAAATTCAAGAAAAGATTGAGCAAAAGAGAGAAAAGCAGAGGTATTACTTCAATCGAAACGCAAGAGCATTGCCGGAACTGAACATTGGTGATCTCATTATTTTTAAAAAAACAGGAAAAGAATGGTTCCACGGAACCATTGTTGGTCGAGTTAATGAACGATCATACATCATTAGGGATAGCTTTAATAGTCACTTCAGACGGAATCGACGGGTTATTGCTAGAACAAAGAACGATGTTTTCAACACTACTGATTTACTGTATGAAGACCATATTCAGGGTGGATCATTTACACCAGATGACAACATGAAAAAAATACAAATCGTTCCGCCACAGGGTCAAACTGTGATAACAGAAAAATGCAATGACTGTCAACTGTGTGAAGTAAATGAACCAGATTTCACAGTGGTTGTGGATAATAGCAAAAACGCGTCCGATAATTACAAAACCACTAGTAGTGATAGGTCAGGAGCGGAGTTTGAAGCAATTGAGACACCAATACCGATCGTTAATTGTCCTGTTGCTGATTTACCTTCTACCACAGAGAAAAGGACACGTTCGGGTCGTGTCGTTCGTGAGCCCAAGAGATATGGATGGTAGACGTGTTTGATCCGAGCTAGGGACTCATGTTTACTTAATTTTTTTTTTAAAAAAAAAAGCGTGTTTTAATATTGAGCAAAGCAACTAATGTTTTTTGTAACTAAGTAGCTTATACAATTTTTCATGTATACTGGAGTTGACAACTAGGAGGTTGAAAATAAATTAAATTAATTTCTACATTTTTCAATCGTTATTTTAATAATTATACATAATTATTACAGACATCAGTAGTGGGTATATGGCGGTTCTGGCTCACGGTAATGCAGTTCGTTTTCTCCTTGGCGACACTAGCGCCACGAGCGGAGGTGGCTAATAGCAATAATAATTAGTGGGGTGGGGTAATGCAGTTCGTTTTCTCCTTGGCGACACTAGCGCCTAGCAGTACCCCTAACTGACTCTTTTTTGAAATGTCAAGATTTATAAGAGTTTTATAAATTATGCCCCTAACTGACTCTTTTTTGAAATGTCAAGATTGATAAGAGTTTTATAAATTATGCCCCTAACTGACTCCTTTTTGAAATGCCAAGATTGATAAGAGTTTTATAAATTATGCCCCTAACTGACTTTTTTTTTGAAATGCCAAGATTGATAAGAGTTGTACGAATTATGATTCATATATGATGAAATTGATTTTTAAATTGATAGGAATGAACACGTGGGTTACATTTTTAGTTGGACTTTAAGAATGCTTTCGTTGTTTATATTGTGAAATAGGTTGTGCTCAGCATTTTAGTTTTATGAATTTGGTTTCATATGTGATGAAAATTGATAGATTGTGTGTATGGAGATTGTTATTGTTATTAATAGCGTGATATTTTTTTTTATGAAGTCATCATCGATTAGGAATAATTGTTCGAATTGTTTATGGTTTAGAGTATTCATATGATAGGTGTTTACATTTTTTCTGTATGGAATTTTTGGTTTACGAGTGAGATTGATATGAAAATTTCACCTCAATTCGCTAACATATATGATCATTTTTTGATAAACGAGTTCAAGCTCTTGCACATTACCTGCTTAGATACAACTTGGTACCCCTTTACCTGTAGATATTAATTTTAGAGTAGATTATTGGTTATTGGTTGTAAGAGATTATTGGTTATTAGTGAGTATATATATTGGTTAATGGAAGAGAGAGAGAGAGAGAGAGAGAGAGAGAGATGATGTATTGGTATTGATCCAGATAGGATGCTGGATAGGGGGATGTTGTATTAGTACAGATGGGGTATAGATTGTGGTGTATGTGTATATGTGTGTGTGTGTGTGTGTATGTGTGGAGATTGTTATTGTTATTAATAGCGTGGTATTATTTCATGACGTCATCATCAATTGGGGTTGCCATAATGTCAAAAAAAAAAAAAAAAAAATAAAAAAAAATAAAAAAAAAATAAAAAAAAAATAAAAAAAAAAATAAAAAAAAAATTAAAAAAAAATAAAAAAAAAAAATTATTATAAAAATATATATTTACAATAAAAAATTATAAATTACATTATTTTGCTTTTCTTTTTATTATTACACTTTTACTTAATATTATTCCACTGCTTCTTCACTTACGAACAGGAATAAACACGATCGTTTGTTATTGCAATTAGTTTTTTCTTGTGTGGTCAGCATATTTACGATTGTATGGAAAAAGATCCATTCTGCTTGTTTGTGTGTGGTCAGCATATTTTCGATGATGAAATTGATATTTACATTATCAGGAATAAACACGTTCGTTATCAATTGAAATTTAAGTTTGGTGGTTTTAGGTTTCATATAGGCTAAAGTTAGCGATTGAATTCTGTGTGAGTAAAAGTAGATAAGAATTTTTTTGTTATTATTATAGGTTGTTTATAAATAATTGTTTATAGTTTTGCGGTTCTTTGTTCTTATGGAAAAAGATATCCTTGCTGTGTGGTCAGCATATTTTAGATGATGAAATTGATATTTACATTAACAGGAATAAACACGTTCGTTCGGTTGTTTATGAATAATTGTTTATAGTTTTGTGGTTTTAGGTTTCATATATGCTAAAGTTAGCGATTGAATTCTGTGTGAGTAAAAGTAGATAAGAAATTTTTTGTTATGATAGGTTGTTTATAAATAATTGTTTATAGTTTTGCGGTTCTTTGTTCTTATGGAAAAAGATCCATTCTGCTTGTTTGTGTGTGGTCAGCATATTTCTGTATAAATAAGATTTTATTATAGATAAGAGTTTTAGTATAATTTCTTTTTATTATTACACTTTTACTTAATATTACTACTTCTGAAACATTATATTTTAAAAAACAATAAAAACCTAACTGAATAAAACTAAAAAAAATAAAAAAACAGATTTTTATTATTGTAGTAGATGATGATGATGATCCTAGGAATGTTCTTGAAAGCAGTAATAAAAGCTGTATAAAAAAAAATAAAAAATAAAAATAAAATAAAAAAAAAATAAAAAAAAATTTAAAAAAAATCATAAATTTACAGATTTGCATGACAATATTCCTATGCCTAATACTGATAAACCCGATTAATGGGCTATTTAACGTACACGAACTTACAGGATTTACGGAAATACAACTTACCAAAGTAGAAATAGTGACCAAAGCAAATATTATCATACACATAATTGACATTAAAGAAATTTTAGACGTAATAAACGAATTTTCAACCAATACAGCTAATTTTAACGGAGAACAGAAGAACTTACTTATTACAGAACTAAAACAATTGACAAACAAATTGTAAACTGATAAGAAATAATAATAATACGGAAATCATTTGATTTCTTTCAACGGCTTTCTAATAGGTTTAAGCTCTCGTTCACTTTTTTCCAGTACTGTTTTGTTCAGGATTTTTTTTGTTTCTTAGTTCATTGTAAGTCAACACTGGGCAAAAGTGCCCAGTATGAAAAATAAATATATCCAACCATATCAAATACAACAACAACAACTACAACACTAGAAAATACAAACAACCATACAACCACCTGCTACCAACTCGTAACCATATGATACCAACTTACCTTATTAAATTTTACTATAAGTTAAGAAATTAAAAGAGTTTTGTGTGTTGTTATACTTGTATACCAAATTCGGGTTAATATGCATATTTCAAGAAAAAAAAACAAACTGAATAATGGTTTTAAGCATATTTATTATCAAGATATTTTTTTAAATAAATAAACATAAGAAAATTACGATATGTATCGGTTATATTATATAGAATAGCTATTTTCTTTAACATTGAAACAGTTTTCAGAGAGTTTCAGCATTAACTCTACCGATTTTTAATTGCTTATATTTTTTACATATCGAGTTAGTAGACTTTATAACTTGTCTAAGAATATGTTTATCGGTCTACTTCTGCATTTTCCTTCTTACACAACAACAGATTAACAGATATCGTACACTTTGAAGAATTCTCTGAACTGGTTTTATATAGGTATGAAACTGCTTCTGTACTGCTTTGTACAGCTTTAATACTGCTTCTGTACTGCTTTGTACAGCTTTAATACTGCTCTGTTCAGCTTTAATACTGCTTTAATACTGCTTCTGTACTGCTTTGTACAGCTTTAATACTGCTTCTGTACTGCTTTAATACTGCTTTGTACAGCTTTAATACTGCTTTAATACTGCTTCTGTACTGCTTTGTACTGCTTTAATACTGCTTTGTACAGCTTTAATACTGCTTTGTACAGCTTTAATACTGCTTCTGTACTGCTTTAATACTGCTTTGTACAGCTTTAATACTGCTTTATACAGCTTTAATACTGCTTCTGTACTGCTTTAATACTGCTTTGTACTGCTTTGTACAGCTTTAATACTGCTTTGTACAGCTTTAATACTGCTTTAATACTGCTTTGTACAGCTTTAATACTGCTTCTGTACTGAGGTGTACTGCTTTATACAGCTTTATTACTGCTTTCAGTTTTTTTAAATATAGTTTTTCAAACTTTTTTCTCATATTACTGAATCAAAGTCTTCATATTGATTATATATAGTTGTATTTACTTGATATTGGAATCAAGATAGGAAATAACTTCTCTTGGCTGCTGAAAGTGAACAGAATTCAAAGCATATATACAGTATTCATATAAATTTAGAAACATGACTGCTGAGTGTTGGAGGGACAAGTATAGATTTTTTTTTTTTTTTTTGGTTATTCGAGCCTCAATGTGATTACAATCAACCAAGTACAGCTGTGAGGTTGTATAGTTGGTTGTACAGCTGTGTGGTTGTATAGTTGGTTGTACAGCTGTGTGGTTGTATAGTTGGTTGTACAGCTGTGTGGTTGTATAGTTGGTTGTACAGCTGTGTGGTTGTATAGTTGGTTGTACAGCTGTGTGGTTGTATAGTTGGTTGTACAGCTGTGTGGTTGTATAGTTGGTTGTACAGCTGTGTGGTTGTATAGTTGGTTGTACAGCTGTGAGGTTTTATAGTTGGTTGTACAGCTGTGTGGTTGTATAGTTGGTTGTACAGCTGTGTGGTTGTATAGTTGGTTGTACAGCTGTGTGGTTGTATAGTTGGTTGTACAGCTGTGTGGTTGTATAGTTGGTTGTACAGCTGTGTGGTTGTATAGTTGGTTGTACAGCTGTGTGGTTGTATAGTTGGTTGTATAGCTGTGTGGTTGTATAGCTGTATAGCTGTATAGTTGGTTGTACAGCTGTGTGGTTGTATAGCTGTGTGGTTGTATAGCTGTATAGCTGTATAGTTGGTTGTACAGCTGTGTGGTTGTATAGCTGTGTGGTTGTATAGCTGTATAGCTGTATAGTTGGTTGTACAGCTGTGTGGTTGTATAGCTGTATAGCTGTATAGTTGGTTGTACAGCTGTGTGGTTGTATAGCTGTGTGGTTGTATAGCTGTATAGCTGTATAGTTGGTTGTACAGCTGTGCGGTTGTATAGCTGTGTGGTTGTATAGCTGTGTGGTTGTATAGTTGGTTGTACAGCTGTGTGGTTGTATAGCTGTGTGGTTGTATAGCTGTATAGCTGTATAGTTGGTTGTACAGCTGTGTGGTTGTATAGCTGTGTGGTTGTATAGCTGTATAGCTGTATAGTTGGTTGTACAGCTGTGTGGTTGTATAGCTGTATAGCTGTATAGTTGGTTGTACAGCTGTGTGGTTGTATAGCTGTGTGGTTGTATAGCTGTATAGCTGTATAGTTGGTTGTACAGCTGTGTGGTTGTATAGCTGTGTGGTTGTATAGCTGTGTGGTTGTATTAAATAGAACAAGAACACAATGGAAACTAGTAACGAACTATCGAGTTGTAAAGCATTGATTATTATTATTAAAATATCGGACTTGAAGTTGGGAAAGCGATACCGTATCACAGCAGGGGAAAGAATAATACCCCGGTAAGTCTCTAATCTGTAAATTTATGATTTTTTTTTTCATTTTGTTTTTTTTATTCTAGATATGGATGTCATTTTTTCTTTTATTCTAAATGTAGAAAAGCTATTGTCGTAGAACTGGAGAATAGAATGAGACTGTTTTTACCTTCGCGATATAATAAATGTAGCGATAAAGTGTTGGAAGAATTCAATACGGGGACACTAACTTTAAGATGCATCAGCAGAGAGAAGAAGAAGTATATAGAATTCCATGAAGTCGAAGTCGGATTTTATAATAAAAAACTGCAAAATTTAACTAAACCTAATGAAGTTTTAATCTGGTGCTAAAAATACAAAATCAAATTTAATTAAATATATGTTTTATTGTTGAATAAAAGGAAAAAAAAAAATCAATCTTTACAACTTTCATTTCTTAACCTATTGTAAAATTTTATAAGTCGTTTAACGTTGTTGTATTTCCGATAAACACTATGACAAGCGCATGTATCTGGTCCGGATTTTGCGTCATCTTTAGACCAAGGACAGCTGATGAAATGTCTTCCGTATTTTGAATTTGCTTCATCCATTTTATTGTATTGTATTAAAAATAGTATATCTCTTAGAATTTCTTCGTGGTGTTCTTCCAACAAGATGGAATTATATTTAATTAAAAATATCAAGTACTTTTCCAACTGCATTTTATTTCAGCTTTATAAGTTTGGTCGTAGGTGGTGGGCTGCTTCTCTTTAACTAAGTATTTTATTTGTGTTCAACTACTTCATAAGACTTATTGATTTCGTCATTTTGTGTAAATTCAATGGATTACGTCATGTTGCGTAACTATACTGCAAATTTATTATTGATTTCGTCATTTTGTGTAAGTCCAATGGATTACGTCATGTTGCGTAACTATACTGCAAATTTATTATTGATTTCGTCATTTTGTGTAAATCCAATGGATTACGTCATGTTGCGTAACTATACTGCAAATTTCAATGATAACAACAACAACACCACTAAAAAATACAACAACAACAACAAAACCAGAGGAGAAATACGTTACTGTTCAAGAAGCTATTGAGGGTTTTAGGCAGGATTTACTTAAAAAAAGAACGTGAAATTGCTGGAATTATTGAAAGTGAACGGCCTTTTTTTACAGACACTTCAAACTACAGTTCCAAGACGACTTGCTGCTTACAATCCATTGTACTTATGATAGCAACTTTGAAAGAAAGAATTCTTAGCAATGGAGAAGTGGAACTTATTCGGATTCAGGACGCAGAATACAAATCCGATGTCGAAGTGTAAAACAACTTTATGAAATGGAAATATCATAAGTCAAAGAAAAATAGTATATGATTAAATTTTTTATAATTATTAATTTATTTTATTAAAATTGATTTTTTTTTTTATTAGAAATACATTTTTGTTTTTTTATTTATTATTTTTTTCTCCTTTGATCATTTAATTAGAACTTGTAATATGAAAAGAGCATCTGATGGCTTTTTCCGGTTGAGGGTCCTCTAGCCACGCTGTAATTTTGTGTGTTGAGCTGTGTTAAAGTCTCATTTGATAATTGTCCATATCTCGATGGTAAAAATACTTCATTGTCTTCCAGTTCAAGTAATATACTTGATCCAAATTCCGTCCTACATTTCTTCGCGTTAACTATCTTATATAGTTTTGTTATGGTTTAGGCCGGCGGAACGAATTATTTTGACTTAAAGCCAAAATAATTCTGAAAGGAAACGAAAAAAACGTCAATGGTCGGGACAAGAAAGGGCCAATTCCTCCTACTTCCGAATTGGTGGCTGACTAAGGAACGGAAGCGACACGCTTGCTGGCGGCCGGGACTAGCTACGGCAGTGTGGGGGGGTACTTGTTCCTTAATCAGACCATAAAACCCATGGCCTGTATAACAAAAATTTCGTGTCGGCTTACTCCGGGTTAGGGTGAAAATTGGGATAATTTTCCCCAGTGGTCGTGAAAGACCATGAAGCGATGGAGTTGCCGACTTCGCGATTTGTGTTAGGGCGCTAAGGTGGTTTTTAGCGCCCTTTCTGCCCTCCCTACCTCAGCCACGACTTTCCTTGAGAAAAAAAATTCATTTTTTTGGTCGTGGCCCCATGTCGAGGTTCGGGGCAAAAGGAGCTAAGCGCTCGGGTTCATTTTATAAGATGGGCTCTTCAGCCTTTAATCATCTTTTTTTTTCAAAAAAAATTATAAATATTCAAAAAAAAAAATCCTAAAAAAAAATATATCGAAATGGCAAAAAAAAATAGCAAAAAAAAACTTACCCATTCATACGTATCACCTTTTTTTTTTTCTGCACTTATTTTTGATTTTTAACTTTTCATTAAGTTTCGTCCGTCGGTCAGTTCTGTCATGTCTTGTCGATTTGTTTTGTATAGGTTAGTCTTTTTTTTTTTTCTTTTCTCCCTTTCCTTTCCCTTCTTTACTTTATTCTTTTTTTTTCTTATTTGATCTATTCATTTATTTGTTCATTATTTCGAGTTTCAATTTAAAATCTTTTCGTCGCGTAATTTTCAATTTTCTTATAGAATTTCATTATTTGAGGCGGTACGTCTCATTCACTTTACTATTAGACATAACGCTTTGTTTCGTCCTCCACGATGTGCTCCCGATCAAAATCTCAGCCCGCCTTCTTTTTATTGTCTTTGCATATAGGTAGATTGAATTATGTGATTCAATTGGTTCAATAACCAAAGCACATTACAAGGAATATAATACTGGAAATCTATAGTTCCAAAACATTTCGAAATTCCGCAAATCATTTTAGCTTTGAAGCCCATTGCATTCTATACTCGACGTAATCCTTAGCCCATAAAATTTACGACTTTTAATCGAAGATGGTAGTAAAGAACGGTTTCGCTCTACAATTATCTCGACACGCACACTTTACACTTGGACTTGTAATTAATTGGTTCGCAAAATCGCACCCCGGAATTTCGGCAATAAAATCGACGAAGGGGACTGATTTTAAAGAAATCTTATATTTATTTCGGAAAGAAATGGTAGTAAAATTGGGCAGTGGGATCACTTCATATCACAGAGAGATAGTGTAGAGCCAAAACTAAATAACACTATTGAAAGTAAAAAGTATAATAGCAACTTTTCGTAACAATATCGCGAATACACAATTTTATGCACTTTTACGACCGCTAATTTTAAACACGGACACAGTAAAATACTATTTCAGATATCGACGGAAAACCTTCCCGATTTTAAAGCGCTTTAATAATAAAACTAATAACAGACTCTATTTTAAACTAATGTAGCTATCACGTATAAAAAACTAGAATTTCGCGACATGCAAGGTGCGATCCGACAGCCAGGTTAATTCTTAAGTACGAGTACATGCATCGAATTCCTATAAGGTCGAGCGTGCGGTTCTTGTGGAGTTCAGAGCGCGGAATCCCGGCGAAGCCCGATTTGGGGCCCGTTAAGCGCGCACTCTTTTCGGGTTCTTTTCACGTCCCGAAATTGAAATCGCACGGATCTTTTTTTTTTTTTTTTTTTTTTTTACACGGCCATATTAATCGGCGAAACTCGTGTGTTGCGTGCCGAGCAAGCGTTTTCCTCGCCGTTCACAGGTGATAATTTTGCGAGGGCGTTACACTTTTTCCCACTGCACTTTCCGCTCGAAATTCAACGCATTTCGATTCTGAGGCGCGGGGAATACTTTCCTATCGCACTTTTACGAATATACCGGCGCAACACTTTTAATCGGCGAATTTATTTTCCCAAGTTTTTCTGCCTGCTACTTGTCCACCACGTTTTTCCATTCTCGTTCCTTCTCGGCCGGCAACAAAACTAACCGTACTTGCTTTGCCAATGTTGCTATGTCGAAAAGGTTCAGGGTTGGCGAACCCTTTCGATCATACGATGTTGGCATTGCAAGGCGGGAAAAAATTCAAAAAAAAATTATAACTATAATTTTTTTTTTTTTTTTTTTTTTTTTTTTTTCCTTCTTGAGCGACGGACTCAACAACATAGGCGGTTCGCCGTTGATTTCCAGCGCCGAATCGACTAAGAAAGCCGTCGCTAGGTGTCTCGTGCTCACGACTGAGAGCCGGGCAATAGGTGGTGTATTCCTAGAATCACTGTCGGAGATCCTTGGAGTGGTAGATCCCCACACGTTTGCCTCCTAAATCCTCCAATTCGTATCGTGAGTTGCCAAGCACACGACGAATCCTGCACTTGAGGAACTTTTTCGCCAGCTTAGCATTATAATTCTGCGCGGCTGTGGACAAGGAAAAGTTTCTTCGGAATACTTCTTGTCCTACACGAAATTGTGTTTGAGCAGCACGCAGATTATAACGCCTGCTACTGTCCTCATGTGCGACCCTTATTTTCGTCTGTGCAAGCTGTCTCACGATAGGAATTCCCTCTCGAGGTCGAAGCTGTACATTTGACTCACCCAACGCTCGCAAATGCTTCAGCAGTTCGTAGTCCTTCCCGTGTAACATCATATAATTCCCAAACAAAACCTGATAAGGAGAAAATCCAGTGGCTTGGTGGAGTGAGCTCCGAAGGGCACATCCTATTTTGCTTAGACTCTCATCCCATCGTGTTTGGTCATCAGTGATGAATGTTCGAATTCCGGCTAGGATGGACTGATTGACACGTTCCGACGCATTTGCTTGCGGTGAGTAGCTCGGGGTGTACAGGTGTTGAACTCCGTATTTATCTAGCATAGAGTTAAACACTTTTGACTTAAATTGAGAGCCATTATCGGAGAGGATCGTCTCAGGTGTCCCAAACGTGTGGAAGACCTGCCCCTCCAGATATTTAGTGATTTCTTCAGCAGTAATTCTCCCCAAGGGGTGTAAAAGGGGGAATTTGGTGAAATGGTCCAAGACGATAAGAATGGCGATTTTACCCCGTTTGGTACGTGGATATGGTCCCAATACGTCGATGTAAAGGTGTTGGAATGGCTGATCTGTCCGGAACGGTTCTCCCATAGGCGCTCGTAGAGGTCTGTTCGGGGACTTTGTCTCTTTACAAGTGTCGCACGCCAGAACGTAGGTGCGTACTTGTGTAGCCATCCCGGGCCAATACAAAAATCGTCTGACTCGCTCTAGCGTTTTAGCGTAACCACCATGGACCGTAGTGTCTGCTTCGTGCGCCTGAGCAATCGCAGTTGAC
Organism: Chorisops tibialis; assembly: GCA_963669355.1. Lineage (NCBI taxonomy): Eukaryota > Metazoa > Arthropoda > Insecta > Diptera > Stratiomyidae > Chorisops > Chorisops tibialis. The sequence continues at coordinate 185,055,756 of OY770262.1, forward strand.
GTAAGGCTTGATGGAATCCATAGCTTCCAGGCCCTGTCCTCCGCAATCGGGTCATTGACGTGAGGCTCTGTTCGTTTATACACGAAACCATCCCTCACGCATACGTCAGGAAGCCGATCGGCGTTCGCATCAACCGTGGACACCAATTCTTTGTATTCTTTGCCAGAGAATTCTGGAGAATTCATGTCCACGATCGGTGCCACGTCGATCAGCGCATTTAGTCCCTCTTCGTATACGCGAGAGAGGGCATCGGGTACAACGTTCAAGCTCCCTCGTCGGTGCTCGATTACGAAGTCGAAACCTTGAAGTTTCAGACTCCACCTCGCTAACCGTCCTTGTAGGTCTTTCTGCGACATAAGCCATTTGAGACTTGCATGATCCGTGATGACTTTGAACGCAGTCCCTTCTACATAGGCTCGAAATTTTTTCACGCTCAACACAGCTGCATAACACTCGAGTTCGGTTACACTATAGTTGCGTTGAGCGGAAGTGAGCTTCTGTGACATATACGCTACTGGGGATTCTGATCCGTCGTCGTTTTCCTGAAAGAGAACGCTACCCACCCCTGACTTACTAGCGTCGCATTGTATTACGAAAGGCCTCTTGAAATCTGGGTTGATCAAAACGGGTGCTTTCGTCAGCAAGTCTTTCACTACTAGGAAGGAAGTTTGTGCCTCTGTAGTCCAAGCAAACTGGTTGGACTTCTTTAGAGTGTCTGAGATCGGTGATACGGTAGCAGCAAAGTTGGGAACGAATCGTCTATACCAGCCTGCCATACCAAGAAAGCGTCGAACTTGACGTGCGGACTTTGGCGAAGGGTAATCGACTATGGCTGAGACTTTGTTCGGGTCTGTCTTCAAGCCTCCATCTCCAACGATGTATCCGAGATACTTCACTTCTCTCAAACAAAACTTGCTCTTGCTGACATTGATCGTCAAGCCAGCTTTTCTTATACAATCTGCGACTTCGCTCAATAAAGTCAGATGTGAGTCGAAATCCTCAGAAATCAACAGCAGATCGTCCAAATATACGAATACCTGCTCCTTCAACTCGGGTGGGATGACTTTGTCCATCAAACGACACATCCTTTGCGGCGCGTTGCATAAACCAAAAGGCATGCGAGTGTATTGGTATAGAGGCCGACCAGGAATAGTAAACGCTGTGTATTCTCTAGATTTTTGTTCGAGAGGAATCTGCCAAAAGGCATCTTTGAGGTCTAGGCTGGTTATAAAATTGGCTCGCGGCAAACGACTTAAGATACCGTCAATGTGTGGTAATGGATAAGCATCCTTCTTCGTCACATCATTGACTTTGCGCGAGTCCAAGCATAACCGTACCTTGCCTGGCTTCCTCACAAGAACCACAGGTGAACTCCATGCACTCTGGCTGGTCTCTATAACGCCAAGTGCTAACATACGATCGATCTCGTCATATAACAGATTTTGGATCGCAGGTGAAACGGGATAATGTCTTTGTTTGATGGGACTAGCATCCCCAACGTCTATACTATGTTCAACGACATTGGTTACACCGAGTCCGTATTCTTCGTACGATGGAAATTTGGACTTTGCCAATTCCAACCTCTTTACATCTGAGGGCGTTAAATGGTGGGCATCCTGAGCAATTAGTTGCGATGCAGTATCGGGAATATCGACCGCACTGATGATGTTAGGAGCTAGATGAAATGATCGCCAGAAATCTACCCCAAGGTACAATTCCTGCGATAGGCTCGGCACGATATATAAGGTAATAGCTTTAGTAGCACCACGAAAGGTAATGTCGGTAACTACTGTGCCCAAAACTCTTTGTGCAACACCATCAGCTGTCTTCACGTCTTGACAGACTGGTCGATAACTCACCTGTGCATCTTGAAGGCGTTGTAGGGAATTTGCTCCAAGGCAACTAATGCTCGCACCACTATCGAGGAGTCCTTTAACGTCCACTCCGTATATGGATACCATGGCGTACGGACGTATATCGAACGGCTCGGTAATGATGGTAGACAGAATCGCTTTCTTTTTTTCACGCACCATCCTCCAGAACATACGAAGGCGTAAGATTGACTTTCTACGACCGAATCCACCCGCTAGTGATGATACTTGATCAACGCTAGTGACTGAAGTAGGTGCAAAAATTCGCTCTCGAGCTTCCATATACTCTTTTAGTCGAAGGTGATAAGGCTTGAAAGGATGGCGGGAATGTTGTCTTAAATTTTCGGGTACGATAAGGTCATTTTCAGGTCGAGAAACAGCCAACTCCGTATTATCATTTACTCTTTTCAGAATAGTGACTTGCGAAGTGATAAGATTCCGAGGAATAGGTAAGGATGATTTTACTTTAAAAGGATGGGAATCAGGTTCAGAAAATGTTGAAGGGGTAGTGGTAAAATTTGGAGGGGTAATTAAAGGGGTTGAACAATTGGTAGAAATTTTTTTATGCGGGAGTTCTAAATTAAATGGGGAATCGGAAAGGGGTTTCTGTACTACGCTTCTTTCTACGATCGGGGTACAGTGTTCAGACGAAAGGGACCCGCTGTCCTTCCGTCCCTTCGGCCGTTTCCCGCCTTGCAATGAACACAGTTGGGCTTCACCACGTCCGCCCTTCCACATCCATAGCAGAAAATGCCTTTAGGTGGTTCGGTACATTCTCGATAGCCATGTCCATCCTTGCCACAGTTCCAACAAGTCAAGGGCTTAGACAAACCAGCTACCTCGTCAACTTCGGGATCTACTAACTCTTCCACTTGGGTTTCGATGATTTCGTGGACCCTGTTCGATTGCCAAGAATTCGCTCGTGTAGTCTTCCGTACAGTCTCTACACGCTTCACAAGATGTCGTAGCTGAGCCATATTTTGTACTTCGTAAAAGCACATTTGCTGTTGCGTGCTAGCTAATAAATTACTTCGAACGATTCCAACGAATTCTCTTTCTGACATAGGAGTGGGCAGCAATGTGCGGAGTACAGTCATGTCTTGTTCATAAAGCAAGAATGGCTCATTTGGTGCCTGACGTCTTCCTAGCATCTGCTTGCGCACCTCCCAATCGTCACTACTCTCTCCCCAAGCTTCTAAGAAAGCAAGTCGTAAATCAGTCCAGTGGGTCTCTAAGTTGGATCTCCGCCAGAGCCAATACCACTGGTTTGGACGACCGTCCAACAACAGATGAAAATTCTGGGCCAACAGGTCCATGCGCCCGCCCAGATCTCCTATTGCAAGAGCTTCGGCCCTGAAGACCAATTCTTCTGCTCGCAATGAATGGCTTTCTCCATTAAAACGCAATCTCCAATGGCGTATCGGACTGCCTGGATTGCGGTGTCTTAAATTTGGGCCGTTGCCATTGCGTTCGCCAATCTGAGCGGTCGCCTGGGCCAGTCGGCCACGAGTTCGCACCTGTTCGTCCAGTGCATCACATCGGTTTAAGGGTGGTGGTAAATCTACGTTGATATTATTAATGCTTGCTGTTGCTGAGTCTGTTCCTCACGCAACACCGAGCGTATAATTCGCACTAAGTCATCCATCTTCAGTGAATTCATAGCCAACGGCGTCTCTAGTATTGACTCTGCCGGCGGTTCAACTCTGATGTCTGACCATCTCACTTGTTTCTCCCTCTCACTCGTGTCTGTTGCAAACATTGAATTCAGGTCTGGCTCAGTCAATGGACTGGGCGTCGGGACCATCGATCCGTCCGGGGCATAGAAAGCTCGTCCGCCTCCTGTCTCGTGTGGCATATCCAAATTTAACCCCACAGGCGACATACCAACTTTTTGAGCATTAGTGGCCTGTGACTTCTTTTTGCCGCGTGTCACTGGGCCTAGTTTAGCGGACGCGCCCTCTACACCCAGGACGGACCAATAGTCTCTAGGACCCAAATGTCCACGACAATTCGGACAATTGTGATTGTCAACGATCCATGATTCCAAACAATGGCTATGGAATCGATGACTACATTTGGTGACTACTTCTTTCACCGGATCTATAATTTCCTGACAAGCTGAGCAGACAACATCTACGCTCGCTTTCGGAGAATGAATCAAAGACATGCTCGAAATAAGTTAGTGAAGCGAACGACAAAATTCGATTAAGTGTTTGAACGAAATAGAGAGAAAAAAAAACGAGTGGTTGGAATAGGGAAATTTTCACGACTAATTGTGCGTATCGATGAATGGTTTCTTGAATGTCTGGATAAGGATATGTATATAAAGAACAACTGAGAAGGTAAAATTCATGAACTATCGAATACTGAATCTAAGATTGTAAAAAGGAATTATTACGAACGAATGTATATTGAATGATTGAAGGTAAGCGTTAACGAAGCGAATGAACGAATAAGCGAATGTTTGTGTGTTTGTATGTATAATTACTCAAATAAACTACTATTGAATGAACTTCTGAATTTATGGATAAATGATTGCATGAATATTGAATGTATGTATTACAAAAAAAACGAATGAACGATATAATGAATGACCGAATATAATCAACTAATGCGTCATGTACGAACGAAATTTCGAATAAATGAGCGAATGAATTTTCCGATCATAAATGAATGAATCGATTTTTAAATTTTTTTCGGATAAATGCTTGTGTGAATGTTAGATGAATGCAAAAACAAATGTACGAATGAGCGAATGAATATTAGGTGATTGTATGTATACTTGACTTTAATGAATGATCAAAATGAACCCTCACGCAGTCACTCTTTTCCCCTCCCCTCAACTGCAGCAAATCGCGAAGCCGATCATGCTCTTTCCGACTCACTGGGAAAATCTGGATCGCGAGAAAACTGTTTCAAAAAAATTTTTTTGGGGGAGAAAAGCAAATACAATATCATCAAAAAACTCTAAGAAAATATTTTGTCCGAAGACTTATGAAAATTTTATATCAAAAAAATCAATCTCTACGTTAAAAAAAAATCTCTACGTTAGAGGAACTCTAATAGGAAAGGTAAGGATTTAAGGAACTTTTCTGAAGTTTCGGCAATAGTCTCCATCACCAAACTCACCAATGATTCGCAAACATTTTTCCCTTCTGTCTGACGACACGCCCGCCAAGACAAGGCATGCCCAGCTCTCAGATGGGTGCTCACGAACCAAAAGTGGAATGATTCGAGAGACTAAAACCTGTCGACTAACATAGAACCAATTTTGCATGCAGACAATGTTTCCCTTTCCTATGGAACAGAGTGGCGCCTACGGGTTGCCAAACGGTTCGTCAATAGGTCAGTTCCACATTGTCTACAAACAAAACCAATCCGATGGTTAGCCGACGAAACTCAAAAAAAGCTTGGCACATGGACTGTGATTGCCGTTCAGGCGAAAATTCTGTCGCAGAACGACGAAATTTAGTCCTTTTGCTCATCAACGATTTTGCACGGAATTTTTCCGACTCGCGCGTGTTGACGGGCTACGCTATGTGCTCCTAGCGTAGATCTGGCTAGCCCCACGTTGGGCGCCATTTTGTTATGAATTTAGGCCGGCGGAACGAATTATTTTGACTTAAAGCCAAAATAATTCTGAAGGGAAACGAAAACGTCAATGTTCGGGACAAGAAAGGGCCAATTCCTCCTACTTCCGAATTGGTGGCTGAATAAGGAACGGAAGCGACACGCTTGCTGGCGGCCGGGACTAGCTACGGCAGTGTGGGGGGGTACTTGTTCCTTAATCAGACCATAAAACCCATGGCCTGTATAACAAAAATTTCGTGTCGGCTTACTCCGGGTTAGGGTGAAAATTGGGATAATTTTCCCCAGTGGTCGTGAAAGACCATGAATGCGGTGGAGTTGCCGACTTCGCGATTTGTCAGGGCGCTCAGGTGTTTTAGCGCCCTGTCTGCCCACCCTACCTCAGTCACGACATTCCTCAAAAGAAATTAATTCGTCGTGACCCCATGTCGAGGTTCGGGGCAAAAGGAGCTAAGCGCTCGGGTTCATTTTATAAGATGGGCTCTTCAGCCTTTAATCATCTTTTTTTTTCAAAAAAAATTATAAATATTAAAAAAAAAAAATCCTAAAAAAAAATATATCGAAATGGCAAAAAAAAAAATAGCAAAAAAACTTACCCATTCATACGTATCACCTTTTTTTTTTTTTTTTTTCTGCACTTAGTTTTGATTTTTAACTTTTCATTAAGTTTCGTCCGTCGGTCAGTTCTGTCATGTCTTGTCGATTTGTTTTGTATAGGTTAGTCTTTTTTTCTTTTCTCCCTTTCCTTTCCCTTCTTTACTTTATTCTTTTTTTTTTTTTTTCTTATTTGATCTATTCATTTATTTGTTCATTATTTCGAGTTTCAATTTAAAATCTTTTCGTCGCGTAATTTTCAATTTTCTTATAGAATTTCATTATTTGAGGCGGTACGTCTCATTCACTTTACTATTAGACATAACGCTTTGTTTCGTCCTCCACGATGTGCTCCCGATCAAAATCTCAGCCCGCCTTCTTTTTATTGTCTTTGCATATAGGTAGATTGAATTATGTGATTCAATTGGTTCAATAACCAAAGCACATTACAAGGAATATAATACTGGAAATCTATAGTTCCAAAACATTTCGAAATTCCGCAAATCATTTTAGCTTTGAAGCCCATTGCATTCTATACTCGACGTAATCCTTAGCCCATAAAATTTACGACTTTTAATCGAAGATGGTAGTAAAGAACGGTTTCGCTCTACAATTATCTCGACACGCACACTTTACACTTGGACTTGTAATTAATTAACCGCCTTCGGATTAGGGAATGACGTCGCAAAAGATCTCCGAACGGAAGAAACGAAAAAAAATATCCTAGGCCAAAAGCTGTGCTGCTCTCCGGTCCGCAACTTTCTGCAATGCAAACTCACTGGACAATCCCAACGACAACAACACCGAAACAAATTGAACACCAGCACTTTTTCTTATTGGTTCGCAAAATCGCACCCCGGAATTTCGGCAATAAAATCGACGAAGGGGACTGATTTTAAAGAAACCTTATATTTATTTCGGAAAGAAATGGTAGTAAAATTGGGCAGTGGGATCACTTCATATCACAGAGAGATAGTGTAGAGCCAAAACTAAATAACACTATTGAAAGTAAAAAGTATAATAGCAACTTTTCGTAACAATATCGCGAATACACAATTTTATGCACTTTTACGACCGCTAATTTTAAACACGGACACAGTAAAATACTATTTCAGATATCGACGGAAAACCTTCCCGATTTTAAAGCGCTTTAATAATAAAACTAATAACAGACTCTATTTTAAACTAATGTAGCTATCACGTATAAAAACTAGAATTTCGCGACATGCAAGGTGCGATCCGACAGCCAGGTTAATTCTTAAGTACGAGTACATGCATCGAATTCCTATAAGGTCGAGCGTGCGGTTCTTGTGGAGTTCAGAGCGCGGAATCCCGGCGAAGCCCGATTTGGGGCCCGTTAAGCGCGCACTCTTTTCGGGTTCTTTTCACGTCCCGAAATTGAAATCGCACGGATCTTTTTTTTTTTTTTTTTTTTTTTTACACGGCCATATTAATCGGCGAAACTCGTGTGTTGCGTGCCGAGCAAGCGTTTTCCTCGCCGTTCACAGGTGATAATTTTGCGAGGGCGTTACACTTTTTCCCACTGCACTTTCCGCTCGAAATTCAACGCATTTCGATTCTGAGGCGCGGGGAATACTTTCCTATCGCACTTTTACGAATATACCGGCGCAACACTTTTAATCGGCGAATTTATTTTCCCAAGTTTTTCTGCCTGCTACTTGTCCACCACGTTTTTCCATTCTCGTTCCTTCTCGGCCGGCAACAAAACTAACCGTACTTGCTTTGCCAATGTTGCTATGTCGAAAAGGTTCAGGGTTGGCGAACCCTTTCGATCATACGATGTTGGCATTGCAAGGCGGGAAAAAATTCAAAAAAAAATTATAACTATAATTTTTTTTTTTTTTTTTTTTTTTTTTTTTTCCTTCTTGAGCGACGGACTCAACAGTTTGTATGGTTCCATATCCTTAACCTTGAGAAGCGGCTTGGAATTTAAAGAATTTAATTCTTTAAGTGCATCGGAACCCTCGACGTCAATCATCTCATCGAATAGTGCTTGTGATTCCATTTCAAACATGTTTTGTAATCTAAAAAAATTATTATTATTATTATTTGAATATTAGTTTATATAATATATGCTTACCTAATGGTTGTTTGTTGAATTATATTTCTTGACTTGATTAACTTCACTTGACGAATTTCGAAGACAAACTATAGCCGATGAGGTTGTTGCTGTTCTTTTTATAATAAAACTCTTATCTATAATAAAATCTTATTTATACAGAAATATGCTGACCACACACAAACAAGCAGAATGGATCTTTTTCCATAAGAACAAAGAACCGCAAAACTATAAACAATTATTTATAAACAACCTATCATAACAAAAAATTTCTTATCTACTTTTACTGACACAGAATTCAATCGCTAACTTTAGTATATATGAAACCTAAAACCACAAAACTATAAACAATTATTCATAAACAACCGAACGAACGAACGTGTTTATTCCTGTTAATGTAAATATGAATTTCATCATCGAAAATATGCTGACCAACGTATATCCAAGCAGAATGGATCTTTTTTTCCATAAGAACAAAGAACCGCAAAACTATAAACAATTATTTATAAACAACCTATAATAATAACAAAAAATTCTTATCTACTTTTACTGACACAGAATTCAATCGCTAACTTTAGCCTATATGAAACCTAAAACCACCAAAATTAAATTTCAATTGATAACGAACGTGTTTATTCCTGATAATGTAAATATCAATTTCATCATCGAAAATATGCTGACCACACACAAACAAGCATAATGGATCTTTTTCCATACAATCGGAAACATGCTGACCACACAAGAAAAAACTAATTGCAATAACAAACGATCGTGTTTATTCCTGTTCGTAAGTGAAGAAGCAGTGGAATAATATTAAGTAAAAGTGTAATAATAAAAAGAAAAGCAAAATAATGTAATTTATAATTTTTTATTATAAATATATATTTTTATAATAATTTTTTTTTTTTATTTTTTTTTTAATTTTTTTTTAATTTTTTTTTATTTATTTTATTTTTCTTTATTTTTTTTTTATTTTTTTTTTATTTTTTTTTTTTTTTTTTTTGACATTATGGCAACCCCAATTGATGATGACGTCATGAAATAATACCACGCTATTAATAACAATAACAATCTCCACACATACACACACACACACACACACACACACACACACACACACACACACACATATACACATACACCACAATCTATACCCCATCTGGACTAATACAACATCCCCCTATCCAGCATCCTATCTGGATCAATACCAATACATCATCTCTCTCTCTCTCTCTCTCTCTCTCTCTCTCTTCCATTAACCAATATATATACTCACCAATAACCAATAATCTCTTACAACCAATAACCAATAATCTACTCTAAAATTAATATCGACAGGTAAAGGGGTATCAAGGTGTATCTAAGCAGGTAATGTGCAAGAGCTTGAACTCGTTTATCAAAAAATGATCATATATGTTAGCGAATTGAGGTGAAATTTTCATCCAAACTCACTCGTAAACCAAAAATTCCATACACAAAAATGTAAACAACCTATCATATGAATACTCTAAACCATACACAATTCAAACAATTATTCCTAATCGATGATGACTTCATAAAAAAAAAATATCACGCTATTAATAACAATAACAATCTCCATACACACAATCTATCAATTTTCATCATATATGAAACCAAATTCATAAAACTAAAATGCTGAGCACAACCTATTTCACAATATAAACAACGAAAGCATTATTAAAGTCCAACTAAAAATGTAACCCACGTGTTCATTCCTATCAATGTAAATATCAATTTCATCATATATGAATCATAATTCGTACAACTCTTATCAATCTTGACATTTCAAAAAAGAGTCAGTTAGGGGCATAATTTATAAAACTCTTATCAATCTTGGCATTTCAAAAAGGAGTCAGTTAGGGGCATAATTTATAAAACTCTTATCAATCTTGACATTTCAAAAAAAGAGTTAGTTAGGGGCATAATTTATAAAACTCTTATCAATCTTGACATTTCAAAAAAAGAGTCAGTTAGGGGTATAATTTATAAAACTCTTATCAATCTTGACATTTCAAAAAAAGAGTCAGTTAGGGGTACTGCTAGGCGCTAGTGTCGCCAAGGAGAAAACGAACTGCATTACCCCATCCCACTAATTAGTATTGCTATTAGCCACCTCCGCTCGTGGCGCTAGTGTCGCTAAGGAGAAATCGAACTGCATTACCGTGGTCCAGAAGCCTTACATACCCACTACTGACATCCCGTTTTTGTGATGTTTGATGACCAATTTCCGAACTTCGTTAGTAGTTTCTTTACCTCGACGACCCATGATAGTTTTGTATGAGAAATCACTTTAAAAAATTTTCGCAACAAGTAATTTATTCTTTTCGGTTACACTTTGACTACCGTTATTCACACTTAATTTGTTATAATTCGGGGAATTCCCATCTCAAATGTAAAATGAAAACCAGTGCTGCCAGGTGTCCGAATACTATTGGAATTTAACAATCAAATAATTTGAATTTTGGCTTGTAACTTTTTTGTTGATATAATGAAAGCTATTTGTTTTCTTAGATTATAAACTGTATGTATAGGCATTCCATTTTCTCCTAAATGGGGTTTATAAAGAGTCACTGACAAAAGTCTTCATCTCGTAGCTCTGTCCGCTTACTTAATGGAGCAACTGTATGTGGGCTAACTTTATGTATGTGGGCTAAGTTAATAATTAACTAAGAAGTTAATTAATTCCAAATTAATTCTCGCACCCTACATTACCGACACGTCAAACATTTTCATTCGGCGAAAATGTTGCTAACTCGGCGTAAATGTTGCTAAGCCAGTCCATTTCGCCACGTTCCACCTGACCGTTTCTGTTATACAAGAATTCGACAGAGCAGGATTTGAGATTTCGACGAGCGGCAGAAGTCGTCCGGCATCCATCTTTGAAAAAGTCTAGGGCAGTGCTAACGCAAGTTTAATTGAAAATGTCGCTCTTATCCGCACGTTTGGCCACCTCCGTGGCCCGGTCATTACCGAAAGCCGCAACACAGGTATTTCTCATCAAATTCATTAAAATTGATCAAGATTTTCCCGTTCAAGTGTGTAGAAAAACGTTTTGAAAAAAATCGATGACAGCCGACGACCCAAAGTTGTCCGTGTTGGAGTTTTTCTCCCTTGATCCCTTATCGCCGATTGGAGTTACCGTAGAATTCAAGTTAATTAGTGAACTAATAGCGCTACGACTTCAGTGACAATGCACCGGGGTTACGGAAAATCGGAATCTAATTGGATTTGCAGCCCCGTTGACGTTATGCAACGTGAGCTAACCCCGAAGATTTTCAGTGCGGTTATGTAACTTTCGGGTGAAATAGTGAAAAGACTTCTGTCGGGCGTAATAACTTCGAGTCTTGTAACAATTGAAAGATCGAATGCCGGCTATTTTAAGATTGTGCGGTGTTTTGAGTTTTCGAAGGGAAAAATCGTTCGAGTTACATAACTGAACACCGTGAGGTTGAGGTTAAGTGGCAGAAAAGGGTGTCTCGCTGGCTCAATCGACCCCGACCAGACTGGAAATGAAACGGAAAAAAATGAAAGCGTTGCCGGGAAAATTTGTGAATGAAATTTTGTCTGGAGTGTGAGAACGAAAATTCATTATGCAAACTAAGAGGTCGATTAAAATAGCACAAAGCTCTTGTTTTCTCAAATTAGGTGATTACTGGCGGCAACTGTGCAGCTTTTGTGGGATAGAATCCTTTTCAGTCATAGTTTGACACTATTCTATGGTCTTGACCCATTTATAAATACAGAAAACGAAAAACGTGACTCTGTGAAAAGATTCAGGAAATTTGTTACCTCAGTCGATAAGTTACGAAAAGGATTCTGCTCCAGAACGAGTTTCTGCAAGCACAGCGGCGTTACCATTCAATCGCTGTTATGTAACTTGAAACAAAATTTTTGTGCTCTTTAAATAAATTGTTTTAATTATTAATTAAGCTGTCGATCGAGGAGAGTCCTCTGCGATTCAGTTTTTGTGTAAAGGCCCAACTTGTGCAGAAAAAAAACTGGACTAGTTACATTGGGTTTCACTGTTGAAGTTTAAGCCGAAAATTTGATTTCAGACCAAATGATCGGCTTAAACTTAACGCTAGACTAGAAACCTTAAAAAGAAAAAAATTAGTCTCACATTTTTGTTGCCTTCCATCACGGCCGGCCCATCTTTACAAAAAATATGGAAAAACTGAGATAAAATTAAACATGCTTGAATGTATTGAATTTTTCAGCCACAACCCTAACTAGTTATTTATTTTTCAGATTGCTGCCAAAGCCGCATATCCAGCCGCTTCTCTAGCTGCTCGTAAGTTCCACGTTTCATGCAATGTACGCAGTGCCGAAATCTCTTCCATTTTGGAAGAAAGAATCATGGGCGCTGCACCAAAAGCCGATCTTGAAGAAACCGGGCGTGTATTGAGCATTGGTGACGGTATCGCTCGTGTTTATGGCTTGAAGAACATCCAAGCCGATGAGATGGTGGAATTCTCTTCAGGCTTAAAGGTAATTTTGATGATAGTTGCTTGTCCCCCACTTTTTTAGGCAGTAGTAATTAACATTTATTCTTTTCGAAACCATACAGGGTATGGCCTTGAATTTGGAACCGGATAACGTCGGTGTTGTCGTATTCGGTAACGACAGGTACATCAAGGAAGGCGACATTGTCAAGCGTACCGGTGCTATCGTCGATGTCCCAGTAGGTGAACAAATTTTGGGACGTGTTGTTGATGCTTTGGGTAATCCCATCGACGGTAAAGGACCGTTGAATACCAAGGATCGTTTCCGTGTGGGAATCAAGGCACCTGGTATCATTCCTCGTGTTTCTGTACGCGAGCCTATGCAGACCGGTATTAAGGCCGTCGATTCTCTTGTCCCCATTGGTCGTGGTCAGCGTGAGTTGATCATTGGTGACAGGCAGACCGGGTAATTATTTAATTTTGATGCCAATGAAAATGACTTATTTAAGTTCGGTTGTTGCATGATTTCAGTAAAACCGCTCTCGCTATTGACACAATCATCAACCAGAAGCGTTTCAACGAAGGACAGGACGAATCCAAGAAATTGTACTGTATCTACGTCGCCATCGGTCAGAAACGATCCACCGTCGCTCAAATCGTAAAGCGTTTGACTGACTCCGGTGCTATGGGATACTCCATCATTGTGTCCGCTACAGCCTCCGATGCCGCTCCCCTTCAATACCTTGCCCCATACTCTGGCTGCGCCATGGGTGAATTCTTCCGTGATAACGGCAAACACGCTTTGATCATCTACGACGATTTGTCGAAACAAGCTGTCGCTTACCGTCAAATGTCGCTGTTGTTGCGTCGTCCACCAGGCCGTGAAGCCTACCCCGGTGATGTATTCTACCTTCACTCCCGTCTCTTGGAACGTGCTGCCAAAATGTCGCCAACAATGGGCGGTGGTTCGTTGACTGCTCTCCCAGTCATTGAAACACAAGCCGGTGACGTATCAGCTTACATTCCAACCAATGTCATTTCGATTACCGATGGACAAATCTTCTTGGAAACCGAATTGTTCTACAAGGGTATCCGGCCGGCTATTAACGTCGGTTTGTCTGTATCCCGTGTCGGATCAGCTGCCCAGACCAAGGCCATGAAACAAGTTGCCGGTTCGATGAAATTGGAGTTGGCCCAATACCGTGAGGTCGCTGCTTTCGCTCAGTTCGGTTCCGATTTGGATGCTTCTACTCAACAACTGTTGAACCGTGGTGTTCGTCTTACCGAATTGTTGAAACAAGGACAGTACGTTCCAATGGCCATTGAAGAACAAGTGAGTTAATAATGCACATCGCAGATTCCTTCAACTAATTTGTTTTCGTTTAGGTCGCTGTCATCTATTGCGGTGTACGTGGACATTTGGACAAAATGGACCCAACCAAAATCACGAAATTCGAAAAAGAATTCTTGCAACACGTCAAGACCAACGAACAGAGCCTTCTTTCATCCATCGCTCAAGAGGGTAAAATCTCAGATGCTACCGATGCTAAACTGAAGGAACTTGTCGCAAAATTCCTTTCGACATTCTCCGCTTAAGTTAAGCACGTATTAAACTTTAAGAACTTTTCCCCCCGTTCGTAATATGAGCGCGCGCGACACACATTTTTTTAGACTTTTGAAATGCAACATTCTTCGAAACAAAAAAAAGTTATTTAACATCATGTTGAAAAAAATAAACCCCCCTTATCAACTTTTAATTTTTATTGTTTGTTAACATCTAGAACGCCATTACTACAATATCTGAATTCGAAAATAAAAGAAATGAACTACGATTTAAGAAAATAAATATTCTGTAAGAACAGATTCGATTTGCTAAAGCGAGAAACATCTTATTAAAAATAAAATGGATAAAAAAACTAGAAAAATTGATTTTTTTTTTAAGTACCAAATTGAACTTAGGGGTCACCCTTTAATACTGTAGCGTACAGTCCAGTCGGTTTAGGAAGGGATGAAGCAAGATGAAAATAAACAAAATGAACAATTAATTGAATAAGGATGGACAGGATAAAAGAAATCGGCTAATGTTGCCTTTAAATTGCGTGACGTTATAATTACTAGGAAAAACGGCCGCGGGTAGTGAATTCCACATTTTGGATGTTCGAGGTATGAACGACTGCCTAAATTTCACCGTACGTGATTTGGGTGGCTCAACCGTATACTCATGAGCTCGTTCAGCAGCACGAGTATTGCGCGTGAACTTATATAAGGGAGGGATAAGACGACTGATTTCATGGCTACAGCGGCCATGGAAATATCTGTAGAAAAGGGTGAGTATTCCGACATTTCTGCGATGTTCAAGGGAGTCAAAGGATGCCGTTATGGCATCATCTCCAATAAGTCGAAACGCAAATCTCTGAATGCGGTCCAGTATCTTTAGATGAGTTTTGGGTGCTCCAGCCCAGATATGCGAATTGTACTCGAGTCGGTGCCTTATGTATGACTTGTAGATGGTTGCAAGATCGGATGGTGTAAAATATTTCTTGCACCTTTGGAGAAAGCCTAAGCACTCGGAGGCGTCTAGAGCTACATTGTGGATGTGCTGGCTCCAGTCAGGATCAAGTGTTACACCATTAAAGATAAGGTCAGGTACCGTCGTGTCGTATTTAAGAGAAAGATGACAGGCTTGTGTTTTAGTGGCATTAAACTCTACTCGATTCGCTCTGCCCCATTGCAGGATTGTGTTGAGGTCAGTGTTTAATGAATTAAATAACTCCTGGCGCTTAATAGGCACAGAAGATTGGTACGCCTCAGCAATTGAGTCGAAGCTGTAAATGTTTTCGAGTGTACTGTCATCTGCGAAGCTGTGAATTGGGTTGTGAGTCGACGACAGAAGGTCGTTAATAAAGGTGATAAAACGGAGCCTTGAGGGACGCCGGAATTGATAGGAAAGGGAGACGAAGAGACGCCATCTAAAACTACTTGAATGACTCGGTTCGACAGGAAATTCTCAATCCATAACAAAAAGAAGCATTAAAGCCAAATGCTTTTAGCTTAGAAAGTAGGGATTTATGCCAAACTCTATCAAACGCTTTCGCAATGTCTAATGCAAGTACTTGGCCTTCACCAAATTTGTGTATGCAAGTGTTCCAGCGTTCGGTTAGGTAAACCAATAGATCACCTGTGGATCTTCCCGACCGGAAACCATATTGGCGATCATCTATAAATTGATTGCTCTCCAAGTATTGCATGATCTTGAGGTTGACAGCAGTTTCCATAACTTTTGACAGCACGGAAGTGATGGCTATTGGGCGATAATTAGCGGGGTCCGACTTGTTTCCTTTCTTGGGTATAGGCTGCACATTCGCTTGTTTCCAGCTATTTGGGAATTTTCCTGAAGAGTAGGATAGGTGGAAAAGGTTGCGAAGAGGTTTAGCCAAAGATGAGAAGCATTTTTTAAGAGTTAAAGCGGGAATGCCGTCAGGACCAGAGGATTTATTGATATTGAGATCCTGAAGAATTTTAGCTATGACGCGAGTGCGAAACTTTATGGCACGCAATATGGTACCTGTAGGCGATACAGTTGGGGGTGACTGATTACTAGGTGGCAGGATTGAATTTCTCGCAAAACTCGCTGCTAGGAAGTTTGCCTTTTCAACTGGATCAACGACTGACCGGCTGCCGTCAGAAAGAGGTGGTGTGGACGATGAAATAAAATTATTACTGACGGCCTTGGCAAATGACCAAAATGATTGAGATCCTTTAGCGTATGCAAAGACCTTTCGTCTTAATTTTAAGTCATGCTGTTTTTTTACGCGGTAAATTATGGCGTTGCAGGATTTCCTTGCTTTGTTATACATATCTCTGTGGCTGAGAGTGGGGTGTGTCCTGAACTTGCTAAATGCAAGTTTTTTTGCGTGGATTGCATCGAGACAATCTTTGGTAAACCAAGAGTCCTTAGATGGCTTAACTCTTTTGAGGTTGAAAGGAATAAAGAGCCGCATACCTTTAAGAATTGTTTCGGTAATATTATTACAGGCTAGATCGCAGTTATTAGATATAAAACACAGTTTCCAATCAAAAGCTTTAAAGAATGCGTTTAGTCCGTCCCAGTTGGTTCTCTTGAAGTGCCAAACGATCCTCTTTGGAACTTTTACTAACGGCGGTTGTAATGCCGTTATTGGGAACTGTGCACGAATCTGGAAGTGATCCGTATCGCCAATTGGCAATGGTGCGATAACAGATATGTTATATTTCTCTGGCTGGTTTGTGAGAAAAAGATCAAGTAGACTTGCGTAATGGTCCGAAACATCAGGCAGCCAAGTAGGTTCGCTCACCAGTTGTTTTTTCGTTCTTTGAGAGAGGGATGTTGTTTCATGTGGGCAGAGGTTCCGCTCGCAGGTGACATATATGCGTATATTCATTGTTTGGAAATTCCATTCGCCATTGCAGATAATTGAGATGTCAATTAAAAATTAATTAAAACAGGATCACCATAGAACGCAGTACACATCGAACCTTCAGAGGTTCGTACATCCATCAGTTCGTATCTGCTCAATGCCTTCTATAGTATAAAGCCGAGTAACTGCATCCAACAACAACACGTTGGAGTCATAACAAACATGACAGTTCCATACAAATTCGAGCGCTTTTGTATGGAGTAGACACGGCGGGCTTCGTAAGAATCGCGTTTATTCTTGAATGCAGTGTTAAAGATAGTTCAGCTTTCTAAGGTACTTTATTGATAGTGCTCGGCATGTAATTATGACACGTTGATATTAGTGCAATGGATTTTTAATTGAAAAAAGTGCGATCAAAGTTAAATCTCGGCTTCTCACACCCAAGAAAATCTGTCACTCACATTGTGCAGAGTTCTCCGGTTAATTTTCACACAGAAAATTGTAGAATTTTAGTTATTACGAAAAAGTGTGCACTCGCGTAATATTTTCGTGCTTAATTTGAACTAATTACGCTCTTTTCTTGTTTTCGGCAAAACGTGTTTTTACGACAAGTTCGTCAAAAATAATACAGGTGGTCCTTTGGAATGGAAAAATCCATGACGTCATACCCACTGGAGTCATTCAAGATGGCCGCTACGTCAGTTCTGCCCAGCTTGAGATGTAGAAAGCATTGATCTGCTTCTTTATTGTTTTATTGGGGTGTAATTTATTCATGGGTTTCTAATATTTAAGATTTTGCCCTCAATTTAATTGTTCCCTCACTTAAAAAAAGGGATAATGAGTGAAAAAAGAAGTTGGGATTTCCTGAGGAAAGGATGGAAATTATTTACGAATCATTAGATTGTTTTCGTCCTTCTTTTTCCATAGATACTTCATTACTGCAGCGATAAAATGAAAGCAATAAATCTTTTTTCCATTCTTGCACTTCGTTAGCATAGAAATGAAGAGAAACGAAGAAATCCATTTGTCGCCTAAACACAAACGAGACACACGCAATAAAATGTTGTACCTTATTTCAATGGGTCAAAGTTAATTACGTATGTATGCCCGCCAACAAAGTGCGTCCTGCTTCTGTTTGCATTTATGAACCGAACACCGAACCTTTTTCCATTTCTCTTGGTCGCACTGCAAATACACAGCATCTTTTCAAATTTTTGGATTTTATCTCACTTCGTTTTCACACGAATGAAGTGAAACGAAGAAATGCATTTCCCTTTTTATTCCAATAGAACATTTATGTGATCGACACAGAAAAAATACCAATTCGTAACTCTTTCCAAGAAATACAGCAAAATTGAATTCGAAATTCAATTTGCGCCGATCAAGCCAAATGATTTCCACGGTATCTGGCAGCATTGTTTTCCACTGGATTGGGCAGGCAATTGGCATAATCCAAAAATAACGGTCCGTTCAAGCGAGGGGAATGAAATAAAACCACTGCACAAATTCAACATTTCCCCTACCTCCTCCAAACCCCCCCCCCCCCCTACCAATGATTGGTTTCGTGAATTTCAAACAGCGCCACTGGGGAAGAAGGGAAAACATGCACTGAACATTTTTTAGTGATATTTTTAGGTGGAAACTTGAAAATTTGCGAATTGAATTAAAAACATAACAGAATTATGATTGGGCTTAAAGCCCAATCATATGATACTCTAGATGAGATGGAAATGACTTTAATATACCGGAAAATATGACATCTCAAATTCTTTCGAATAGTGAATAGAGACTTTTTCATGGGAGGTGGTAGAAGTAGAGGGAGAGGTTTGTATTTTTCGTATATGACACCGAACATAGCATGCAAAATGTTTATACTCTAGATGGAATCTGAGAGTATTATAAGTTTGCTCTAAGGTTTGTAACGCCAAGAAATAAGGCTCGGAGAAAAAAATGATGAATACAGAAATTAATATTATCACTCAAAAATCTCAAAACCGGATGTCCGTCCGTCCGACTGTCCGTCCGTCCGTTCGCTCTCTAGCTTGAGAACGCGTTGAGCTAGAAAGCTCAAATTTCGTACACATCGTTTTTGACAAAAAAGTAAGGTCAAGTTCGTTAACGGGCCAAATCGCTCCACCCCTTCTACCCCCTCCCATACAAAATGACACAAATGCGCAATTTGACAATAAACGGATTTGCTCGAAAAGTATAAAAGCTATTAGCCTGAAATTTGGAATATATTACTTTTATGATAATATAAATCTACCGTATAAAAATTATGCGTGTCCTCCTCCTCCTTCTACCACCTCCCATACAAACTGTACTTGTCATGAATTACTCTAAGCCAATATACTCAGTGCGTATAAAATTTAGCGAGCTGAATTTCTGCATTTAATATTTATTTAAAATTGTTAGTAAGTGTAAAAAAAATTAGACGATTAGCTCCACCCCTTCTACCCCCTCCCATACAAAATGACACAATTTCCCAATTCGGCTATAAATGGATTTGCTCGAAAAGTATAAAAGCTATTAGTCTGAATTTCGGGATATATTACTTTCATAATGATTTTAATATACAGTATAAAAATTATTTGCGTCCTCCTTCTCCTTCCAAACCCTCCCATACAAACTACACTTTTTCATGAAATGCTCTAATCCGATTTTCTCAGAACATATAACATTTATCGAGCTCACATTTTGTAATAAATACTTATTTAGCATTATCACTAAGATCAGAGAAAATTATTTGATTAGCTTTACTGCTTCTACCCCCTCCCATACAATATGACACAGTTTCACAACTTCACAAAAAATCTATTTTCTTCAAAAGTATGAATTTTACTAGTCTTAAATTTAAGAGATGTCAATTTTATAATATTCTTAGTTATTTCTGAAAAAATCAATAAAATCCCCCCACTCTTTCTACCACCTCCCATACAAACTGCACATTTCAACTAAATCTAACACACTAATTTTCTCAGCTCCTATTCAATTTTTGGAGTAAGCATTTTGTATAAAACATTTTTTATAGCTACTTTAGCATGATGGGGAAAAAATTAGTTCAATGCTATCACCCCTTCTAACACTCCCCATACAAAATTTCTTGGGATCAGAAAGAAATCTATTTCATCTAGAGTAAGGTAAGATTGCGCTTTACGCGCAATCGTAGTCCTATTATGTTTTTTGCTGAATTTAAAGTTTTTAGTTTTCATTATTTTTAAAGAAATTGGTCATAGTTTTCCTGAAATTGAGCATTTGTATGGGAGGTGACAGAGGAAATGGAGCGTTTAAGATGATTTTGAAACTGCTTATCATCATCCTTATCACCATGATTTGATTCAATTTCAAAGTCGATAGCTCTCATATGCTTGAAGGAGAAATGCTTTTCTTGAATTTATAATACAGATATTTGTATGGGAGGTGGTATAAGGAGTGAAGCGGAGCTGGTAATTTTTCACTTATTTCAATTATTAAGAAACAAATTCTGGCAAAATTTTAAGTTTGTACTTTTTCTAGTTTGAATGGAAATCGATGAAATGCATTTAACAAAAATTCTGCATTTGTATGGGAGGGGGTAGAAGGAGTGTACGGATCAAAACAAATTTTTTTCATATTATTAATATTTCTATTTGTATATACAAAATATCAAATTGATACCTTTAACAGTTTCGAAGAAAAATAATTTAATTTAATTTTCAAAATTACGTAAAATTTGTATGGGAGGGGGTAGAAGGAGTAAGGTAAAGTTGATAATTATTTTTAAAATAAATTGCAATTATAGTACAATTAATTCTGACAAAATTTTGTCTTTTCAGCTTTACTAGGTTCAATGAAAATCGAAAATATGTATTTTTCAAAATTTACCATTTGTATGGGAGGGGGTAGAAGGAGTAAGGGGATCGGGTCAATATCCAGTGATGTTAATGACATCAATATCATAATACTTTGACCTAAATTTTAAGTCGATAGCTTAAATAGTTTCAAAGAAAAATCAATTTCTTTATTTTTCGAAATTTCATAAAATTTGTATGGGAGAGGGTAGAAGGAGTGGGGGATGCAGCCCATTTACGAACTTAAAGTTAATTTTTACTAAAAATTACACTCAAAAATGTTTAGCACTATAGCTCAAAGCTTTCGAGAGTTATGCTGTAGACAGACGCACAGACGGACAGACGGTCACTCGAAATCGAGGTTTTTGAGCGACAACAAATATTTCTTTACTTTTGGCGGCTCTGTGCGAGCGTTATTTCTTAGCGTTACAAACGGTAAGGCAAACACAATATACTCTCAGATTTCATCTAGAGTATAAAAACATAACAGAATTATTATTGGGCATAGGGCCCAATCATTCGATACTCTAGATGAAACATAATCAATAAAACATTTATGTTTGATTTAGAAAATGTTGCATTCTTCCTTTCGGTAATGCAATATGCGAAAGTTGAAGTTTCGTGAATAGATAATTAAGGATAACTGCGTTCTGCATAATTATTTCTTCCGATGCCCGGTTTGTGTGTTCAATGAACTTTAATTTGTTATTACCTGCACTGACTTACTAGAAATGAGTTCATGCAAAAATTCCTGATAATTTTGCTTTATTGTCTCAAACCTAAAAGGAAGACCTACCACGTATACGAAACACAGGCTCCGCCAGTAACCCAAAGTTTCTGATCAGGGCCTTTGCCGCGATTTTTTCTGTATGCTGTTTATTTCCAGAAAATAAGTTCGAATAGGTAATAAAATTCAAAGTTTTGTTAGGTCGTACGACCTTCAAAAGTTTTTGCTTGTTATCCTAAAAATGAACTTTGAATATGAGTAAGAAGAACGAAAATGTTGAGAATGGGTAATAAATAGTTAAACGGGCTTTTCCGTGGTCGTAAATGACTATGAGTTTATGATAATTTCCAAAATTATTTTGGCTCTTAACTTTGGTCTAGTATTTGATGGCCAATACATACACTCCACGAAATAAATATAAAGGCACCTAAACTTCTTTGATAAAAAAAAATATGTGTTATTTTCGATTTCTTAACAATTAAATTCTTTAATTATTTTTTAATGTGGTTACAGACATAATACAATAACGAAAAAAAATTTTTTTTTTTTAATTTTTAATTTTTTTTCCGACTTGTTAGTAAGATGTATGGCCACCATTGTTATTTATGACTTCTTCTAACCGCCTTGGCATCGAATTCAGTAAACTATGAAGGATACTGATATCAATTTCCTTCCATTCCCTATTAATGGAATCTTTTAGCTCTTTTACAGTGAAGTACTGCCGCCCATGATGAAAAACTTTTGATGATAATATGGCCCAAAGATTCTCGATTGGATTGAGATCCGGACTTATTGCAGGCCAATCAAGAACTGCAATACTCCGTGACATAAGGAATTCTTTTGTTTTCCTTGAAGAATGGATAGCCGCATTTGTCTTGTTGAAAAACAAACTCAGCACCAGCAATATTCTCTCCGTGTTCGATTAATACATTGTCAAGAAGTTCAATGTAATTCTCGGAGTCCATACGAGTCGACACAAAGCAAATCGGCGTGGTACCATTGTAAGACATTCCTGCCCAAACCATTAGAGAACCTCCGCCAAAATTTCTGCGTTTTCTATTTTCCCTTTTTGAACCTTTATTCCGCCAATGTTTATGGGCACCATCTGGACCATCCAAGTTAAATTTTTTTTCATCGCTGAAGACTACTGTTTTCCATTCTTCGTTCCAAAAACGGTATTTTTCGGCAAAACGTTATCTAGCCCTCTTGTGTCTTGGTGTTAATGACGGTTTACCACATTTGCTGTCATATAGAAGATTTAATTCGGTCTTCATAATTTGTTGTACTCTACGTACACCTACTTTAGATCCAACTGGCCTCGAATTTCGTTTGCGCTAAGGTTTCCATTAACGGCAATTCTCCTCATTTCCCTTTTCTCTCTTTTAGAGACCGTTGGTGTCCTTCCTGGTCGCTTTTTGGTGCCGTATATTTTCCTCATTTTAATGTAATTGTCAATGACACAGCTCGATCTGTTTAGCTTAATAGCTATTTGGCGATTTGATAAGCCACCGTCGTGATAAGCTGCAATTTTACCCTTTTCTACCTCATTGAGCACTTTTCCGCGCGGCATTCTAATGTACTTAGGATGTATTATTTTCAAATCACATTAAAAAGATTATAAAACTTTTTTAAAAAGAAATACTTAAACTTTATTGCGTTTTTCGCGGAAAATATAACCAATATCAACAACTTTTACAAAGTGCCTTTATACTTATTTCGTATCAAATAACAGAACATTTGACAGATCTTTTTTGATTCTTAAATAACAACAACAATAAGTATGGGCGATTGGGTTTCTACTTCCAATGAAACCAATAAAAATATTCTTGTCTTAGTATATTATGTACTGTCAAAAAAAATTCAATGATTGTTGAAAGAAAAACACTTAAAAATGAATATCTCAACTATCTCTTAAGTTATGTAATTGCAACTTGGAACGTATATTAAGCTGTACTAGGAAAATACAAAAAAAATATAACATGTTGAAATACAGTAGAATCTCGAAAAAGTTAACCGAAATGTCCCAAGGGTAATTAACTTTTTCGAACTATTAACTTTTCTAAAATTGAAAAAAAAATACAATAATAAACATAGATTTTTCGTAAATAACACGCTAAATTTATTTCAATGACTTAGTTTTCATCATTACAAAAAAGAAACTTAGATTTAATTTGTACCGCTGGTTTAAGGTTCTCAGTCACTCTTGATCATTTTCGTGCGATATATTAATTAATTTGTGTGGAGTGGTTTGAAGAAGCAGTCGAGACTTGTTTGTTTTTTTTCTTTTGTGTAATATCTCTTCATCATTTTCGTACGCATATGGACAAGGTCTGTCACTTGATTTGCATCGTTATTGTTTTCAAACCATTTTATCAAGATATTGATGCTTTCAACTGCTTTCGAGAAGTTCACTTTTGGTTATTGAATATCTTCCTCGATAATTAACCCGTCGTTATCATTATCGGAAACTTCGAAATCATCGTTATCTTCCGCAATTTGATCCTTGTTCCAATTTTCAATGTCATCAATGCTGATGTGAACATTATCACCCAACTTCGACATCAACAATAGAACTTCTCGAAGTGTATCGTCGTAAGCACTATTTCATTTAATCAATTTAGACAACGGAATGTCGTCTTCACTATCGTATTGATCATCATCCCACTTTTTTATCTTATTCCACGCTTTTATAAGAACAGCTTGCGGCAATTCATCCCACACTGATTTAAGTAGCAAAATAGCATCACGAATTGAATGTGTCTTAAAAATATTTCCAACCGGAACGTTTTCTTGTGCGACAATGTTGCATAACAATTTAGTTCGATATCCTAACTTGACCAATTTTATTTGATTTTGATCCATGGGCTGCAAAACCGCTGTCACGTTAGGTGGTAGAAGCATTGCTACAATGTTTCCATCATCAGACTGTAGCATGTCAATTGGCTTATGTGCAGTGCAGTTATCAATCAGCAACATCGCCTTTGGTGGTAAATTATTTTCAGCAGAAAATTTGCGAACCTGCAAAATGTTTATGTCATAAGCGAAAATTTAAAAATGAAACCCAAAAAATAAGTTTACCTGTTTTATAAATGAATGATGAAACCAGTTGAAGAATAACTGTGAATTCATCCACGACTTCTTCGAATTGGCGTATTCCAATGGGTTTTCAAATCCCTTAAAGCAACGTGGATTTGCGGATTTACCAATCACCAACGGCTTCAACTTGTGCGAACCATCTGCGTTAGCACACAACAAAAATGTGATTCTTTCCTTTGCAATTTTTTGGCCCGGTGCGGTCTTTTCATTTGCTGTGACAAATGTTTTATCCGGTAAAAAGCGATAAAATAGTCCAGATTCATCTGCGTTATATAGTTGCGAGTCGGAGATGTCCATTTCGTCAATTTTTGCTCGTAAATTATGAATGAAAGGTGTTACATCCGACGTATCGCTTGAAAGGATTTCCCACAAATTTTGAGATGACGAATACCATATCTTTTCTTAAAATTTGCCAGCCATCCATCACTGGCATCACATTTTTTTCCAGGGTGCAGTATGGCGAATTCGTGCTTAGCTCTTGATTTTAAAATTAGACCAGTCATTGCACAATTACGCTGTCGTTGGTTCAAGAACCATTTATACAAGCTTGCCTCAAGATCAGCGTATACCGGTTTATATAGTGTTTTCTTCTGTGCTTTTTCATATGTGTTCGCTACAGCCTCGAAAATTTCATGACGTTTTTTATTTATTTTGGAGATGGCTACTTTAGATACACCATAATCCAACGCCAATCGTTTTCCGTGAATACCTTGATCAAGTTTTTTTAAATCTCCACTTTCTGTTGTAAATCTAATCTGATTTGCGATGATTTCTTCTGCTTTGTTGACATTTTTTAAATAAACAATACAGAACTCACAAATTAAAACGCTCACGACTGATTAAATCAATGTTGTTTGACGATGACAGCTCAAAACAGAAAAGAAATTCGGGGAATACCCCAATAAACAAAATTAGAGCTCAGCGTTGCCATTGAGAATTTTTAAAAAGGGGCCAAATTGCCACTTTAGTGACCGAAAAAAGCGGCTGGTTTGAAAAATTCATACGCTCAGAAAAGTTAACTTTTTAGAGCGGCACGTGGAAGCTGAAATTCGGTTAACTTAACCGAGCGATTAACTTTTACGCGAGTTAACTTTTTCGAGATTCTACTGTAATGGCAGTGGGGGGAAATGGGGAGCATTTCAGAAATGGCGCACTTTTCAAAATTGCAAATCTTTGTATTTCAAAACAGAGTACATATATCAAATCGAAAATTTGTTAGATTGTGGAACAACATAGTCTTTAATTTTGGTAAAAATTTTAAGTTGAAGGGTGTAAGGGGCGGGAGGTGATAAGCAAAAATGTCGAAAATTTTGAGTAATTTTTTAAGGGCTCTGGTGAAAGATACGAAGTTTAAATTTTGCACGTGGATACGTCTATTTGATGTACATAGAAAAATAATAATAACTTGATCCATAATTGTTATAAACCGACCCCCCCCCGGTCTAATGTGCACAAGATGTTTCATGTGCATTGAAAAAAATACAAACTGAAAATTTTTGAGTGAAATTTTAAGGTAGAAACTTGAAAATATGCGAAATGCATTTAATAAAAATCTCTAAATATAGGAAATAATAACTGGTCGAAAACCCTTAAGACTTCCACCCCTCCCATACAAAATTATTTTTCCGAGGATTTTTAAGAAATCAGTCATCAGTCAACTCTTAAAAGCTATCAATTTCAAATTTTGTATAAAAACTTATAAAAATAATTTAAATGAGGTTGCTTTAAAAGTTTTGAAATCGCGCTTGCCCTTCTATCCCCTCCCATACAAAAGTACGATTACGACCGATTTCATTAAATCAACTAATAACCAACAAGCTAAAAGCTACGAACTCTAAATTTTATGCAAGCACCTAACAAGAGAACCGAAATAAAACTATACATCAAATTTTACGATTCCCCTACTTTCCCTACCCCATACAAATGTTCGGTTTCGTGAATGTAAAATACACCGAATTTTATGAAAATTCTATGCAACTTCGTCTATGAAACATATTCTATGCAGATGATATTGGACGTGATTGAAGCAATTAATTAAACATAACAGGAGTACGATTGGGCATAAAGCCCAATCGTGCGATACTCTAGATGAAAGAGAAATTTTTGTATCTTAAGAAATTTTGTAGCGGAAGTGGTAGAGGGGGGTGACGACATTGAAATAATTTTTTCACATGACGGTAAGGTTGCTATCAAAATGTTTTATACAAAATTTAGGATTTAAAAATTTAATAGGTACTGAGAAAATTAGTGTATTGGATGTAGTGAAGTAGTGCAGTTTGTATGGGAGGTGATAGAAGGAGGGGCGAGTTTTTAATGACTTTTCAGGAATAACTATAAATATCATGCTTTTGACATGTCTTAAATTGCAGATCAGTAGTATTCATACATTCCATGAAAATCGACTTTTTATGAAGTTGTGAAATTGTGTCATTTTGTATGGGAAGGGGTAGAAGGGGTAAAGCTAATCGCCTAATTATACTCTAGATGAAATCTGAGAGTATTATAAGTTTGCCACAAAGTTTGTAACGCCAAGAAATAAGGCTCGGAGAAAAAAATGAATGATACAGAAGTTCATATAATCACTCAAAAATCTCAAAACCGGATGTCCGTCCGTCCGTCCGTCCGTCCGTCTGTCCGTCTGTCTGTCCGTCTGTCTGTCCGTCCGTGTCCTCTCTAGCTTGAGAACGCGTTGAGCTAGAAAGTTCAAATTTTGTATACGTCGTTTTTAACAAAAAAGTAAGGTCAAGTTCGTGAACCAGCCAAATCGCTCCACCCCTTCTACCCCCTCCCATACAAAATGACACAATTTCGCTATCTGACAATAAACGGATTTGCTCGAAAAGTACAAATGACATTGATTTGAAATTTGGAACATAATACTTTTATGATGATTCCAATCTACTCTATAAAAATAATTTGTGTCTTCCCCCTCCTTCCACCACCTCCCATACAAACTGCACTTTTTCATGAAATGCTCTAAACCAATTTACTCAGTGCGTATAATAGTTATTGAGCTGAAATTGTGCACGAAATATTTATTTAAAATTATTATTAAGACCAAAAAAAATGAGACGATTAACTGTACCCCTTCTACCCCCTCCCATACAAAATGACACAATTTTGTAATTTCATAATAAACAGATTTGCTCGAAAAATATAAATGCTATTGATCTGAAATTTGGAATATATTACTTAAATGATGATATAAATCTACTGTACAAAAGTTATTTGAGTCCTCCCCTTCCTTCCACCACCTCCCATACAAACTGCACTTTTTCATGAAATGCTCTAAGCCAATTTACTCAGTGCGTATAAAATTGACCGAGCTGAAATTGTGCGCTAAATATTTATTTAGAATTATTAGTAAAACCAAAAAAAAATTAGGCGATTAGCTTTACCCCTTCTACCCCTTCCCATACAAAATGACACAATTTCACAACTTCATAAAAAGTCGATTTTCATGGAATGTATGAATACTACTGATCTGCAATTTAAGACATGTCAAAAGCATGATATTTATAGTTATTCCTGAAAAGTCATTAAAAACTCGCCCCTCCTTCTATCACCTCCCATACAAACTGCACTACTTCACTACATCCAATACACTAATTTTCTCAGTACCTATTAAATTTTTAAATCCTAAATTTTGTATAAAACATTTTGATAGCAACCTTACCGTCATGTGAAAAAATTATTTCAATGTCGTCACCCCCCTCTACCACTTCCGCTACAAAATTTCTTAAGATACAAAAATTTCTCTTTCATCTAGAGTATCGCACGATTGGGCTTTATGCCCAATCGTACTCCTGTTATGTTTTTTTTTTGGTTTTACTAATAATTCTAAATAAATATTTAGCGCACAATTTCAGCTCGGTCAATTTTATACGCACTGAGTAAATTGGCTTAGAGCATTTCATGAAAAAGTGCAGTTTGTATGGGAGGTGGTGGAAGGAAGGGGAGGACTCAAATAACTTTTGTACAGTAGATTTATATCATCATTTAAGTAATATATTCCAAATTTCAGATCAATAGCATTTATATTTTTCGAGCAAATCTGTTTATTATGAAATTACAAAATTGTGTCATTTTGTATGGGAGGGGGTAGAAGGGGTACAGTTAATCGTCTCATTTTTTTTGGTCTTAATAATAATTTTAAATAAATATTTCGTGCACAATTTCAGCTCAATAACTATTATACGCACTGAGTAAATTGGTTTAGAGCATTTCATGAAAAAGTGCAGTTTGTATGGGAGGTGGTGGAAGGAGGGGGAAGACACAAATTATTTTTATAGAGTAGATTGGAATCATCATAAAAGTATTATGTTCCAAATTTCAAATCAATGTCATTTGTACTTTTCGAGCAAATCCGTTTATTGTCAGATAGCGAAATTGTGTCATTTTGTATGGGAGGGGGTAGAAGGGGTGGAGCGATTTGGCTGGTTCACGAACTTGACCTTACTTTTTTGTTAAAAACGACGTATACAAAATTTGAACTTTCTAGCTCAACGCGTTCTCAAGCTAGAGAGGACACGGACGGACAGACAGACGGACAGACAGACGGACAGACGGACGGACGGACGGACGGACGGACATCCGGTTTTGAGATTTTTGAGTGATTATATGAACTTCTGTATCATTCATTTTTTTCTCCGAGCCTTATTTCTTGGCGTTACAAACTTTGTGGCAAACTTATAATACTCTCAGATTTCATCTAGAGTATAAAAAGCTATTAACATCCATCCACTCTTACTGTCATCCCCCCCCTCCCTTCATGAATACTCTAACTTGCATAAATAAACGAATGAAATATGGAGCTTTTTTACGTTTCAACAAAGTGTTAAATTGAGAAGTGCCCAAACACTCTAATCTGCATACTGACTTTCCACTCATCCTTCATGTATGTGCCCCAGGAGTAATGAATCTTCAGTCGGCTTTTTGGCGGTATGTCTATTTCTGTGTGAGCCGATCGCGGAAATTTATTACTGGTGCAATAAGCCGAAAAGGGAGAAACCCTTTTCTTGTTCTCACACTCTGTGTGGCATCATTACAATATCTTTCCTTGGTTTTTACCGATGTAGAGTAATGAACGTTTTGTGTTTGTTCAGGCCGCAATGCAATGCCGGGTTAATTTAAAATTTCAAATTATCTCAAATTGAAAACATATGCCGAACAAACATTCCACATCGGTGCCAAAATTTATTGGACCTTTTCGTTATTTTATTGAGGTTCGTAAATCTTAATTGTCCTAAGCTTAATGAGAAAGGGTCGAACTTTTATTGCATACTTTTCGTCTTAGTTCGTAAATGGGAAAAAATATAATTATTTTTTTTAGAGTAATTCCCATGTAAACGAAGTGCGAATAGGTTCAGATATTTTAACACATTTTGTGTCCTTATCAGCCCGTGTTGTCATAAAACAACATTGCCGTTGTACTGTTCACAAAACGCACAAATAATGCAATAGACACAGAGCGCGCAGATAATGCAATAAACAACTAAAAATGTTAGCTATAGCAAAATTAACAAAAACCTTAATTCCTTGTTATACTGTTTATTTCTTTATTTATTTGTTTATGAATTGCGCTTAATCTAGGAATTTGATAGAGTGTTCAGACTTAACATCTTATCAACTTTTGATGATAGTTGTTGGATTGTGCCTTAGGGAGAATTCTTGAGTGTGTAATTGGTTTATTTATTTTAGGTTAAGGGAAACGGAAAACAAAAAAGCTTGTTATAGATATAAATAAAACTTAAAACCTAGGATGACTTAAAAACTGTGCATTAAGAAATTTCAATTTTCATTCTAATTGGTGATTGAATTGATCTGGGGGTTTTCTGAATATTGACATTTTTCTTTGAACTTTGCGGTTAGTTTTACTAAGGTGTATTCAATTACAGTGGCTTGAGCGATGTTAAGTGGCGAAGTGGAGAAGTGTCGAGGATGATTTCGAGGCATTTATTTTGAATTATTTGTAGGTTTTCCCGTGGACAGCAGCACAACTTCGCCAGATTGGTGAGTCGTACAATAATATAGGCCTCATGACTGACTTAAATAGCATCAGTTTATTTTCCACGTAAAGCTTTGATTTCCTAGACATTAAAGGATATAAGATGCGGATAGCCTTCGTCAGATAGGGAAAATTATCGAAGGCAATCCGTCACGTTCATTCCTGGGTTATGTCGATCGAGAAGCATCGGAAAAGAAAGTAGTTCGCGATGTTTTCCGAAAAGGTGATATGGCTTTTCTGTCGGGAGATTTACTCATTGCGGACGAACGGGGCTATCTTTACTTCAAGGATCGGACGGGCGATACGTTCCGCTGGAAGGGTGAAAATGTCTCGACGAGTGAAGTTGAAGCGCAGGTCAGTAACGTAGCCGGCTATCGCGATTCGATAGTTTCCGGTGTCGAAATACCGAATTTGGAGGGTCGTGCCGGTATGGCAGCAATCTTCGATCCTGATTATACTGTCGACTTGGAAAAATTCTCGGAAAGTATTAAGAAAGTTCTGCCCAACTATGCAAAGCCGCAATTTCTAAGATTTTTAACGAAAATCGATTTGACCGGAACGTTTAAATTACGTAAAGTCGATTTGCAGAAAGAAGGATTCGATCCGAATACGATTAGCGACGCGTTATACTACTTAATGCCGAAAGGAAAATACGAATTGCTTACAAAAGAAATCTATCAACAGATCCAGAACAGTGAAATACGGTTTTAAA
Organism: Chorisops tibialis; assembly: GCA_963669355.1. NCBI lineage: Eukaryota > Metazoa > Arthropoda > Insecta > Diptera > Stratiomyidae > Chorisops > Chorisops tibialis. The sequence goes on from OY770262.1 coordinate 185,087,121, forward strand.
ATGAAATAATTCAACGAAAAACTCGAATTATAGAAAATTCAAGCTTTTTATACTCTAGATGAAATCTGAGAGTATTATAAGTTTGCTCTAAAGTTTGTAACGCCAAGAAATAAGGCTCAGAGAAAAAAATGAATGATACAGAAGTTCATACATGTAATCACTCAAAAATCTCAAAACCGGATGTCCGTCCGTCCGTCCGTCCGTCCATCTGTGCGCGCTCTAGCTTGAGAACGCGTGGAGCTAGATAGTTCAAATTTTGTACACGTCGTTTTTGACAAAAAAGTAAGGTCAACATCGTGAACGGGCCAAATCGCTCCACTCCTTCTACCCCCTCCCATACAAAATGGCACAATTGCGCAATTTGACAATAAACGGATTTGCACGAAAAGTATAAAAGCTATTGGCCTGAAATTTGGAATATGTTACTTTTATGATAATATCAATCTACACTATACAAATTATGCGTGTCCTCCCCCTCCTTCTACCACCTCCCACACAAACTGTACTTGTCATGAATTACTCTAAGCCAATTTACTCAGTGCGTATAAAATTTAGCGGGCTCAAATTGTGCACCAAATATTTATTTAAAATTGTTAGTAAGCCCAAGAAAATTTAGATGATTAGCTTCACCCCTTCTACCCCCTCCCATACAAAATGACACAATTTCGCAATTTGACAATAAATGGATTTACTCGAATAGTATAAAAGCTATTAGTCTGAATTTTGGGATGTATTACTTTCATAATGATTTTAATCTACAGTATAAAAATTATTGGCGTCCGTATTAGTATTATTAGTATTATCCTGTGGGTTGGGCAACCTATCAGGCGCGTCCTCAGGTGGTGGATGGAGGACGCCGCGGTGTGTCGCAAGACCCTCGTCCGCGGTTAGCATGGCAATAGCAAGGAATTAAGTTTGACAGTTATACTCTCTTCAACAAGCTCATCGGACACACGTAGGCAACCGCCACGTTGTGAGCCCAAATGAATGAACATGATGGGGAGGATATGGCAGAAAATATCTTTCCTGTAAAAACCATGCCGCGAACCAGCCCAAAAAACTATGAGATGGAGTCCCCCCGTATTGGCCCTCAGTCCCCGGCAAAAGAGGGTGCTAAAATCACCGGGTCCGAACGCGGTTCGGGAGCTACTAGAACGGTGCAACCAGGTTCTAGTAGTGCTGTGCTACTGGCAAACACCCAGCGTACTGAGTCTTCACTGTCAAAGCTCAGTGATCTCGCTTTTTTAATGGCATTAGAGGATGCAGACTCAGAAACGAGTAAGCAGATGGAGATGAGTATGGATGTTGGTCACGCTTCGACGTCGACAATATCCTGCACAACTATCTCGGCTGACCTTGCTACTGAGACGATCCAAACCCCTCGAGGTGGAATTAGCAACCGAGCCCCTCGACGTGCTAAAACCACCCAAAAACTGCAAAAGCGAAGTTTGACAATGTCGAAGTGGTTCAAATAGCTTCATCCCCGCTGGCTTCGGGAGGATCGGTTCATGGCACCGCCTCTGGCAAAGCCAAAGAACCCTTGTCCGCGGGCACAGTCGCCGGTAAGAAGCTGGAACCACTGAAGCAGAAACATAAGCGTATCCGATCGGACGATAGTAATACGCCGATAACTGCAGCAAAAAAGAAGCAGCCGAGATCGGCTACCTATAGCGACGTCGCTAGGAGTTCCCTTCCAGGTGGCAGTCATCAATACCAATGACTTGCTAGGTATCATACCAGAGTCGGTGAGGCCTCAGATCTACTCTTCATTGAGGAACATTCTGAGGGAACACCTCTTAGGTAATCCACCAGCTAAACCAAGCTTTTTGAAGTATGACTTCGAGCCAGGTTATCTTAGGATAACTTGTGCGGCCCAAAACACTCTGGTCTTCCTTCAGGAGGCGGTTCCCAAGATGAACGAGCTCTTGAAGGACATCAAGCTACAGGTGGTGGAAGGTGCCGAGGCTCCTAGACTGACAAAAGTGTCTGTTTGGATCCCGGGTATCATTGAAGACCCTGAAATCCTATTGCAGGATATTAAGCTGCAAAATAACCTTTCTACGGAGGTATGGAAGCTTTTCCATAGAGAACAAAAAGATGAGGGCCAACTTCTTGTTCTTGGAATCGACCAAAGCTCTATGGAAAGGTTGTCTGCAGCGAAAGGTTTCGCGGATTGTGGACTCAACAAGGTTCACTTCAAATTACCGAAACCAAACGCGGCCAACTTCAGAAGCCGGCAAACTGAGAGTGGTCCAAGCCAATCCACATCACAGTAGAGCGGCGACCGCCACTCTCCAACAACACCTCTTAAGAGGTCACTCGGATGTTGCACTTGTCCAGGAACCGTGGTTGAGTGGCTCTAACCACATTCTAGGATGGTGCAATAAAACTTTTACGGTCCTTCACGGACCCCAAACAGGTAAGCTACGGACATGTGTCGTTGCGAAAAAAGCACTAAAATTAACTTTAATTCCGCAATTCAGCAGCCCAGACCAAACAACGACGCTTTGGGAGAGGTCTCTTAACGGAACACCGAAGCCAGTTAAGCTGGTTTCATCATACCAGCCATACGACGCAAGAGTTGTTCCAACGACTGACCTGTGCCAGCTTGTCCAGTCCAACACAGGGGACTTGGTAATAGGTTGTGATGCCAATGCCCATCACACCTACTGGTCTAGCACAGACTGCAACGATCGCGGTAAGTCAATTCTAGAATTTCTTAGCATGAACAATCTAAATGTTTGTAATGTTGGTAGCAGTCCCACCTTCATAAATAGAGCAAGAAGCGAGTTTATCGACCTGACTCTTGCAACTAACTCTAAATCACTAACGGTCCACAACTGGGAAGTTTCGAAAGAACCATCCTTGTCAGATCACATGTGGATAAGATTTGAAATAGTGGGATCAACAAAAAATAGCCGGTTGTACAGGAATCCAGCAAGAACTGATTGGGTTAAATATCAGGAGCTAATAAGCCAAAGACTACCGGCAATAGTTCCTTACCCAATAAAAACAACAGATTCCTTAGATAAAAGAGTGGGTATGTTAACAAATATACTAACAAACTCATACAAGAGTTCCTGCCCTCAGAAGTCTGCCAAAGATAGTAAGAACACTGTCTGGTGGAATAACGATCTCGATATCCTGAAAAAACGAGCAAGGAAACTCTTTAACAAAGCTAACTCCAGCAAACTTGACACAGACTGGGACAAATACAAAGCAGCACTTACACTGTATAAAAAACGGCTAAGAGCCGTCAAACGAAATTCATGGAAGAGATTCTGTGAAGAAATCGATAACGTCAACGAAACTGCTAGGATAAAGAGGACCCTATCCAAAGACCCATACATGCCTGAATTACTAGATAAAGGCAATGGTTCATGGACGGGGTCTAGCGGCGAGTCACTTGAACTTTTAATGCAAACGCATTTCCCTGGCTGCTTTGAGCCCCCACCACAAAGTTCATGTGCCGATCGCATTCTAGCTAACTCAGAACTAGTAGATACAGTCGTGACACCAGGAAACATAGGAATGGCGTTCAGTTCCTTCAAACCTTACAAGTCACCAGGGCTGGACGAAGTCTATCCCGCAATGATCCAGAACGCGGATAATACAATAATTCAGTACCTGGTAGACATACATAAAGCATGCATCAGTCTTTGTTACATACCGAAGTTATGGCAAGAGGTTAAGGTAGTTTTCATACCTAAACCAGGTAGAGCCTCCCACAACATCCCGAAGGCTTTTCGTTCCATCAGCCTGACTTCGTTCCTTCTTAAAGGCCTAGAAAGACTGGTGGACAGCTACCTTCGGGCAAATCTGAACCTCTCGGTTAGATGCCCCCACCAACACGCCTATCTGAAAGGTAGATCTACTGACACCGCCTTGCATGTGACGGTAGCCGCCGTAGAGAAAGCTTTCCATTAAAAAGAGGTTGCACTCGGTGCCTTCCTAGACGTGGAAGGCGCGTTCAACCACGTCAACATTGACGCCATACTTGAGGCCTTGCGTAGCCATAGTGTGGAACCTCTCCTGACTGCATGGATAGCAAAGCTTCTTCGTTCGCGGAAAATCGTAGCACGAATGGGTGAAGAGACAAGGAAGGGCTCTGTTCACAAAGGAACGCCACAGGGCGGAATAATATCACCTCTCCTGTGGGTCTTAACATTGAATGAACCCCTTTCCATCTTAAATCAGAACGGCTACCCCACAATAGCATATGCAGACGATCTTTTCATCATGCTAACTGGTAAGTTTGAGCAAGTTCTAGGAGACGTCATGCAATCCGCTTTACAACTGTTAGATAGCTGGGCACTAGATAAAGGACTTACTATTAACCCACAAAAAACAGAACTGGTCCTCTTCTCCAGAAGAAGAAGACCATATGTTTTCAATCCACCAAACATTCGAGGAATCAATATGGTCCTCTCGAATCAAGTTAAATATTTAGGTCTGATTCTTGATAGCAAATTATCCTGGAAGGCCAATATTCAGGAACGAGCGAAAAAGGGTACAGTAGCCTTCTTCGCTTGCAAGAAGACATTCGGTTTGAGATGGGGCCTTAAGCCGCACCTCATCCACTGGATGTATACCAGTATTGTTAGACCAATTATTGGCTATGGTGCGCTGGTGTGGTGGTCGGCGGTGGTACTAAAAACCAACCTGGCACCCTTACAGCTGATCCAACGGATGGCATGTCTGTGCATAACAGGTGCCCTTAGAACCACACTGACTGCAGCTCTGGAGGTGATTCTCTCACTACCCCCACTTGATCTTTTTATAAAAGAAGCAGCGGGTCTGGCTGCCATTAGATTAAAAACCACTAAATCGTGGTCAGCGCTACAAATTGGTCATGGACAAATTCTAAACGTCATTAGAAACGCAAACTCCCTTTTAGACCGCGAGTATGATTGCATGAACCAACCGCAGGTTGAGAAACGGAAGTTTCACATTAAGTTTCCTGAACGAAACGAATGGGCAACAAATACGATACTCAGCACCTGTATAGGTTCTCATCTCTATACGGACGGATCTAAAACTAGCCAGGGGACAGGTGCAGGGATTTATTCCCACGACCTCGACATCCAAACTTCATTTCATCTTCCAGAATACGCGACAGTGTTCCAAGCAGAAGTATTAGCCATTAACGAGTGTGCAAAAATTATTCTTGATAAGCAGAACAGTCTCGGAAATTGTTACATTTTCTCGGACAGCAGGGTTGCACTTCAGGCACTCCAATCCTACAGGACTACATCCAAACTAGTGTCCATCTGTAGACACAATTTAAATCGCCTAGTGGCCATAACGGAAGTTTTTCTAATATGGATACCGGGTCATAGTGACCTGCTAGGTAACGAGGCGGCAGATACGCTTGCACGGCAAAGATCTGCTAACATCAATTCCACTAGGAAGTCAGTCGATGTAGCACAAACAGTGCTGAAGACTAGCTTCAAACAGACTATTTTGGATTCAGCTGGAAAGCTGTAAAACGGCCAAATCCTTTTGGGAAGAACCGAACAAAAATATTACAGCTCAGCTGTTACAACGTAGTCGCTACAGTATCCGGACTATTGTCGGCCACAGGCCATTGCTTGCTAAGGCTGCACGCATTTAGGATGCGAATCGCGAGCGACAGCTTGTGCAGAGGTTGCGAGGTAGACGAAGAATCTATCGAACATTATCTTTGTCACTGTCCGCAAGTCTCCAACAGTCGTCTCCTTTGTTTAGGCTCTAGATTCTTCTCAGAACTAGACGACCTCAGAGGCGTCCAACATTCGAGCCTGTTAAGGTTCGCAAACCGAACCAAGTGGTTAGAGCAAGAGGAGTGACTTCCAACTCATAACTATAGGGGGAGTACAATGGGCCCGACTAGATGGCCTCAGTGCTTGTGGTTCTATGCAACCACCCTCCTACAACCTAAACCTAAACCTAATTAGTATTATCATTAAGATCAGAAAAAAATATTTGTTTAGCTTCACTGCTTCGTATTCAGCGATGCATTCGGGCCGGGTATTCGAAGTGAAATGCGGTAGAGGTGATGTTCGAGCTAGGCATTCGAACGGGACGAAATATCCGAGTTAGTGCCCGCCAACTCGCAGCGCTTTAGCGCATTATTCACAGAGTAAAATTGTATATATATAAAAAAAAAACTATTCAGAACTCTGCATTGGGCAGACATAAAAAGCTAAGTATTATAAATATAATTAATCAAACAACCAATAGGATATAAAACCATAAAATTAAGTACTAGGTAGACCAAATAAATTATAGTCACCTATTAATTATTAAGAATTATCTTACATTGTACTGCATTATTCATAGTCACTAATAAACTATTTGAAACGAAAAAAACGGAAGAAACAACGGAAGAATTCAAATGCTTCTTGAGATTTCTTATTGGAACCAATGCAGATTTTCGTTTCTGTGTTCAAGAATTCCGGACAAAATAAGACACCAAAGCTAGACAAGAAGGAAAAGATACCAAATGAGTCACACACCCTTCATCATACGGTCAGAAACAATACATTTTTTATTCTTCAAAATTTAATTATTTCGAAAATTTGAAATTTTAACTCATATAAAGTTAAATTCCTTCAAAGTTCCACTCTCACGAAGCTCAATTCTGACTTTTTGATGCGTTGCGATTTCAATTTTGAATTAATTTCAGCTTCCATGACTTTCCGGTTTGCGGTTTATGCCGTTGCATCGTATGTATAACAGTTCCCCGAAACGGTTCACTATTCGAACAGTTTTGTTGTGTAATTTTGACGTTTCTCTTACCTAAAAAAACAGTAAACATGGCGACATGACGTCTTGCAATCCTGTAAAATCGAACGTAAAGCAATTTTATTTACCCAATTCCAATAAAATTTTGCTCGAATCATTCGGGCGCACGAGAAAATCCATCGAATAATGTGCCGTAAAAAGTGCTTCGAATAGGAAGTGCGCGATCGAGAAAAAGAGAAAAGCACATAGGAAATCTCTACGTCAGTCGCGAAACGGTGGTGTTGAAAATTTTCCGAAGTGAGAGGCAGGAAACCTGAAAAAATAGCGAAATACTTAACTTTTCTTGATGGGCAGCCGTCGAAGCTGAAGCAAAAGAAGAACGTCTTCCCTATTTTCGGCACGGGACAGCGGCGCTCCAATTCGAGGTACGAGCGAATTTTATTTTAAAATGCCCCTTTCAATTGTGCATTTCGTCGGACACGGCGGCGCAGTTTATTATTAGAAAATTTCGGCTTGAATCTCCCCATAAACGTGCAAATATTTTGGTGTTTTCATTCGTATTTGATGATCGTCGTCGCGATGTAGAATTGTGCGAAGGGTTTGAACGGGGTGGCTGGAAGAAGTTGACGGAAGTTGCGGCACTTTTTATGCCCAGTTTTCTTGTTTATCGATTTTTATGTTCAGTTCCAGCTTCTCGTGGCCCTTCAAAATCGGCAATCGATTGTTTACGTTCAGGTGAGAGCTGAGATTTCGTGAAGGTTGTGGGCATGGCGATTTCATTTCGCACAATGCTCAATGCCGGAAGTTGTTCGGATGTCATTCAACTCTGTCGAGGCTGATTCGATGTTTTCGATGAGAAATCGCGTAGGAATTGTCTTGAGAAATGGAGTCGAAGTCGAGGCGGACAAAAGCATTTCGTGATTGCGTGATTTGCTTATTTCGTAATTCGAAAACAGCTCGCCAGATGCATTTGTTTACAAAATGTTGCGAGTGGCGGTGAATCATCTCGTCTAATTGTTGTTGATTAGCCAGCGACTCAGAGCTGCCATTCCTGATGAATTCGTAATCTGATTAAGATTAATAAGCACCTTCAGTTTTTCGCTCGCAAGTTAGTGCGTTCTTGGCAGCCGACTTTTCTATTTATGTCGATTTTATTTTTATGAATTGCCTTTGCGTTACATTTCTTCAAAGTTTCCGGTTGAATGTGCGCCTTTTGTGATTTGGGTTCATTCTTGAAGTGATCTGTAGAGCGATGCTCGATTGCAAATTTTCTTCGCTGTCTTAACAATCACGATTTTCGCTTTCAATATTTTTGGTTATTACGGAGAATCACAATCAATTTGTGTATGTATTCAAGTGTTTTACGGGCCTGGTTCAATGTTAACAGCATAAATCTTAAAACAGGCAACTAACAACCATAATAAAGGATGATCGATTAGCTCTTGAAACTTTTGGAGCTGTGCCAAGAAAAGTTGGCTGGTTGCTATGGAATAGATGATCATCTGGAAAAAAAAGTGGGAATACTTGTCATTCTCCAATTTGGCTCAGAGCCAGAAAAGTTGCAGCCTGATCGATCCATTTAAAGGAGCTTTCGGCGATAAAGCGAAACTGTAGATTAAGTAAAATGAAATTGAAGACGTTGGAGTGCTCCTTTATAAATTCAGTATAAAGATATCACTAGTTCAGTACCATACTAATATACATTGTGACCAGCACGTACCGGGAATTTGTAATTAAAATTAGTCTGGGAAATGATATTCCAAAAATTTTTTTTTGGTAAGCGGGTAGGACTGTCCTCAATTTTTATCCCAAAAATCAGCAGTTTGTTTACAACAGCTGGTTGAACGAGTACACCTCAGTAGTCCACGGCGAATTATTTTATGTCCTCGATCGACTGAAAACGGGTTTCACGATAATTTCAGTTTCGAGGATATGAAAAAGTCACACGGGGCCAAATCTGGTGAATACGGTAGTTGATTGAAGCAATTTGTTACTTTTTTGGCCTCAAATTCGGTCATAATTGAAGCTCAATGCGATGGCGCATTTTCATCGTGGAAAATCCATGAATTCTCCTTTCTCACGCAAATTCTTCAATACGGTCAAATAGTTATCCCTATTGACCGTCTGTCCCTCCGGAACGAATTCATGATGGATCAAACCTCGAATATCGAAAAAAAACAATGAGCATCGTCTTGATTTTTGAGCGGCTTTGGCGTGGTTTTTTTGGTTTCGGCTCATTTTTCTCCTCCATTGCGATGATTGTTGACTCGTTTGCATGTCAAACTCATAGACCCATGTCTCATCACTAGTTATGATGCGCTCCATGAATGTGGTATTAGAACTCGCACGAGCAAGTATGTCCAAAGTGACCTGTTCACGGTGCTTTTTTTTAAAGAAAATTCAGCCTTATTGGAACGAGTCGAGCAAGGACGCGTTTCATGGCCAAAGTATCCACCAAAATCGAACTCGACTCGCAAGAAATGTCGAGCTCTCCTGCTATCTCTCTAACACTGGGATGACGATTTTCGAGCGTAATTTCCTTCACTTTTTGAATGTTTTCGTCAGTTGAAGAGGTCACCCAGAACGAGGCATGTCTTCAATGATCTCTCGACTGTCCTTAAAGGCATTGATCTACTTATTGTATTGAATCACCGGAAGCCTTTTCCAACATTCGTAACGATTCCGCGCACAAAATTTGGTTGGAAACACAAAATTTGAGACAAATTCTTTGTTCCATATTTTTATCCCCTGTAAAAATCGCTGTGGACTACTGAGGTGTACTCATTCAACCAGCTGCTGTAAACAAACTGATTAATAGACCGCACTGAATATTTGGGATAATAACTAAGGACAGTCCCATCTGCATACCATTCCCAGACTAATTTTAATTAAAAATTCCCGGTACGAGGTGGTCACAATTAGGGATGGCAAAATCTGCTCTTTTCCAATCGCAGTGATCCACTGCGATTGCTCTCTTTCAATATCTGTGAAAAAGAGCAGCTCTTCCAATAGCAGTGATTTTTCCACCTCCCATGTTAGTGCGCAATTAAAAAAAAAAAAAGACAAAATAGTAATTTTCTGCGAAATCCTGCATCTAACAATCAGGCAGACCCTCAGTACCACCAGCTCAGTGCGCATAGTGAACACTTCCCCCATTTTCCCCTGGGAATGAAAAGGTTTTCTTTTATTATCCAATGTACGAAAAAACAATTGAGCGTAATCGAGTCAGGATGGCAAAAATGTCAATTTCATATACACAAGCCAAATAAAAAACATAACAGGAGTACGATTGGGCATAAAGCCCAATCGTGCGATACTCTAGATGAAAGAGAAATTTTTGTATCTTAAGAAATTTTGTAGCGGAAGTGGTAGAGGGGGGTGACGACATTGAAATAATTTTTTCACATGACGGTAAGGTTGCTATCAAAATGTTTTATACAAAATTTAGGATTTAAAAATTTAATAGGTACTGAGAAAATTAGTGTATTGGATGTAGTGAAGTAGTGCAGTTTGTATGGGAGGTGATAGAAGGAGGGGCGAGTTTTTAATGACTTTTCAGGAATAACTATAAATATCATGCTTTTGACATGTCTTAAATTGCAGATCAGTAGTATTCATACATTCCATGAAAATCGACTTTTTATGAAGTTGTGAAATTGTGTCATTTTGTATGGGAAGGGGTAGAAGGGGTAAAGCTAATCGCCTAATTTTTTTTTGGTTTTACTAATAATTCTAAATAAATATTTAGCGCACAATTTCAGCTCGGTCAATTTTATACGCACTGAGTAAATTGGCTTAGAGCATTTCATGAAAAAGTGCAGTTTGTATGGGAGGTGGTGGAAGGAAGGGGAGGACTCAAATAACTTTTGTACAGTAGATTTATATCATCATTTAAGTAATATATTCCAAATTTCAGATCAATAGCATTTATATTTTTCGAGCAAATCTGTTTATTATGAAATTACAAAATTGTGTCATTTTGTATGGGAGGGGGTAGAAGGGGTACAGTTAATCGTCTCATTTTTTTTGGTCTTAATAATAATTTTAAATAAATATTTCGTGCACAATTTCAGCTCAATAACTATTATACGCACTGAGTAAATTGGTTTAGAGCATTTCATGAAAAAGTGCAGTTTGTATGGGAGGTGGTGGAAGGAGGGGGAAGACACAAATTATTTTTATAGAGTAGATTGGAATCATCATAAAAGTATTATGTTCCAAATTTCAAATCAATGTCATTTGTACTTTTCGAGCAAATCCGTTTATTGTCAGATAGCGAAATTGTGTCATTTTGTATGGGAGGGGGTAGAAGGGGTGGAGCGATTTGGCTGGTTCACGAACTTGACCTTACTTTTTTGTTAAAAACGACGTATACAAAATTTGAACTTTCTAGCTCAACGCGTTCTCAAGCTAGAGAGGACACGGACGGACAGACAGACGGACAGACAGACGGACAGACGGACGGACGGACGGACGGACGGACAGACATCCGGTTTTGAGATTTTTGAGTGATTATATGAACTTCTGTATCATTCATTTTTTTCTCCGAGCCTTATTTCTTGGCGTTACAAACTTTGTGGCAAACTTATAATACTCTCAGATTTCATCTAGAGTATAAAAAACACCCGGTCATAGAAAACCAAACCAAAAGGGTCTACTGTTTACTTTTTTCACACATTACCTTACACAAGCAATTTCATCATGAAGAACGTAAAGCTCTTATCGACACGGTGGACTGCAACATAAATCGGCGAAACTTGCAATAGCCGCAACATGTCCTACCAACCGACCAGATCGAAACTCAGAACAAAATCCGCCAAAAAAAACTCTAGCAAAGCGCACCATTGACCACTTCGGACGTTCCAGACCTCTTCTATCAGATCAGATCTAACCGATCAAAATATCGCTAAACAAATCCCTTATCATTGAACGTTCCACATCTCACCTATCAGATCAGATCCCACCGATCAAAATATCGCTAAACAAATCCCTTATCAAATCACAATAGTTTTATCTAGCTCCAATTCATTCATTCATTAGTCTAAAGCAACATCACTGAGAGCACACACTGCTCGTGCTCTCAGTGTCAATATCAAACATAACAGGAGTACGATTGGGCATAAAGCCCAATCGTGCGATACTCTAGATGAAAGAGAAATTTTTGTATCTTAAGAAATTTTGTAGCGGAAGTGGTAGAGGGGGGTGACGACATTGAAATAATTTTTTCACATGACGGTAAGGTTGCTATCAAAATGTTTTATACAAAATTTAGGATTTAAAAATTTAATAGGTACTGAGAAAATTAGTGTATTGGATGTAGTGAAGTAGTGCAGTTTGTATGGGAGGTGATAGAAGGAGGGGCGAGTTTTTAATGACTTTTCAGGAATAACTATAAATATCATGCTTTTGACATGTCTTAAATTGCAGATCAGTAGTATTCATACATTCCATGAAAATCGACTTTTTATGAAGTTGTGAAATTGTGTCATTTTGTATGGGAAGGGGTAGAAGGGGTAAAGCTAATCGCCTAATTTTTTTTTGGTTTTACTAATAATTCTAAATAAATATTTAGCGCACAATTTCAGCTCGGTCAATTTTATACGCACTGAGTAAATTGGCTTAGAGCATTTCATGAAAAAGTGCAGTTTGTATGGGAGGTGGTGGAAGGAAGGGGAGGACTCAAATAACTTTTGTACAGTAGATTTATATCATCATTTAAGTAATATATTCCAAATTTCAGATCAATAGCATTTATATTTTTCGAGCAAATCTGTTTATTATGAAATTACAAAATTGTGTCATTTTGTATGGGAGGGGGTAGAAGGGGTACAGTTAATCGTCTCATTTTTTTTGGTCTTAATAATAATTTTAAATAAATATTTCGTGCACAATTTCAGCTCAATAACTATTATACGCACTGAGTAAATTGGTTTAGAGCATTTCATGAAAAAGTGCAGTTTGTATGGGAGGTGGTGGAAGGAGGGGGAAGACACAAATTATTTTTATAGAGTAGATTGGAATCATCATAAAAGTATTATGTTCCAAATTTCAAATCAATGTCATTTGTACTTTTCGAGCAAATCCGTTTATTGTCAGATAGCGAAATTGTGTCATTTTGTATGGGAGGGGGTAGAAGGGGTGGAGCGATTTGGCTGGTTCACGAACTTGACCTTACTTTTTTGTTAAAAACGACGTATACAAAATTTGAACTTTCTAGCTCAACGCGTTCTCAAGCTAGAGAGGACACGGACGGACAGACAGACGGACAGACAGACGGACAGACGGACGGACGGACGGACATCCGGTTTTGAGATTTTTGAGTGATTATATGAACTTCTGTATCATTCATTTTTTTCTCCGAGCCTTATTTCTTGGCGTTACAAACTTTGTGGCAAACTTATAATACTCTCAGATTTCATCTAGAGTATAATCACCAAATATAGGTTTGGGATAGCTTGATTGATGATTGATAGTCTTTAATATCACAGAGCTGAGCAGTGAACAGATATCGCTGATCGCGAGCGATATAACAGATACGAAGACAATGAAATATATCAGATATGCCAAGTGGCTATCGAGCAACGAAAGAGCAATCGAGAACGACGTTCAAGCTCTTTCTTCGCGCGATTGATATTTAGCGGTGAGACTTGGGTAAAATTCGACTTCCATGGGTTTCGGGATCTGATAAGAGCTTTACGTTGTTCATGATGAAATTGCTCGTGTAGGTAATATCGTGTGAAAAAAGATAACAAAAGACCCTTTTGGTTTGGTTTTCTATGACCGGTTGTTATACTCTAGATGAAATCTGAGAGTATATTGTGTTTGCCTTACCGTTTGTAACGCTAAGAAATAACGCTCGCACAGAGCCGCCAAGGGTACAGAAATATTTGTTGTCGCTCAAAAACTTCGATTCCGAGTTGCTGTCTGTCCGTCTGTCTACAGCATAACTCTCGAACGCTTTGAGCTATCGTGCTGAAATTTGTTGTGTGTCATTTTTAGCAAAAAAGAAACTTTAAGTTCGTGAACGGGCCATATCCCCCCACTCCTTCTACCCCCTCCCATACAAATTTCACGAAATTTCGAAATTTTCAGAAATTGATTTTTCTTTGAAACTATTTAAGCTATCGATTTGAAATTTGGGTTAAAGTATTATGATATAGATACCATTAATATAACTGAATATTGATCCGATCCCATCACTCCTTCTACCCCCTCCCATACAAATGCATAATTTTGAAAAATGCAGTTTTTCGATTTTCATCGAAACTAGTAAAGTTATAAAAACGAATTTTTGCCAGAATTAATTTTATTATAATTCCAATCGACATTGAAAAAATTATCAACTTCACCTCACTGCTTCTACCCCCTCCCATACAAATTTCACGAAATTTTAAAATTTCAATTAAATTATTTTTCTTCGAAACTGTTAAGGCTATCAACTTGATATTTCGCATAAAGTATAAAAATAGAAATATCAATAACGGGAAAAAAATTGTTTTCATCCTTACACTCCTTCTACCCCCTCCCATACAAATGCATAATTTTTGTTAAATCATTATATCGATTTCCATTACAACTAGAAAAATTACAAATTTGAAATTTCGCGAGAATTTGTTTTTTAATAGTTGCAATAAATGCAGGAAAAAATGATCAGTTCAGCTTCCCTCCTTCTACCCCCTCCCATATAAATATCTGTATTATAAATTCAAGAAAAGCATTTCTCTTTCGAATATATGAGAGCTGTCGACTTTGAAATTGAATCAAAGCATAGTGATAAGGGTGATGATAAGCAGTTTCAAAATCATCTAAAACGTTCCACTTCCTCTGCCACCTCCCATACAAATGCCACAATTTCTGGAAAACTATGTCCAATTTCTTTAAAAATAATGAAAACTAAAAATTTTAAATTCAGCACGAAACATTTTACATGCCATTTTCGGTGTCACATAGGAGAAATACAAACCTCCCCCTCTACTTCTACCACCTCCCATGCAAAGTCTCTATTGACTATTCGAAAGAATTTGAGATGACATATTTTCCGGTATATTAAAGTCATTTCCATCTCATCTAGAGTATCATATGATTGGGCTTTAAGCCCAATCATAATTCTGTTATGTTTTTTTTTTGTTATTTGGCTTGTATATATGCGTTGCGATCGATGATCGGGTGTTTTTTTTATTTGGCTTGTGTATATGAAATGCGATTGACATTTTTGCCATCCTGACTCGATTGCGCTCGATCGTTTTTTCGTACTTTGGATAGTAAAAGAAAATCTTTTCATTCCCAGGGAGAAATGGGGTAAGTGTTCACTATGCTGAGCTATGAGATTGAGTCTTGCCTGATTGATAGATGTTTTAGGAAAATTACGATTTGCTTAGCGATCGATGAGGTGGAACGTGCGGTGCAAAATGTTCAATGAGGTACGCTTTCTGGGATAATAGAATTACTCTATTGAACCAAACGAAACAAAAAACATATAGCACCTGAAAGCGTTAGGTCAGCCTATCAGATTGGGCGCTTATTATTTGAAAAGAAAAAAAGAAAACAATAGACCCTTTTGGTTCGGTTTTCTATGACCGGGTTTTTGTTTTCATTTGGTTTGTATATAAGCGTTGGGTAAGTGGCAGTTTGTTTGACGACCTTTATTCTGAGCTACGATCTCGTCAGAATGCGTTATTGATGGTAATAATTTTTTTTATGCCTGTATCACGGTCTACCTTTCACTGCCATAGGTTAGGTTAGGTTTGTGGAGGGGTTGGGAATCAATGTACGTAGGCTACCAGACCCATTGTATGCCTTCGTATTGACACCATGTGGACCTACATATCATTCAGCCAGCCTGCTCTACCATTGAAATTAATGCGCTGCACCGGTTCGAGTGGCTGAAGATGATTCAGCTCGGCGCAGAAGATATATGTGGTTGCATGTCAGCCCTAATCGTTCTTCGGATATCTACAATTCTGCCCACACACACGCACACATATTACTCATCGACACGAGCGAAAACGTCGCACCGAGATGGCGGTAGCTGTAGAGTAGCAATGGACGGCGACAGTATAGATGGCAGTAGCTGCTGAGTCGACGGTAACGGTATAGACGACGGTAGCTATAGAGTCGCTATGTACGACGATGGTATATACTCCGGTAGATCGCTATGGACGGCGACGGTCTAAATGACGGTCGCTGTAGAGTCACTATGTATGGTGAGGGTAAAGACGACGGTAGCTATAAAGTCGCTATGTACGACTACGATATATACACCGGTAAGTCGCTATGGGCGGCGACGGTGTGGACGTTGGTGTAGACTACGGTAGCTGTAGAGTGCCTATGGACGGTGACGGTATAATCGACGGTATCTATGGAGTCGCTATGTACGACGACGGTATATACGCCGGTAGATCGCTATGGACGGCGGTATAGATGGCGGTCGCTGTTGAGTCGCTATGGACGGCGACGGCGTGGACGATGGTCGTTCGTGCTGTGTATAAAAAAAGCGAGCGCTTGTGATGAAAGCCAGTTCTGAGTTAGTGTTGGGTAGGACAAGAATTTTTGTCCCATGTTTGTATGAGGGGCTCATTTGAAATTTGAGGCTTAGAGGCTTTCGTGGCGTAGTGGGCAGCGTGCGTGCTTCTCAGACAATAGGTCGTGGGTTCGATTCCCACTCCAGACGGATTTTTTTAAGCGCAAATTTTTCAGTTGCTACTGGTGATAAAAAATTATTCGAAATAAAATGGGGAAACGGTGTAAAAGTGAAACAGTTCCACTTCAAGAAGGCCTAGATACTCAGTAGATGGTTTCTGTTCGCTTTCTATCATTCAGTCCCCATAACATCTGCAAATATTTGTCAGTATGCAGCCAGTACAACTGAGCAATATACATACCAGCTTCTCCACTCGCTACGGTCGTTCTCACTCCCCTTCCCCAACCTTCCCAATCCCATTCCTTCCCTCCATGACTGTGTTTGTGCATTGCACATAAAGGCCGAAATTGCCTATAACACAGGTCATTCTGTAAAAAAAAAAAAAATTTGAAATTTGAGATGGTACAATGTCCCACCTCAAATGTCCCATTCAAAAGCTCCATGTCCCATACATACCATGTCCCATGCAAACCATGTCCCATCCATACAATTTGCCTTTTTGAGCAATATTAATAAAATACCTTGGAAAGCTGAACTATCTTTAACACTGCATTTGAGAATAAATGCGATTCTTACGATGCCCGCCGTGTCTGCTCCATATAAAAGCGAGCGAATTTGTATGGAACTGTCATTTTTGTTATGACTCCAACGTGTTGTTGTTGGATTGACTAACATGGCTTTCTACTTTAGAGGGCTTTGGTTATAACAAAAGACAGTTCCATACAAATTTGCTTGCTTTTGTATGTAGCAGACACGGCGGTCTTCGTAAGAATCGTGTTTATTCTTAAATGCAATGTTAGGGATAGTTTAGCTTTCCAAGGTATTTTATTAATAGTGCTCGGCTAATTACATGCCGAGCACTACACGTTACACGTTGATATCAGTACAATAGATTTTTAAGTGAAAAAAGTGCGATGAAAGTCAAATCTCGGTTTCTCCCATCAAAGAGAATCTGTCGTTCATATTGTGCAGAGTTCTTCGGTTAAAGCGTAATATTTTCGTGCTTTCTACCTCTAGAAAGCTTTGCTTGCAGCCATACAAATGCATGGGACAAAAACTGTGAAGTGAGTGTGATTTGAGTGGTACAAATGTATTGGCAGCCATACAAATGCATGGCTTTAATTCTGATGGGACAAAAGCTTTGAAGTGGGACAAAAATATTTTTTGTAGTGATGGGACCACCTCTTGTATGAGTAACCCAACACTATTCTGAGTTGGTACTCGCGTAGGAGATTCGTCAGGCGAGTGCGATCGACGAGTGTGTCGTGCGATCGGTGGCCGGGATGAGAGAGCGACTGTGCCATGAGGTCGGGAGTCGGGGCGGATTTCAGAAACAAGCGACAGTAAGCGGGACGAAATTTAACAAGCGACAGTAAGCGGTTAAATCCTGTGATCGACAGGCAGGAGTAAGTCCAGTGATCGAAAAGCGGAGTTCAACAAGCGACAGTAAGCGAGGCGGAGCTTAATGAGCGACAGTAAGCGGCTAAGTTCTGTGATCGACAGGCAGGAGTAAGTCCTGTGATCGATAGGCGGAGTTCAACAAGCGACAGTAAGCGAGCGGAGATAGGAAAGCGACAGTTAGCGAATGATTTGCGCACGAAAAGAGAACGAAATGGCGAACGAAATGCGAATGAATGGCGAACGAATAGCGAACGAATGGCGAGCGAGCGCGAATATTAAAGGCGCTATGATGAACGGAAAAAGTGTAAAGTAAATCTTAAAAGCGATAAATATATGTAGGTTTTTTTCCGTTTAAATTAAAGTGAACTTGCTTAGATTTTACTTGAAACTCAGCGACTCTTTGCGCACTTCAATACTATTCAAGAGTTTGTCTTCGAATTTTTCATATGTTTGCAATACTAGCAAAGCTCATTTGCAATATTATATATTCGAGGGTTAAGAACGAATAACTTGGGATTGTATTGCCAGCTTACGTTTAAAAATCCAGCGATACTGGCACTTAGTGAAACTAAAGTTGTAACTTTGCCCGAACACGGAAATTGTATTAATCCCGAATTTAATTTCATTTGGTATCAACTCTTTATCCAAAAGCGCATTATCCATCTTTGTTTTTTTCTATCGATGCCCTAATATATCGGACGAAGACACAATCAATGAATTTAAAAATATTTTAAATTCAATTGATCAAATTCTCTCCAAACACCATAAGAAGTCGGAGTTGTGGGTCTCGCAACACCTCTCCAGCCGGCCGATGAGCTATTCGCATTATCAAATAACCTATGCCAAACTGTAGACATCCCTGACGTTGCAGGCCAAGGATCTTATCTTTTTGATCTTTTCTTAACTTCAGACCTAGCTAAATATACTCGACTTTTATTATTTCTACACTCAGAGGCTCAGACCATTGTCTAATTTCCGACCGATACTTCCCAGTCATCATCTCGGCGCAAATCACACCAACTCTAATAAAGTTAGTATGGCATTACAGACCTACCGATTGGTTAAGTCTTAAGCAATTTTATCATTCATTTGATTGGTCAATATGCTTCAACAGAGGTGTTGAGTATGCTCCTTCTGCAGTGAAGGAGACCATCTTGTTGATCATGAAACTTTTCATCCCCCAAAGCTACAAACCAATCAAGTCCAGTTTGGTTTAATGAAAACTGTAGCACTACGATACGGGCGAAAGAGGCAGCTTACCGTGCTTATAAGCAACTGCCATCTGAAGTTAATTGGTTTAATTTAAAAAAAGAAAGGAATCTCTGTAAATCCAGCTTACAACGAGACCAGAAATTGAGGCAAAAAAGTTTTTGGTCTCGCTCGTTCCATCAGAGGTAGTTCTGCATCATCAATTCCATCTTTAATCTACAACGATGAGGCTATTACGGATCCTAACATAAAGGTAAACACCTTAACAACTCAATATGTTACCAACTCGAACTCTAACCTCCCAACATACAGGGTGTTTGGTACTCCGTGCATAACCTTGTAAGGGGTTATTCCTGGATATATTTTGAGCAAAAAATTGTTCTACGGAGATGGTCCATTTTCAATATCCGCGGAGATACAGGGTGACCAAAAAAAGTGTTTCAGACTTGTACCCTCACTCACTCAAAACGATATATCTTGAAAACTAATAATCGCATTTCAAAGTGTTATAGCTTGTTTTTTAGGGAATCAAATTACCTTTCATTTGGTGTAATAGTCCGTATAGTACCTGTACCCAATCCTGAGGTATTTGCTTCAGACCACAAATTTTTGATACTTTGACCCTCAAAATTCTGTGATCAATGTAGTTTTTCTCAAAAAAACGCAGTATAAAAATGTCATTTTAATGTTGTTGTTTTATGTGCCATATTATTGCCTACAAAAGATGCATACATACTTATGACTTAGGTTTTCCCGTTTTCCAGGTAATAAGCGAAAATACCTATGGCTTAAAAATAAAATATGCCATAAACCAACCCTCGTTCTAAAAAAACTACCTGAAATGTTGTTAAACTGAAACATTCTTTGTGTCTTTTAATTACTATTTAAATTATCGATGAATGTCCTTTAAGTAGTATTTAAATTATCGAGGAAATGAATTAAATTAAAATGAGTTTCAACACAACGACGCTGTCCGACGCTTGGCATTGCAGTTAAACGTCTCTACGTGGAAAGTTTGGAGTGTCCTCAAAGCAGAGCGGTTGCATTCCTACCACCACACACCAGTGCAGGAGCTGGTACCCATTGATTTGCCCAAAAGGATGGAGTTTTGCAATTGGCTCCTTGAACGACAACTAGGTGACGAGAATTTTATGAACAACATTCTTTGGACTGATGAGTCCCAATTCACCAGGGACGGTATCACAAACTTCCACAACTTACACACATGGGCTGAGAGCAATCCACATACAAGAAGAGAGGCATCATTTCAGCACAGATTCAGTGTCAATTTATGGCCAGGTGTGATTGGCAACGATTTTATTGGTCCTATTAGGCTTCCGCCTACCCTAAATAGTTCCAATTACTTGCAGTTTTTGACAAATGATTTACAAGAGTTATTGGATGATGTGCCACTGCAACGATTGGTTTCCATGTTTTACCAACACGATGGTGCTCCAGCTCATTACGGCCGACAAATCACAGATTGGTTAAATTCCAATTATAGCAATCGCTGGATCGGTAGAAATGGACCGATACACTGGCCTGCAAGATCTCCTGATTTAACTATTATGGATTTCTTTGTATGGGGACGGATGAAGGACCTTGTCTACGCAACGGAAGTAGTAACGTTGCAGGATCTAAACACCAGAATCGATGCGGCACCAACAGAAGTAAGGCAGCAGTTGAGGAGTATGAACACAAAGAGAACACTGGCAAAACGAGCTTTAGCGTGCATTCAAAATGAAGGTGGCCATTTTGAACATTTGTTGTAATTAAGGAAATTTGAAATAAACTATAAAAACCATTCTTAAGTTCTTTTAGTTCAAGCGGAGAGTGTTGATCAACCTATTCTTGCTTTTTTGACAAAAGTGCTACATTATTGGAATGATAATTTCTTCTAAACTATAAAACTTATGCAATGCAAGTGTATGCATCTTTTGTAGGCAATAATATGGCACATAAGAAAACAACATTAAAATGACATTTTTATAATGGGTTTTTTAGAGAAAAACTACATTGATCCTAGAATTTTGAGGGTCAAAGTGTCAAAAATTTGTGTTCTGAAGCAAATATCTCAGAATTGGATACAGTTACAATGCGGACTATTACAGCAAATGAAAGGTAATTTGATTCCCTAAAAATCAAGCTATAACACTTTGAATTGTGATTATTAGTTTTCAAGATATAGCGTTTTGAGTGAGTGAGGGTACAGGTCCGAAGGACTTTTCTTGATCACCCTGTATCTCCGTGGATATTGAAAATTGACCATCTCCGTAGAACAATTTTTTGCTCAAAATATATCCAGGAATAACCCCTTACAAGGTTATGCACGGAGTACCAAACACCCTGTATACTGCGCTAAATTCCTCCTTAGGAAAAATTAAAATTCTATTCATTCTCCACTCGAAGGCTCCAAAAAAGTTGGTATGGCATTACAGAAGTGCCGATTGGTTAAGTCTTTAGTAATTTTATCATTCATTTTGTTGGGCATGAAACTTTTCATACCCCAAAGCTGCAAACCAATCAAGTCTAGTTTGGTTTAATGCAAACTGTAGTATTGCGATACGTGCCAAAAAGGCAGCTTACCGTGCTTATAAGCTGCTGCCATCTGAAGTTAATTGGATTAATTTCATAAAAAGAAAGGAATCTCTATAAATCTAGCTTGTCCTTAAAAATTGCTGCGCTTCTCTTGCTAAACCTGTATGCAAACTATACCAACTTTCCTTGTCGACCTCCATTGTCTCATCTACATGGAAGGTTGCAAATGTTCAGCCAGTCCCAAAAAAAGGAGATCGCATTAATCCCGCTAATTATCGCCAAATCACAATAACCCCACTACTGTTGAAGGTCATGGAAACAATCATCAACAATAGAGTTACAGAATATTTCAACATCAATGATATTATTGAGATAACCACCCTCACTGAATGTTTTAATTTAATTTAATTTATTAGCCATTGAACAAAACAAACATTTCAATTACACAATAGCTAGGGAGGTTAGAAGGAAGAAAAGTGAAAAATGATAACAATAATACATTACAAAAAATAAAAACAAATAAAAAATTTCCAAAAAGCTAAAAGTATCGAAACAAAAAGTATTCACCAAAAATTAATGAAAAAATAAATTTTTAAGTTTTTCTTTAAAAGCGTTAAAAGAAATGCTCAAAGGACCAAGCTGTAAATTGTCGTGATTGCGCTGAAGTCTTACTGCAGGAGAGTAGAAATAAACCGCAAGTAAAGCGCGTGGAGGATAAAAAATATTCAAACAACGCGTATTAACATTATCAACTCTAAAAGTAAGCTCATCTACGAAATTAGTCATGACCAAACCATTTACAACCTTGTAAAGAAAGCATTCCTCAATATAACTTCTGCGAACGTATAAAGGATGAAGATGAAGCTCGGAAAGCCTAGAGGAATAGTCAGCTTACGGTTTTTTAAAACGAAAAAATAAAGATCGCGTGAACTTACGTTGGACGGATTCAATAGCGAGAGAATGACACATATGGTGAGGATTCCAAACAACAGAACAGTATTCTAAAATACTTCGAACTAGAGACGTAAACAGCAGAACAGCAGTACTAGCACGAGAGAAGGTTGAAGACAATCGAAGGACAAAACCAGAGAGACGGTAAGCTTGGTTGTTTATCTGCTCGTAATGAGCTGTGAAACTCAGTTTACCATCGAATGTCACACCAAGATCCTTCATTATCGACACTTCCGATAGTCTAGTTCCATCAATATTATAAGAAAGCTCAGGAGGTACAAGTTTAAGTGAGTATAACATAGCGCAGCATTTATCAATGTTTAAATCTAAGTCATTTAACGAACACCACATATGAAGATTATCAAGGTCAGATTGTAAAATATTGCGATCTATAGGGGAATTAATCACACGAAAAATTTTGAGGTCATCAGCATAAAGGAGACAAGAAGAAGACAAAAACTGGAGCAAGTCATTTATGAAAAAAAGAAACAAAAGATGACCGAGAATTGACCCCTGAGGAACACCAGACGTGGACGAAAATACAGAAGAAGTATGACCCTTAAAAGAAACACGCATACTACGATTAGATAAGTAGGAAGATATCCAGTCGAGTAACTTGCCTGAAATCCCATATAGTTCAAGTTTTTCAATTAGAATAATGTGATTAACAGTGTCGAAAGCCTTTGCAAAGTCAGTATAAACAGTGTGAACAGACTGACGGAGCACGAAAGATTTAGCAATGAAGTTTGTGAACTCGCAAAGATTTGTAGTGGTAGACCTTCCTCTAACGAAGCCATGTTGATAGGACGATATGAGGTGACCTATGTTGGAACAAGAGCATTATCCAGTTTGGTGAATCTTGTAGCTCTTGATATTTCCAAGACTTTCGACAGAGTATGACACAACACTTTCTTAGCCAAACATAAACCTATTGATTTGGGCGACTCCCTTATTTCCTGGATTGAAAGTTTTTAGCCAATCGTTTGTTGAGTAGATCGCCTCCAGGTGGTGCAGACTGGGTGATGCTAAAAGATCTACAGATAGGGGGGAACAAGTCGAACAGATAACTGTCGGCTCCGTATCCTATCTATGGTCTTTGGCGGATGTGATGGGGGGGATTTAAATCGTTCGGCTAGCTGTCGGTTCCGTATCCTATCACAGCATGGAGCCTATTGGAATCTGGACTGGTCATGTTTCAGGCAGTTCTCAAGAAGCTCTATGGTTACAAGGGGATTTATCCCTGTAGTGATTCGCAGGTGTACGTACTACCTATATGGTGACCATTATAAAGTACGACGCTAGAGGAGTAAACCTCGTATATAAAAATCCCCTAATCCACGGTGGAACAGCATATGCCAATGGATGAATGGTTAGTGGATAACTAACCATTAATATGCGAACTCTGGATACCTGGTGACCTCCAGTTTTAATTAGCCTTCCCCTAGTAATGCGGAGCTCTGCTGGGGGTGACTCTACTTTCTCGCGCTACTCGTGGGAACATGAATAAAAATTTTATTAACAAAAACAAACAAGGGGCTGATGCTTCCCCCAATGCATCACAAACAGCGGTTAATAACGCAACGGAAGTGGGTAGTGAAACAAGCACCCCTCCAAAAAATATGTTTGACTTGACTGTAGAGGGTAATCCTTCGGTCAATAAAAAGCATATAAGACCACCACTAAGAGCGGATAGCAACACCGCAAAAAAAAAACACAATCGGACGAACAACTGCTATTAGCAGAGCTAAAGCAGTTGAGTCTGACTGAGAAGAAAAAGAGGTTAAGCGGGGCCGCTAGAAGACGGTATATGTACCACCGCAACCACGGGAAAAACCCAAACGAGGCATACGACCTTGCCTGCATGCCAATGCAAAGCACATTGGAACCGGCACAGAAAATGGCGACAAAAAGAGGTAGAACCTCATCAACAACACCGCCGGAAATGTAAATAAAAAGCAGAAGACCGCAAATAAAATCATGCATAGACCGGCAGAAGATGCTCAGCCATCCACGTCGGGCATAAGCTACAGGGACGCTGTCAAAGGAGTAAAGGTGGGTATTATCCACACCGAGCATCCGCATAAAATACTTACTCCAGAGCAGCTAGCTGCAATTCAAAAATCCAAAGAGGGCACAAATACAATCTTAACCTTCTCCATCGACGGCCAATCGATGAAGGTGCTTAAACAGAAGGGGCACCGAGTCTGGTACAAGTTCTCGAGTGTGACTCTACGTCCTAAGGCTAAGGAGGTCAGAAGCGGCAAGCCGCAATCTACCGACGATGGCCAAAAGCCTGAATAACATTAAAGTTATTCAGGGAAATCTTCATCGGGCAGCAGCGGCCATGGACGTATTGACGTATTACGTATTTGTAAGAGAGGAATTCCATGTTGCCCTCCTACAAGAACCGAGGGCCGTACAGGGTAAAATTATTGAAATTCCACACAAAATTGGTAAGTTGATTTATGACAAAAGAAGCGAGAGGCCAAGGGCGGCACTTCTTTTATCATCTGAAATTAAATACCTAATTATTCCAAGTTTCATTAGAACAGATCTAGTAGCTGTATTGGTGAAAATACTAAAGGCAGGAGGGATTCAAGAGGTAATAATAGCCTCAGCATACTTTCCTGGTGAGGAGTTAGAGGCTCCACCTCAAGGCGTCATGGAACTAGTGGAATACAGAAGACTCCACAAATTACAGGTAATACTGGGCTGTAACGCCAACGCACACCACACTATCTGGAGAAGTAGTGATATCAACAAAAGAGGTGAGTCACTTTTGGAGTTCCTTACTACTAACAACCTAGATATAATAAATAAAGGTAACACACCGACCTTCATAAATTCAGTAAGGCAGGAAGTACTTGGCCTAACCATAACAAGCCCCTGCCTGGTTGACAAGTGCGAAAATTGGCACGTATCAAAAGAAGCTTCATTATCAGACCACAGGCACATCTGTTTTGATATTAAGACTTCATTTAGTTACATAGAACAATACAGAAACCCTAAAAGTACCAACTGGAATCTTTATCAGTCAGTCCTAGAGTACGAAATAGGTATCGAGGAGGAAACAATAAGCAGCCCAGACTGCATTGATAAAATCACAAATAAACTCGTGAACAATATTATCAATGCTTACGAGCAAAGTTGTCCTGTTCTACACAAAAAAAGAGCCAAACAAACTCCTTGGTGGAACGAGGAATTAGCGGCAAAACGCAAATAAACTAGAAAATTGTTCAATAGAGCAAAAACCTTTGGTACCTGGGACGACTACAGAGAGTCCCTTACTGAATATAATAAACTTCTAAAAAAGTTAAAAAAAGAGTCTTGGAGAAGAGATAGATGATCTCCCAACGGTCTCAAGACTCAAAAAGGTGTTGTCAAAAGACACCCCGACAGACATCGAACTATTAGAGAGACCAGATGGATCCTTAACCAAAAGCAGCATGGAAACTCTTGAAGTATTATTGGCAACACATTTCTCAGGCTGCAAAATAATTAACAATAATGAAGATTTAGAGGTAGAGGAAAGGATGTATCGTCAAACTCCATTCAGCAAAAGTATTGCTGGTAATATCTTCACTTCGGAAAAGATCAGATGGGCGATCAACACCTTCAAACCCTATAAATCAGCCGGAGTAGATAAAATATTCCCCGCATTATTGCAGAAGGGGTTAGAGATCCTAATGCCAATAATGATAAGGATCTTTAAAGCCAGCTTTATATGGGGATACATCCCAAAAATCTGGAGGAAAGCGAGAGTGGTACTTATACCGAATACAATACTTCCCATGAAGCCATAATAGCGGCAGCTAGGAAAAAGGGTCTGGAAACGGCCACGATAAAATGGATACACGCCATGCTGAAGAGCCGAATGACAACCACGGATCTAGGTGATTGCACAGTGACTGCACAGACCTATAGAGGATGTCCTCAAGGTGGGGTACTATCCCCACTACTTTGGTCAATTGTAGTAGATGAGCTCCTGGACCGTCTTAACAGACCAGGGATACGAGGCAATAGGATATGCTGATGACCTTGTCATTATCATTAGAGGCAAATATGATTCAATAATATCGGAAAGAATACAATCAGCCTTAGAGGTGATAATGAACTGGTGTCAGTCTAAGAACTTGAACATTAACCCAAGTAAGACTGAGATAGTACCATTCACAAATAGAAGCATAAACCACATTGTACCTCCTGCAATAAATGCAACAATAATACCCTTTTCAGATGAGGTAAAATATCTAGGTGTTATACTAGATAACAAACTCAACTGGAACAAACATATAGAATGGACTCATGCCAAAGCACTAAAGGCATTTTGGGCCTGTAAAAGCTTATTTGGCAGAAAATGGGGATTAAAGCCCAAAATGATTTACTGGTGTTACAGAACAATCATTCTCCCAATAGTCACATACGGACCAACGATATGGTGGACTAAAATATTACAAAGGAAAGCTCAACTTACGCTCCAAAAAATCCAAAGGCTAGCTTGCCTTGGTATCACAGGTGCAATGAAAACCTGTCCGACAGCGGCAGTGGGAATGTTCCTTAACATCCCTCCGATACATCTACAAATAAAAAAGGAAGCTATCAAAGGAGTGTTACGCATACAGGAGAAAAACAATTATAAGTCAGGGGATTTTAGAGGTCACCTCAAAATCCTAAAAGACCCAAAAATAGAGGTTATAACTTTCACATTATCGGACGCGATGCCGACAAAATTCAACTTTGAAACCCCCTTCAAAGTTATAATCAGAGAACGCAAGGACTGGCAATCCATGCTACCTGATATAGTAGAGAGATCAACCATCTGGTATACAGATGGCTCTCGCACATCTGAGGGGACAGGAGCCGGAGTCAAAGGTCCTAACTTCTCGGTGTCAAAACCACTCGGTAAAAAAGTCACAATCTTCCAGGCCGAACTAATTGCAATGGAGCTATGCATCCAAGAAAATATAAGGAGAGCTCATCGCAATAAATCCATTTATATCCTATCGGATAGTCAGGCGGTTCTCAAAGCTCTAGCATCCAATAAACACGGATCGAAGATAGTATGGGAATGCCTTCAAAACCTAATCACCCTGGAGAAAAGGAATGATGTAACCTTAATGTGGGTAACAGGACACATGGGAATTGAGGGAAATGAAGAGGCTGATCGCCTTGCAAAAAACGGCGCAGAAACAAATTTTATTGGTCCAGAGCCATTCTGCGGAAAACCAAAAGGGTACTTCAACCCCATACTCAAAAAGTGGATAGAAAAAGAACATAAAATCTACTGGAATAGATTTCCAGGCTTGTCAATTTCAAAATAACTGATCCTACCACAAAAAAACAAAGTGGAGGATATTCTAAAATTCAGCAAGAAGGATATTAGTACCCTAATCGGCCTAATGACGGGGCACAGTGGAGTAAACCACCACCTCAAAAATATGGGCTTAGCTGAAACCGACATTTGTCGCCTTTGTCTAGAGGACTCAGAAACGACAGTACACATCCTATGTCACTGTGAAGCAGTAGCTAGGAAAAGACACAGTCTTCTTGGAAAGGGTTTCCTTTCTACGGAGGAACTAGCCAATACGGCTCCCTTAAAGATTCTCAAATTAGCTAAAGCTATTGAGTTGTAATAGGGTGAAGAGGCTATAAACGCGCAATAGGCCAAGAAGGTCGCAGTGCTCTCACGCGTTCCCCTAATAGTAATAATAATAATAATAGCCAATCGTTCAATGCGTGTCGTGTTGGATGGTGTAGTTTCCCCTTCTTATAAAATTAACGTTGGT
The DNA here is from genome assembly GCA_963669355.1 of Chorisops tibialis. Lineage (NCBI taxonomy): Eukaryota > Metazoa > Arthropoda > Insecta > Diptera > Stratiomyidae > Chorisops > Chorisops tibialis. The sequence continues at coordinate 185,115,372 of OY770262.1, forward strand.
GTGCCTCAGGGCTCGGTTCTTTCTCCCACCATTTTGTAATATTTATTAATGACTTGCTATCTTCAACTTTCAATCCTGTATATTGCATCGCTGATTACAGCACATTAAACTCCTCCTATCCCTTCAACACTGCGTCCTTAGCCTGATGTTCTAGCTTAGTAGAGCATGGTTCAATCATTGAATGACAACTTGGCTAAAATTCTTAGTTGGGGCAATAAGAATCAAGGTGCTTCGATACCTTGTCTTGTGTCCCATAAACGTGACTTTAACGTAGAACCAATCACCCTCGGAGGCCAGCCATTATCTAATTCTACAGATGATAAGATGTTAGTCATCCAAATCACAGATAACTTATCTTGGAACGACCATCATATATTTAACATCGCCAAATGTTTGGGTTGCCTAAAACGCTATAAAAACTCTTCACCGCTTTTGGCCTATATTATACCACGTCTAGAATTTAATTCCCACATATAGGTGAGAGCTGTAAACACTTTTCTATCCTATCTGGATAGTATCCAGTCTCGGGCCATTATAATTATAGGAGATTCTGGCATCACTTCATCGCTCGATTCACTCGAGCATACACGAATTGTAAGCTTCCCAACCCTTTTGCATCGTTACTACAATGGAAATTGTTCGGACGAAATCTCTAATCTCTTACCACCATGCATGCTTATACCCCGTAATACTCGACCTGCCTCACGCGCTCATAAGTATTCTTTCAAACTTATCTTCGGTCGCATTGTTCAATTTCGCAATTCGTTTTTAAACCGGATATGGAACTCGCTGCCCATTTCAGTATTCCCGCAAGACTACAACATTCAAAACTCTCTATCCCCGTCTCTATCCCCTTGATTCCCAAAAACCAATATCCTTTCCACCTCTCCGGAGCTGTGCTTCAGTACAAAAGGGTAAAAAACGGTAAATTCGGGATTCATGAGGCGATCCGCTTAGATTTCTAGCTACTTACGCATATCACAAAAATAACATTTATATTGTCAGTAAAGGAGGAAGTTGAGTGGTTTCTGAAAAATGTAAAAGGTTAGTTTGGAGGAAAGATGGCAAACTCCGAAAAAATAATGTGAATGTGGATGGAAATTCAGAATACGGTTATGACCCACTATAGTTCCATAAGAATATGCAAGATGTAATCCTCGTATTTGTTCAGAAATGTTTCGCCCAGGCTCCCTCAAGATGCGGTCGATCCATTGAAGATGACTTCAAGCTAGAATATTCACAAAACAATAGCAAATCTAGTCATAGTGGTTTTCATCAATTATCCGCGATCTTCCACTGTACTTGAAAGTAATATCAGCTCTACTTGCTTACCATCAAATTAGTGCGCACGTATCAACACTATAAGGAATGCTATGCGACTTGATTGGAATGTCAAGGTATTCAACAGAAAACAAATGTACGCAGGATCATCGAATTACCAAGAAAGAGCAATAACTACACTCCGATAGAGAACTCGGGCGACTGCTTTATGGATACATGCACATGCACGCACGATCATCGAAGCTCTCAAACAAAAATAACAAGGGCAATGTAGATAAGCAGCCGACTGTGATCGAGTGACACGGAAAGATTCGGAAGGCGATGAAATACTTTATAGAAAGCAACAAAAACCATTCGTAGGAGCCCATACACAAACAGATTTGGGCGATGATGAAGCAATTAACAGCGCTCAGTCGAAAGGAAAAAGATTCACACGACAAGGGGAATGATTCGGCCGACAAAAGGAATATCTAAATAGGTGAATTACTTCGGTTAGGCGAGTTGAAATCAGAGCATCACGTGGTGAAGTCAATCTGAATTGAGTGGAGATCGGACCGTCGTATAGTTCAGTTGTGAGTTGACGACGAGTGTGCGGCCGGGATGGGCGAGGCGGAGTTCAGCAACAAACGACAGTAAGCGGGTAAGTCCTGTGGTCGACAATCGACAATCGGGAGTAGGTCCTGTGATCAAGGCAGAATTCAGCAAGCGAATACGTCGTGTGATCGACGGTGGACACTAGCAGTCGAGATTGGAACGCAAAAGTGACAGTCGAGATTGAGTATTCGACGGAGTGAGTTGCAGAATAGAACGTGAAAGTGCTGGCTTGGAGCTGCCGACGAGTCCGTCAAAGTTTAGAAAGCGAAACGAGTAAAGCGATAACTTGTGAGCCAAAAACCAAAAAAAAAAAAAAACAGTCTCAAGTGAAAATCGATTTAGTTAAATTAAATAAAGTTTTGCGGTTCAATCAAAGTGAACACTGACCGGTGGTCATATATTTTTACTTCAAATCTAGCGACCTCTTCCGCACTGCAATATATTCAAATTATAATATTTTACCAGATGTGTATAAGGGTTAATTCAAAGTTTTATTTTACTTTTAATATCATTCATAAAATAAAAATATTCAGTTGCACTGACCTTTTTTAAAAGCACACTTTTTCTTTCAATAAAATTTTATTTGAAATTTCCGTTACAGAACCGATCATGTCTGATTTTTTGCCACGTGATATTCTTCCCGATTTATGGGAAGAAATTCTTCAAAGGCATTGGACCTACTTAGAAACCGAAGATGGCATGCAAAAGCTAGAAGAACGAAAGAAACTAGAAGGTAGATTGAAACGGTGTAAATTCGTTTTCGATACTAACAATCTTGATAATTTTCTTCGCAGGCTGCTTAAAGGATTTTTTATGTATAGTTCCGCATGATAGAAAATTTTTCCTTCCCGAAACGGCACACGTTTTAAAAAAATCAATTAAAGACATGGACGATTTCTCAGCGTATAAAGCAATGATTGGATTTGAATCGATTAGTCAATATGCGAATAATTTATTTACGAAACCGTGGCGTAAAGAATATCGATACATAAAGGTGAAATACATTTGTTTCTATTTTAAAATTCTATGAAAATACGTCATAATCGTTAATTCCAATTTTTTTTTTCATATTATGCAGATGTTTTCAGGGTTCTACGCACACGATATCGGATCAAATTTAGTCGATGCTGATAAATTATTCGAAGCAATGGGTTACAAGCAATTACCGGATCAAACTTTAATGTTAGATGGACCAATATGTCCCGATCAGGTGACGAATGTTTCACGTGATGCAATGGCTGCGTATGTTGAGTGTCAGGTAGGCTTTAAGCGATTATGATTACGTGCAGGGATTAAAAAAAAAAAAACTAATAAATTTAATTTTTGAAGATTATGAAACAAATATTTTCGGGACTGACTTCAAGTGAATTGTCGTGCTCGTGGCAGAATATTTTCAATTTTCGTGAATCGCACATAGGTAAATATTGAAAAAGAAATGTCATGATTTTTTAAATTAAACACAAGACTTGCAGGCGGCTCATCTCAGGCAGTGCGAGCGATAGCTTATGCAGCACATGAAAGACGTTTTAGAAAAGAGAAGATGAATTCGGGTACGACTTGGTGTTTGTTTTTATTACTGTAAATTTTTATCAGACAATTTTGCTTGCAGAAAATTGTTACGCAACGATTCAACAACCGCAACAGCCGCCAATGGTTTCATCATGTGGCCTATGTACGCATGACTGTCATCCACCTCAAATTTCCCAAATGGGCAACGGATGTAACCATCATTCAGCGCAGCAACAATTCGGTGGTATGTGCAGTATTCATTCACAGCCTGCTCAAAATATTTACATGCAAAATCCGGTAGCCGGACCGCATCACTTTAAAACGGCAAATTTCGTTCCTCCACAAATGTCCCATTCGAAATCCCTTGAACATTACGGCGATCATAATAATTCGACGGGCATTGTACCACATCGGCATTCTTTCGATCAACCCTATGACAATGGGCGACCACATTACGATTCAGTTTACGATTGCGTCGATGGCTATCAAAGTTGCAATTTCAATGCCTATAATCATCCGTACAATCGTTACCCGTTGCCGTATAATATCTCTAATCAGCTTAATAATCAGTTTCCTACTACCTGCGCAGTAAATAATATTAATCAGTATCCACCCCCGCCGCCACCACCACCGGCTATCGTGACGTGTGGTCATAAAGTTCCAATAAACGATCCGAATCAGATGTACGGCGATTGTAATGGCTTTTTGAAAAAGCCTCAAGAAATTTGCAATTACCATACGAGCAATGGAAAAGATGTGATCAATTATCGACAGTGCAATCACGGACCGAACAACGGTCGACCAAATAATGTACTCAACGAGCAGCTAATTGATTTCGATGATCGTCCGAATGAATACAATCGACCACATAACAATTTCGATTTTGGCGACCAAACGCCATTAAATAATCGACAGTATAAGTCTAAACAAACATCACAGCAGCAGAGCTACGATATTCCACGGGCTCACTTAAATTCAAGCAATCAAACGCTAAAGGATTTGTACGGTAGAAATCGTGATAGTTTGGAAGATATTGCTGGCAATAATGTTTACGGGATGCGTCAAAACGATCGAAAACCAGCACTGAAAAAGGATAAGTTTACACGAAATGCCGAAATTTTAGAACAGTATGAAAAAGCAATAGACAATAAGGAGCAATCAGGACAAGGTCGCACCTATGATAGTTACGAAGATGCCGCCGATAGCAATAGCGATATCGTGAACGGAATCGATTCGGCTCGACCGAATATGCTTTCGAATAAAAATCACGACGGTGTCGGGTCGTTCGAAGCGTGGGACTATGTTTTTCAAAATCTTGAAAAGCACGGCTATACGAAAGATTTAGGTGAACGTGGCGATTTATTGATGCGTGGTCTCGACTTGGACTCGATGAATGTTAGCACGGCGACAGAGAAGCGTCGCAGTCGAAACTTGGATGCACAAAAATCGCTTCGTCCAACCAACGACGCGACAGTCAAATCGAAAACGCTTGAAAAAAGTGATGTCGTTAAGGAATCAAACGTAAAACCAAATGTGTTAGAAAAATCAATTTTGAAGCATGACAATGAAACGGTTCAAAAAACAATAACGAAAACTACGCAAGTACAAAAATCAAATCAGCCGCTGGCGGCTACAGTACAAAAGCCGAAAATTTCAAAAATTCTAATTAATAATAATAATAATGAAAGTAATGAAAAGCAATCAATAACAACGACGACGACAGCTGGATCGACGCCAGCGACAGTTGTTGCAGCATCAACCAGTCAACGTCGACAGTATCGATCAACTGGTACCACGACATCGGTCGCAACTTCTGCAAAATCTGCGAAAACCGTACCACAAATTGCTGCTGCTGCTGCACTAACAACAACAGCCACAAATCCCAGTGAATGGGGCTGTAGATTTTGTACTTACCTAAATCCCGATACAAAACGTATTTGTGAGATGTGCTGTCGTAGCAAAGATTTCGTATCGGACGCAAGTAATGCACCGACTTGTGTTTAAGATCAACATCGTACACGCTGCATTTACAACGCATTAAACAAATTGAAAGTAAAAGCACCAATTAATACGAATTCGGCGCGATATAATTATGCAAAATCAATTTATTTATAAAAGTTATTGAGCATAATATGTTTGTAAAGTGAAATTAATGAGATTGAAAAAAAAAAAATTATCTAAGTAAATACACTCCCATTTTGTGCCTCCTCCAATATATTGATATTTGGTTTTTCATAATAACACCAAAGTAAAAAAAAGTGAAAAAAAAGAAGAAACATTGAGATAAATCTATTGCTAAAAATGTGTTCTGTTTATCTCTTCTATTTTTTTTTTGTAGTTTGAGAAGACTAATTGTTAATATTATTTTTGATGCTGTATTTGTATTTTATTATTATTATTGCTATTGTTTATTATTTATATTCATTAATATTGTTGTATTACTAGTTTTTTTTGTTGTTGAACATTTTATGTTTGTATGCTAAGATTGAAAGTATTTAAAAAAATAACTTTGTAAAAAATTTAGAAGCTTTTATGTTTTAGTATTTAATGTTTAAGTTTTATTTAATTGCTTGATGATAAAATGAAACTGAAATTGAAAAGAAGTGCAGCGATTGGATTTAATTAAGCAATAATTGATCAAGCGTTAGAAATAAGTTCGGTGAAATGCTTTAAGGGTTTTTCTTAGCCTTACGAGAACTGCCGTATTTAAAATAACATGCCTATGTAAAAAACTAAAATATGCTCAGTTTTATAGTTTGAAAACAACGCTTTAACGTTTTTTTTAGTATATTTAGGGCCGGTTTTATAGTTGGAGCCTAGACCGAAAATTGGATTTAAACTGTGGCGCTCATTTAACCGCCGGTGGCAGCGGCAGATCCATTTCAGGCTGGCCAGAAACGGATCTGCCGATGCCACCGTTGAACGAAAAATTTTGGCATTGCCTTAAGAGTCATTAAGACAATCTACGCTAACAAAGTGTGGGGAAGGGAAAATCTCAAATGGTTACAAAGCGAGTCGACGATGCTATAGGGTCTGTATGATAGAGGGAAATCAATAAAAATATTGAGACTCGACAGAAACGGACGCGTGCCACTGTCTTCTTAGGAAACACGCTCGAAGACTTCGCCTTACAACCGAGGATATTTGCAGAGGGTACGGTGAGGAGGATGAGACTATAGAGCATTTCCTCTGCTATTGTCCATGGCTTCGAACATTCGAAGACAAATTCTCGGAAAGTACTTCTTCACTACTTTATTTGTCATTTCTCCTTCTAAATGCTAATACCCAGGATTTTTCTTCAATGGCACTACAGCCCAAGTCGGGCCTTAGTCTCCGGACCTTCAGGTTCCTTAACATTTTAGTCGTTATTGTGGAAGGGTTTTTAGCCCTTCACACATCCCTCTATCGACGAATTTTCATGATCGCAAATTAAGGTGACCCAGATATACCTATGTAGGCAGAGTAGTAGAATTATACGTTGACCACGAATTGAACTCACGACCTTCGTATTGTAGACCAACACGCTACCCACTAGGCTATCCCCAGGGCAATGCTCAGGATTTCATCTTGTGAAAGAGAGATATACCATCACAGAGTACAGGGCTTATAGCATTTAATCCGTTTCATCGCCATGCATTGCTCGATTATATATATGAAACTGACCCATTCTCCAAATTATGAAATAATCCACAATAGTGAAGTTTTGTCTGATACATATTTGCGTTCTCTGTATTGCTTTTATTATCAATTCCTTTGCTGCAGAGTCTAGATTGACAAATATCTCATTAGCGCTAAGTAACACTCTCGCGTGAATATTTATATCGTCAGCGTTATAGTTTTTTTATATTAGGGGAACACGTAAGAGCACTGCGGCCCTTTTGGCCTATTGTGCGATTATTGCCCCTACACCCTACCACAATAGCTTTAGCTAATCTGAGTATCTGTAAGGGAGCCATGTTGGCTAGTTCCTCGGTGGAAAGGAAACCTTTCCCCAGAAGATATGCCTTTTTCTTGCCACTGCTTCACAGTGGCATAGGGTATGTATTGTTGTTTCTGAGTCTTCGAGACAGAGGCGGCAGATGTCGGTTTCAGCTAAGCCCATATTATTGAGGTGGTGGTTCACTCCACTGTGCCCCGTCATTAGGCCGATTAGAGTACTAATATCGCTCTTTCTGAATTTCAGGATATCCTCCAATTTGTTGTTTTGTGGTATGATTAGTTTTTTTGATGTTGATAAGCCTGCAAGTCTATTCCAGTAGATTTTGTGTTCTTGTTCAACCCACTTCTTAAGTATCGAGCTTTGATGACCTTTTGATTTTCCGCAGAATGGCTCTGGACCAATAAAGTTTTTTTCCGCGCCATTTTTTGCAAGGCGATCAGCCTCTTCGTTTCCCTCAATTCCCATATGTCCTGGTACCCACATTAAGGTTACGTCGTTCCTTTTCCCCAGGATGATTAGGTCTTGAAGACAGTCCCAAACTAATCTCGATCCGTGTTTATTGGATGCTAGGGCTTTGAGAACCGCCTGACTATCCGATAGGATATAAATTGATTTGTTGCGATGAGCTCTCCTTATATTTTCTTGGATACATAGCTCCATTGCAATTAGTTCTGCCTGGAAGATTGTGCCTTCTTTGCCGAGTGGTTTTGAAACCGAGAAGTTAGGACCTTTGTCTCCGGCTCCTGTCCCCTCGGAGGTGCGCGAACCATCTGTATACCAGATGGTTGATCCCTCTTCCATTTCAGGTAGCGTGGATTGCCAGTCCTTGCTCTCTGATTATAACTTTGAAGGGGGTTTCAAAGTTAAATTTTGTCGGCATAGCGTCCGATAATGTATAGGTTAGAACCTCCAATTTTAGGTTTCTTAGGATTTTGAGGCCTCTAAAATCCTTTGGTTTGTACTTGTTTTCTCTCTGTATGCGTAACACCCCTTTGATAGCTTGCTTTTTTATTTGGAGATGTATCGGAGGAGTGTTAAGGAACATTTCCATTGCCGCTGTAGAACAGATTTTCATAGCTCCTGTGATACCAAGACAAGCTAGCCTTTGGATTTTTTGTAGCGTAAGTTGAGCTTTCCTTTGTAATATTTTAGTCCACCATATCGTTGGTCCGTATGTGACTATTGGGAGAATGATTGTTCTGTAACACCAGTAAATCATTTTGGGCTTTAGTCCCCATTTTCTGCCAAATAAGCTTTTACAGGCCCAAAATGCCTTTAGTGCTTTGGCATGAGTCCATTCTATATGTTTGTGGGATCGGGTTATGAATACTCGAATTTTATTAAATTAAATTAAATTAAAAGACACGATACAACGGAACACTTAAATCAAAACGCTATTTTTCCATCGATGTTCGTTTTTTTTAGTTAATTTTCTCGAACTCCTTTTTTTCACGGCCGACTCCGCTTATCGTTTCTCTCAGCCTGTTACGCTTGAAATTTTTAGTCTGCTAAGTAATTCTATTTTCCAAATATTCCTACAATCGGCCATTCTGACATTGTATCGACCCGATACGATAACTACTCTTCATTCTCAATAATTTCATCGTCAATCTTTTTATTTGCACTAACTTCGTCATCAGTCCCGAACATTTCACTTTCACTGTCCTCTAATTCTGTATCAGCTGTCTGCGACCATGGCTTCATATGGTCTGCGGATACAGTTGTTCGTCGCGGTCCTTCATGGTTACCCACCTTCTCTACGACGCAGCGATCATTTGAATTATCAGTTATTATTTCATATGGTCCGAAAAATTTGGGATGAAGTTTTATTCCTGTGCCGAATTGGGTTCTCCGGATTGCTGCCCAATCTCCTATTTCATATTTTTTAGCCTGTTTTCTATGTCGATTATAGTTTTTCTTATTTTCTTCTTGTATTTTCTGTATGCAGCGAATCGCGTCTTCTCTTGCATCGATGCGATCTGCATAATACGTATTCACAAACTCTTCTTCCAATGTTTGTTTTAATTGTAGATCCTCTTTTAATCGCATCTTTTCGCCAATCATGATTTCAAACGGTGTGCGACTAATGCTTCGATGATGTGTAGAGTTGAGAAATTGTTGTAGGTTATCTACGTATTTCCACCATTCACCAGGTGCATCTATTGTCAACTTCGCCAAGGTAGGAATAATCACACGATTTATACGCTCGATCTGACCATTCGCCCTCGGCACACCAGTCGTAATCAACATGTGCTCTATATTCTCTTCTTTGCAATAATTTTCAAACACGCTTGATGTGAACGCGGTACCTCTATCGGAAATAATTCTTCTCGGATTACCAAATGTTGTTGCTTGGATCTTCAACTTGGCGACTACCTCGGCTGTTGTGGTCGACTTGGTTGGGTACAACCATACGAACTTTGTGAATGCATATACTATCGCGAAAATATGTTGATATGCCTTCTTTGGCGATGCTAACGGTCCCAAGTGATCGATATGATATGTGTCCAGTGGAATTGCTTTTTTCTCAATTGGGTTGAGCCACCCATCCGCCTTGCCCTGCTTTTTATTCACAAGTACGCATTTCACACAATTATTTATTACTTTATTTATTTTTTCACGCATATTGGGAAACCAAAAGTCTTGCTGTAGCTGGTATTCGACCTTAGCCCACCCAAAATGACCTCTTTCGTGTGCTTGCTTTATGACGTCATACTGCATGGACTTTGGAACTATCATTAACTCTGTTCCATTTACTTCTTTGAATAACACACCTCTTTTTAACATCATCGAATCACCTTTTCGGCCCGTCTTTACTGATTCCATTACTTTTTTTAGTTCGTCATCTTCCTCTTGTGCTTTCTTTATTCTTAACGTCCATTCGCCTCGGCCTTCCTGCACCATCATGACTTGTATGGGGTTTCTGCTCAATGCATCCACATGTTTCATTGACGTCCCCGGCCTATGCTCTATGGTATAATCGAATTCGCCTATCAATAAAATCCAATGGGCTACACGTAGACAAAGTTCTTTTTTCTTCATCGTATATACAAAAGCATTACAATCTGTGACTATCTTGAATGGTATATTCAGCAGGTAAACTCTGAATTTCTTTAGCGCTTTTACTACGGCTAAAACTTCTAATTCGTAGCTAGTGTACTTCTCTTCCGCGGGCGTTGTCTTCCAACTTGCCTAATATACAGGATGAAGTTTTCCATCCTCTGCATCTTTTTGTAATAAAACAGCACCAAGCCCAGTTTGACCACCACCACTAGCTATCATTGATCTAAATATCGCGCGAACATGCCGCTGGAAAACTGCAGGCGCGTTGCAGAGACCAAATGGCACTCTTAAAAATTCATACTGTCCGTCAGGGACCACAAACGCGGTGAATTTAATGCTCGACTCTTCAATAGGGACGTGAAAGAATCCGTCCTTCAGATCTAAAGTAGTAAATACCTTCACGTCTTGCAAACGATCTAATTGATCTTCGATTAATGGGAGTGGGTTTCTGTCTCTCATAGTTTTTTTGTTCAGTTGCCGATAGTCTACACATAATCTAGTCTTTCCGTCTTTTTTTGGCACTAGTACGACCGGACTCGCATATTCGGATACACTTGGGCGTACGATACCTTTTATTATCCATTCGTCAAACATTTCATTAACCAGTTTTCTTTGCTCTGCTGCCAGACGTCTCGGATTCTGGAAGACTGGGGCGTCGTCGGTGAGAACTATCCTCATCTTGACCCCTGTATCTTTCACTTGTGTTGGCGTATAGTTTTCTATCAAGTTCTTAACTCTCTCACGAATTACACCATCTATTACATGATTAACTTCGACACATACTACGAGGGTCGTTTGATAAGTCCCTGGCCCAAATGACAAAACGTGGTTTCACGAAAAAGTTTTTGCTATCGCTAGGTAGATGGGACTTTCGAACGGTCTCATGAATTTTTTCAGGTTTCTGTAGGTAACAGTTTGTTTTTGGCAGCCATTCTAAGTTGACGTGTCACGCAAATCATCAACGATGGAGCACGTCCAGTACCGTCCACACCTGCGCGGTTTCCATGTCCAAATTACACGATTTGCGGTATGAGATCGTTGACCACCCACCTTATTCGCCCGACTTGGCCCCATGTGACTTTTTTTTGTTCCCCAAATTGAAAACTCACCTCGGTGGACAAAAATTTTCATCGAACCAAGAGGTGAAAGACGCCGTTTCCCAATTTTTTGCAGACTGTGACAAAAATTTCTTTTTGAACGGTATGAAAGGACTTGAGAAACGTTGGACCAAATGTATTAACCTCCAGGGAGATTATGTTGAAAAATAAAAAAAAATTTTCCGGAAAAAATGCTTTTTTCTTACTTGGGCCAGGGACTTATCAAACGACCCTCGTATATCAGGTTCTTCGCAAATATTTATATTCATCACTGCTCTCACGTCATCGTCGCACGCACTATCGACATTATCAGCTGGTCTCTTCTTCTACAAAAAAACTTGTTTATCATTCCATACAATCACTGCTTTTTCCGAAAGTTCGCCGCCAATTAATACGTCATTTCCCAAAAATTCATCGGGCACTACGTCAAATGAAAATTTGTATGTTTGTTCGTCTATTATAACGTTTGCATCAAAACGACCTAGTGTGTGTTGATTCACGGCGCCGACACTATCAAAAGGTATGATCGTTGTCAGGGTAATTGGTACTCCTACACGATCATAAAAACTCGCGCGTACCAAATTCAAATCACTTCCCGTATCTAACATAGCTACAGCATCCTTGCCTGCAACTTTAATTGTCTTGTACGTTTTCCTGTCATTTGACCGTAACGCGTCACACCGCACTTTTTCATTTTGTTTAGCATTTTTAAAACATTTATTGGCCATATGTCGATGTTCGCCACACTTAAAACACTTTGGTCCTTTCGACTTATCTGGACACTCTGCACTTAAATGAGATATTCCACCACAATTATAACATCGTTGCTTCCTCTCGCTGTTGGAATTATTACTCGTCTTTTTCGTCGTGTCACTTCTCACTGTTTTGGCAGTCACTCTATTTTTATTTGAATTCTTCTGCTCTTCATATATCTCCAATCTACAGCTCTTTTATTGTTCGTGCACCATAGAGAATCGTTTTATGTGCCTCGTCGTCAATGATCCCGTCGACAATATATTGGATCACTGCCTCTGGTTCGATGTCAATATGACTGGCTATCGATACCACTCTGTATACATATGCTTGATATGACTCGTCACTACGTTTTCGCACACTATTCAATTCCGCATGGATTTTTTTGCTGTTTGTAGTTCTGGTAAATTCTTTTACCAATGCTGTTTTCAAATCTAGCCATGTCCTCGCAGCGCACTCAAAATCAGCAAACAGTCTTGCAGATCCCCGCAGCAATTTCCTTAGATATATGACTTTCTGTGCATTCATCCACGCACACATCTCTGCCGTCTGCTCGAATTTCGACATCCAATGGAGTACATTCTCTCTTTTATCGCCACTAAATATCTCGAGCGCGTCTTCTACATCTCTAAACGTGAAGTTTGTCGTCACAGGCCATCTGCCTTCGGTCGCGTCTTCATATTCACGTCGCTGGTGGCTGAAAGCTTCGCGTCTTTTTTCAACCGCGTCAACATGATCATCGCCTGAGCTTTCAGGTAACTGGTCATCGCCTTCCAGTGCTGCTTTAATTCGTCCAATTAATACGTCTTTTGTCCCTGTTATCTTGAGGCCTAACTTCGCGAGATAAACCTTCAATTTTTTCACAGACCAAGCACTATAATCTATTTCTTCTACTTCACTGTCGTCGTCATTATGTTGCTCTGACGTCTCAGAGTTTGTAGGGGTATTCTCGTTCTTCGCACGGTTTATCCTTGCAATTAATACCCATTCCACTCGCTATTCGTCTCAATTCGCCAAGTTGTAAGCTGCCTGTGTCTATTTCTGTATTTAATTCCTGATTGTTCGATGCCATTTTGAATGTTAGATTTTCCACACGATAACACTAATCGTTACTATTAAATCAACACTCCGTCGTCTGGACCGTCATCACTATTGGAATCGATACTCGTCTTCGATTGAAATTCGCGTTATCGTCGTTCTAATCGTGCTTTATTACGATTTAATTTATGTCGAATTCCGATTGATGTTAGTATCCGATCCCGGTTGAGCCCCCAAATTGTGGGATCGGGTTATGAATACTCGAATTTTATTAAATTAAATTAAAAGACACGATACAACGGAACACTTAAATCAAAACGCTATTTTTCCCTTGATGTTCGTTTTTTTTTAGTTAATTTTCTCGAACTCCTTTTTTTCACGGCCGACTCCGCTTATCGTTTCTCTCAGCCTGTTACGCTTGAAATTTTTAGTCTGCTAAGTAATTCTATTTTCCAAATATTCCTACATGTTTATTCCAGTTGAGTTTGCTATCTAGTATGACACCTAGATATTTTACCTCATCTGAAAAGTGTATTATTGTACTATTTATTGAAGGGGGTATGATGTACATTTTTCTTCTATTTGTAAATGGTACTAACTCAGTCTTACTTGGGTTGATGTTCAAGTTCTTAGACTGACACCAGTTCGTTATCACTTCTAAGGCTGATTGTATTCGTTCCGATATAATTAAATCATGTTTGCCTCTAATGATAATGACGAGGTCATCGGCTTATCCTATAGCCTCGTATCCCTGTTCTGTTAGACGATCTAGGAGTTCATCTACTACAATTGACCAAAGAAGTGGAGATAGTACCCCACCTTGGGGACAGCATCTATAGGTCTGTGCAATCAATGTGCTATCACCTAGATCCATGGTTGTCATTCGGCTCCTTAGCATGGCATGTATCCATCTAGTCGTGGCCGTTTCCAAACCCTTTCTCCTAGGCGCCGCTATTATGGCCTCATGGGGATTATTGTCAAATGCTCCTTCTATATCTAGGAATGCACAAAGTGCAATTTCTTTATTGTCTTTTGCCTTTTCGATTTGTCTTACTAGACCGTGAAGGGCTGACTCTGTTGATTTGCCCTTTTGGTAGGCATGTTGATTAGTATTAAGACGAACCTTGTTGGGTCCTGTTCTTACGTGTATGTCCACTAACTTCTCCATCGTTTTGACGAAGAAGGAGGTAAGGCTTATAGGACGATATGACTTAGGGTGATCAATGGGACGATTCCCTGCCTTCGGTACAAATACCACCCTCCCTTTCCTCCAAATTTTTGGGATGTATCCCCAAATAAAGCTAGTACGTAATGCCTAGGGTTCTATAAGCTGCGTAGAACACACCGTACTTAGGGTTATCCGCGTACCGTACAGCGACTATTACAGCTATGGAATATTATGAATAAAAAAACCGTTAGCGATGTGCACTACTAAATTCACTGCTATAGGACTCAGCCGAAAATGCGCACTGCATTAACTTTTGAACTTCTCAAAGTCATAAAAGTTTCTATTTCATCTACAGTATTGGACGATTGTGCCTTACGTGCAATCACAGTTCTATTATCGTGTCCTATGATCTCTTACATCTGGGGTACTAATGGGCATTAACAAAATGGGTAGTTGATCTAGCAAGCAAAAGAAGATTATAGAAAATTGTAGTAGTCCGAACAGCATGCCCTTTTAAGAACATCAAACATCGTGGCGTTGTACAATAAGCTAAGCCATAGACGCTTTTTAGCCAAGGCCGATTAATTTCGCATTTGTGTTTGTATTGAAGTGCGCTCGGGGTCGCTGGATTTCAAGTAAAAATAAAACTAGTTCACTTTAATAAACACAAACTTTATTAAATCCCCTTTCCAAAATCAATTTAAGGTTTTTGTTCACAATATGTCGCTATAAAATATTCGCACTATTCGTGCTGTCAATCACACTATTGAATCGCTTTCCAAATTTCAACCTCTTTCACCAACGCTCGCTTTATATACCACAGCACAGCCATTCTAGAAGATTCTCTACTGTTCCTGTAGGGTGTTTATTCATGCATATTTGTGTCTATACAAGTGAGCGTGTAAGACAGCGCGAGGAGCGTGCATGTTTGTGTGCGAGAGCAGTTCGAAGTCACACACAATTGACGATCGCAGACAGTCGGTGAGTAGTCCAATGTTTGTGCGTTTATGTTGAGAATAGTAGACAATTGAAGATCGCGAACATTCGATGAACGACTAGGATTGGCATGTAACAGTATTAATACTTTTTTTTTAAAATGTTAGTTCTTGATCATAAGTTTGATAAGTTTCACTTCGTTATTGCCAGCTCCCATTCCTGAGCTATTACATCCTAAGCCGTTTTCCTATTCTCGGAAATGGTCCTCATAATACAATTCGCAGGAATAAAAAAAGAATCGATTCTGTAATTATCATCGGTATGCGTGAAGGTTCTCTTTCGCATTACAATAATCTTGCTGGATTCGTTTTGCATTACTCGGAATCAGTTCCGAAATCGATTATTAGGAATTGGCAATTAATTGCAGTTGAAACGGCAGTAAATCGCAAACTAGTCAGTTATCTTGAAGATAACCATCTTATCCATGATCATCAATATGGGATGCTACTAAGAAGTTGTGTGACAAAGAGCTTAAATCAAATGAATTTGTGACATTTTTTGTTCGAAATTTGTTAAATCAAAATTTTACAGAGTTACAATTTTGGAAAAAAAATATGACTGTGCTCCAAGACATGTTAACTACGAATTTCTGTGATAAAAAGAAAACTAAAGTTTTGTAAGTATAATTTTGTAATGAAATTTTACACAACAATAAATGTTCTGTGAAAAATTACCGAATTCGAAAGTCATGACAAATTTTGAATACAGGGTGGGAAATATTATATATGACGCTGAGATAGCTCTTTATGCCAAACAATTTCGGAAGCAATTTGTTATTTTTTTTTCTTCTTCGCAAAATTGCTATAAAATACTGAATGTAGAGTTGATGCTAAGGTGTAGCCTATTGGTTAGCGTCTTGGTCTACAATGCGAAGATCGTGAGCTCAAATCGACGTATAATTCCGGCACACTTGGTCACCTAAATCTACAAAAATTAAAATTCATAATGCGAGGGTCGTAGATAGAGGCGAAGGGCTAACAGCCTTTGCAAAATAAGTAATGAAAAAATGTTAAGGAACCTGAAGGTCAGAAGGCCAAAGCGCGATTTGGGCTGGGGTGGGGTTTGTCTCCGAAGAAGACATCATCTATGCAGAACTGTGATGAAAAGGAGAAAAACAGGATGACGGTAGGGGTCCACGTTGCCTATCTGTTCATTCATAAGCCTGTTTTGGCTAATCCTTGCCAGAACGTCCTGTTCAGTAGAACCTTCATGGCGGAACCGAGAACACAACTTATCTCCCACGCCCTCATCATGTTAAGCGGCCCGAAAGAAGTTCATTATTGAAAGAAAAGATTTCCGCATTCTACACTGTTACGCTTTATTATTGGTAATGTTTCGGTCTCTGCTGAGACCTTTATCAGCAGAGACTGAAACGTCACGAATTATAAAGCGTATCAGCGTAGAATCCAGAAATCTTTTCTTTCAATTCGAAATACACTGTGAAAACATTCACTAAACCACAAGTTCATTATTTTTTAGTGGAATGAAGTTCTTCATTTCATTACAATGGCGCTCAACATGGGGCTTAAGATTGTACCAATTGGCAAGGTGAATTCCTACTGCCTTTCTTTTTTTTGTCCTCTATTTTGTTTGGTGGTTTTAACATATCAGTCTGTTGATGATGTTGCTCCTTTCAAGCATGCCGCCCGGTGCAATTGTTCCACTTGCATCTTGTTAGAACCGGTCTTGTATATATATAGTAGATTAGATTCTAATATTTATAATTACACCATTAAAAATGTCTGTCTTCGAAACAATTTAAAGCTTAAAACAAAAAACTTAGGTCCAGCCTAGTTGGTAGCGGGCTCGTATGCACTGCGAAGATCGTGAGATCAAATCCCGCCCGACGTATAATTCCAGCAATCTGCAAGAATAAGGAGATATGGTGTGGTGTGAAGGGCTAATCTTTTTTCAACAACAACAAATAAAAATTTTAAGAAACCAGCAGGTGCAAGGGGTCGCTGGCTTTCAAGTAAAAATAAAACTAGTATGGGGTGTATCAACAAGAGGTATGGGATTTGTTTCCGATACCCAATCAGAGAACGTACGGCGCTGCTGGTGGTTCGCCGGCTGCAGTTCTCTTCTCCGGGGCGAAGTCGTTTCGGTGTCTTTACATCTTGCACTGAACCAGTCTCCTGGAATTTTTTTGAGTAGGTTG
The DNA here is from genome assembly GCA_963669355.1 of Chorisops tibialis. Taxonomy (NCBI): domain Eukaryota; kingdom Metazoa; phylum Arthropoda; class Insecta; order Diptera; family Stratiomyidae; genus Chorisops; species Chorisops tibialis. The sequence continues at coordinate 185,132,969 of OY770262.1, forward strand.
CGCATAGACGTCTCAGAAATCACACGATTACGATCAAAATTTGCTCGAATTTTGTGCATCGTAACTGCAATTGAACGTGAATTTTCGTAATAAAATTAAACGACCGTGTAGCGCTCCATAGTAAATTTCCCGCGTTTATAAATGATAAATGTCAACATTTGAACACTCTCAAGCGACTAGCTGTCAAATAATAAGCCTTTCCAACCTCAAACTTCTCTTGCATAAACACCGATAGTTTAATAAGTTCACTTTAATTTTATTAAACACAAACTTTAGTTAACGCTTTGTGTAATCACGCTCACAAATTATCGCTTTTCAATCTCCGACTCTAGGGTGTAGCCTAGTGGGTAGAGTGTTGGTCTTATAGTGCGAAGGTCGTGAGTTCAAATCCCGGTCGACGCAATTTATTATTCCAGCACATTACCTGCTTGGATATACCCTGGTCACCTCAATCTACGAAAATGAAAAATTCGTAGAAAGAGGGTTGTGCGAAGGGCTAACAACCCTCCGACAATAAGTAATGAAAAATGTTTCTTGAATGTTAGGAGGCCAAGGTCCGATTTGGACTGTAGTGCCATTGTAGAAGGAGAATCTTCGACACTTTCGGCCATCGATTGCTCAGGCCGGACTGACTCTTCATTAACAACGATCGCCTTTTTTATATCGATTTTGTAGGCCGCTTCTATAAATCATTTCTTTCTCGTCTGAATCTTTTTCTTCTCGGCAGCTCGCTGTCAGTTGCTACTATACTTCATTTCCTCCTCGTCAGAATCATTCCCTCGTCGTTCGAATCTCCTCCTTCTTGGCCGCTCGCTGTCAGTTGCTTCTATATATTATTTCCTTCTTTTTCTTCTCGTCCAATTCATTCCCTTGCCGTTTGAATCTTTTTCTTCTCAGCCGCTCGCTGCCAGCTTACTTCTATAAATCATTCCCTTCTCGTCCAATCATTCCCTTGTTGGCCGTTTCTATGCTGTTTCTGAATGCGCGTGAGCAGTTCGATAATTGATGATAGCGGATTGTCGATGATGTGTGTACACAATAGTAGATAGCTGAATTTCGCGAATATTCGATGAACGACTACGGCTGACATGCAACAATACCATTGAAGAAGAGTAAGGTTGCAACTTATTGTAAGAATTCACCTAACACCCTGAAAGTGAATATTTTAACAATAAAATAGTAAAATTTCATAAAAATCGCAAAAGAAGTACTTTAAAGTTAACGAAAAATATCGAGAACATTTTAATACTATAACACTTTGAGCAGACAAACTCAGACATTCAATGTGAATACGATTCGATCGTTGAGCAAAGTTCTTTTGTATGTTGTCTAAAGTATTGGTACGAATCTGATAGAATGCAATGCATCAAAAATTTATTTCGGCTATTTTACGAGCTCTTGGGTTAATTAGATTTTACTTCGAAGTATTGCAATTCTTAGCATAAGCCTTATCGAAAGATTATCTTGGAATTATATTTTTAACATTGATAATTTTTAAAATTTCTATATGTTGAAGTTCTTAGTCAATACAAGCAACCATTTCAAATACTTTCACTGCTGACAATCTGTAAGATGTTTCTACCTTGCAAGATCCCTCAGTTTGAGTTAAGCACACACCTAGGAACAGGTTCCCCAGTCTACTCAAAGCGGCGCGAAAAGGTGTTCTTGCCTAGAATTTACCATAAAATCTAATTGAGTTAATTTTTTTTCCTAATCTGGAAATATTATACATCAAGTTTTGCGATGCAATGGATAATAAATAAACCAAAACCATCGACTACAAAAAAAATGGTAATATTTTAGATTACCATCATTAACATCAATATAAGGGAATTTTTCAAATTTAAAATTTGAAAATGTAATTTTTGATAATTTTTAAAAATTGTAGCAGGATTTGTGATCATATTTTATCGTTAACATCATTTTAAAATTGTATCTTAATAAAAAAAAATCCGTTTGAAAACTGCGATTTTTTTTATGAAATCGTTGTTTTGATTTACACGGCCCGTTAATAGATTGTGTTCAATCTCAGGCTTAATAGGAACGATAGGAAATCCTGTATTGACATTTAGATTGTATAAGTTGACTAGTCTAGTCTATATTCTCTTCATTTCTTCACTTAACATCTTGCCCGATTAAATCCTTCCTCCTTCTATTTACTGCGCTCAGTAGACCAATCAAGACCATTGAATATAATTCCTTCTTCAGAATTGTCGAAAAACAATCATTAATTAATGAACTTTTTCAGTTAATCAAAAAAAAAAAAAAAAACTAGAAATATTTTTGTGATTTAAAATATTTTGATTAAGGCGCTTCTTTAGACGTTTAATCTTATAAGAAAAATTTGCTTTTATTTATCGTATTTTTAACTACTTACATCGCAAAGCTTGCAATAATAAATTTAAGCATGAAATATCAGAATTAAAAATTAATTACTCATTATACACCTATATTTATATTTAATATCCCTTTAGGAAATATAATTTTGTTTCCCAAATTAATTTTATATTTGCATTAAGAATGTTTCATTAATTGACAGAAGAAATGGATTATTTCCAATATAATGTCCTTTATTTTCTTCAACATTAATACTTTGCCTTCCCAAAAATAAATAAAAATTTTAAAACCCCAAAAAAAAAGACAAATTTAGAAACACATTTAGAACAAAAATATAAACCAAATTACTAGAAAATTAAAAAAAAAATTACATCAATCTAAAGATTCTGTTTCTATTTAAATGAATAAAACGTAATAAATAAAATGAGCATGAATGTTACAAAATTGAAATACTAATAAGAAACTATATTATAAAAAAAAAACAAACAAAACAAAATATTTACATAAACATACCTTGAATCTAGTCTTTGCTACAATATTGCTCATTGTTAAAAACAAAGAGTGTATTTAAAAATAGATTAATACAGAAAAAATAATAATAATTAAATCTAAAACAAAAAAAAAATCTAATTTAAAACATGTTTAAAATGAATTGAAAATTTAATAAAATTTTTTTTTCTTTTCTATACAAGAAATAAAAACAAAATCTTAAAGGAAAACCAAAATTCGTATATATTTACCAGAATGAGAGAAATTATTATACTAAAACTATTCTAAAAAAAATATTAGAAATGAAAACTTTGTTAAAATTTTTAATTTTAATTTTTAGAGTTGAATGAAGTAAAAAAGTCAACAAAAATAAACAAAAGATATAAAATCATGTTAAATAGTGTATATTTATCAATAATTTATTACTTTTAATATAATGATTATTATTGTAATGAGAAATAGGTGAAAGGAATGGTGAATAATATTGAAACAAAAACTTTATATTTGTATATTTAAAAAGAAAGGAAACATAAAAAAAAATTGATTTAAAAAAAACTGTTTTTGACTTGGAAAAAAAATTTACTGCCCTGAAATGATGTTTTTTCGTGTTCCATGACTAAATTAGCCTAAAAATGAGAAAAATGAAGAAAAAGAAACGTCGGTACAGCGTCCACCATACGCCGTACGTGAACGCTTGGCGCACATTACTTCCCAAACCCTTTTAAAGATAGAAAGTTAATTTTTGGGTGGATTGTAGATCGGTGCTGATCTCAGGCGGACACTAATTTTGGGGGATGCTGGTATTGAGGAAATACTCTGATGGAATTTTCCAATTTAACTATTCCTGTTATTGAAGACGGTAAGCAGGTTGACTGCATATATACCGACTTTACCAAAGCTTTTGATAAAGTTGACCATACTATTCTTGCCTACAAGCTATACGCGCTTGGATTTCCTATTATTTTCATAGATTGGATCAGATCTTACCTATCTAATCGTACCCAAAAAGTGATTTTTCGAGGTGTTTATTCCTCTGCTATACCCAACACATCTGGTGTGCCACAGCCAAGCCATCTAGGACCACTGTTATTTATTTTATTTATTAACGACGTGAGTTCGGTTATTTCCCACTCGAAAATTTTGCTCTATGCTGACGACGCGAAATCGTTTCGCGATATTTCGAATCAGAATGACTGCGCATTGCTTCAAAGTGATTTGCAACGTTTTTTTGACTGATGTACATTAAACTGTATGCCTTTGAATATTAGTAAATGTGCAAGCGTTTCATTCTTTAAGACCAAATCTCCCATACATTTCGACTATGTCCTAGACGGTAGCACACTACAACAGACAGATAAGGTACTGGATCTAGGTGTATATTTTATTTCCGCATTTACGTTTGACGATCATATTGACTACATAATCAGCAAGGCCAACTCTGTCTGGGGTTTCGTTAAAAGATGGTGCAAGGACTTCAATGATCCTTATATAACTAAGACTTTATACTGTACTTTTGTACGCTCTATTCTGGAGTATGCGTGTCAGGTATGGGCTCCGTATTACGAGGAACATAAGAGTAGGATTGAGTCTGTACAGCGAATATTCTTAAGGTTCGCTCTAATAGACCTTCCTTGGTCTGATACGTTGCGTCTTCCTCCTTATGAACAGCGCCTAAAACTGCTTTTTCTAGAGTCACTTGAGAATAGACGGATTATCCTTAGGGCGACTTTTGTATTTAAATTAATCTTTGGAGAAATTGACTCCCCATATTTGCTTGAAGCCATAATTTTTAGTATTCCGCGTCGATCCTTGAGAAACTATGTGCCACTCCACATTTCTCATCATCGCACCAACTACGGACAAAACGAACCAATCGCATCTCATCTCTTTCGCGTATTTTCAACAATAATTACTACCGTATTGATTATAATTTATCTAGCATGCAGTTAAAGTCAGCTTTATGCGATAAATAATTTGTGATTGTTGATTGTTTTAAATTGGATACTCGTATGATGTATTTTTTACGTACTTTTTTGTAACAATATTTTGTAAGTAATCATTGTTTTGATGAATTTGAAATAAATAAATAAATAAATATTGAGGGGGAGGCGAGAGGAACGCTACAACCGAAAAATGCTACGAGGGTCGTTTGATAAGGCCCTGGCCCAAGTAAGAAAAAAGCATTTTTTCCGGAAATTTTTTTCTTATTTTTCAACATAATCTCCCTGGAGGTTAATACATTTGGTCCAACGTTTCTCAAGTCCTTTCATACCGTTCAAAAAGAAATTTTTGTCACAGTCTGCAAAAAATTGGGAAACGGCGTCTTTCACCTCTTGGTTCGATGAAAATTTTTGTCCACCGAGGTTAGTTTTCAATTTGGGGAACAAAAAAAAGTCACATGGGGCCAAGTCGGGCGAATAAGGTGGGTGGTCAACGATCTCATACCGCAAATCGTGTGATTTGGACATGGAAACCTTATGACCGCTCGGTACTGGACGTGCTCCATCGTTGACGATTCGCGTGACACGTCAACTTAGAATGGCTGCCAAAAACAAACTGTTACCTACAGAAACCTGAAAAAATTCATGAGACCGTTCGAAAGTGCCATCTACCTAGCGACAGCAAAAACTATTTCGTGAAACCACGTTTTGTCATTTGGGCCAGGGACTTATCAAACGACCCTCGTAATTGGAATATCTTAACCATGCTTCTAGCTAGAAAGCTGAAAATTGACACGCGCATAGGACAAACAATAAAAATAATTTAATTTTGGATGAATTCATTGGGGTCCGAAAAGGGGGACTAAAAACAAATAGCTAGGGTGTAGCCTAGTGGGTAGCGTGTTCGTCTACAATGCGAAGGTCGTGAGTTCAAATCCCGGTCGACGCGTAATTCCGGCACTCTGTCTGCTTGGGTACACCTTGGTCACCTCAAACTACGAAAATAAAAAATTTTGTGCGAAGGTCTAGCAACCCTTCCACAATAAATAATGAAAGATGTTAAGGAGCCTGAAGATTAGGAGGCCAAGGCCCGATTTGGGCTGTAGTGCCATTGTAGAAAAACAAATTGAAGGCCGAATTGTTTTATCAAATGATTATACCTCCGGAATTACTTACCATAAAAAATTAATATTTTAGGACCAATAGGGTGGCATAGAGGGAGGCCAACAGGAGGAGGGTCGGGGGTTAGGGGGTGCGTTAAAAAAACATTTAAAAATGAATATTTCGACTATCATGACAAAAATATAAAATTTGAATATTACAGCAGTGGTGGGAAATGAGCATTACAAAAATGTTTCACGTTTCAAAATTTCAAACCTTTAAATCTAAAAATCCAATACAGTACGGAAATGCATTCCACATCATTGATATTCGAGGGATGAAGGACTGCCTAGATTTCATTGTTGTCCATGGCAGCTGCTTCACAGTGTATTTGTGAGCGTGTGCAGCTGGGCGACTATTACGAGGGGCACGTAAGAGAAGAGGTCCTTTAGTTCCTTACTATATTTACTATGGAAATATCTATAATAACTCCGAGATCGTCTAGTTCTGAGAAGAATTTAGAGCTTAAACAAAGGAGATGACTGTTGGAGATTTGCTGACAGTGACAAAGATAATGTTCGATAGATTCTTCGTCTTCCTCGTAACCTCTGCAAAGACTGTCACTCGCGATCCGCATCCTAAATGCGTGCAATGCCCTGTGGTCAGGCCAACAATAATTCAGACGCTATAGCGACTACGTTGTGAGCTGTAATATTTTTACTCGGTTCTTCCCAAAATGATTTGGCCGTCCTGCAGCTGTCCAGCTGTCGCCATCCCACCAAGAAAGAATTCAAAATAGTTTGTTTGAAGCTAGTCTTCAGCACTGTTAGTGCTATATCGACTGACTTCCTAGTGGAGTTGATGTTTTCAGTTTTTAGGCGATGCAAATTGTGTCGTAGAGCTGTAGGATAGAAGTGCCAGAAGCGCAGCACTGCTGTATGCACTGCTGCATATCTAAAATAATTTTTGGCTAATATTTCCGTTTGGAACACTGTCGCGTGTGTGGAAGATGAAATGAACTGTGTATGTCGAGGTCGTGGGAACAAATCCCTGCACCTGTACTCTGGTTAGTTTTAGATCCGTCCGTATAGAGATGAGGACCTGTACTGGTGCTGATTAATATGTTTGTTGCCCATTCGTTTCGTTCAGAAAACTTATTGTGAAACTCCCGTTTCTCAACCTGCGGTTGGTTCATGCAATCATACTCGCAGTCTAAAAGGGCGTTTGCGTCCCGAATGACGTTTAAAATTTTGCCATGACCGTGGCGCTGACCACGAATTAGTGGGTTTTAATCTAATGGCAGCTAGGCTCGCTGTTTGTTTTATAAAAATAGCAAGTGGGGGTAGTGAGAGAATTACCTCCAGGGCTGCAGTCGGTGTGGTTCTAAGGGCTCCTGTTATCCACAGACATGCCATCCGTTGGATTAGCTGTAAAGGTGCTAGGTTGGTTTTTAGTACCACCGCTGGCCACCACACCAGAGCGCCATAGCAAATAATTGGTCTGACAATACTGGTATACATCCATCTCAAACCGAATGATTTTTTGCAAGCGAAGGTAGCCTTTTTTGCTGGTTCTTAAATGTTCGCTTTTCAGGATAATTTACTATAAGAATAGGACCTAAATATTTAACTTGGTTCGAGAGGACCATAGTGATACCTCGAATGTTTGGTGGATTGAAAACATGTGGCCTTCTTCTTCTTAAGAAGAGGACCAGCTCTGTTTTTTGAGATTTAATGGTCCTTTATCTAGTCCCCAGCTGTCTAACAGTTGTAAAGCGGACTCCATAAGGTCCCCTAGAACTTATTCAAACTTACTAGTTAGCATGATGACTAGATCGTCTGCATATGCTATTGTGGGGTAGCCGTTCCGATTTAAAATGGAAAGGGGTTTGTCTAATACATTACCTGACCCTGTAGGGCTCCGAAAGCTCTACACCGAAGTAATCACCTCGACCAGGTCACTTACCGCTCTTGGAGTGCCTCCAACTCACTGCTAATGCTTAAAGCCATTCTGCTGAAATCGATGCCAGTCAAACTAAGAGTGAGCTTCTTTAGAACCTATAGTGACAGTGATCTGCAGTCTGTTGACTCTTCTGCCAAAGGCAACTGCGACAACGATTCGACATCCGACTCGTCTATCGGATTTAAAGGCGATAGTCAGGTCGAAGCACTGATAAGGTTTCTAAAAAAGGAAACGGAATCCTTGGAAAGATCAGCTTTTGAAGGCTCTAATTTCAAGAATGATCCTCGCCATGGCCGTCCCAAAGGGGTCCAGTCGGAGGTAAGACAGACATACACAGCCACTGAGACCGTAAACTGCCCGTTTTGCAAGCAGACTGCTCATTCCGCCTTCAAATGCGCTTTATTCCTGGCACAATCGCCACCGGAAAGATTTAAAACAGTAAAGTCCTACGAATTATGCCTAAATTGCTTGAAAGGAGGCCACATGGCTCGAAACTGTCGATCTCGTATGTGTCAACATTGCTCAAAGGCACATCACACATTACTGCACATGGCTCCCATCAAGAATCGGTCTTCAGTACTACAAGCAACCAACAAAGCCGACGAACTACATGCATCCAACAAATCTTCCGCAGGTGCTGTCCTGAAAGTCAACGCTGGAGTACCAACATCAAATAACATTTTAAAAAGCGAATCCAGTTCCTCGTTCGTGGCAGCAACCCAAGCCCGCAATCCAATTGCACACACCATTCCAAACAAATGTTTTCGCATCATCCTCGCCACAGTGTTGGTTGACATTAAAGGCCCAAAGGGTCACCACATGACCTGTCGCGCACTGCTCGACTCAGCATCGGAATCAAACTTTATCACACAACGTATCGTTCAGCAGGTCAAGCTACCTCGTATAGAGACCAACACGTCAATCACTGCAATAGGAGCTATTTCTACTATCTGCAAGCACAAAACTGAATTCATCATGAAATCAAGAACAACTTATATGATGAAAAACTCGACGCCTTCGTAATATCTAGCATAGCTGAGCATTTGCCTTCTCAAATCATCCAAGCAGAACAATTGCAATTACCAAAAAACATCCAATTAGCCGATCCTGCCTTCAACGTGCCACAGAGAGTAGATCTACTGATTGGTGCGAGCATGTTCATCGAACTACTCGCCGTTGGTCAAATCAAGCTCATTGGTCACCCCTCAGCAGTGCTTCAAAAGACGCAGATCGGGTGGATAATTTCGGGACGTGTGAAACAAAACAGCGCACAATCGTCTTCATTCGTAACCACACAACCACAATGCGCTGCACGAGACAGTCTCGACCAACTAGTTCAAAAATTTTGGGAACTTGAAAGTTTTTCTAGCCTCAGCAAGACCACTTCGGAGGAGGACACCGCGTGTGAAAACCTTTTCGTGGAAACACATTCTCGGACAGCTGAGGGGCGATTTGTGGTTCGCCTTCCTCTTCGTAAATCACCAGCGGAGCTTGGAGAATCATACGGCACTGCCGCGAAGCAATTTTTTTAACATAGAAAGGAGGTTTCAAGGATCTCCTGAACTCAAGCACGCTTACACCCAATTCATCAACGAATATATCGAATTAAACCACATGGAAGAAATCACCTCGAAGGAAATACCTGGCCGATCATACTTTTTGCCGCATCATCTTGTTGTAAAGCTCGACAGCAGCACCACCAAGCTTCGCGTCGTCTTCGATGGATCCTGTAAAACCTCGTCAGGAAAATCATTGAACGATCTGTTAATGCCTGGACCTACCATACAGGATGATTTGTTCACGCTAATTTTGCGATTCCGACTCTACGCTTACGCCTTAACAGCAGACATCGTAAAGATGTATCGTCAAATACGAGTCGATCCACCATACAGCAATCTTCAATGTATCGTGTGGCGTGAACGTCCGACCGACCCAATTCGTACCTTTCGGCTCTCTACCGTAACCTATGGCACAACATCAGCTGCATACTTAGCCATACGAAGCATGAACCAACTTGCATTGGAAAATTCAGTCAACTTTCCAATAGGATCAAAGAACGTCCTAAAAAACTTCTACGTAGACAATTTGATGACTGGCGCAGACACACTTTACGAGCTAAACAAAATCAAAGAAAAAGTCCAATCTCTCTTACTACTCGGTGGTTTCCCACTGCGCAAATGGTACTCCAATAATGAAGTCATTCTACAAGGGATTAACGACGATGATAAGGAAAAATTAGTTTTCATCAATAACGATCACGTGATTAAGACCCTTGGCCTGTATTGGAACCCTAGCACGGATATGTTTTCATTCACTACCAACGACATAAACATAGAGAACGGCACAGTTACCAAAAGAAGGATTTTGTCTCAGACGGCCAAGCTATTCGACCCCCTGGGTTTCCTCAACCCAGTTATTGTAACCGCCAAACTATTCATCCAACGTTTATGGACCATGAAATTTCATTAGGATGAGTGCATGCCAATGCACTTAGAAACGGAGTGGATCACCTTTGTTAAAGATCTACAGGTACTCGAAGCCATTCGTATCCCTAGACGCATGCTTCATCTTCAAAGGCGAGTGCAGCTACATGGATTCTGCGATGCAAGTCTCAAGGCGTTTGGAGCTTGCATATATGCACGAACTCAAGTCGACGACACCACTCCGCTAATGCAACTCATATGCGCCAAATCCAAGGTTGCCCCATTGAGAACGGAAACCTTACCCAGACTCGAGCTCTGCTCAGCACTCTTGTTAGCCGAGCTAATAGATAAAATCACACATGGTACAGCAGTTCATCATCAAATTCAACCTAAATTTGCTAATGACATTCATTTTAACCTTGGTACAAAATTCATCCTAAATTTGCTATGAAATTCATCTTAAAATTATCAAACTCATTTTAAATCAATTGTAATATTTCGAATTTTTACCTAACCTTATCAAAATTTCAAACGCAGCAAATAGATGAACCTTACAGTATACATAACATTAACTATAATTTTGAAAGACTACCGCCTTTCAAGGGGGGCGGCATGTCTAATACATTAAATCATAAAGAAACCAATGTCCAAGGACTTTTGACATTCATCGTAAAACACTTGTCCAAAGACTTTTGACATTCATTGTAAAACATAACAGTAATTCAATGATTGTAAAAATGCACTCAGCATTTCTTTTTTCTGTTCGTTTTCTGGTCTCACCGAGTACAGTCAGTATTTATCTCGCTAATACAGAACATTTTTCTCGTTTTTTTGCATTTCAAGGGTTTATATCGCAAATTCAACGCTCCCTAAAAAACATTAGGAAGCCAACAGGGTTCATTCACTCTTAGGATACACAGGAGAGGTGACATTATGCCGCCCTGTGGCGTTCCTGTTTTGGAATACAATCGAGTAAAGCTTGTTATGATTTCGGAATCTCAGCCCAAACATACATATGTAGGAGCTTTACTCAAGACGTGATCGGGTGTAGTCCTTATGGATGGTGGCCAGTTCAGACGTATTGTATTTCTTACATTTCCGCAGAATACCTAAACGTTTCGATGCATCAAGAGCGACTTCGTAGATGTGTTGACTTCAATCAACACGATTGTTAAATTTTACACCAATTAACGCCACTGAAGGACATTACAGCGGCCGACGCCGGAACATTATGTTTTATAAATAGATAACAGGACTTGGTTTTTGAGGTATTTAACTCGAATCTGATTTTCCTGCCAATTCCAGGAATAAGTTGAGATCAAAGTTTAATGTTTCTATTGACACTGAAGTCGGACATGCATCTGCAGGGGAGTCAAATTGGAAGATGCTGTCAAGTATGCAGCGAAATTATGGATAGGATTACGAGTTAACGACATTAGGTCATTTATAAAAACTAAAAAGATAGTGGGTGATAAGACTGACCCTTGAGAGACGCCGATGTCAATAGAAAAGGTGGCAGAGGTAGCTCCATCTAGAACAACTTGTATGGAGTACTCAGAGAGAAAGCTCTCAATACATTTGATGAAGGCCGACTTAAAACCAAAAGTTCTAAGCTGCCAAACTCCGTCAAACGCGTTCACAATGTCAATTACTAGCCCATCGCCGAGTTTGTGAATACAGAGCTTAGTTAGACTAACTAGGAGATTTCTCATAGAGCGTCCCGAACGGAAACCATAAAGTCGATCATGGATCAAGTCCTTTTCCACAAGACAGTTCACTTTTGTTATCATCATCATCAATGGCGCGACAGCCCAAATCGGGCCTTGGCCTCCTGAAGTCGTCACCTCCAATCGTCTCGATCCAAAGACCGCGTCCTCCAGCTGCTAATTTTTAAGATGGCTTTGCTATCTTCATCAACCGCGTCTTCCCATCGCCTGCGTGGCTTGCCTATTGGCCGGTTACCACTCGCTTTGCCTTTCAAAGCACGTTTGGGAATTCTTCTGTCTTCCATTCGCTCTACATGGCCAGCCCACTGCAGTTTACGTAGCTTGATGAACGTTGAAGCTTCTCGCTCGTCGTAGAGTTGATACAACTCATGGTTGTATCTTATTCGCCATTCCGTTCCTTGCTTCACAGGTTCCAAAATTCTTCGGAGGACCTTTCTTTCAAATGCGTTAACTGCTTTTTCGGAAGTTCGCGTTAATATCCACGTCTCGCTGCCATAACAAAGCACAGGTCGTAAAATAGTTTTATATATCCACAGCTTATTGTTCCTGTGCACTTTCTTGGATTACGTCTTATTTGCTAGTATTATCCGTTGTTTGATTTCGTCTGTTTTATTACCGTCCTTTGCTAGATTAGCCCCAAGATGTATGAAGTTGTCCACTCTCTCCAAATTATATTCCGCAATTGTTATGTTTTGTCTGATAGGCGCTCTCCTTGTTTGCGTCATTACTTTTGTTTTGTTTTCGTTAATGCGCTACTTGTCTTCTTTTGCGACGGAGTCAAGATTGACAAATACCTCCTTAGCACTATGGAAGGATCTTGATAGGATGTTAATGTCGTCAGCGTATGCTACTAGTTGGGTGGACTTAAATAGTAGTGTCCCGTTGGTGTCGACTGGGATTTTTCGGACGACATACTCTAGTGCCAAGTTGAAAAGCATGGGGGCTAGACCATCTCCCTGCTTTAATCCACATTCCGTTCGAAAGCTGGTTGTGGAGTCGGTTTGTATTCTCACTTGGGATTCAGTGTTCGTCATTGTGAGTCTTGTTACTCGGACTAGTTTTGGAGGATGCATGACTTCAACTGGTATTTCGTCAATTCCCGACGCTTTGTTTAGTTTTTGGTCACATAGGGCTGCTTTGATTTCAGCAAGCGTGGGTAGTGTCGATGATGGTTCATCTTCGTCAGTTGAGGCTTCAATTGAAATGTTGTCTGTCGTCGGTGCTAATGGGGTGGGATTAAAAAGATGTTCAAAGTAGGAAGCCCATCTCCTTTTGATTTCTTGTGGGTCGCTGATGATGTTGCCCTCTCCGTCTTTGCAGAGACTGGTTTTTGGCTTATATCCCTTTTTTAAGTCTTTTACCATTGCGTATGCGTCCCGCATTTTATTTTTTCTCATGTCGTCGTCCATTTTTTGTCTTTTGTCATTATGGTATTTCCTTTGTTTTCGTCTACAGGTCTTTTTCGCATATCGCCTAAGCTCGTCATTTTTTTCTTTTTTGGCTCGTGTTGGTCGTTCAGTAACAATTTTGTAAGCCTCGTTCTTTCTATCTATTTCATCGCGACAGTCTTGGTGGAACCAGCCATTATTTTTTCGCCGTGCTTGATATCCTAATACCTATTCTGCGAAGGATTTGATGCCGTCTCGTATTTTCATCCACGCATTCTCCACTGGCATATTTTGGATATTTTCATTTATTGGTGTCGGGTGTTTATTACATGCTAACATGTAAGCCTGTGCCACCGTTTTGTCGTTAAGCTTGTCAACATTGAAATTGCGAGCTCTACTCGGTTTTGAATATCCACGACAAGCTATTCTGCATAGATACTTAGCTCTGACTAGATAGTGATCAGAGTCACAATTCGCATCGCGGAGAGTTCGTACATCAAGTATGCTGGAAGCAGCCCTTTTCTCAATTAGAACGGGGTCTATTTGGTTGAAGGTGTGACCATGTGGTGATGCCCACGTTCGTTTGTGAATATCGCGATGTGGGAAGCACGTAGAGCTTACTATGATATTTTTGCTGCTTGCGAAATCAATAAGACGTTGGCTATTGTCGTTGGTTATGTTATGGAGACTGTGCCTTCCTGTTGTTCCTCTATGAGCCTCCTTTCCGACAATTTTTAGGTCATTCGAGGGCAGTGAATCATAGGTTGTCTCATTATCTTTGAAAGCACTGAGATAATGGCAATAATGCGATAGTTAGCGGGGTCCCTATTTGGATATCGGCTGAACATTCGCAACATTCCAGGTCTATCGAAAGCACCCTGAAGAGTATGAAAGATGATAAAAATTTCGAAGTACCATTGGTAGAGAAGAAGTACATTTCTTAAGGACAATCGGAGGGATGCCATTCAGACCAGCAGACTTGTTGAAATTGAGCTCCTGCAGGATCTTGAATATAATCCTAGTTCGAAAATGAATGAGCGGCAGCGTGAAATCAGACGGTGGTAGTTGAGGGTACTCTGACTTGACTGAGAAAGTCTAAAGTTTCTAGCAAAACACGCTGCCAAAATGTTTGATTTTTCCGTAGGATCGACAATTGTTTTGTATCTATCACGAAGAGGATGATATAAAATTATTGTTGACCGATTTCACAAACGTTGCTGTACAAGATGACATTGATCGGTGATCTATTTGTTTTGGTATTTTCACATGCACATGTCTCCATTCATCATCCTAAAGAATTTGAGATAACATATTGAAGTTCGCTGACTCAAGAAAAAATTAAACTAGTTCGTTTTTCAATTAAATAACCACAAAATTTATTTACCTTAATTTTCGAGCTGTCGATCACACGACTTAATCGCTTTCCAAACTTCGACTGACTGACTATTACAAACGCACACCCATTTTATTTCATTCTGCAGTCTTCGCACGCACTGCATTTCGGCAAGCGACGCCGTTTCTTGCCGGCCATTGTTAAGCCTGCGAGGCCTTTCCTTTTCGGTCTTCTCCGCTGTTTCCATGAAGCCTAGTCGATGAGTAATTAAATATGTGTGCAGAATAGTAGTCAGCTGGAAATTGCGATTATTCCATGAACGACTGGAGCCGACATGTTACAATATTTACTAGTGCATTATACTTTTTTTCCATTTTTCCTAGAGTATCGCATTTACGACCAATCATAATTCTATTAAATGTTTTTTTTTTTTTTTTTACACTGGACTGAGGGATTTTTCTATAGAAATTCATGAAATTGAAGCATCACTGCATATGATAGACAATTCTCATGCATATAGTCTCCATTTCTGTTGCTTCGCAATATCCTTTTGTTTGTGGAATTAACCACATGGCTGCACGACGAATAAAAATAATTAAATACACTCGGCAGAAAAAGTTTGCGTACATACCCAACACATAAGACATATCTATAATCGTTTCTAACATTTTATTCCGAAATATTTTTTTTTCCTATTTTTCATTACTTCATTATGAACATACATAAAAGAAAACAAAAATGAGAATTACTGTACTCTAAAAAAACGGTAAAATTCGGAAACGAAAAATAGTCTGAAATTCCAGGAATAAAAAGTCTGCGTTCAAAGCGTATAAAGAGAAGTCCAAGTCTCTGAGTTGCAGTTAAATCATTAATAACAATAAAGTTTGTGTAGGAAAGTTGATAAACGTGTTTTTATCTAAGGTTTGCGTTAAAAATAATTGCTAAAAAACGTTAAGTAAGAGATGTCTAATAAAGGAAAGGAAATTGAATTTGGGGAAAGGAAAATTATCGTGGATTTGTTGAAAATGGGTACGTCATATCGTGAAATAGGTGCAGTAGTCAGAAGAAGTCATTCATTTGTCCAACGAGTCGTAAACAACTTCAAAAACACAGGAGTTTTGGCTTCAAAACCCAGATCTGGTTGTCCTCCAAAGTTGAACCCTCAGCAAACTTGGAGTTTGCTCCGAACGATGAAGGCTAATTCTAGATTAACTGCAGCTGATATGGCAAAGGACATCAAAGCAAAGTACCGCAAGTCAATTTCTGATGATGGTGTTCGTAAAATTCTTAGGAAATATGGGTGTCACGGACGCGTTGCCCGTAGAAAGCCATTTATAACAACAGTAAACAGACTCAAGAGGCTGGCGTTTGCTAAGGAACACATAAATAAGCCAAAAGAATTTTGGAAACAAGTTATTTTCTCGGATGAAAGTAAATTTTGTATTTTTGGAATCAAGGGTCGTAAAAAACCTCTGTCCAACAGTAAGGCACGGTGGTGGCGGTGTTATGATATGGGAATGTGTGGCTAGTGGAGGAGTTGGAAAAATGAAGTTTATTGAAAGTATTATGAATAAAATAGACTACCTTAATATTCTCAAGCGCAATTTGAAGAAAAGTGCAGAAAATTTGGGCTTAAGCGACAACTTTTACTTCCAACAAGACAACGACCCTAAGCACACAGCGGAGGTAGTAAGGCTCTGGTTGCTGTATAATGGCCAAAATCAGCTTCGTACACCGCCCCTATCTCCTGACCTTAATCCAATAGAGCATTTGTGGCATCACTTGGAACAAAGGATTCGAGCGCACACAATAACGTCGAAGGTAATGCTCGAGGAAGTCCTGATCCAGGAGTGGAATTCAATAACCCCAGAGTTCACTAAGAAGCTGGCAGATTCCATGCAAAAACGGTTGTGGGAAGTAATAAAGAGACGAGGATATCCCACAAGCTATTAACGAGGAAAAACAATTGTTTTATTAGAAATATTTGTACGCAGACTTTTTATTGTTGCAATTCAGGATTCGTTTTCGTTTTTTAATTTTAATATTTTTATGGAGTACAATAATCATCATTTTTGTTTTGTTTTATGTTTGTAATAAAGCCATGAAAAAAAAGAAAAAAAATTATTATGAAATAAATTACTTAAAACGAGGTTTTTTATAGATATGTTGGATGTGTTGAGTGTATTCGCAGACTTTTTCTGCCAAGTGTATGCGTAACAACGAAAAGTTTTTGGCATTTCGCAATTACGAGTAGTAAGTAGCCTTTTATGGAGTTGCCATAAAGCAGGAAACAATAATGAAAGGGGTGTGTTTGATTTTAGTGATAATTATTTATGCAATTCTGAAAATATTATGCCTCTGCGATTTTTTTACATGTTTCTTATAAGTTTTATATTAAAATATGCCTCGTTGGTTTCATTGCCAGATTCAATGTGTAAAAAAACGACGTACTATACTGCTATGAGAAATTAATGGCCTTTTTAGCCGATACTAATTTGTTTGATTCGATTTATTGAGGAAAGTAATTTCATTATTTTTACGTAGATTTATTTTTTTGGTGAGACAGTGCCCCACATGTCTGATCTGAGGAGCCGCCACTACTTAAGATCCGATCTATGGATGAACATTCTATTGAAATCTTTATTAAAATTGAATAATCCATTTGCGATTTTTTCTTGTACATAAGCAGTTAGAGATATTGTGCTACATATGTTATCATAAATTGCAGTATATAATGCTGAAAAATCCTGCTTTTATTTAACTTTCTAACAAGATTTCCTCTAATTTAGTCCAATTATTATAGAGGAATATGTATGTATAATTACCTTCAACCTTAATTCTCGTATATAGTACTAGTGCCGATTTAATTCCCGAACACAACAGAAATCCATTAGGAGATTCTGCGCTAACTTCAAAGCCAATTTATGCTCGAGATATTTTATAACAATGGAAAGTAAAGGAAACTTTTCTCGCGCGAATATCGTCATAGTTTGATAATTGAATAAATGATGGACTTTTACTGAACTTTTCTAAGGATCGGTCCGTTCGCTGTCGTAAAATCCTTATTCCAGAATTTCTTTATTTGATAAATTAAACAAATTAGCTAAATTCTAGTTAAGGATTAAATGTAAGTGAACCTTAACGAATTTAGTTTTAAGCATCTGAATTCATTAAATTCACTGACATGGCATTTGAGAAATTGAATAAATTTTCAAATTTTCAAGGTGTCTTTTGTTAAAATAAAGTCCTTCTCTGATATATTCAAGGTAGAGAAAAATATCTTGAATCTATTGAAGAATATCTACTCCATATACATTGGCTTCCTGTCTAATGTTTCAATGGAAACCAATAGGCATATTGCCATGGAAATAGAATCCAGCTTGACACCTTAATACAGGGATGTAACGAAAGTAAGAAAAGCTGTCAAGATAGACATACGAGTAAGGGTTAGCTATGGTATCCATTCAATTCATATCAGACCTTATGTCGGGAAGTTTTCCTTGGCTTCTGTTGAGAGAGCGAAACTGGGTGAATTTGGGGACCTTATTATGTGGAGTACAATTATTATGTAGACCTAGCTATCTATTACGGTTGGGCTTTCACGAAGGATTAGATTCAACTATGAATGGAACATTCAGATGGAACTTTGAATAATTTGAATAACTCTTATTTACATATGAATAAATTTGATGTATGATATTGCGTTACGGTCTAAACGGGAAAAAATGTTGTAATTAAAGACAATAAGTGAAGAAATTGCCTTAAAATTTTTTTTTATTGTTTTTGGGCCTTGGCCTCTAGACCTTCAGATTCCTTAAGATTTGCATTATAAATTGTCGAAGGGTGGTTCGCTCTTCGAAAAACCGTCTACGTATGAATTTTTCATTTTTCTGGATTGGGCAACCAAGGTATATCCGAGCAGACAGTGTGCTAGAATTATGCAACGACTGAAATTTGAACTCTCGACCTCGAAAAACGCAAACCGTTTTATAAAAAAAACATAACAGAATTATGATTGGGCTTAAAGCCCAATCATATGATACTCTAGATGAGATGGAAATCACTTTAATATACCGAAAAATATGTCATCTCAAATTCTTTCGAATAGTGAATAGAGACTTTTGCATAGGAGGTGGTAGAAGTAGAGAGAGTGGAGCATTTAAGATGATTTTGAAACTGCTTATCATCTTCCTTATCACTATGCTTTGATTCAATTTCAAAGTCGATAGCTCATATACTTGAAGGAGAAATGCTTTTCTTGAATTTATAATATTTGTATGGGAGGTGGTAGAAGGAGTGAAGCGAAGCTGATAATTTTTTCTAACACTTATTTCAATTATTAAGAAACAAATTCTGGCAAAATTTGAAGTTTGTACTTTTTCTAGTTTGAATGAAAATCGATAAAATGCATTTAACAAAAATTATGCATTTGTATGGGAGAAGGTAGAAGGAGTGTTCAGATCAAAACAAATTTTTTTCATATTATTAATATTTCTATTTGTATAGTTTATACAAAATATCAAGTTGATAGCTTTAACAGTTTCGAAGAAAAATAATTTAATTTAAATTTCAAAATTTCGTGAAATTTGTATGGGTGGGGGTAGAAGGAGTAAGATGAAGTTGATAATTAGTTTTAAAATAAATTGAAATTATAGTAAAATAATTCTGACAAAATTTCGTTTTTTCAGCTTTACTAGTTTCAATGAAAATCAAAAATATGTATTTTTCAAAATTGTCTATTTGTATGGGAGGGGGTAGAAGGAGTAAGGGGATCGGGTCAATATTCCGTGATATTAATGACATCTATATCGTAATACTTTGACGTAAATTTCAAGTCGATAGCTTAAATAGTTTCAAAGAAAAATTTTCTTTTTCTTATTATTTCGAAATTTCATGAAATTTGTATGGGAGGTGGTAGAAGGAGTGGGGGGATGTAGCCCATTCACGAACTTAAAGTTACTTTTTTGCTAAAAATGACATGTGACAAGTTTGAGCACGATAGGTCAAAGCTTTCGAGAGTTATGCTGTAGACAGACGGACAGACAGCAACTCGGAATCGAGGTTTTTGAGCGACAACAAATATTTCTGTACCCTTGGCGGCTCTGTGCGAGCGTTATTTCTTAGTGTTACAAACGGTAAGGCAAACACAATATACTCTCAGATTTTATCTACAGTATAAACATAACAGGGTTACGATGCTCCAGATGAAATAGAATTTCTTGTGATCCCAAGAAATTTTGTATGGGGAGTGTTAGAAGGGGTGATAGCATTGAACTAATTTTTTCCCCATCATGCTAAAGTATAAGTATAAGTATATAATGTTTTATACAAAATGCTTACTTCAAAAATTGAATAGGAGCTGTGAAAATTAGTGAGTTAGATTTAGTGAAAATGTGCAGTTTGTATGGGAGGTGGTAGAAAGAGTGGGGGGATTTTAGTGATTTTTTCAGAAATAACTAAGAATATCATAAAATTGACATCTCTTAAATTTTAGACTAGTAACATTCATACTTTTCAAGTAAATAGATTTTTTGTGAAGTTGTGAAACTGTGTCATATTGTATGGGAGGGGGTAGAAGCAGTGAAGGTAATCAAATATTTTTTTCTGATCTTAGTGATAATGCTAAATAAGTATTTATTACTAAATGTAAGCTCGATAAATGGATTGGGTAACCAAGGTATATCCGAGCAGACAGTGTGCTAGAAATATGCACCGACTGAAATTTGAACTCACGACCTTCGCATTGTAGATTAACACGCTACCCACTAGGCTACACCCTAGCTGCTTTGTTGTTTCAGTATTAAAAAACATTGAAAAGCGAAAAAGTTTTAGAAAAATGCAAACCATTTTATAAAAACATAAAAGAATTATGATTGGGCGTAAAGCCCAATCATATGATACTCTAGATGAAATGAGAAAGAGTTCAATGTACAGGAAAATATGTCACCTCCAATTCTTTTAAATAATTAATAGTGACTTTTGTATGGGAGGTGGTAGAAAGAGAGGAGGAAGGTTTGTAATTTTTGGATATGACACCTAATGTGGTATGCAAAATATTTCGTGCTGAATTTAAGGTTTACAGCTTTCATTATTTTCAATTGGACATAGTTTTCCTGAATTTGAGGTATTTGTATGGGAGGTGGCAGGGGAAGTGGAGCGTCTAAGATGATTTTGAAACTGCTTGTCATATCATCCTTATCACCAAGCTTTGGTTCAATTTCAAATTTGATAGTTCTAATATATTCGAAGGAGAAATGCTTTTCTTGAATTTAAAATACAGATATTTATATGGGAGAGGGTAGAAGGAGTGAAGAGGAGCTGATAATTTTTTTAGCATGTATTGCAATTATTAAAAAACAAACTCTGGCAAAATTTTAAGTTTATAGTTTTTCTAGTTTTAATGGAAATCGATATAATGCATTTAACAAAAATTATACATTTGTATGGGAGGGAGTAGAAGGAGTGTATGGATCAAAACACATTTTTTTCTCGTTATTGATATTTCTATTTTTATACTTTGTGCAAAATATCAAATTGATAGCTTTAACAGTTTCGAAGAAAAATAATTTAATTTAAATTTCAAAATTTCGTGAAATTTGTATGGGAGGGGGTAGAAGGAGTGAGGTGAAGTACATAATTTTTTCATTTCTGATTGGAATTATAATAAAATTAATTCTGGCAAAAATTCGTTTTTATAACTTTGCTAGTTTCAATGAAAATCGAAAAATTGCATTTTTCAAAATTATGCATTTGTATGGGAGGGGGTAGAAGGAGTGATGGGATCGGATCGGATCAATATTCAGTTATATTAGTGATATCTATATCATAATACTTTGATCAAATTGGTAGCTTAAATAGTTTCAAAGGAAAATCAATTTCTGGAAATTTCGGAATTCGAGATTTATGCTGTAGACAGACGGACAGACAGACAGACAGACAGACGGACAGACGGACAGACAGCAACTCGGAATCGAAGTTTTTGAGCGACAACAAATATTTCTGTACCCTTGGCGGCTCTGTGCGAGCATTATTTCTTAGCGTTACAAACGGTAAGGCAAACACAATATACTCTCAGATTTCATCTAGAGTATAAAAAACATAAAAGAATTATGATTGGGCGTAAAGCCCAATCATATGATACTCTAGATGAAATGAGAAAGAGTTCAATGTACCGGAAAATATGTCACCTCCAATTCTTTTAAATAATTAATAGTGACTTTTGTATGGGAGGTGGTAGAAGAAGAGGAGGAAGGTTTGTAATTTTTGGATATGACACCTAA
The DNA here is from genome assembly GCA_963669355.1 of Chorisops tibialis. Taxonomy (NCBI): domain Eukaryota; kingdom Metazoa; phylum Arthropoda; class Insecta; order Diptera; family Stratiomyidae; genus Chorisops; species Chorisops tibialis. The sequence goes on from OY770262.1 coordinate 185,154,949, forward strand.
TGTGTTATGCAAAATATTTCGTGCTGAATTTAAGGTTTGTAACTTTCATTATTTTCAATTGGACATAGTTTTCCTGAAATTGAGGCATTTGTATGGGAGGTGGCAGGGGAAGTGGAGCGTCTAAGATAATTTTGAAACTGCTTATCATATCATCCTTATCACCACGCTTTGGTTCAATTTCAAATTTGATAGTTCTAATATATTCGAAGGAGAAATGATTTTCTTGAATTTATAATACAGATATTTGTATGGGAGGGGGTAGATGGAGTAAAGAGGAGCTGATAATTTTTTTAGCATTTATTGCAATTATTAAAAAACAAACTCTGGCAAAATTTTAAGTTTATACTTTTTCTAGTTTTAATGGAAATCGATATAATGCACTTAACAAAAATTATACATTTGTATGGGAGGGAGTAGAAGGAGTGTACGGATCAAAACACATTTTTTTCTCGTTATCGATATTTCTATTTGTATACTTTATGCAAAATATCAAGTTGATAGCCTTAACAGTTTCGAAGAAAAATAATTTAATTTAAATTTCAAAATTTCGTGAAATTTGTATGAGAGGGGGTAGAAGGAGTGAGGTGAAGTTGATAATTTTTTCAATACTGATTGCAATTATATTAAAATTAATTCTGGCAAAAATTAATTTTTATAACTTTGCTAGTTTCAATGAAAATCGAATAAATGCATTTTTCCAAATTATGCATTTGTATGGGAGGGGTAGAAGGAGTGAAGAGGAGCTGACAGTTTTTTTTAGCATTTATTGCAATTATTAAAAAACAAATTCTGGCAAAATTTTAAGTTTATACTTTTTCTAGTTTTAATGCAAATCGATATAATGCACTTGACGAAAATTATGCATTTGTATGGGAGGGGGTAGAAGGAGTGTACTGATCAAAACACATTTTTTTCTCGTTATTGATATTTCTATTTTTATACTTTGTGCAAAATATCAAGTTGATAGCTTTAACAGTTTCGAAGAAAAATAATTTAATTTAAATTTCAAAATTTCGTGAAATTTGTATGGGAGGGGGTAGAAGGAGTGAGGTGAAGTTGATAATTTTTTCAATACTAATTGCAATTATATTAAAATTGATTCTGGCAAAAATTCGTTGTTATAACTTTGATAGTTTCAATGAAAATCGAAAAATTGCTTTTTTCAAAATTATGCATTTGTATGGGAGGGGGTAGAAGGAGTGACAGGATCAGATCAATATTCTGTCATATTAATGATATCTATATCATAATACTTTGATCTAAATTTCAAATCAGTAGCTTAAATAGTTTCAAAGGAAAATCAATTTCTGGAAATTTCGGAATTTCGTGAAATTTGTATGGGAGGGGGTAGAAGGAGTGGGGGGATGTGGCCCGTTCACGAACTTAAAGTTTCTTTTTAGCTAAAAATGACACACAAAAAATTTCAGCACGATAGCTCAAAGCGTTCGAGAGTTATGCTGTAGACAGACGGACAGGCGGACAGACGGACAGACAGACAGACGGACAGACGGACAGACAGCAACTCGGAATCGAAGTTTTTAAGCGACAACAAATATTTCTGTACCCTTGGCGGCTCTGTGCGAGCATTATTTCTTAGCGTTACAAAAGCTAAGGCAAACACAATATACTCTAAGATTTCATCTAGAGTATAAACATAACAGGAGTACGATTGGGCATATAAAGCCCAATCGTGCGATACTCTAGATGAAAGAGAAATTTTTGTATCTTAAGAAATTTTGTAGGGGCAGTGTAGAGGGGGTGACGACATTGAACTATTTTTTTCACATGGCTGTAAGGTTGCTATCAAAATGATTTATACAAAATTTATGATTTAAAAATTTAATAGGTACTGAGAAAATTAGTGTATTGGATGTAGTGAAGTAGTGCAGTTTGTATGGGAGGTGATAGAAGGAAGGGCGAGTTTTTAATGACTTTTCAGAAATAACTATAAATATCATGCTTTTGACATGTCTTAAATTGCAGATCAGTAGTATTCATACTTTTCATGAAAATCGACTTTTTATAAATTTGTGAAATTGTGTCATTTTGTATGGGAGGGGGTAGAAGGGGTAAAGCTAATCGCCTTATTTTTTTTTGGTTTTACTAATAATTCTAAATAAATATTTAGTGCATAATTTCAGCTCGGTCAATTTTATACGCACTGAGTAAATTGGCTTAGAGCATTTTATGAAAAAGTGCAGTTTGTATGGGAGGTGGTGGAAGGAAGGGGAGGACTCAAATAACTTTTGTACAGTAGATTTAGACCATCATAAAAGTAATATATTCCAAATTTCAGATCAATAGCATTTATATTTTTCGAGCAAATCTGTTTATTGTGAAATTACGAAATTGTGTCATTTTGTATGGGAGGGGGTAGAAGGGGTACAGCTAATCGTCTCATTTTTTTTGGTCTTAATAATAATTTGAAATAAATATTTGGTACACAATTTCAGCTTGATAACTATTATACGCACTGAGTAAATTGGTTTAGAGCATTTCATGAAAAAGTGCAGTTTGTATGGGAGGTGGTGGAAGGAGGGGGAAGGCACAAATTATTTTTATAGAGTAGATTGGAATCATCATAAAAGTATTACATTCCAAATTTCAGATTAATGTCATTTGTACTTTTCAAGGAAATCCGTTTATTGTCAGAATGCGAAATTGTGTCATTTTGTATGGGAGGGGGTAGAAGGGGTGGAGCGATTTGGCTCGTTCACGAACTTGACCTTACTTTTTTATTAAAAACGACGAATACAAAATTTGAACTTTCTAGCTCAATGCGTTCTCAAGCTATAGAGGACACGGACGGACAGACAGACAGACGGACGGACAGACGGACGGACGGACGGACTGACGGAAATTCGGTTTTGAGATTTTTGAGTGATTATATGAACTTCTGTATCATTCATTTTTTTCTCCGAGCCTTATTTCTTGGCGTTACAAACTTTGTGGCAAACTTATAATACTCTCAGATTTCATCTAGAGTATAAACAACAGGGCTACGATTCTCTAGATGAAATAGAATTTTTTGTGATCCCAAGAAATTTTGTATGGGGAGTGTTAGAAGGGGTGATAGCATTGCTAAAGTACTTAGATATAAAAATGTTTTATACAAAATGCTTACTCCAAAAATTGAATAGGAGCTGAGAAAATTAGTGAGTTAGATTTAGTGAAAATGTGCAGTTTGTATGGGAGGTGGTAGAAAGAGTGGGGGGGATTTTAGTGATTTTTTCAGAAATAACTAAGAATATTATAAAATTGACATCTCTTAAATTTTAGACTAGTAACATTCATACTTTTCAAGAAAATAGAGTTTTTGTGAAGTTGTGAAACTGTGTCATATTGTATGGGAGAGGGTAGAAGCAGTGAAGCTAATCAAATATTTTTTTCTGATCTTAGTGATAATGCTAAATAAGTATTTATTACAAAATGTGGGCTCGATAAATGTTATAAGTTCTGAGAAAATCGGCTTAGAGCATTTCATGAAAAAGTGTAGTTTGTATGGGAGGGGGTGGAAGGAGAGGAAGAACGCGAATAATTTTTATACTGTAGATTGAAATCATTATGGAAGTAATATATCAAGAAATTCAGACTAATAGCTTTTATACTTTTCGAGCAAATCCATTTATTGTCGAATTGCGAAATTGTGTCATTTTATATGGGAGGGGGTAGAAGGGGTGAAGCTAATCGTCTATTTTTTTTTAAATAAATATTTAGTGCACAATTTCAGTTCGCTAAATTTTATACGCACTGAGTAAATTGGCTTAGAGTAATTCATGACAAGTACAGTTTGTATGGGAGGTGGTAGAAGGAGGGGGAGGACAAGCATAATCATAATGATCATAAAAGTAATATATTCCCAATTTCAGACTAATAGGTTTTATATTTTTTGATCCATTTATTGTCGAATTGCGAAATTGCATCGTTTTGTATGTGAGGGGGTAGAAGGGGTGAAGTTAATCATCTAATTTTTTTTGTTCTGACTAATAATTTTAAATAAATATTTAATGCACAATTTCAGCTCGCTGAATTATATACGCACTGAGTAAATTGGTTTAGAGCATTTCTTTAAAAAGTGCAGTGTGTATGGGAGGTGGTGGAAGGAGGGAAACGACACGTATAATTTTTATACGGTAGATTCATGTTATCATAAAAGTAGTATATTTCAAATTTCAGGCCAATAGCTTTTATCCGTTTATTGTCAAATTGCGCAATTGTGTCATTTTGTATGGGAGGTGGTAGAAGAGGTGGAGCGATTTGGCCCGATCACGAACTTGACCTTACTTTTTTGTCAAAAACGACGTGTACGAAATTTGAGCTTCCTAGCTCAACGCGTTCTCAAGCTAGAGAGCGAACGGACGGTTTTGAGATTTTTGAGTGATAATATTTCATTTTTTTCTCCGAGCCTTATTTCTTGGCGTTACAAACTTTAGAGCAAACTTATAATACTCTCAGATTTCATCTAGAGTATAATCACACGTCTTCAACCGTTTGGATCGATTCGATTGAAAAGTTTCAGGTATGCTTAAAAAAGTTTTAAACGGTATTTATTATTCAAATTTTAGTTTCATGAGTATATTTTGACAGCCCAGCATTTTTGAAATCAGATTTGAAATCGTTTATCTGCACCAAAAATCTCTGCTACTGGCAGAATCACTACTTTCTTATGGTCGTCAAAATACTTAACTTTTTAATGCGTAATGAAACTGTGCATCACGCAGTCGAAATGGATTAAGGAAAGAAATGGAAATTGGTAAGTTAGAAGGGAAATGTAGAAGGAAAAAGTTTGTGACCTTGGACGTTGTTTTTGAACTGGGGATGGATTATAGTTCAATCAAATTATTGTTAAGACCCCCTATAGGGGCATAGGACAGAAACAGCTCTCTTCAACAAGGCGCGATCCTGAGCATTGGCCTTTAGCTGTTGCCAGGACTTGTTTATTCCGCTGGCCTCCTGCTCAACTGATCGCTTCCATGCTACATGGACCAGACGCCTTCCTTGAGGATTATAATTCAAAGCCTGTTTGGCGATGTTTCGCTCTGGTTTTCTCAAAGTGTGACCGATCCACTGCCACTTCCGCCTGTGAATCTCAATACCTATTTTAGTCTGGCCAGTTGTACTCAAATTCGTCGTTGGAGATCACTCCTGGCCAAAATATTCCTAAAATGCGTCGGAGGCATTGGTTCACGAAAGTTTGCAGTTTCTTGATAAGTCGAACGGTCATTTTCCACGTTGTAACAACACGAATTTGACGCATGCGTAAAAAAACTCCCAGCTTTGTACGAAGGGAGATCTCTCTTAACCTCCAGAAAGGGGATTAAAGTTGATAGCTGGTTTCTTTGCCCGCAAATCTCCAACAGTCGTCTCCTTTCTTTATTCTCTAGATTCTTCTTAGAGCTAGACGATCTCAGAGGCGTCAAACATTCGAACCTGGTTCGGTTTGCAAATGTTGACTAGCACAAGATGAGTAACATATATCTCATATTCTTCAATAGGACGAGCCCGACTATACGGTCCCTGTGCCATGTGGTTCTCGTTCCTAAGCCTAAGCTATCTTCATCCGGTTTATCCGTACGTAAAGTGTGATTAAGCCATGCAATGTTGTGAACATTGAAAATACTCGACAACGTTCTCAACGGCAGGATTAGCAGCATAAATAGATTGGATACAATTTTATAATCTAATCGTGCATTGGGTGCAAAAAACACCACCTTAGAGGTGTTTGTTGCACTAAATGCCGGGCTTGTCTATACACATAACAAAGAAATGCGATGTGCTTTTGGGTATCGATTTTCATCGAAATGAAGCTGAATTTTGGATTGTAGGTATAAGATGATAAATAGGTTAATGCATTTGCTCACTACCTGGTGATACTTTATATTCGCTCAGTACAAGGACATTTCGTCCTTGGGTTTGGGTGTGAATGTCGGTGTGCTCATGACAACATGTTTTTTTGTGTTGTATTTTTAGCGAAAGTATTTTGTCACTGTTCATTTGTTTGTTTTCAGTCGCCAGTCACAACAAAATTAAATTAAATTGCTTTTCAATTTATAATGTGAGTACTAATGACGTTCTTAATTGTAGTAATATCGAAAACTAAAATAAAGTATTTTAATTCGCGTTGTGTGTCGAGGGTATTATTAGGGCTTATATCACATTTCACAAATCGCGTTTAGATAATACTGAAGTGCGCTAGGGGTTGCTGGATCTTAAGTAAAAAACATAAAAGAATTATGATTGGGCGTAAAGCCCAATCATATGATACTCTAGATGAAATGAGAAAGAGTTCAATGTACCGGAAAATATGTCACCTCCAATTCTTTTAAATAATTAATAGTGACTTTTATATGGGAGGTGGTAGAAGGAGAGGTTTGTAATTTTTGGATATGACAACTAATGTGGTATGCAAAATATTTCGTGCTGAATTTAAGGTTTGCAGCTTTCATTATTTTCAATTGGACATAGTTTTCCTGAAATTGAGGCATTTGTATGGGAGGTGGCAGGGGAAGTGGAGCGTCTAAGATGATTTTGAAACTGCTTATCATATCATCCTTATCACCACGCTTTGGTTCAAATTCAAATTTGATAGTTCTAATATATTCGAAGGAGAAATGCTTTTCTTGAATTTAAAATACAGATATTTGTATGGGAGGGGGTAGAAGAAGTGAAGAGGAGCTGATAATTTTTTTTAGCATTTATTGCAATTATTAAAAAACAAACTCTGGCAAAATTTTAAGTTTATACTTTTTCTAGTTTTAATGGAAATCGATATAATGCACTTAACAAAAATTATACATTTGTATGGGAGGGAGTAGAAGGAGTGTACGGATCAAAACACATTTTTTTCTCGTTATTGATATTTCTATTTTTATACTTTATGCAAAATATCAAGTTGATAGCTTTAACAGTTTCGAAGAAAAATAATTTAATTTAAATTTCAAAATTTCGTGAAATTTGTATGGGAGGGGGTAGAAGGAGTGAGGTGAAGTACATAATTTTTTTTAATTCTGATTGGAATTATAATAAAATTAATTCTGGCAAAAATTCGTTTTTATAACTTTGCTAGTTTCAATGAAAATCGAAAAATTGCATTTTTCAAAATTATGCATTTGTATGGGAGGGGGTAGAAGGAGTGACAGGATCAGATCAATATTGTGTCATATTAATGATATCTATATCATACTACTTTGACCTAAATTTACAATTGTTAGCTTAAATAGTTTCAAAGGAAAATCAATTTCTGGAAATTTCGGAATTTCGTGAAATTTGTATGGGAGGGGGTAGAAGGAGTGGGGGAATGTGGCCCGGTTACGAACTTAAAGTTTCTTTTTAGCTAAAAATGACACACAAAAAATTTCAGCACGATAGCTCAAAGCGTTCGAGAGTTATGCTGTAGACAGACGGACAGACGGACAGACAGACAGACAGACAGACAGACGGACAGACGGACAGACGGACAGACGGACAGACGGACAGACGGACAGACGGACAGACAGCAACTCGGAATCGAAGTTTTCGAGCGACAACAAATATTTCTGTACCCTTGGCGGCTCTGTGCGAGCATTATTTCTTAGCGTTACAAACGGTAAGGCAAACACAATATACTCTCAGATTCCATCTAGAGTATAAACATAACAGGGCTACGATTGCGCATAAAGCGCAATCTTACGATACTCTAGATGAAATAAAATCTTTTGTCATCCCAAGAAATTTTGGATGGGGGTTGTTAGAAGGGGTGATAGCATTGAACTGATTTTTTCCCCATCATGCTAAAGTAGCTATGAAAATGTTTTATACAAAATGCTTACTCCAATAATTGAATGGGGACTGAGAAAATTAGTGAGTTAGATTTAGTGAAAATGTGCAGTTTGTATGGGAGGTGGTAGAAAGAGTGGGGGGATTTTAGTAATTTTTTCAGAAATAACTAGGAATATTATAAAATTGACAACCCTTAAATTTCAGGATAGTACCATTCATACTTTTCAAGAAAATCGATTTTTTGTGAAGTTGCGAAACTGTGTCATATTGTATGGGAGGGGCTAGAAGCAGTGAAGCTAATCAAATATTTTTTTCTGGTCTTAGTGATAATACTAATTAAGTATTTATTACAAAATGTGAGCTCGATAAATGTTATATGTTCTGAGAAAATCGTCTTAGAGCATTTCATGAAAAAGTGTAGTTTGTATGGGAGGGGGTGGAAGGAGAGAGAGGACGTAAATAATTTTTCTACTGTAGATTTAAATCATTATGAAAGTAATTTATCCCAAAACTCAGACTAATAGCGTTTATGCTTTTCGAGTAAATTAATTTATTGTTAAATTACGAATTTGCGTCATTTTGTATGGGAGGTGGTAGAATGGGGGAAGCTAATCGTCCTTTTTTTTGTCGCCTTACTAACAATTTTAAATAAATATTTGGTGCACAATTTCAGCTCGCTAAATTTTATACGCACTGAGTAAATTGGACTAGAGTAATTCATGACAAGTACAGTTTGTATGGGAGGTGGTAGAAGGAGGAGGAGGACACGCAAATTTTTTTTCGATAGACTGATATTATCATAAAAGTAATATATCCCAAATTTCAAGCCAATAGCTTCTATACGTTTTGAGCAAATCCTTTAATTGTCAAATTGCGCAATTGTGTCATTTTGTATGGGAGGGGGTAGAAGAGGTGGAGCGATTCGGCCCGTTCACGAACTTGACCTTACTTTTTTGTCAAAAACGACGTGTACAAAATTTGAACAATCTAGCTCAACGCGTTCTCAAGCTAGAGAGCGAACAGACGGACGGACAGACGGACGGACGGACAGACGGACATCCGGTTTTGAGATTTTTGAGTGATAACATTAACTTCTGTATCATTCATTTTTTTCTCCAAGTTTATTTCTTAGCGTTACAAACCTTAGAGCAAACTTATAATACTCTCAGATTTCATCTAGAGTATAATAAAACCACCAGTTTTAAAAATTATATATATATAATTATTAAAAAATTATATATATATAATTATTAAAAATTTATATAATCGAACTAAATCGTTTTTCATTTGAGACTTTTTCGCTCACAAATTATCGCTTGTCAATTTTAACTCTTTCGCTTTCTAAACACCGACTGACTCGTCGACGGCTCCAAACTAGACTTACAGTTCATCAAAATGTCTCGATTTTTTATAATGCTATTGCCAGTCGAACCATTTCCCTTGTCGTACGAATTTTTCCCTTCTCGAGCCCTGTTAATTCCTGCCATAAAGCATTGCCTTGTCAACCGAGTACTTTTCCTGTCATTCGAGTCTTTACGTGTAGTTGTTGTTGTTTTCTATAAAGTATTTCCTCGTCGTTCGAGTCTTTTCTCTGTTGTACGAGCATGTAAGTGTGGTTGTTGTTACTTCCCTACTTGCCCCTGTAATTTGGTGTTGGTTGGTTGAATTTTCAGGACCTTCATACCTTGAACATTCGGTGATCGCGCATTCCAGAGTGCACGTGTTCTTTCATTACTGTTTGTTAAGATCTTGAACATTCCGGTCGAGTTCACGCAGGAGTTCCTTATAGTGTTCGTACGCGCAGAAAATGGTGAAATCCGTTTCCGTTTAATTCGAAATGCACGTTTGAAAACATTGAACTGAACCATTCGAGAGCTCCACGGAGAGTAAACTCTCCAACTAGCAGAGTTTGATAAAGGTCTTAGCAGATACCGAACGCCAGGATTATAAAAGCTGAACAGTGTAAAATCCACAAATCTTTTCTAAGACTGTGAAAGCATTCATCAAACCACCTCGGTATTACTCGTAATTTCTTAAAGTACCGAAAACAAAGTGCTGACGCCATACTAGCATATATGGTAAATCGTGTCCTGGCAAAAATCAATTTTTTTTGCCAGCAGTTAGTAACTAAAATTGAAATAGTATTGGGTCCTGAACGATTACCTGAATCGTTGATTAAAGCTACATTTGTTTAAACAATGGGTAAGGCGGAAGAGGAAGGCAAACCATGATCTGGTTCGCGCTACAGATCTACCATTATTCCAAAGCCCTCTGAAGTAGAAAGCCATGTAAGTCAATCCAACAACAACACGTTGGAGTCATAACAAAAATGACAGTTCCATACCAAATCGCTCGTTTTTGTATGGAGCAGACACGGCGGGCTTCGTAAGAATCGCGTTTATTCTTAAATGCAGTGTTAAAAATAGTTCAGCTATCTAAGGTACTTTAATAATAGTGCTCGGCATGTAATTATTACAGGATGATATCAGTGCAAACAATTTTTAATTGAAAAAAGTGCGATCAAAGTTAAATCTCGGTTTCTCACAACGAAGAAAATCTGTAACTCAAATTGTGCAGAGTTCTCCAATTAATTTGCACACAAAAAAATGTAGAATTTTAGTTATTACGTAAAAGTATGCACTCGCATAATATTTCCGTGCTTAATTTTATGTAATTACGCTTTTGTGTTGTTTTCGGTAAAACGTGTTTATACTCTAGATGAAATCTGAGAGTATTATAAGTTTGCCACAAAGTTTGTAACGCCAATAAATAAGGCTCGGAGAAAAAAATGAATGATACAGAAGTTCATATAATCACTCAAAAATCTCAAAACCGGATGTCCGTCCGTCCGTCCGTCCGTCTGTCCGTCTGTCCGTCTGTCCGTCCGTGTCCTCTCTAGCTTGAGAACGCATTGAGCTAGAAAGTTCAAATTTTGTATACGTCGTTTTTAACAAAAAAGTAAGGTCAAGTTCGTGAACGGGCCAAATCGCTCCACCCCTTCTACCCCCATACAAAATGACACAATTACGCAATTTGACAATAAATGGATTTGCTCGAAAAGTGTAAAAGCTATTAACCTGAAATTTGGAATATATTATTTCTAAGATAATATCAATCTACAGTATAAAAATTATGCATGTCCTTCTCCTCCTTCTACCACCTCCCATACAAAATGCACTTGTCATGAATTACTCTAAGCCAATTTACTCAGTGCGTATAAAATTTAGCAAGCTGAAATTGTGCACCAAATATTTATTTCAAATTGTTAGTAGGGTCAAAAAAAATTAGACGATTAGCTTCACCCCTTCTACCCCCTCCCATACAAAATGACACAATTTCGCAATTTGATAATAAATGGATTTACTCTAAAAGTATAAAAGCTATAAGTCTGAATTTTGAGGTATATTACTTTCACAGTAATATTAATCTAAATTATAAAACTTATTGGCGTCCTCCCTCTCCTTCCACCCCCTCCCATACAAACCACACTTTTTCATGAAATACTCTAAGCCCATTTTCTCAGAACATATAACATTTATCGAGCTCACATTTTGTTATAAATACTTAATTAGCATTACCACTAAGATCAGAAAAAACTATTTGATTAGCTTCACTGCTTCTACCCCCTCCCATACAATATGACACAGTTTCACATCTTCACAAAAAATCGATTTTCTTGAAAAGTATGAATGGCACTAATCTAAAATTTAAGGGATGTCAATTTTATAATATTACTAGTTATTTCTGAAAAAATTACTAAAATCCCCTCCGCTCTTTCTACCACCTCCCATACAAACTGCAAGTTTTCATTAAATCAACTCACTAATTTTCTCAGTTCCTGTTCAATTTTTGGAGTAAGCATTCTGTATAAAACATTTTTATAGCTACTTTAGCATGATGGGGAAAACATTAGTTCAATGCTATCACCACTTCTAACACTCCCCATACAAAATTCTTTGGGATCACAAAAAATTCTATTCATCTAGAGTATCGTAAGATTGCGCTTTACGCGTAATCGTAGCCCTGTTATGTTTTTACGACAAGTTCGTCAAAAATAATACAGGTGGTCTTTTGAAATGGAAAAATCCATTACGTCACACCCGCTGGAGTTATTCAAGATGGCCGCTACGTCAGTTCTGCCTAGCTTGGTATGTAGAAAGCTTTGATTTTTCGAAAGCTTTCTACATCTAAATCTATTGCACTCATATCAACGTGTAATAATTACATGCCGAGCACTATTATTAAAGTACCTTAGAAAGCTGAACTATCTTTAACACTGCATTTAAGAATAAACGCGATTTTTACGAAGACCGCCGTGTCTGCTCCATACAAAAGCGCGCGAATTTGTATGGAGCTGTCATGTTTGTTATGACTCCAACGTGTTGTTGTTGGATTCAGTTACTCGACTTCCTACTATAGAGGGCTTTGATTATTCCCATAATGAAAGTTGGATTCAAATATAGAAAGCAGTGATAGAATGGTCGGCCACTTACTTAACTCCGGAATTGATTTCATCAAAACACTGATTTGAGCAAGTTCCTCCTATTAAATATTTACGAAGTGAAGCGAAAGATTTCCGGATTTATAAAAACATTCACCAAATCATTTACGAAGTGTTGCAAAAACTCTCCGTACACCGACATTCTTTGAAAATAATTGTAAATAAGTTTGGTTATAAAGAATATACAGTGACGGACAAAAGTCTGCGGCAGCACCTTATATTGAGGTTCTGGTTAATTGGAAGCTTTAATCAAAAATCCATTGATGTACATTTTTTCAGTAACGTAAATATATTTATAAAAACAACAAAAACAAAAAATTTTCATAGCAAACTTAAAGAGAAATTCATAAAAACAGAAAAAATTGAATGGACAAAAGTCTACGGTAGTCAGTGCTGGCTGACTTATACACAAAAAATTTCCAACCAAACGTATCGGAATTTTAAAAATTATTTGCTGGCTTAATACTGGGTTGGACTCCCTTTAGCATCAATTACTGCTTGCAGTCTTCGGGGCATAGAGGCGACTAAATTACCAGTTTCTGCAGATGTAATTTTCTCCCATTCTGTAATGAGCGCTTCCTTTAACAAATTTTTATTTTTTATGCAACATTTCCAAATTTTCCGCTCTAGAAGCTCCCATACATGTTCTATTGGGTTTAAATCCGGGCTTTGGGGAGGCGTATTCAGCTGCCTGGGAGCGTAGTACAACAATCAGTTCTTGACGAAAAGTGCTGTGTGCTTCGGATCATTGTCCTATTGGAAAATCCAACTTCCTCCAAGGCACAATTTCTCAACTGATGACCTTAAATGTTGTTCCAATCGGTTCTTGTAAACATAGCATAGTTTCAACAAAAGCCAATCTACCGACACCAGATGCAGCTATGGCTTCCCAAACCATAATATTACCTCCACCGTGCTTGACAGTAGGAATTAAATTTTTGGTTTCCAAAGCCGTATTCTTTTTATCCATATTTTACTGCGACCTAAAGACGATCACACCCGAACATGTTGTATTTCGACTCATCGGTAAAAAGGACTCGATTCCAAAAATCATTGTTCTTGTTGATATGGGCCTTGGCAAACTCTAGGCGCAGAAGTCGGTTTTTGGCGGATATTAACGGTTCTTTACGTGGAGTTCTGCTTTGAAACCCATTAGAATTTAATGTTCTCGAGATTGTTCTGGCATGGACATCCTTTTTCATTACCGCAGCCATATGTTTCGCCAAATCTAGAGCACTTATTCACGATTTATTGTCCTTTTTATACTTTTAATACGACCAAATTTCGGACATCACTAGAAATTTCTTTTCACGATGACATTTTGCGGTCCTTACAGTTTGAAACTAGCGACAAACTTATAATAGAGTTGCAGCTGCACATGTACTGAATGGCAGTAAGAGGAAAAAAACAAATTTCGAAGAAATACCGTTAGGTTTAGTTGTAAATTTTTTGTTTATAAGTCAGCCAGCACTGATTGCCGTAGACTTTTGTCCATTAAATTTTTTATGTTTTGATGAATTTCTCTTTAAGTTTGTTATGAAAAGTTTTTGGTTTTTGTTTTTTATAAATATATTTACGTTACTGAAAAAATATGCATCAATAGATTTTTGATTAAAGCTTCCCATTAACCAGAACCTCAATATAAGTTGCTGCTGTAGACTTTTGTCCGCCACTGTATATTTATGAAATTTGACAAAACTACATATATTTCCATCAATAAACAACAAATATGCTAAGAAATAAACGGCGCCAATTTACAATCCTGGAAGGAATAAAGAAAAAACAAATTTAACAGGTGAAAATATGACAAGAAAGTCTCTGTAGTTAGTAGTCCCGTTAGATTTTTATACTTCCTTATTGAATTTCAGTGTAGTACTAACCACACTCGCCAGACTAAAATAGGTATTGAGATTCAGCGGCGAAAGTGGCAGTGGATCGGTCATACTTTGAGGAAACCAGAGCGAAACATCGCAAAACAGGCTCTGGATTATAACCCTCAAGGAAGACGTCGGGTTGGTCGACCATGTAACACATGGAAGCGAGCAGTTGAGCAGGAGGCCAGAGGAATAAACAAGTCCTGGCAACAGCTTAAAGCCGATGCTTAGGATCGCGCCTTGTGGAAGAGAGTTGTTTCTGTCCTATGCCCCTATAGGGGGTCTTAACAGGAATTTGATTGATTGATTGACTAACCACAGACTGATTTGCAATAAGTGTCGCGTTAACTTTGCACACATTTTTTTCTATATCCAGTATAATTTGTGAAGATGAGCTCCATCAAAGCCGAAATTACCATCGATAGCAGGAAGCTTATTATCAAGATGCACAACGAAGGAAAGTCATTACGAAAAATCATCGGAAAACCGCATTCTTCATCGTAATATGTCGTTAGCAACTACAAAAGTCAAGGTTCAGTTCAAAATACGCCTCGCTCTGGTCGGCCTAAGATATTGAGCGCGGGAATGGAGCGACAGATCTGACGCAATATTAAAAAAACTAAAACGAGCGCGCCAGAAATTGGTAACAAAATTCAAAATAAGTTTTCCATAAAAGTTAGCAATGAAACTATTAGTGCTCAGAAAAAATGGTTACCACGAATGTGTGCTTAGGTGAAAGCCTTTAATTTCATCACAAAATCGTAAGAAAAGGTTAACTTTTGCAAAAGAACACCTAGCCAGACCTCAAAGTTTGTGGAATAGTGTGATTTTTACTGATGAAAGTAAGTTTGAAGTTTTTGGAAAAAGTGGAGCAGAAAGATATGGTGAAAACGAAATACAGAAATGAATGTTGAAAACCTATCACCAACAGTTAAACATGGCGGTGGTAACGTCATGGTGTGGGGGTGTATGTCGTCATCTGGAGTGGGTTATTTGCGATTTATTGAATCAACTATAACGTAAAGCTAGGGTGTAGCCTAATGGGTAGCGTGTTGGTCTACAATGCGAAGGTTTTGAGTTCAAATCACGGTCGACGCATAATTCAAGCACACTGCCTGCTTGGGTATACCTTGGCTACCTAAATGAAAAATTCGTAGATAGAGGGTTGTGCGAAGAGCTATCAACCTTTCCGTCATAAATAATGAAAATGTTAAGGAACCTGAAGGTCAGGAGGCCAAGGTCCGATTTTGGCTGTAGCGTCATTGAAGAAGAAGATGGATCGTTTTCAATATTTAAACATTTTAAAAAATAATTTAAAAGAAAGTGCCACAAAAATGGGTCTCGGTGAGACATTTATATTCCAACAAGACAATGATCCGAAACACAAATCTCATGTTGTACGGGAATGGTTGTTATATAACGTCCGAAAACAAATTCATACACCTCCACAATCACCCGATTTAAATACTAAAGAGCATTTTTGGGGGAATTAAAACGCAGGTTAAGAAAATTATCTTTTAAAAATAAAACAGAGCTAAAAGAAAAACTTGAAGAAGAATGGAACAAAATAAATCCAACAGTTACTAAGAAACTCATAGATTCTATGGAACGACGCTTGAAAGTAGTCATTACGGCTAAGGGGTACCACACTAAGTATTGAAGCTATATAATTTCGAGCAGCAGATAAAATCATTAAATATAGTATAGTGTACGAAGATTTTTTGTCATATTTTCACCCATTAAATTTGTTTTTTCTTTATTCCTTCCAGGATTGTAAATTAATGCCGTTTATTTCTTCACATATTTGTTTTTTATGCCAAATTTCATAAATATATATTCTTTATAACCAAACATATTAACAATTATTTTCAAAGAATGACGGCGTACGGAGAGTTTTTTCGTCAGAATGTAATTAACTGGTTATAAAATTTTCATTCCAAAGCTTTACATTACACTTATATTTTATTCAATTGAATTGTAAATTGTATTGTTCCATTTCAAGCTAACATTTTTTATTCATTTGCGGTTCGTATAATTTTACATGCTTGCCTAACTTTAATATACTACCATAACCAGAGCACCACTTTAAAAAAAAATTATTCGATATATGTAGTTCTGACTTTATGAAACGTTGCTTGCCAACATCAATTCAAATATGTACCATGTACATACATACAGGGAGTCTTGAACAAAACCTATCTGATAGCATACGAGTACACTTCTGAATTTAGACAATCCCTTCTTTATATGGTCCCCTTGTTCAGCATGCTTGACTGCAAAGGGTCTAGCATTTCTGTCATATTTCAAATGCAAAGGACACAATAACTGGCGATTTCAATGGACCGTCTTCGTCTCCGGAATGGAGAAGTATCATCCATGGAAAGTTCATAGAAAGCCTCCTTTCAATTCAAACTCACTGACCTGGACTAATATCTGAGGCAAGAGTAAAATCCATAATAAAATCTATTATACATGTCACTTCCTAGAATGGAAAAGAAAAACAAATTTCAATAACTCGTTCGAGCACAGCAGTCTCATCCTTATACAAGGGTTCCATCTTATCTGCTTACGGCCAAAAGGATGAACAGTCGTCAATAAGGCATTTCATTAAAACATGGCTGAAGTATTACAGATGAATAAAATTGCATTGTTGTTTAGTTAACTGAATGAATATTTGTTGTCTGCCTCCCTCGACAAACAGGAGCTCAGTGCATACTCGTGGGAATCTATAGTATTTTTTTAAGTAACAATTTTCGTTTATTCCAGTACGGAACATTTACGAGAACAATAAATGCAAGGATGTGTACTAATTACGAAAAAGCAGGCGGCTTTTTTGCTTCTCTCTAATCTGGAAATTCAGGATATCGTTTGGTGCCTAGTACAATTGTGGAAAGCTCAACGAAACATTTTGCCAAGTCATTTCATTTAATGACTCAATCAGGAATGAGATTAAGATAGTGGATCCCATATCATGGAGGTATACGTTGGCATAGTTGGTTAAAGATTCTCCATTCAAGTGTGAACGGCGGTCAGGCTTAATATGCTTCATCAGGACAATGTAATTACCCATCCATGAGTCTTGAGAAAGTTATTGTCTTATGCTGAAGGATACAGACAGAGACTCGGCCATTAATTTGCAAACAATATATTGATGCCGTTTTTACATCCTGAGCTAATACGATTGTTTACCACCATGACTTTTAGGACAAGATATTTTGTATCCTTAAGGGTTTAGAGCTTTTTGTCAGTATAGCTCTACATTGAATTGAAATAGTGTTTGCATAGTTTTACCGCAAACAATCGATATTCGCTTCTATATCAAAAAAGTGAAGATCGCAGTTTCTTTTTTGTCTTTTGCCCTATGTCCGTGATAGGTTAGATTGGGTCTATGTAAGGGTTGTATACCAATGTAAGTAGGCCACCAGTAGGCCCATTGTACGCCTCTATATTTGTACTATGTGATCCTACATATCATTTAGTTAGCCTGCTCTACCTCTGAAACTAAACAGCTTCATCGGTTCAAGGGACCGGAGATCATTCAGCTCGGCGAAGAAGTACTCTCCGAGAGTTTGTTTTCGAATTGTTCGGAGGCATAGATAATAGCAGAGAAAATACTCTACGGTACCCTTCTCCTCACCATAGCCTCTGCAAATATCATCGGTTGTAAGACGAAGTCTTCGAGCGTATTTCCTAAAAAGACAATGGCCCTTGACTATACCTACTAGTGTCTGTAGGGTGTTTCTGTCGAGGCACAATATTTATATCTATCAAAACCATCCCATAGCATCTTCGTGGTGTTACATAACTCGATTTGTAACTATTTGAGATTTTCCCTTCCCCACACTTTGTTAGCGTACATTGTCGTAATGACTCTTAAGGCAGTGCCAACATTGTCCGTTTCCTTAACGGTGGCAGCGACTGATCCGTTCCTAGCCAGCCTGTCTGCCATTTCGTTTCCAGGTATATCCCGGTGACCCGGAACCCAACAAAGCTGCAAAGTACAGGTTTTCCCCAATTCTGCCAATATGTGCATACAATGGTTCAAACATCTTGAATTGCAGAAAACTAGCTCGCTTATCATTTACTCCTGCACGCAAGGCCAGTTCTGCTCCTTTCGTCTTTCGCCTTTAGCCATTACCACCGATTGGAAGACCGTGGCATATTCTGGTAGATGCCTAGAGATTTGCAGTCAATGCTTTCAGAAAAGATGCTATAACTTGTTCCGGCTTCCATTTTCGAACCATCAGTAGTATCACCATTGACGAAATACCAGTAGAACTTCTGAAAAACGGTGGAAACTGTGTCGCTGAAATACTGCACAACATGATATGCAAAATTTGGACAGAGGAAATCATACCCGACGACTGGCGAAAAAGCATTATATGTCCAATTTACAAGAAAGGAGACAAACTCTGCTGTGAGAACTACAGAGGTATATCATTGTTGTGTACGTCATATAAAATACTGACAAAAATTATTGAACGTCGTCTTGAGCCCTATACTAATCAAATAATTGGCGAATACCAAGGCGGATTCCGAACCGGACGATCTACAACAGACCAGATATTCTCGGTGAAACAGGTGCTTGAGAAATGCTGGGAATATAACACAGACGTGCACCAAATATTTGTAGATTTTAAACAAGCATACGACAGTATTGACAGGAGCGTACTGTACCAAATCATGCTTGACTTTGGAATTCCTCCAAAACTAGTCCGACTAACAAGACTCACAATAACGAACACTGAATCCCAAGTGAGAATACAAACCGATTCCACAACCAGCTTTCGAACGGAATGTGGTTTAAAGCAGGGAGACGGTCTAGCCCCTATGCTTTTCACCTTGGCACTAGAGTATGTCGTCCGAAAAATCCCAGTCGACACCAACGGGATACTACTATTCAAGTCCACCCAACTAGTATCATACGCTGACGACATTAACATTCTAGCAAGATCCTTCCCTAGTGCTAAGGAGGTATTTGTCAATCTTGACTCCGCCGCAAACGAAGTCGGGTTGCGCATTAATGAAAGCAAAACAAAAGTAATGACGCAAACAAGAAGGAGAACGCCAATCAGACAAAACATAACAAATGCGGAATATAATTTGGAGAGTGTGGACAACTTCATATATCTTGGGGCTAATCTAGCAAAGGACGGTAATGAAACAGACGAAATCAAACGACGGATAATACTTGCAAATAAGACGTATTATTCGGTACTTCCAATAATGAAATCCAAGAAAGTGCACAGGAACAATAAGCTGCGGATTTATAAAACTACTATACGACCTGTGCTCTGTTATGGCGGCGAGACGTGGAAATTAACGCGAACTTCCGAAAAAGCAGTTAACGCATTCGAAAGAAAGGTCCTCCGAAGAATTTTGGGACCTGTGAAGGAAGGAATGGAATGGCGTATAAGATACAACCATGAGTTGTATCAACTCTACGACGAGCCAGAAGCTTCAACGTTCATCAAGCTACGTAAACTGCAGTGGGCTGGCCATGTAGAGCGAATGGAAGACAGAAGAATCCCCAAACGTGCTCTTAAAGGCAAAGCGAGTGGTAACCGGCCAGTAGGCAAACCACGCAAGCGATGGGAAGACTCGGTTGATGAAGACAGCAAAGCCATTTTAAAAATTAGTGGCTGGAGGACGCGGTCTTTGGATCGAGACGATTGGAGGCGACGACTTCAGGAGGCCAGGGCCCGATTTGGGCTGTCGCGCCATTTATGATGATGAGTAGTATCACAATCTCGTTATTCTGCATGACATGATTATCAATCCATTGCTGTCTGTCAGGAAGAATGACTTCATAGTGTTTCACAAAGTGCATCTTTGATAGCATTGTATCACTATTATAGCTTGGGAAAGAAAATTCCTTTTTCAAACGCTCCAGGATGGTAACATGACAAGCCATGCGCCAAAAGTTTCAAGTCTCACAGCCGTAATGCCTGCCTTCTCCAGAATTATAGCATTCGGCGAAAGAAGATCTAAAATGGCTTACAGTCTTGCTGAGGGCGTTGTACGCAATGCACCGTATGCAGGCAATTTTCTGAATCTGATCAATTGGGAATGGATATATTTCAGCTCGGTACTTTCCTGCCATACCAGCACACCGTATGTAACGATTGGTAGTATGATACTGATATACATCCACCTTACTATTTTTGGTTTCAGTCTCCATTTTTTCAAAGTTTTTTTTTTAACTTGTGAAGAAGGCATTATTTGCTTTCTTAATTCTTTTCTCGATATTCAGTCGCCATCTCAGTTTGCTGTCCAAGATGATTTCCAGATAAGTTACCCTATTTAGCCTTTCAAATAGGAGCAATTCCCCCAATGGATGGCAGATTGAAACTTTCTGTACGTATGAGCGTAGTCTTGTCAGGGTTGATTCTCAATCCACACGAATTAGACCAACTGGCAGCAAGATTTAATGCGCTTTGCATCAGTTCGCCTAAAGTTGTAGGGCATTTTCCACTAATTTGGATGACTAAGTCATACGCATAGGCGACAGTGCAATAACTAGCAGAGTTTAGCTGCGTGAGAACATTCAGGGCTAGCAGGCAAAGTAAAGGTGACAAAACCCCTCCTCGTGGTGTTCCTCTATTCACTTGTTTTGCCCTAGAGTGGTTTGCCATTGTGGCAGTAATATTCCTGCCCACCAACATATTATGAGTCCATTCAGTGAGCATTGAACTTACACCTTGTGCGATTAACGCGTCTGTTGGCGCATTGGTACATATATTATTGAACGCACCCTGTATATCCACAAATGCACTCAAAGTGTTGAATTCTACAGATTTTTCAATTTTTGATACTACCATGTGTAGTGCCGTTTCCACAGACCGTCCTTTCATGCTAGCATGTGCGGAAGAACTGAGGTCGATGTTTACGATGGCTCTTAAGGGGCCATCCATACCGAAACGACGATTTCGCGCAAAAATGGCTATTTTCGCACAGACATTCCTGACAAAGCACTCAATATAGTGAAAATTTGTTTTTATAATTTTAATCCTTGTTAATTTTACAACAGCATGTTGGAAACAAATTTTTAAAATTATGTTTAGGAAAAAGTTTACAGCATAACTCCGAACTCGGTTTTTTAAAAATGAGAAAAACAGTACTTTTCGATGCAACTTATCACCTTTAAGTCAGGCGACGACTATATATTATTTTTTACAATAACAATAGAAAAAGGTTGCGACAAGTGCTTGACGGAAGAACATTTTCGATTTTTATAAGTTTTGTTAATAATAAATGGAGTTAGAAAAGAGCGTTTCTTATTGATTTTTTTGTTCGAATTTATGTATTAAAACTGATGACTATGAACTTTTTTTTAGCACTGATATCGAAGAATAGAATGTTGTTAAGCTTATTCAATGAGTTCGATATTAGTTTTCATAAAAAATACATCATAATTGTTTGAAAATCAATCAGTAAATTTCGCAGGGAAAATTGATGCTCAGTATGCCTTGAGACGGCGACCAGAGCAGAGGTTGGTCTGCGCCGATTATTCAATCGGTTGGTCTCTTTTGAAAGATGTTCGTACGCTCTCAAGAGATTTGTCTTTTCCCCTTCGCATTTTCGATGATCGCTTGCATTCTTTGTATGTATTGTCGACTGGCTAGAAGTCGAGCAAATTACGATACGAAAAAGTGTTCCGAGAGAAAAAAATCATTTACTCTCTCGATTTTAAATCGTAGGTAAAATGATTTGAAATCGATATAGACCGATGGTAGGTACGGCCGCTTAAGGGAAAGAAAGAAAAATGTCAAACTTATTGACCTGTCGTTCTTCGGCTGTATATGATTACTTTTGTTTGCCTTCGGTATGAATACCACCTTCCCCTCTTTTCATTTGAGGTACGTTTACATCTGACACTTCTCTCCGGACATAAGTGTCAAGTGTCAGACAGAAATCGCTTTGACTGTTTACATCCGACAGAAATTACCAAATTTATGTCGTGGATAAGTGTCCGACAGTTCTCGCAATGCTAAAATTTGGAAGAAATGTACGACCCGTTTACATTAGAGTACCTCCATCCAGGGTAGAGTATGGCAGATCTGTCACAACCGACACCTGCGAATTCACCATCCCTATTTCACCATTCGTGTAGTGGTGAGTTTAATGATTTCTTTTGCAAATTTCATGCACCCTAAGATAAATTATTGCTTCAAAATTTTTGTTTGTGACTTTTTAGTTAAGCATTACAAACTGCGCACAGTTCTTGATGTTCAGAACGTACCAAAAAAAAATCGACACTTTTTTTAAATTTCGCTCCAAAAACAGAGCTTCAGCTCTGCCAAACTATGGAAAAGCGCCTCTAGTGTCCCATGGAGTAATTATAGTTTACATTATACATACATAATGACACATGTGTCGTACATATCTTCCATTCTACAGTTCAGTTTATGTGATCAAGATGAAAGCATCGAAACGAAAAATCGCGGCGAGTATAATTATTTTGAAACTGTTAAAAAATAAGAAAAAACGTTCAGTGTGGGTTCGAGAGTGGATTTCGAGACGCGAAAAATTCGGTGCCTACGGGCAATTAATGTCTGAGCTTAGTATTGAGGATCCAGCGCAATTTTCGAAGTTCTTAAGGATGAAACCCGGTGATTCCGAAAAGATTGCTTGTAACATTGGCCCTCTTATATCAAGGCAAGATACCAAATTTAGAAAAGCTATCGGTGTAACTGAACGACTCGCTGCGTCCTTACGATTTTTAGCATCAGGTAAGTAAATCATTACTTGGTGAAATAGTATTTTATTATCTTCACATTGTTTGAAATTGAACATTGTGTGTTTACAGGTGATTATTACGCAAGTTTAAGCTATTTATTCAGGATACCAAAATGTACAATAAGCCTCATTGTCCCTGAAGTGTGTGCAAAGCAATTGTGTCAGCATTAAAAGAAGATTACATTAAGGTAATTATTATAAAATAGGTGATAAGGTACTTTCAGTTTCAGTCTCTATGCAAGATACTTGATTTTGTGGTAGTGGTAGAGTTATATGTTGTTTAGAAACTATCGAATTGGGATTACTATGGCTATGAGAAGCAAGACTTGATAGTAGCTCGTAGCTCCAGCATAACTTGCTGAAATTTTCATTTCATTTTTTTGCGTAAATATTCGGAAGAGATACTTCTCACTTCGGATGCAACATATTTCCCAAGAGCATCATACTGATGCTCTTCTTCGTGCAATGTGCTTATAGCTTTTTGCATGAGTAAATCATTTTTTGAATCTTCAGTTTTCCTCTTATTGGGATTTCTTTTTTTTGTTATATGGGTGCGACGTGAGAGCGCTCCTCTTCCTCAGACTGTTCGCATGTATGTTTATTATCAGATGATGTATTGTTTTCGTTTGTGACCTCCTCCACTGCAGCATCCTAGTCAATATAGAAGAACATGTATAAATTGAGTTAGGTATAAGTAGTAAGAAATATGATTAATTTTCCATTTTTATTACAGGCCCCGTCTACATTAGAGGTTGCCAGGTTCCAGCTGAAGTGGAACTTCCCCAAATGTTTGGGCGCTATTGACGGTAAACATGTTGTTATCCAAGCTCCTTAGAACAGCGGCAGTTATTATTTTAATTATAAAGGGCAGCATAGTGTTGTCTTAATGGCATTTGTTGATGCGGACTACAAATTCAGAGCCAGTGGAGTTGCAGATTTGATTGAAACTGCAGCAGCAGGTCTCGAGAAAACGCCTCTCCTAGGCAGAAAATTATGTGTGCTACATGTCTTTGTAGCGGATGATGCTTTTTCTTTGCAATCAATATAATGAAACTATATCCATTCAACAGTCAAGGTTCCATGAAAATTTATAATTATAGAGCAAGGAGAATAGTTGAAAACACCTTTGTGATTATGTCGCGCGTATTCAGAGTATTAAGGGAACCGCTTCTCCTTGCCCCAGAACGTGTGGAGTCCGGAGTTATGACCGTTTGCAGTTTGCATAATTATCTATTGTCTGAAAAATATTCTGCAAATGTATACGCTCCGGAGGGCGCATTCGACCGAGAAAATTTAGAGACAGGCGAAAGAATAGATGGAAGCTGGCGAGATGAAGATCTGCTAGCAGATAGCCTGCCACCACTGATACACCAAGGCAGTAATAACCACTCAAACAACGCTAAAGAAGTACGCGAAGAGTATACTCGTTAGCCGGCAAGTAACCACTTTTCAAACTTTTTTTATTCCAATCGTTTGGAGTTCGTTTGAAGTGGTTTAGAGTTCCATCAGAATCGTTTGACGATTAACGGTTTTTTTTTAAAAAATCATTCAAAATTCGACCATGATGTTGACCGGCGAGTAACGTTTTTTCAAAATTTTTTTTTTCGTAATCGATTGGAAATTATTCCCAAAGGTTTGGAGTTTTATCAGAATCGTTTGACGATTCACGGTTTTTTTTTAATAAATCAATTAAAATGGAAATTTTTTCAATTTCGGTCACCTATGAAAGCGTTGCGTAATATATTAACTTTAGCAAGGCAGAAAATGGGCTATAGCCCCCTTAACGAACCTCTTATTATAACTCTATTATCAAATGAAGTGGCAAATTCAACGTACCACTCAACATCGCACTCAAGTTGTCCAGAAAGCATAGAATGGTTTGACTTGATTTTAAAATCGGAAGAATGGCATGAAATCGAACCTGAACTGTGTAAGGATAAGAGGACAAACAAAACGTTGCGTCCATGGATATGGTCAAATATTATTGGCGACCCTTTTTTTAACCAACACCGCTTGCCCTGTGCATTTACCTTTCGCAGTAGTGAAGTTAACGTGTCATCAGAAATACTTCTTAAAGATCTTGGGTAAATGTAAAAGCAAGCTTTGTGGAAATTTCTTTCTAGCATACGCTAATAAAGAACCATTACCTGATGCAGAGAAATTTTGTATCCGTGTGAACACACGGAACACAAAGTATCAAAGCCATGAGATAGTACGACGTCCTTTAAATGGGCAGAAGCGACGTCGGCTCGGAAAGGAATCAATAGGTGAGGGTTGTTCCCACATGCGCAAGAAACTGGCAAGGGAAAATTTAATATCCGGAGATTCTGCTACCCCAACTATACCATCTCTCGACGTCCTGCGTCATGCCAAAAAGAAAGCTATTGAGGAAGAGCTTGGATCTAAGCCCTTTAATGAAGACGATTTGATTTTGAAAATGAGTCACTTTGTATGGGAGGTGGTAGAAGGCGTGAGGGGAGTGAAATGAAACCAAAAGCAGATTTCATTCCGATGGACACCTAACAAACTGTGCAAGTTTCTTTAGTTCATTAGTTCAGCCATTTGTGCGTGAAAAGCGGCCGGACAGACAGACAGACAAAAATTTCAAAAATGTGTTTTTATGCTTAGTTATTGCTAAAATAACTCAAAAACCTAAATTATATCCATTTATAAGCAAATAACAGACAGACACTACAATTATATTTATATTCTAGATGAAATCTGAGAGTATATTGTGTTTGCCTTACCGTTTGTAACGCTAAGAAATAATGCTCGCACAGAGCCGCCAAGGGTACAGAAATATTCGATTCCGAGTTGCTGTCCGTCCGTCTGTCCGTCTGTCCGTCCGTCTGTCCGTCTGTCCGTCTGTCTACAACATAACTCTCGATCGCTTAGAGCTGTCGTGCTGAAATTTGTTGTGTGTCATTTTTAGCAAAAAACCAACTTTAAGTTCGTGAACGAGCCACATCCCCTCACTCCTTCTACCCCCTCCCATACAAATTTCATGAAATTTCGAAATTTAAGGAGCTCCATTTTCCTCCGAAACCTTTCCAGCTATTGACTTAAAAATTAGGTCATAGTATAATGATATAAATATCATTGACCTCAACAAATATTGATATGATCCCCTTACTCCTTCTACCACCTCCCATACAAATGCACAATTTTCAAAAATCCATTTATTCGGTTTGCATTGCAACTAGCAAAGCTAAATGAACCAATTTTTGTCATAATTAATTTTATTATAATTGCAACTAATTTTGGAAAAACTATCAACTTTACCTCACTCCTTCTACCCCCTCCCATACAAATTTTACGAAATTTCGGAATTTCAATTAAATTAGTTTTCTCCAAAACCGTCTAAGATATAAACTTTAAAATTTGTGGAAAGTATCCTATTATAAATATAATTGATGTCAAAAAATTTGGTTTCGATTCGGATATTCCTTCTACCCCCTCCCATACAAATGCAGAATTTTGGTAAATGCATTTAACCGATTTTCATAGAAACTAGAAGAAGTAGAAACTTAAAATTTTGCCACAATCTGTCCCTTACTAATTGTAATAAATACTAAAAAAAATATTGCCTTCACCTCATTCCTTCTATCACCTCCCATACAAATTTTTGTATTGAAAGGTCAAGAAAATTTTTTTTCCTTCGAACATATGAGAGCTATCGACTTTAAAATTGTAACAAAGCAATGTGATTAAGAAGTTGATAAGCAGATTCAAAATCATCCAAAATCTTCCACTTTCTGTGCCACCTCCCATACAAATACCATAAATTCAGACAAAAATTGTTCAATTTCCTCGAAAATTATGAAAGCAAGAGACTGTAAATTCAGCATGAAATATTTTATATACTACATTCAGTGTTACATACAAAAATTACAAACCTCCCCTCTGCTTTTACCACCTCCCAAAAAAAGGTAAGTAAGTATTTCATCTAGAGTATCATATGATTGGGCTTTACGCCATAATTCTGTTATATTTATATGTATAGATTAAAAATAGTGGAAAAATACGGCCAGTTTTAAAGCCAAAAGAGCCAACAAGAGCAAGAGCCTCATATCAGTTTATAAGAGACGAAATCGATTTCACATCAGAGATTAATACGAATAAAAGATTAAAGGATTTTTCGATTTCATTAGATTCCGACTTATATTCTTGGGAAAATTGGCGCGGTAAAGAAGAGTCTTTTTTTTCATGTAATGATATTGAAGTAGGGTCGGACTATAACGAAGAGGCTCTCATTAAGTCAGTTCTAATAGACGAGATACAAAACTCCGTACCTAATGAAAATCCAGATCAAGGTGAAATAAAGGAACAACAAAGGACTGTTATTTCTTTAACAACTAACTACATGCAAAATAAGCCATCAGCTTCTAAATGTTTTCGTTCATATTCTAAGGTAACATTGAATAACAAACTTGATACCAAAAAAATAAAACGCTACTTGTTGAAAACTGGCAATTATTGTAACAGTTATACAATCGATGGCATTACATATACATATGCTAAGAAATACGTGCCCATTCGATTCTATTATCCAAATTTTGTTTTCTGCTGCACTAGATGATTCCTTCTCTTTTTCAATTATTGAAGATTCGGAAATCCCAATTTGCAAATTTATCAATAATAGTCCAACTTCTGACGTTTATAAAGAGCGTTTGATTTTATTGAAGAACCTTTATGAGTCAACGGAGAAAATCATAACGACTGAACATTATAATATCATTCATTCTTACGACGCTACGGATAATCTAGCTGAAGTTTGGATAAAATATTTTGAGTCTATGCCAAGTCCATATCATATAAAAAACTGCAGGAATTGTGGTAGCGTTAAAATAATGAGCTCAACTTTAATGCCTAATCACCAAATAATTACTAAAGAAGGTTTCGGCGCTTTGGAGAATGCATTAGCCTTCTGCCATCAAACCGTGCACTGTCAATGGGGTGAAGCAGGCTCCCAAACAATAAAATACAATTCTCATCTTTTCATAGAATTAAGTATCTGCCCGAATCTTCAATCACCTCAAATGTCCTGCAAGTTACGACCACTTCCAACGATATAAACATTGGAGGACAAATACAGGTTAGTGTTTTGAAATTAGAATACATTACATTATACATATATTACTTTACTCTTAATTTGAAAAGAATCACAAAATAACATAAATAATACTTCAGATTGGTTGGGGCTATTGCGTGGATTGAAGGGCATTTCACTGCATATTGCCGACGAACTTCTGGACGATGGGAAGAGTATAATGACTTGTGCGCGAGGGTAAAAGTTCGCAATGAAGGGAACCTTATAACTCCAGCTGCCGCAATATACATACATTCGGAATGGAAACACCAATGAATGATGTTTTATATCAGTCAAACTATGTAACAATATTATAAATAAATGTAAATAATGTATACAACTATTTATATAAATATAATTGAAGTGATTGTTTGTTATTTGATCATAAATGATATAACTTGGGTTTTTGCTTTATTTAGAAAATAACTAGGCATAAAAACACGCTTTTAAGACTTTCGTCTGCTTGTATGCATGTCCGGATTTAAGTCAAAAACTGATTCTAATAAAACATTTGCAGTTTGTGGAGTATCCTAGGACCCATAATCTGCTTTTGGTTTTCAAATTCAAATTTACTCATTCAGAAAAATAATGCGTAAGACTTACAATCTTTTTTTATGCAAGATTAAAGAAAAAAACATAACAGAATTATGATTGGGCTTAAAGCCCAATCATATGATACTCTAGATGAGATGGAAATGACTTTAATATACCGGCAAATATGTCATCTCAAATTCTTTCGAAAAGTGAGAAGAGACTTTGCATGGGAGGTGGTAGAAGTAGAGGCGAAGGTTTGTATTTCTCCTATGTGACACCGAAAATGGCGTGTAAAATGTTTCGTGCTGAATTTAAAATTTTTAGTTTTCATTATTTTTAAAGAAATTGGACATAGTTTTCCAGAAATTGTGGCATTTGTATGGGAGGTGGCAGAGGAAGTGGAACGTTTTATATGATTTTGAAACTGCTTGTCATCACCCTTATCACTATGCTTTGATTCAATTTCAAAGTCGACAGCTCTCATATATTCGAAAGAGAAATGCTTTTCTTGAATTTATAACACAGATATTTATATGGGAGGGGATAGAAGGAGGGAAGCTGAACTGATAATTTTTTCCTGCACTTATTGCAACTATTAAAAAACAAATTCTGGCGAAATTTCAAGTTTGTAATTTTTCTAGTTGTATTGGAAATCGATATAATGCATTTAACAAAAATTATGCATTTGTATGGGAGGGGGTAGAAGGAGTGTAAGGATGAAAACAATTTTTTTTCCCGTTATTGATATTTCTATTTTTATACTTTATGCGAAATATCAAGTTGATAGCCTTAACAGTTTCGAAGAAAAATAATTTAATTTAAATTTTAAAATTTCGTGAAATTTGTATGGGAGGGGGTAGAAGCAGTGAGGTGAAGTTGATAATTTTTTCAATGTCGATTGAAATTATAATAAAATTGATTTTGGCAAAAATTCGTTTTTATAACTTTACTAGTTTCGATGAAAATCGAAAAACTGCATTTTTCAAAATTATGCATTTGTATGGGAGGGGGTAGAAGGAGTAATGGGATCGGATCAATATTCAGTTATATTAATGGTATCTATATCATAATACTTTAAACCAAATTTTAAATCGATAGCTTAAAGAGTTTCAAAGAAAAATCAATTTCTGAAAATTTCGAAATTTCGTGAAATTTGTATGGGAGGGGGTAGAAGGAGTGAGGGGATGTGGCCCGTTCACGAACTTAAAGTTTCTTTTTTGCTAAGAACAAATTTCAGCACGATAGCTCAAAGCGTTCAAGAGTTATGCTGTAGACAGACGGACAGACGGACAGACAGCAACTCGGAATCGAAGTTTTTGAGCGACAACAAATATTTCTGTACCCTTGGCGGCTCTGTGCGAGCGTTATTTCTTAGCGTTACAAACGGTAAGGCAAACACAATATGCTCTCAGATTTCATCTAGAGTATAAACATAACAGAATTATGATTGGGCTTAAAGCCCACATTTCTGGGTCTATTTAGAAAACAAATTAAAATCGCGGGCAATTTCTTCGAAGGCCGAGCTTAAAGTGGCTCTGGAGGACGAACGGAAAAAAATCGATCCCTCTTATTGCAGGTCGTTGGTGGAATCTATTACAAGAAGACTGGAAACCTTTGGTTTTCCGAACAAAATACTAAAATAAGAAAAAAAAAGCTTTTTTATACTTAATTTACTATCATTATTTGAAGTGTCCGAATATATAATTGGAATTTAGCAATCATATATTTTGAATTTTGGCTTATAATTTTTTTTGTAAATAAAATAGAAATTTATATTTTTCTTATTTTATAAACTATTGTTACCTAGTAAATATATATGCATTTCCTTTTTTCCTACAATGATTTTTCATAAAGTTACAGACAAAAATCTTCACACCGCGGTACTGTCCGATTACTTAATTGAGCCACTGTAGCTCTTCAGTTTCAAGTCAACCGTTCTTTTTTATCACCCATGTTTATACATATATATTATACATAAAACCTAATTCTTTTTATAAAATATTCAAGAGTGATCAGCGAACTGACTACTGATCAATTGCTATTCAAAGGTTCTCGGAGGTTCAAGTGACAGGTAGAATGCTTTACTTTAGAAATGGGATAATGAATGAAAAAGGAAATTTAAAAGAAAGGTAATAAAATATGAAATGGACTGAACGGACACTTTTTATGACATTTGAACGTCTATTGTAAAGGGTCTGGTATTTTCCGAAATTTGGAAATACCATTGAAAGTATTAAACAATTCTTTATCCCAATAAAACATGAGTTTTCCTGTGAAATAGGAAATACGATAAGTAATTTAGTAAAGAATAAAAATAACAGAGCTACGATTGCAGGCGACGGACGATTTTTCAATAATTAGAATATATAAAATGCGAAAATTTCTGTTTATTACTTTATTATTTTAATAATAGTGTTGTGATCGACTTGGAAAAAAAATTTGTCACCCTGAAATTTGGTTTTTTCGCGTTTCATATTCTAGTCATGAAACGCAAAAAAACCAAAATTTTTTTGACTAAAATGCAAAAAAAAAAATCCGTCTGTCTGTACGACGTACGCCGTACGTGTACGGTCAACGCACATTAACTCCCAAGCCCTTCAAGATAGAAAGTTCATTTTTGGGTAGATTGTTGATGGTTGCGGATCTCAGGTGGACACTCATTTTAGGGGTTGGAAGGGTCTGTGGAACTGACTTTCTATACATAGAATATTGGACGTGATTCAGTCAATTAATTAAAAAATCATTAACCTTCACCCATCCTCACCCCTCCCCCCTTCTCTCATAAAAACCCAAACTTGCTAAAAACTTGCTAAAAAAAACGAATGAAATATCGATTATATGTACTGGAGCTGATCGTATTCGCAATTAAGTGTTAAATTAACAACAGCCCTGCCTTAGAACCCCTTTCACTTAGTCTTCCCTAACAACTCTAGCCTGCATATTGACTTTCCACGCATCCTTAACTGGTCCCAAAAATAATAAAGTTGCGCCCGACTTCTTGGCAGTTTATTTTTTCATAGCCATTCCCGCACAAAACTTAAATTCACCAGAGTCATACAAGAATTTCTCAAAATTTTCGATATTTTGAATCATCACCTCCCTCTCCTTACAGCCATCAAAATAAAAATGTTTTCAAATTTATAAGTCATAGCGCTCGACAAACTCACAAAATTTCAACTTAATACATGTATTGGATGTTTAGATATAAAGGTTTGAAGTTTTGAAAAATACACCAATTTTGAAATGGTCCCCATTTCCCCCTACTACTATTACGCCCAAATATTATATTTTTCTTATATTCCGCTGGTATAGCTTAGTTTATGTTTCAAGTTTTAATTACATAAGAGATTATTTATTATTATTTATTTTTATTTATATATATTAGGGGAACACTTGAGAGCACTCCGGCCTTTCCGGCCTATTGTGCGATTATTGCCCCTTTACCCTACCATAACTCAATAGCTTTGGCTAATCTGAGTATCTGTAAGGGAGCCATGTTGGCTAGTTCCTCGGTGGAAAGGAAACCTTTCCCAAGAACGCCTTTTAGGATATCTATTGTCGTTTCTGAGTCTTCAAGACAGAGGCGGCAGATGTCTGTTTCAGCTAAGCCCATATTATTGAGCTGCTGGTTCACTCCACTGTGCCCCGTCATTAGGCCGACTAGAGTACTAATATCGCTCTTTCTGAATTTCAAGATATCCTCCACTTTGTTTTTTTTGTGGTAGGATTGGTTTTTTTGAGGTTGACAAGCCTGGATGTCTATTCCAGTAGATTTTGTGTTCTTGTTCAACCCACTTCTTAAGTGTCGAGCTTTGATGCCCTTTTGGTTTTCCGCAGAATGGCTCTGGACCAATAAAGTTTTTTTTCCGCGCCGTTTTTTGCAAGGCGATCAGCCTCTTCGTTTCCCTCAATTCCCATATGTCCTGGTACCCACATTAAGGTTACGTTATTCCTTTTCCCCAGGATGTCTTGAAGACAGTCCCAAACTAACCTCGATCCATGTTTATTGGATGCTAGGGCTTTGAGAACCGCCTGACAATCCGATAGGATATAAATTGATTTGTTGCGATGAGCTCTCCTTATATTCTCTTGCATACATAGCTCCATTGCAATTAGTTCAGCCTGGAAGATTGTGGCTTCTTTGCTGAGTAGTTTTGAAACCGAGAAGTTAGGACCTTCGACTCCGGCTCCTGTCCCCTCAGTGGATGGCCAGTCCTTGCGTTCTCTGATTATAACTATGAAGGGGGTTTCAAAGTTAAATTTTGTCGGCATAGCGTCCGATAATGTAGAGGTTATATATCCAATTTTGGGTTTCTTAGGATTTTGGGGTGGCCTCTAAAATCCCCTGGTTTGTAATGGTTTT
Organism: Chorisops tibialis; assembly: GCA_963669355.1. NCBI lineage: Eukaryota > Metazoa > Arthropoda > Insecta > Diptera > Stratiomyidae > Chorisops > Chorisops tibialis. Next base: position 185,187,807 of record OY770262.1, read on the forward strand.
CCCTCTGTATGCGTAACACCCCTTTATAGCTTTCTTTTTTATTTGGAGATGTTAAGGAACATTTCCATTGCCGCTGTAGAACAGATTTTCATAGCTCCAGTGATACCAAGACAAGCTAGCCTTTGGATTTTTTGTAGCGTAAGCTGTGCTTTTCTTTGTAAAGTTGATCCGTATGTGACTATTGGAAGAATTATTATTCTGTAGCACCAGTAAATCATTTTGGGCTTTAGTCCCCATTTTCTGCCAAATAAACTTTTACAGGCCCAAAATGCCTTTAGTGCTTTGGCATGAGTCCATTCTATATGTTTGTTCCAGTTGAGTTGGCTATCCAGTATGATACCTAGATATTTTACCTCATCTGAAAAGGGTATTATTGTTCCATTTACTGAAGGGGGATGATGTACGTTTCCCTTCAATTTGTAAATGGTACTAACTCAGTATTACTTGGGTTGATGTTCAAGTTCTTAGACTGACACCAGTTTATTATCACTTCCAAGGCTGATTGTATTCTTTCCGATATAACTAAATCATGTTTGCCTCTAATGATAATGACGAGGTCATCGGCATATCCTATAGCCTCGTATCCCTGTTCTGTTAGACGGTTTAGGAGTTCATCTACTACAATTGACCAAAGAAGTGGAGATAGTACCCCACCTTGGGGACAGCCTCTATAGGTCTGTGCAGTCAATGTGCTATCACCTAGATTCATGGTTGTCATTCGGCTCCTTAGCATGGCATGTATCCATCTAATCGTGGCCGTTTCCAAACCCTTTTTCCTAGCCGCCGCTATTATGGCTTCATGGGGAGTATTGTCAAATGCTCCTTCTATATCTAGGAATGCGCAAAGTGCAATTTCTTTATAGTCTTTTGCCTTTTCGATTTGTCTTACCAAACCGTGAAGGGCTGACTCTGTTGATTTGCCCTTTTGGTAGGCATGTTGATTAGTATTAAGACGAACCTTGTTAGGTCGTGTTCTTATGTGTATGTCCACTAACTTCTCCATCGTTTTGACGAAGAAGGAGGTAAGGCTTATAGGACGATATGACTAAGGCTGATCAATGGGACGATTCCCTGCCTTCGGTACAACTATCACCCTCGCTTTCCTCCAAATTTTTGGGATGTATTCCCAAATAAAGCTGGCTTTAAAGATCCTTATCATTATTGGCATTAAGATCTCTAACCCCTTCTGCAGTAATGCGGGGAATATTTTATCTACTCCGGCTGATTTGTAGAGCTTAAAGGTGTTGATCGCCCATCTGATCTTTTCCGGAGTGAAGATTTTACCAGCAATGCTTTTGCTGTGCGGAGTTTGACGATATGTCCTTTCCTCCGCCTCTAAGTCCTCATTATTGTTTATTATTTTGCAGTCTGGGAAATGTGTTGCCAATAACACCTCAAGGGTTTCCATACTGCTTTTAGTAGAGGACCCATCCGGTCTCTCCAAACGTCCGATATTTATCGGGGTTTCTTTTGATAACACCTTTCGGAGTCTTGGGAGATCATCTATCTCTTCACAGAATCTTCTCCTAGACTATTTTTTCAACTTTTTTAGAAAATTGTTATATTCGGTTAGAGACTCTCTGTATTCGTCCCATTTCCCGAAGGTCTTTGCTCTGTTGAACAATTTCCTAGTTTGCTTGTGTTTTGCCGCTAGTTCCTCGTTCCACCAAGGTGCTTGTTTGGCCCTTTTTTTCTGTAGAACAGGACAACTTTGTTCGTAAGCATTAATTATATTGTTTATGAGTTTGTTCGTGATTTTATCAATGCAGTCTGGGCTGCTTATTGATTCTTCTTCGATACCTAGTTCAAATTCTAGGACTGACTGATACAGATTCCAGTTGGTGCGTTTAGGGTTTCTGTATTGTCCGATATATTCAAATGAAGTCTTAATATCAAAACAGATATGTCTATGATCTGATAATGAGGCTTCCTTTGATACGTGCCAATTTTCGCACTTGTCAGCCAGACAGGGGCTTGTTATGGTTAGGTCAAGTACTTCCTGCCTAACTGAGTTTATGTTAGTCGGTGTGTTTCCTTTATTTATTACGTCTTGGTTGTTAGTATTAAGATACTCCAAAAGTGACTCACCTCTTTTGTTGATATCACTGCTTCCCCAGATAGTGTGATGAGCGTTAGCGTCACAGCCCAGAATGACTGGTACTTTGTGGATTCTACTATATTCCACCAGCTCTATGACGCCTCTTGCTCCTCCCCCGCAAAGTAGGCCGAGTCAATTATTACCTCTTGGCTTCCTCCTGCCTTTGGTATTTTCACCAGTACCGCTACCAAATCTGTTCGGATGAAAATAGGCATATTTAGGTAATTAATTTCTGATGATATTAGAATTGCAGCTCTTGGGCTGTCACTTCTTTTATCAAAGATCACCTTACCCATTTTTTTAGGAGTTCCAATAATTTTGCCCATAGCGGCTCTCGGTTCCTGAATTAGGGCTATGTAGAATTCCTCTTTAGCGAATCTCCATGTTATTGTGTTCATGGCCGCTGCTCCACGATGGAGATTCGCTTGTATACTCTAATTTTATTTAGAGCTAAGGCCATCTTGTTCAGCTCCGGCTCGCTGCTTTTGAACTCCTTGACCTTGGGGCGGAGAGTCACGCTAGAGAATTTAAAGCAGACTCTGTGCACCTTTTGTTTAAGCTTTTCCATCGATTGGCCGTCGATGGAGAAAGTTATGATGATGTTTGTTCTTCTGTTAAGAACCTTCCAGTTAGAGGCGCACAAACCAGCATTTTGCGCATCAATGAGGATGGTAATTTCCTCTGATGTTTTTGTCTCTTGAGGAAAATATCGCGTGATTATTTCTAATCGCGGGATATTCTCCTCCCGGACTGCCCTGATGTTCGTGGACTCTCCCGGCTTGATGCCTTCTGCTGTTTTTTCTAACCATGCTGCGGTTTGCTCATCTAGGCAAATGATCAGCATCCATCCCGGCTTAAGGCTGAGTCCACCAAATTGTGGAATTATCTCCTCTTTTGCCGCTTTGGGAATCTCTTTTAATATACTTTCTTGTATTGTAGTTAGCTGCTCCGCTGTAAGGATGTTATGAGGATGTTCGGTATATATTATACCGATCCTGATCCCTTTAACTGCGTCTCTGTAGCTAGTACCCGACGTGGAGGGCTGAGCCTCTTCTGCAAGTCTATGCACTACGCTTTTGCTTACGTTTTTGGGCCTTTTGTTACCACTTCCCACAGATGGCGGTGTTGTAGAAAAGGTTCTGCCTTTCTGCATTGCCTTTTTCTGTGCTGGCGATAACGTCTTTTCGATCGGCTGGCAAGCAAGATCGTACGCTTCATTAGCGGTTTTCCTTTGATTTCGATGGTAAGAATACCGTTTCCGGGCAGCTCCGCTTAGCCTTTTTTTTTCTGTTAGTGTTAACTGTTTCAGCTCTGCTGATAATCGTTGCTTATCCACTAGAGGCTTACTAGGGGTTTTACTCTCCTCTTTGAGTGGCGGTCTGTTGTAGTTTATTGTGCTGGGAGGACTAGCCTTTGCTGTTATTCTAAGCACTTTTGTAGAGGATTTGTTGTTATTTTTTCATCTTCATTTACGACATCAGCCGTTGTTTGTGATGCTTTAGGGGATGCATCTGCCTTTTGGTTACATTTGGTTTATCCATTTGATTCGAGTAGCGCGAGAAAGTAGAGTCACCCCTGGTAGAGCTCCGCATTACCAGGGGAAGGCTAATTTAAACTGGAGGGCGCCTGGTATCCAGAGTTCGCATATTAATGGTTAGTTACCCACTAACCATTCATCTTTTGGCATATGCTGTTCCATCGTAGATTAGGGGATTTTTATATACGAGGTTTACTCCTATAGCGTCGTACTTTATGAAGGTCACCATCTAAGTAGCACGTACAATTGCGAATCACTTTAGGGATAAATCCCCTTGTAACCATCAATATCTTGAAATCTGCCTAAAACATGACCAGTCCAGATTAAAAGAATATCAATGCTGCGATAGGATACGGAACCGACAGCTACCACATCCGCGAAAGACCATAGATAGGATACGGAGCCGAAAGCAAGCTATTCGACTTTTCCCCCTATCTACCTAGGATACGGAGCCGACAGCAAGCTGTTCGACTTGTTCCCCCTATCTGTAGATCGTTCAGCATTACCCAGTCTGCACCGCGAGGAGGCGATCTACATAACAGACCTTAGCTTAAGAGATAGTCGAGTTATTAATTTTTAAGTGCTTTTCTTTGCATTACAAAAGAACTGCATTGCACCCTACAGTTTTCGCGACACTTATTGTAAAAGTAGACGAGCAATCAACTTCTGCGATAAGTGTCGAGCGAGTTTAAATTTACAAATAATCAGCGTTTACATCTGTTTGGACAGAAGTGTAGACACTTATATTCGACAGTAGAAATAAATGTGTCGGACATAAATTCTTCTCCGTTTACACTAGTCATGATTTCTGTCCGACATAAATATCGGGCAATAAGTGTCAGATGTAAACGTACTTTTTTAGAAGGCACAAATCTTAGAAGAAGGCGAACATTGAAAATGTTAACCAGCCTTACAACGATGCTGTCCAGGCTATGTTGTAGCATTGCAGGAATTATTCCATCTGGTCCCACCGACTTAAAAGGCTTGAAAGTGTTTATTGTCCATATCGTTTTTTTGTTGGTTATTATTTCATTTATTATACGATGAGTGACTAAATTGCTGCTATCTATACCCTCACGGAAAAAAAATATAGCTGGTTTTCCCGTTTTTTTTTATAGGTTTCTACCTATAAAAATGGCTCTTTTTGTAGTAGTAATGTAAAAAGGAATATTTACTATAATACATAGGTGAATGAAATAGACTAAATGTATAGGTAGTGCTGCTATTTATTTTGGTAAAATTCCATTGTATGAAGTTTTCATATAGCTAAATCTACTATTTTTGTATTAAAATCTGAAATGGTGTTTAGTAAAAATAGACAATGTCACTGGACCTTTCACCTTGTTGTTCTCATCAGAATATTTACAAATTGAAATTAGGAACGCAAAATAAAACGCAAAATTTTGGGAAAAAAAAAGATATATTTAAGAATGCGGTTAGGTAATTCTAGTACATGTGAAAAAGCATGATAATCAGAATATACTGCTTGTATACAGCCTAAGCCATACCCAAGCAAACTCTTCTTCGGAAGACATTTGACTTATAACATGTCGAACATAACAAACGTACGAATTATGTAACAAGAAATTTTTTCATACGAAAGGAGTACGGAACGACGCCAGTCAGTATTCCTAAACATTTTAGTAATTTACCCATTTGATTTGTCAATCTAACTTTTAAATGAAACATACATGCTACAGTGGTAAAATGGAATATTAGCTATGTATAAGGCTAAAGCAGCATAAAACTAAATGTCTTTGTACATAGCTGAAATAGCAGCTAATAAACAGGGAGAAAGGACTGTATGCATAGTAAAATAACATTTTACCATAATATAGAGCACAACTAACCTTATAAAATCGTAAAATATGCCATGTTTATGGAGCTTTTTACCTTAAAAACTCCACCTATGTTGATTAGGAAATTATGCTATGCATATTTTTTTCCGTGTGGTTATAGTCAAATCAATTCAGCTGCGTCAGAGTTTTATCTGAATTTTCACTCCCTGGGAAGTGACTATCCAGAAGCAGCTCCAGTGTTTCTGACGACGAAGCGATCCATGTACCATCGCTCCTTTGCAGGAACGACTATGGAAGGGCATTTTGACAGATCTTTCTTAAGTCTAGCCGCTTCATTTACTGAGCCAATAGTTGCGCAAAACTGCTGCCAAGATTGCATCTTTGCCGAGCGTACAGAGTGCGCGGCTTTATAGGCTTCCGAGTCAGTTTCCTGCTTATTATTTCGTGATTTATTTTGAAGTTTCCTGGCTTTACGGCGCAATGCATGTGGCTTACCGTCCCACCAGGATTTTGCATCATTTCCACTTTAGATCTTTTCATGGGACAAGCCTCATAACCGCAGTTTTCAAGAAGTTGACGTCCTTCGCAATGGCCTCAATCCCCTCTGTAGCAAGTGTGGGTGAGTGACCCAAAAAGTTTTCTAAGTCGATTTCGAAAGCCTGCCAATTTGTAGCTCAAGGATTCCTATACGAGATGATGCTAGGAGCATCACGGTCTAATGCGAAAGTTATCCATCTGTGATCGGATAGTGACTCTTCTCGAAAAACCGTCCAATCTTCCAGTCCGAAGGTCAACGACAGGGATAGTAATGTCGATAACCTCTGACCTGGCTTTGGTACCAAAGATGTACTCGTTATATCTGTTTGATAGCACCTCTTTTATTTGTATCTGAACTTCCCCTAACATTATAGGTGGTGAAACAGGTAGTTCTTTTTCGTGTTTTTGCCTAAGATTTAGTGTGGGTGGGGTTACAGTATTATTTAGTTTTCTTCTTCTAGTTTTATGCTTGAACTTGCTAGATTCTCTTCATCTGCATGGTGCTCAAAATCGTAAAGTCCAATTTTGTGATACTCTGAATGAAAAAGGCATTTTTTTGATTTTAAGAAATTTTGTATGGGGTGGTAGAAGGGATGATGGCATTGAACCAATTTTATCACATCATGCAAAAGCTGCTATTATGCAAAATTTAAGCTTCAAAAGCTTAAGAAGTACTGAGAAAATTAGTGAAATTGTTCAGTTTGTATGGGTGGTGGTAGAAGGAGTGGGGGACTTTTCATTAATAACTATAAATATCATGCATTTGACATGTACTAAATTGCAGATCAATAGCGTTTATACTTTTCAGAAAAATCTACATTTTGTAAAGTTGCGAAATTGTCTAATATTGCAATGTGACGAGCTAATAGGGGTGAAGCTATTCGTCTAATTTTTTCGGGCTTACTAAAAATTTGAAATAAATGATTAGTCCACAATTCCAGCTCGATAAATGTTATACATATGCACGGAGTAAATTGGTTTATTGTAATTCATGGAAAAGTGCAGTTTGTATGAGAGGTGGTAGAAGGAGTAAGGTAGTTCAAATAATTTTTATAAAGTAGAATGAAATCATTATAGTTATGATATATTCTATATTTCAGATCAATAACTTTTATACTTTTTAAGAAAATCCGTTTATTGTCAAGTGGAGTACTATATCCAGACTAATAGGTTTTTTAGTTTTCGAGCAAATCCGTTTATTGTCAAATTGCGTAATAGTGTCATTTTGTATGGGAGGGGGTAGAAGGGGTGGAGCGATTTGGCCCGTTCACGAACTTGTCCTTACTTTTTTGTCAAAACGACGTGTACAAAATTTGAACTTTCTAGATCAGCGCGTTCTCAAGCTAGAGAGGACACGGACGGACGGACATCCGGTTTTGAGATTTTGGAGTGATAATATGAACTTCTGTATCATTCATTTTTTTCTCCGAGCCTTATTTCTAAGCGTTACAAACTTTGTGGCAAACTTGTAATACTCTCACATTTCATCTAGAGTATAAAAAGCTATCGCAAATTTTGTGATTTCCTCTACCCTTCCAATGTATGGTTTAATGAACATTAACCTCAGCTCATTGGAGGCTACTACCACTGTTATGTGTAGGTAAAGTTCTAAGCTATGGTGACATCAAACGGTAATCCTATGGCGGACGACGTCCTTGAGGGCCTTGAGTCCTTGATGATAAGGTCACTTGATTCAAGTTTATTGAAAAACTGGACATTGCTCCACTGCACCTCGAAGTCGTCTTGTTATCAGTTTCTGTAATTCGATGAAATCCTTTCATAGTAGGGTGAAAGATGGAGCAGTACTTTTTGTTTTCGAGTTAGTCCAAATCGGGTTTTGGCGTCTTCTTCTCCCGGTTTCTTAACATTTTTTTATTATTGTAGTTGTGGACGGATTATTAACCCTTCGAACGACCTCCTATTTGCAAATACTTTCATTTTCGCAAATTAAGGTGGCCCAGATATACTAATGCAGGTGTGCTGGAATGGAACTCACGATCTGTAGACAAATAAGGTACTTACTATGCTAGACGCAGGCTGTGTGTTTTCGAGTTAACACCCTTTTTATCCTGAAACTACATGCTACTAGGGTTTTTTATCTGATTACTTAGTTAATTGTTTTTATACTCTAGATCAAATCTGAGAGTGTTATAAGTTTGCCAGAAAGTTTGTAACGCTAAGAAATAAGGCTCGGAGAAAAAAATGAATGATACAGAAGTTCATATTATCACTCCAAAATCTCAAAACCGGATGTCCGTCCGTCCGTGTCCTCTCTAGCTTGAGAACGCGCTGATCTAGAAAGTTCAAATTTTGTACACGTCGTTTTGACAAAAAAGTAAGGACAAGTTCGTGAACGGGCCAAATCGCTCCACCCCTTCTACCCCCTCCCATACAAAATGACACTATTACGCAATTTGACAATAAACGGATTTGCTCGAAAACTAAAAAACCTATTAGTCTGGATATAGTACTTTTATGATGATTTCAGTTTATTGTATAAAAATTATAAGTGTCCTCCTCCTCCTTCAACCACCTCCAATACAAACTGCACTTTTTCATGAAATACTCTAAGCCAATTTACTCAGTGCGTATAAAATTTACCGAGCTCAAATTTAGTACTAAATATTTACTTAGAATTATTAGTAAGACCAAAAAAAATAGACCATCAGCTTCACCCCTTCTACCCCCTCCCATACAAAATGACTCAATTTCGCGATTCCACAATAAACGGCTTTTCTCAAAAAGTATAAATGCTATTGATCTAAAATTTGGAATGTATTACTTTTATAAAAATTATTTAAGTCTTCCCATTCCTTCTACCAGCTTCCGTGCCAACTGCACTTTTTCATGAAATAGTCTAAACAAATTTACTCAGTACGTATAAAATTGATGAAGGTGAAATTGTGCAATAAACATTTATTTAGAATTATTCGTAAGACCTAAAAAAATTAGGCGATTAGCTTCACTCCTTCTACCCCCTCCCATACAATTTGACACAATTCAACAACTTTACAAATAAACTGCCAACAAGTCGGGCGAAACTTTATTATTCTTGGGACAAGATGAGGAAGAGTGGAAAGTCAATATGAAGGTTAGAGTGGTTAAGGAAGACTAAGTGAAAGGGAGTTCTTAGGCAGGGCTGATGTCAATTTAACAATATTTCATTCGTTTCTGCATGTTTGGGTTTTTATGAGGAGAGGAGGAAGGGTAATAGTAAGGGTGGGTGGATATTAATAGCTTTTTTAATTGATTGCTTGAATCACGTCCAATATTCTCTGTATAGAATGTGTTTCATAGACGAAGTTGCATAGAATTTTCATAAGATTCGGTGTATTTTACATTCACGAAACCGAACATTTGTATGGGAGGGGGTAGAGAAGGTAAGAGAATCGTAAAATTTGATATGCAGTTTTATTTCATTTCTCTTTTAAGGTGTTTGTACAAAATTTCAAGTTCGTAGCTTTTAGTGTGTTGGTTATTAGTTGATTTAAAGAAATTGGTCGAAATCATAGTTTTGTATGGGAGGGGGTAGAAGGGCGAGCGCGATTTCAAAACTTTTGACGCATTTTTATTTCAACTATTTTTAAAAGTTTTGGTGCAAAATTTCAAATTGATAGCTTTTAATAGTTATGTGATAATTGATTTCTTAATAATGGTCGAAATCATACTTTTGTATGGGAGGGGGTAGAAGGACAGGCGCGATCTCAAAACTTTTAACGCAATTTTATTTCATGTTCGAAAAAATAATTTTGTATGGGAGGGGGTAGAAGTTTTAAAGGTATTCGACCAGTTAATATTTCGTATATGTATGGATTTTTTTTAAATGCATTTCGCAAATTTTCAAGTTTCTACCTTAAAATTTCACTGAAAAATTTTCAGTTTGTGTTTTTTTTCAATGCACATGAAATACCTTGTGACAGGAGGGTCGGTTTATAACAATTATGGATCACGCTATTATTATTTTTCTATGTACATACCTAGGTATATCAAATAGATGTAAAAAATATTTTCGACATTTTTGCTTATCACCTCCCTCTCCTTACACCTCCCAACTTAAAATTTTTACCAAAATTAACCACTATGTAGTTCTACAATCTGACAAATTTTCGATTTGATATCTGTATTCTTTTCTGAGGTATAAGGATTTGTAATTTTGAAAAGTGCGCCATTTTTGAAATGCTCCGCATTTTCCCCACTACTATTAGTTCGACATGTTATATTTTTTTTTGTATTTTCCTAGTATAGCTTAATATACGTTTCAAGTTTCAATTACATAGCTGAGATAGTTGAGATATTTATTTTTAAGTGTTTTTCTTTGCACCACCCCTGACCCTCCCCCTTACAATAATTAGCCACTCTCTAAGCTGATTCCGATGGAACGATATGCCACCTTGATGGTCCCAAAATATGAATTTTTTACGATAAGTAATTTCGAAGATACAATCATTTGAAAAAACAATTCGGCAGACAATTTGTTTTTAGCCCCCCCCTCCTTTTCGGACGCCAATGAGTACAAAAATTTAATTATTTTTAAAGTTTGTCCCACAACCCTCTCTATATCTCTAGTGATTTTCAACTTCCTATCTTTATTCGTGGTGGAGATATTAGCAAGTGTAGTTTTTGACTTTTTCCCTCCCCTCGCCTCCCCCTTCCGCCTAACCGCTTCCAAAATTTAGGATATAGAATTCACTTACCCAATCAACAATCCAACCACAAACGAACATTCTACCTTTAATGGTCTCGGAGATATGAGTCCATATGTACGGCGTACGGCGGGACGGATTCTTTTTTTGAGAATTTTTAGGCTAATATAGTCATGAAAGGTGAAAAAAAAAAAATTCAGGGTATCAAATTTTTTTTTTCCTGTGTCGATCACAGTACTTTATTATTAGAATAATAAAGTAATTGAATCGTAATTTTCAAACAATACTTCGCATAAAATTCAACGATTTTGGTTCATTCGGTGCAGCTTTTCTACTTAAAAACAGAAATCCTTTATAGGCGAACATAAAAATATGTTTTAGTGGATTTCTATTTTTTTTCCAATCAACTATTTCAATATTATTGCAGTCGTTGGAGCTTTCATTTTCATCTATACGGAGCATATCGAAATGAAAATCCAACAAGGGTCTACAAATTTCCAGCCCTAAATTTATTATGGTTTTTTATCAATGTGTAGGGCAGGGGCGCGTAAATTGTGAGGGCGGAGCGGTTTTGTTCCTGACTGCCAGCCATCAATCATCTGACAATAAGGGATTCTGCTACGGAACTTCCGATAAGCAGACAGGGCTGATTCTCTTGTCAATCGGATATCGATGAACATTATTCGTTTTATTTTATTTTGTTTCCTTTTTTATTTGATGGTGTTGTGCGATGATGAAGTATTTCAACAGTTTTTGAAGTGAGGTAAGTGAAGGAAGGTACCGATTTATTTAAAGATTCTTGAATTCGGATGCAATTTAAGTTTTATAATACATACTCGGTCCTTGCACCGCCAATCAGTGATCGACCGTGAAATGGAGCACTATAACATCCAAATCTTGGGCTTGAGCGAGGTCAGGTGGACAGGATCAGGAGAAGAACGAACCCCTAGCGGAAACACTATTCTGTACATTGGCCCTGAAAGTGAAGCCAGAAATGGCGTGGCGTTCGTCCTTACGCCGAGAGCGAGAAACAGTCTCATTAGCTGGGAACCAATCTCGGATAGGATTATCGTCGTCAGGCTCAGGACCAGTGTCAGAAACGTCACAATTCTGCAGTGCTACGCACCAACTAATACCGCAACATCTGGTGACAAAGAGGAGTTTTATAGCCAACTGAGTGCCATCTTCGAACGTGTTCCAAGAGGTGATATTATTATCATCTCGGGAGATATGAACGCCCAGGTTGGATCAGACAACACTGGACTAGAACACGTCATGGGGAGGCATGGTGACCCTTGGGTCGACCCTTCACGACCTTGGATTAAGAGACCCGAAAACGGCGAATTATTTGTGGAGTTCTGTAGTACTCGGCAAATGGTCATCGGAGGGACCCTTTTTCCACACAAGAGTCATCATAAAACATCTTGGGTTTCCCCTGATGGTGTTACTCAGAACCAGATCGACCATTTGGCTATAAGTCGCCGATGGAGAAGATGTCTCCTCGATGTGCGAGCGAAACGTGGAGCTGACGTGGGGAGCGATCACCACTTGATGGTTGCCTGCTTGAGATTGTGTACAGCAGCTATCCGACGACCACAAATTCTTCAAATGAAGCGCAAGCTTAATGTGGATAAACTCAGAGATCCCAACAAAAAACTCGAATACACCACCATTCTACGCGAAAAGTCATCCACATTGGGTGAACATGAAATGCGCACACTGGACGCCAATTGGGAGGCAACCAGAAACACTTTTCTAACTAGTGCTGAAGAATCTGTGGGATATGCGCAAAGCGGTGAGAAACCCTGGATGTCGCAAGACACATGGGACAAGGTTGACAATCGGAAAAAAGCCAAATTGGCAATCATCTCTCAACCCAATGTCAACCAACGAACGCCCGACTTGAGGCAGAACTACCGCGATGCTCATATACAGCTTAAAAAGGCTGTTAGACGCGACAAGAGAAAGGCCATTGAAGATCTGGCAAACAAGGCAGAATCTGCGGCTTACCTTGGGGATATGGGTTCACTATTTAAAATCATGAAACAGTTGACGAACAGGAATTTCACCGCCAACCACCTGGTGAGAGATGTCAACGGAACTCTCCTTAATATGAGTGAACACCAGTTGCGACGATGGAAGGAATACTTCTCTGATATTTTAAACATCTTGTCAGATGAAGATATTCCGGAAACAGAACAACTTCCAAACATCCAACCGCAACAATCCTCTATTAGGGACGATCCCCCAGATAAGGAAGAGATAGTTTCCGCCATTCGGTCAATGGCGGGAAGGAAAGCTCCAGGTATAGACGGACTACCAACCGAACTCCTCAAAGCGGACCCGGAAATAACAGCCGATATACTCCTCCCACTCTTCACTAAGGTGTGGAATGATGGAAGATATCCGACTGAATGGAAGGAGGGCGTCATTGTGAAAATTCCGAAGAAGGGCGACCTTCGGGATTGTGGCAATTGGCGTGGTATATGTCTACTTACTGCCGTATCAAAAATTATGGCTAAGGTAATTCTCAATAGGATTAGTGATGTCGTCGAGAGCACTCTCGAAGTTTATCAGGCTGGATTCCGTAAAGGGTCGTCTTGTACCGACCACACAAATACCCTACGGATAATATTAGAGCAGTCAGCCGAAATGGGTTCGCCACTACATCTCATGTTTGTGGACTTCGAGAAGGCTTTCGACAGCGTTAAGCGAGATTACATATGGAATGCTTTGCGTAGGAGAGGTATTCCAAATAAGGTCATAGCTATGATTAAAGAATCCTACGAAGATGCAAGGTGTCGCGTCTTGCATAGAGGAGAGCTGTCCGAGAGCTTTCCTGTGCGAACGGGTGTCAGACAAGGCTGCATATTATCACCAGCCCTGTTTCTGGTGGTAATAAATGACATCTTGAAAGCTGCACTGGAAGGTGGGGAAGGTAAAGGTCTTCAATGGAGACTATTTAACATCTTAAGTCACCTTGATTATGCTGATGACGTGTGTTTGCTTGCACATACCCGTTCGGACTTAGAGTCAAATGTTCGCTCGTTGCATTCTAAATGCAAAGAGGCGGGACTGAAAATAAATGTGCGTAAAACCAAGTACATGCACATGGGTTCGAACGCAAGCACACCGATTGTTCTTAATGGACAGGATGTGGAAGAGGTGCAAGATTTTTGCTATCTCGGAACCATTGTCAGCATGGACGGCGGAGCCGAAAAGGATGTTGAGGCTCGGCTAAATAAAGCTCGTCAGGCCTTCGGTATCCTTTCCCCTTTCTGGAGGTTAAGAGAGATCTCCCTTCGCACGAAGCTGCGAGTTTTTGACGCATGCGTCAAATCCGTGTTGTTATATGGTTGTACTACGTGGAAAGTGACCGTTCGACTTACCAAGAAACTACAGACTTTCGTAAACCAATGCCTCCGACGCATTTTAGGAATATTCTGGCCAGAAGTGATCTCCAACGACGAACTTTGGAGTACAACTCGCCAGACTAAAATAGGTATTGAGATTCAACGGCGAAAGTGGCAGTGGATCGGTCATACTTTGAGGAAACCAGAGCAAAACATCGCAAAACAGGCTCTGGATTATAACCCTCAAGGAAGACGTCGGGTTGGTCGACCATGTAACACATGGAAGCGAGCAGTTGAGCAGGAGGCCAGAGGAATAAACAAGTCCTGGCAACAGCTTAAAGCCGATGCTCAGGATCGCGCCTTGTGGAAGAGAGTTGTTTCTGTCCTATGCCCCTATAGGGGGTCTTAACAGGAATTTGATTTGATTGAATACATACTGAAGTGCGCTAGGGGTTTCTGAATTTCAAGTAAAAATTAAACAAGTACACTTAAATTTAAATTAAAAAATTTTACCTTTTCATGTCGCTACCGTATTCGTGCTTATTCGCACCGTCGTTCATACGAATCTTTCGCTTTCCAGTCACTATTTCTATCATTTCCGTATTTCGACTGCCTCTAGCGCGGCTTCATCACGTGATGATCTGATTTCGACAGTCTTCTTCACCAACGCTCACCCCTTTTAATGTCGTCGGCCACTTCTATACATATATCATTGTCGATGGGTAATTTGTGCACCCGTCTAATTGTTGTTGGTTGAACATTCGATGAGCGACATAGTGTGGTGAATTTACCTGATCGGAATTTGTGTGCGCGTATATATGTTGTTGGTTGAGAATTACTAAAAACATACGACGAGCGCCTAGGGCTGACATGTAACAATACCATATAATGAAATCTGAACTATTTAAATGAAAATGATTCTCGTTCTTTATGGGATCTAAATTGTTCTCTAGAACTTTTATAAGAAGAAAGGTAAATTTCAGTAGATAATATTAGCTACTGGAAAAAGATGTGGAAAAGGAAGAATATAAAAAACAGGAAGAACCAGACTAGTTAGATGGTTCCAGTTAAGGCACCTAATGAAGCCAATGTCTAGGAACAGTTGCTATATGGATCTGTTTATCCCTAAGGTCTAGGACTAAACCATCGCGTTTCTCTGTGGTTCAGAGCATGTTAACGATGGTTGCCTTGAAACGCGGCCAATCAACTTCCGTTTACGTCTTTAAACCTCAATACGTATTATATCTTCGCCTGTCCAGTTTCAGTTCTGAGCTCTCTGTTGGTGATGACTAGCAAGAATATTCTCAAAAAGCGTCGAAAACATCAATTCAAGTTTTTCGATTTTTTGTAAGCTTTTCAGTCACCTTCTATGTAGGACAACTGTATAAGCACTCACAGTTTCGTGTGAAGAAAGATCGCTTTAACAAATATTGCTACGCACTCAACATCTTGCTCAGAATTCGTTCCTATCCTGACAATACTTATAAGATATGAAAAGTCTTGCACATTTTGTCCGTTTAACACAATCTGTACGCTGCGTGTCCGTTGATTCGAGACCTTGTGCATAAGTATTAAATACTGCGCACAGTTCTTGATGTCAAGAACGTACTATAAAACATAACAGAATTATGATTGAGCTTAAGGCCCAATCATATGATACTCTAGATGAGATGGAAATAACTTTAATATACCGGAAAATATGTCATCTCAAATTCTTTCGAATAGTAAATAGAGACTTTTGCATGAGAGGTTGAAGGGGGAGGTTTGTATTTTACTTTATTATTATAATAATAAAGTATTGTGATCGACACAAAAAAAAAAAAAAGTTTGCTACCCTGAAATTTTTTTTTTTCGCGTTTCATGACTAAATTAGCCTAAAAATGCAAAAAAAAAAAATCCGTCTGTCTGTACGCCGTCCGCCGTCCGCCGTCCGCCGTACGCCGACGTGTACGCTCAGCGCACATTAACTCCCAAACCCTTCAAGATAGAAAGTTCATTTTTGGGGGGATTGTAGATAGTTGCGGATCTCAGGCGGATACCCATTTTCGGGGGTATACGGGTTCAGGGGGAGGCGGGGGAGCGCTTAAACCGAAAAATACGAATTCAAATATCTCAACCATGGTAAGAGCTAGGAAGCTAAAACTCAACATTAATATAGAGGGGCTTGTAAGACAACTTTTAAAAATAATTTAATTTTTTTATCCATTGGAGTGCGAAAAGGGGGGGCTTAGAACCAATTGTCGGCCGAATTTTTTTTTCAAATGATTATATCTTCGAAATTACTTATCGTAACAAAACTATTTTTAGAGACCGTCAAGGTGGCATATAGTTTTATCGGAAATAGCTTAGAAAGCGGCTAATTATTGTAAGGGGGAGGGTCAGGGGGGGTGCAAAGAAAAACACTTCAAAATTAATATCTCAACTATCTCTTAAGCTATGTAATTGAAACTTAAAACTTATATTAAGCTATACTAGGCAAATATAAAAAAAATATAACATTTTGAAATAATAGTAGTGGGGGGAAATGGGGAGCATTTCAAAAATGGCGCACTTTTCAAAATTACAAATCCTTATATCTCCAAAAATAGTACAGATATCAAATCAAAAATTTGTCAGATTGTAGAACTACATAATAGTTAATTTTGGTAAAAATTTTAAGTTGGGAGGTGTAAGGGGAGGGAGGAAATAAGCAAAAATATCGACAACTTTGAGTGATTTTTTTAGGGCTCTGGTAAAAGATACAAAGTTAAAATTTTGCATGTGAATACCTATATTTAATCCACATAGAAAAATAATAATAACTTGATCCATATTTGTTATAAACCGACCCCCCCGGTCTAACGTGCACAAGGTGTTTCATGTGCATTGAAAAAAACACATAAACTGAAAATTTTTGAGTGATATTTTAAGGTAGAAATTTGAAAAATTGCGAAATGCATTTAAAAAAAATCCCTAAATATACGAAATATTAACTGGTCGAAAACCTTTTACACTTCTACCCCCTCCCATACAAAATTATTTTTTCGACCATTTTCAAGAAATCAATTATCACCTAACTATTAAAAGCTATCAATTTGAAATTTTGCATAACTACTAACAAAAATAATTAAAATGAAATTGCGTTAAAAGTTTTAAAATCGCGCTTGACCTTCTACCCCCTCCCATACAAAAGTATGATTTCGACTAATTTCATTAAATCAACTAATAACCAACAAATTAAAAGCTAAGAACTTGAAATTTCGTACGAGCACCTTACAATAAAAATGAAAGAAAATTGCATCACAAGTTTTACGATTCCCTTACCTCCTCTACCCCCTCCCATACAAAATTATTTTTTCGAGCATTTTTAAGAAATCAGTTATCAGCTAACTCTTAAAAGCTATCAATTTCAAATTTGGCATAAAAACTTATAAAAATAATTCAAATGAAGTTGCTTTAAAAGTTTTGAAATCGCGCTTGCGCTTCTACCCCCTCCCATACAAAACTATGATTTCGACCAATTTCATTAAATCAACTAATAACCAACAAACTAAAAGCTACGAACTTGAAATTCTATACAAGCACCTTACAAGAGACGCGAAATAAAACTACATATCAAATTTTACGATTCCCCTACCTTCTCTACCCCCTCTCATACAAATGTTCGGTTTCGTGAATGTAGAATACACCGAATTTTATGAAAATTCTATGCAACTTCGTTTATGAAACACATTCTATACAGAGAATATTGGACGTGATTCAAGCAATTAATTAAAAAGCTATTAACATCCACCCACCCTTACTATTACCCCTACTCCTCCCCTCATAAAAACCAAACTTACAGAAACGAATATTGTTAACAGTCCTGCCCAAGAACTCCCTTTCACTTAGCCTTCCCTAACCACTCTAACTTGCATATTGACTTCCACTCATCCGCAACTTGTCCCAAGAATAATAAAGTTTCGCCCGACTTGTTGGCAGTTTATTTTGTATATGACACCGAACATGCTAAAGGTTTTTTGCTGAATTTAAAGTTTTTAGTTTTCATTATTTTTAAAGAAATTGGACATAATTTTTCTGAAATTGGGGCATTTGTATGGGAGGTGGCAGAGGAAGTGGAACGCTTTAGATGATTTTGAAACTGCTTATCATCACCCTTATCACCATGTTTTGATTCACTTTCAAAGTGCACAATTTCACTAAATTCAGTACACTAATTTTCTCAGTACCTATTAAATTTTTGAATCCTAAATTTTGTTTAAAACATTTTGATAGCAACTTTAGCGTGATGAGAAAAAGTTAGTTAAATGTCCCGAACTCCTGTACCACTCTTGAAAACAAAAAATTTCTCTTTCATCTAGAGAATCGCACGGTTATGGTTTACGCCCAATCGTAGTTCTGTTATGTTTATACTCTAGATGGAATCTGAGAGTATTATAAGTTTGCTCTAAGGTTTGTAACGCCAAGAAATAAGGCTCGGAGAAAAAAATGATGAATACAGAAGTTAATATTATCACTCAAAAATCTCAAAACCGGATGTCCGTCCGTCCGTCCGTCCGTGCGCTCTCTAGCTTGAGAACGCGTTGAGCTAGATAGTTCAAATTTTGTACACGTCGTTTTTGACAAAAAAGTAAGGTCAAGTTCGTGAACGGGCCAAATCGCTCCACCCCTTCTACCCCCTCCCATACAAAATGTCACAATTGCGCAATTTGACAATGAAGAGATTTGCTCGAAAAGTATATAAGCTATTAACCTGAAATTTGGAATATATTACTATTATGATAATATCAATCTACCGTATAAAAATTATGTGTGTCCTACCCCTCCTTCTACCACCTCCCATACAAACTGTACTTTTCATGAATTATTCTAAGCCAATTTACTCAGTGCGTATAAAAATTACTGGGCTGAAATTGTGCACCAAATATTTATTTGAAATTGTTAGTAAGGCCAAAAAAAAATTAGACGATTAGCTTCACCCCTTCTACCCCCTCCCATACAAAATGACACAATTTCGCAATTTGACAATAAATGGATTTACTCGAAAAGTGTGAAAGCTATTAATCTGAATGGATATATTACATTCATAATAATATAAATCTACAGTAGAAAAATTATTGGAGTCCTCCCTCTCCTTCCACCCCCTCCCATACAAACATCACTTTTTCGTGAAATGCTTTAAGACGATTTTCTCAGAACATATAACATTTATCGAGCTCATATTTTGTAATAAATTCTTAATTAGTATTATCACTAAGATCAGAAAAAAATATTTAATTAGCTTCACTGCTTCTACCCCCTCCCATACAATATGGTACAGTTCACAACTTCACAAAAAATCGATTTTCTTGAAAAGTATGAATGGCACTTGTCTGAAATTTAAGGTATGTCAATTTTATAATATTCCTAGTTATTTCTGAAAAAATCACTAAAATTCCCCCACTATTTCTACCCCCTCCCATACAAACTGCACATTTTCATTAAATCTAACTCACTAATTTTTTCAGTTCCCATTCAATTTTTGGAGTAAGCATTTTGAATAAAACATTTTTATAGCTACTTTAGCATGATGGGGAGAAAATTAGTTCAATGCTATCCCTTCTAACATTCCACATACAAAATTTCTTGGGATCACAAAAAAATTCTATTTCATCTAGAGTATCGTAAGATTGCGCATTACGCGCAATCGTAGCCCTGTTATGTTTTTTTTTAGAATAACTAAATTTTGTTTCTATTCAGGGAAATTAATCTCACAACTATCTTTTTTCACAAAACTAATTGATATTTTCACTGAATTTGAATAGTACACTTATACCTATATCGTAGTACACGTATTTCATTGTCCAGCCCACTTTGACACTTGAAGGCATTTCGGGGATTACCCGAAAAATATTATATAATATTTCTATCCACTTAACAACTTTGTTGCTGATACTCGTAGATACTACTGCCACAAGCAATATGTAGCGGGTGATGTAATGATCGCTTGCAAGAAATATGAGGAAATATTCAAACTGCAAATTTAGGAGGCTTACATCTATTCCATTGGCCATATGTGTATATGACTTTGAACAAGTTTTCCTGGTAATACCAAGGTATTACTGTCTCTATAACAGCGAAGGTTCTTAATCAGTGATGCAATAAATACCGAATACGAATAAGAATGTCAAATCCACTTCACCGAGTACGAATATAAATACAAATATTTATAGATAAATGAAATATGAATAAATAAGAATTCATATTTATTATAATTTTGAAATATAAAACAATTCGGAAGGGATGGGTAAAATTAGTGGGGAGATTCGTTACTTTTAAACAAACAAATATATGATAAGGTCTTAGTTCGAAACTAGAAAAGAGCGGTAAAGAAAGCCATACAGGAATACGATTACGGGTACAATTGTACTATTCTCTAGATGAAATAGAAATTTTTATTATGTTAAAAAATTTTGTATGGGGAGCGGCAGAAGGGGATACATCGCTGAACTACTTTTCTTAACATCACGTTAGAGTAGCTATAAAAATGCATTTTACAAAATTTGGTCATCAAATATTAAAACAGTACTGAGAAAATTAGTGCATTAGATTTAGTGAAATTGTATGGGAGGTGGTAGAAGGAGTGGGTGGTTTTCAATGACTTTTTTAAAAATAAACACGAATATGATGCAAATGTTATTTCTCAAATTTTAGATCAGTAACATTCATACTTTCCAAGAAAATCGATTTTTTATAAAATCGTGAAATTGTGTCACTTTGTGTGGGAGGAGTTAGAAGGAGTAAACCTAATCAGTTAATTTTTTTCGATCTTACTTATAATGCTAATTTAGCATTCATTACAAACTTTGAGCTCGACTAATGTAACACTGAGAAAATCGGTTTAAAGTGTTTCATGAAAAAGTGTAGTTTGATTGGGAAGTGGTGGAAGGAGTGAAGAAGGGATTCGAATAACTTTTATACCATAAATCACATTTATGATAAAAATTATATATTCTTAATTTGATATTTTGAGTTCTTATAGTTTTCAAGAAAATTTGATTATGGTAAATTCTTAAGTCATTTTGTATGGGAGGGGTAGAAGTAGTGGAGCGATTTGGCTGGTTCATGAACTTGACCTTACCTTTTCGCCAAAAATAACGTGTACAAAATTTGAACGTTTTAGCTCAACGCGTTCTCAAGCTAGAGAGCGCACAGACGGTTTTGAGATTTTTGAGTAATAAGATTAACTTCTGTATCATTAATTATTTTCTCCGAGCCTTATTTTTTAGCGTTACAAACTTGAAAGCTCTCAGATTTCATCTAGAGTATAAATATCACATTTGTAAAACTATAAGGTACCTAGACGAATTCTTTTCTTTGATAGAAAACCGCCATTGTATTCGCAAGGAGTATTCTTTGCAGAAAACAGCGGTAATGGGGACAAATTTGGATTAATGTATTGTGGTAGCAATTCTATTGATATGAGAAGAAATAAGTATGAACGCACCTCCACTTCTATCACCTCCCATACAAAATGACACAATTTTAGGCTTTATAATAAGACGGTTTTTTTGCAAAAAAATATTGAAGCCAATGCCTCCAAATCCTTGTTAACCCCCCGTCCCCTATGCACTGCATCATTTCACAAAATACAATGAACCAATTTTCTCAGAAATCGTTGAAACCCACCTACCCTTATGCTGCTTCCCATTCAAAAGTCGCAGATTGGCGATACGCATTAAAACAATTTTCAAGACAATACTGCTCTAATCAGACATAAACTAAGTACATCAAAAGTAGTTGATATGGTAGGAAAAACATCTCTTCTAAATGCACCAAAACTTCAATTCCATCTGGAGTATCGCATGATTTCGGCTTACCCGCAATCGTAGTTCAGTTATGATTAATTTTAAATTTGACATTCATAAAAGTATTCGGCGAATACAAATATTCATTTAATGACTGATTTTCGACGAACATGAATATCAGTATTCGAATTGATGGCATTATTACTCTAAATAAGATTAAAAGTTACAGTATATTAGCTCGTAATAGAATCCGTTCTTAACCCATGATTGATTTGAACTGTTCCATGTCACAAACTTTAACCATTATTATTTGTATAAATCTAACCTAAATAAGTCCACATCTAAATGCGGTTTGACAGTCGATTTCAATGTACACTTAATTAATGATGCCTTTAATCTAAAACAAATTCACATTTGTAAACATTTAAGCCATCGAAATGACCAATGAGTTGGAGCTTCAGTCCAATATACATTTTAGAATTCTATTTAACGTCAAATGCCATAAATTTTCCCAGTCGCAACGAAAGCAGATCTCGTTTGGCCAACATGACCTAATTCCGCACGGATACAGACTCCTTCTTCTCCTCCCAATCTACTTTCGTTGGTTTGTATCCTCTCATGAATTTAGCGGCAGCAAGATTAAAATTTAAAACACAGAAAGGAAATTTTAATTGCATTCGTTGGTTTCATGTATAGTGCACGAAAAGGCAAACTAAAGGACGGACGAAAAAAACTTGTTACAAATAAAAAGTACAATGTTATTTGTTTGATAGTCCCCTAAAACGAAATAAAACAATTAAAATTTTAACAGAAAGGATAAATTATCACTTACACGAATGTTCATTTAAAAAAAAAGGGATTACAATGGCTTGGATTCTAGAGATCTTTCTTAGTTGTCCAGTACATTTATTATTAGAAATAATATTCAGTCATTCTTATTCTTTTGTTTTCTCCTATGACCAAACAAATGTCCTGAAATTTTGAAAGAAGAATATGCGCTAGGCATAGAATTCACTCCATGTTTTTCGAGTAATATTTTTAAATTCAGTTCCGAATATAAATTTATTCTCTAGATGATGTCTGAAAGGAAAGAATGCTTTTACAGAGTAAGGGGTACCGATATTTATACTCTAGGATGAAATCTGAGAGTATTATGAGTTTGCTCTAAACTTTGTAATGCTAAGAAATAAGGCTGGGAGAAAAAAATGAATGATACAAAAGTTAATATAATCACTCAATAATCTCAAAACCGGATGTCCGTCTGTTCGTTCGTTCGCTCTCTAGCTTGAGAACGCGTCGAGCTATAAAGTTGAAATTTTGTACATGTCGTTTTTGGCGAAAAAGTAAAGTCAGGTTCGTTGCTCCACCCATTCTACCCCCTCCCATACAAAATGACTCATTTTCAATAGCTTACTTTCATCAAATTTTCTCGAAAACTATGAAATTTAATGATTTGAAATTTGGAATTTATTATTTTTATCATAAATGTGATGTATGGTAAAAAATTATTGGAATCCTCCTACTTCTTCCACCACCTCCCATATAAACTGTACTTTTTCATGAAACACTCTAAGCCGAGTTTCTCTCTCAGGATACATATAATATTTATTGAGCTTACATTTTGTACTAAATACTTAATTAGCATTATCACTAAGATCAGAAAAAATTAACTGATTAGCTTCACTTCTTCTACACCATCCCATACAATATGAAACAGTTTCACAAAAAATGTATTCTCTTCAAAAGTATGAATGTTACTAGTCTGAACTTTAAGAGATGTCAATCACATAATAAAAGCAGTTATTTCTGAAAGAAATTACTAAAATCCCCCCAATCCTTCTACCACCTCCCATACAAACTGGATAATTTCACTAAATCTAATACACTAATTTTCTTAGTTCCTATTAAATTTTTGGAGGTTGGATTTTGAATAAAACATTTTCATAGTTACTTTACCATGATGGGAAAAAAATTAGCTCAGTGCTATTACTCCTTCTACCACTCCACATACAAAATTTCTTGGACTCACAATAAATCGACACAAAACCTCTCGAACAGTTGGAGCTATTGGGCTGCAATTTCTTCCTTCTCCCACTTTTCATGCAAATTTCACAAAATTTTGAAATTTAAAGAAATTTATTTATTTCTGAAACTATCAAAGCTATCGACTAAAAAATTTACCAAGTCACACACGTGAATACTATTTTTTTTTTGTACAGAATGTCCTGTGTTATAGGAAATTTCGGCCTTTACACAGTCATGGGGGAAGGAATGGGATTGGGAAGGTTGGGGAAGGGGAGTGAGAACGACCGTAGCGAGTGGAGAAGCTGGTATATTGCTCAGTTCTACTGGCTGCTTACTGACAAATATTTGCAGATGTTATGGGGGGCTGAATGATAGAAAGCGAACAGAAACCACCTACTGAGTATCTATGACTTCTTAAAGTGGAACTATTTCACTTTTACACCGTTTCCCCATTTTATTGCGAATAATTTTTTATCACCAGTAGCAACTGAAAAATTTGTTCTTAAAAAAATCCCGTCTGGAGTGGGAATCGAACCCACGACCTATTGACTGAGAAGCAAGCAAGCTGCCCACTACGCCACGAAAGCCTCAACGTGACAAAAATTTGTTTCTATTCGCTCACTCCTTCTCCCTCCCCCCCCTTACAAATGCACAATTTTGAAAATTATATATTATCGGTTTTCATTGATACTAGAACGGGTGGAAACTTTTTTTGTCACAGTATGATCATAGGAATTTTGATAAGCATTTCAAAATTGGTGACAAGCGTCCAGTCCGTCTAACACCTCTCATACAAACGTGATAGTTTCAAAATGAAATCAATTTTTAATTTTTATTAAAAATGTAATTCAGGACGAACCGTTTGAATACCAAATACTTTGACATATTTAAAATTATAGACCACTCTTTACTCCTTCTACCACCTCTCACACAAATCTTAATATTCACTATTTTAGAGATTTTTCGATGAAATATTTTTCGGCACTTTAAACTTTTTCCCATTTCATCTACAGCATTGATATTATGTCCAAACATAATTCGGTTTTTTTTTTTTTTTTGGGTTCGAACCTATGAAATGTTGACAGTTTCGTATGTTTTTTTTAATCAGTACTTAAATAGATATGAAACTGTCCAGTTTATGTATCTCTCGCTGTAAAATCATGCGATTTTTCAAATTTAATGGAAAAGCTGGTAATTACCTCCACCGATTTTTATAACCCGGGTGCCTAGTTCCTTCTTCTTCATAGAGTAGATTGATGAATTGTCGATAGTGGACATAATTAAAGTGTCCATTGTCGGTAATTTATCATTTGAAAAAGTACAGTAAACGAACCCACTCCCATGAAGATTTTGACCAATCGAAGATTATTATACTCAATATGAAATCTGAGAGTATTATAAGTTTGCTGTAATGTTTGTAACGCTAAGAAATAAGGCTCGGATAAAAAAATTAATGATACAGAAGTTAGTATTATCACTCCAATATCTCAAAACCGGATGTCCGTATGTCCGTCCATCCGTTTGTTCGTCTGTTCGCTCTCTAGCTTGAGAGCACGTTGAGATAGAGCGTCCAAATTTTTTACACGTTATTTTTCACAAAAAAGTAAGATCAAGTTCATGAACGGGCCAAATCGCTCCACCCCTTCTACTCCCTCCCATACAAAATGACACATTTTCGAGATTTGACAGTAAACCGATTTTCTTGAAAAGTATAAATGCTATTGAACTGAAATTTGGAATATATTATTTTTAAGCCAATTTCAATTATTGGATAAATTGCGATTTCTTTATTATTCACTTTATTAGACGAACTTTGCCAAGCACACGTCCTTCTTATATGACAGCGGTCGAACGAGAAAGAGCTAGACTTCCTTCCTGTCTTGTGGTCTATGCTAACGCCACCTCATGTTCGGCACATCATTTACAACACAATCTACGATATAAAAATTATTTGAATCTTCCTACTCCTTTTACCACATCTCATATGAACTGCACTTTTTCATAAAATACTATAAGCCAATTTACTCAGTACATATAAAATTTATTGAGCTGAGATTTTGAACAAAGTATTTATTTATAATTATTAGTAAGACCAAAAAAAAATAGATGATTAGCTTTACTCATTCTACCCTCTCCCATACAATATAACACAATTTCCCAACTTTTCGAAAAGTCGATTTTCTTGAAAAGTTTGAATGCTACAGATTGAAAACATGTCAAATGCATGATGTTTATAGTTATTTTTGAAAAACTCACTAAGAACTCCTCACTCCTTCTGACACCTCCCATACAAACTGCACAATGTCACTGAATCCAATACACTGATTCTCACAGCACCTATTAAATTTTTGAAGCTGAAATTTTCAATAAAACATTCTAATAGCAACTCTAGCATGATGTGATACAAAATTTCTTAAAATCAAAAAATCTAGAGTATCGCATGATTGGGCCTTACGCCCAATCGTAGTGCTGTTATGTTTTACTTTATTATTCTAATAATAAAGTATTGTGATCGATACAAGAAAAAAAAAACTTTGCTACCCTGAAATTTTTTTTTCGCGTTTCATGACTAAATTAGCCTAAAAATGCAAAAAAAAAAAATCCGTCTGTCTGTACGCCGTCCGCCGTACGCCGACGTGTACGCTCAGCGGACATTAACTCCCAAACCCTTCAAGATAGAAAGTTCATTTTTGGAGGGATTATAGGTAGTTGCGGATCTCAGGCGGATACCCATTTTGGGGGGTGTACGAGTTCAGGGGGAGGCAGGGGGAGGCAGGGGGAGCGCTTAAACCGAAAAATACGAATTCAAATATCTCAACCATGGTTACAGCTAGGAAATTAAAAATCAACATACATATAGAGGAGTTTGTAGGACACCTTTAAGAATAGTTTATTTTTTTTATCCATTGGGGTGCGAAAAGGAGGGGCTAAGAAACAATTGTCGGCCGAATTTTTTTTTCAAATGATTATATCTTCGAAATTACTTCCCATAAAAAATTTATATTTTGAGACCATTAAGATGGTATAAGGATGTGCTAGAATCAGTTTAGATAGAAGCCAATTATTGTAAGGGGAAGGGTCAGGGGGGGTGCAAAGAAAAACACTTAAAAAGTAATATCTCGACTGCCTCTTAAGCTATGTAATTGAAACTTGGAAAGTATACTAAGCTTTCCTAGCGAAATATGAAAAAAATATAACATATGGAAATAAAATAATAGTAGTGGGGGGAAATGGGGAGCATTTCAAAAATGGCGGACTTTCCAAAATTACAAATCACCAAATCTCAAAACTGAGTACAGATATCAAATCAAAAATTTGTCGAATTGTAGAGCTATACAGTTTTTAATTTTGGTAAAAGATTTGGGAGGTGTAAGGGGAGGGAGATGGAAAGCGAAAATGTTGAAAATTTTGAGTGGTTTTTTTATGGCTTTCGTAAAACATACAACGTTTAAATTTTGCACGTCGACATATCTATTTAATGTATACAGGAAAAAAATAATAATTTGTTCCAAAATTGTTATGCACCGAAGTGGAGGTCTAACGTGCACAAAGTGTTTCATGTGCAATGAAAAAAACACATAAACTGAAAATTTTTGAATGAAATTTTTAGGTAGAAACTTGAAAATTTGCGAAATGTATTTAAAAAAAATCTATAAGAGTTTGAAATATTAACTGGTTGAATATCTTTAAAACTTCTACCCCCTCCCATACAAAATTATTTTTTCGACCATTTTTAAGAAATCAATTATCACCTAACATATAAATGCTATCAATTTGAAACAATTGAATTTTGCACCAGAACTTAAAAAAAATAGTTGAAATAAAATTACGTTAAAAGTTTTTAGATCGCATTTGCCCTTCTACCCCCTCCCACACACAGTATGATTTCGACCAATTTCATTAAATCAACTATTAACTAACAAATTAAAAGCTATAAACTTGAAATTTTGTACAAGCACCTTGCAAGAGAAACGAAATAAAACTGCATCACAAATTTTACGATTCCTCTACCTCCTCTACCTCCTCTAACCCCTCCCATACAAATGTTTGGTTTCGTGAATTTAAAATACACCGAATCCAATGAAAATTCTATGCAACTTCGTCTATGAAACTGACATTCTATACAAAGAATATTGGATTTGGTTCAAGCAATCAATTAAAAAACCATTAACATCCACCCACCCTTACTATATGGAGCGTTTCCGGAAAGTGTTAAATTGAGAACTGCCCTGCTCAAGAAGCTCCTTTCACTTAGTCTTCCCTAACCACTCTAACATGCATATTGACTTTCTACGCATGCGCATTTTGTCCCAAAAATAATAAAGTTTCGCCCGACTTGTTGGCAGTTTATTTTACCTTATTTTCTGCAATCTATAGAAAAAGTAACTCTTAAACTTCCAATGTTATAATACTTCATTATTCTATTAATAAAGTATTGTGATCAACACAGAAAAAAAATTGCTATTCTGAAATTTTTTTTTTGCGTTTCATGACTAAATTAGCCTAAAAATGCAAATAAAAAATCCGTCCGCCGTACGCCGTACATATGGACTATATCTCCGAGATCATTAAAGGTAGATAGTTCGTCTTTGGATGGATTGCTAATTGCGTAAGTGAGCTCCATTATCTAAATATTCGAGAGTGTCAGGTGGAAGGGGGAAGCGGGGGTGGGAAAGAGTCAAAAACTACACTTGCTAATATCTCCACTAGGAATGCAGATACGAAGCTGAAAATCATCATAGATGGAGTTGTCTGCCGAATTTTAATTAATTATTTTAATAATAAAGTATCGACTTTTGAATTTTGGTAAAAAATTTAAGTTGGGGGGTGTAAGGGGAGGGAGGTGGAAAGCAAAAATGTTGAAAATTTTGAGTAATTTTTTAGGGCTCTGGTAAAAGTTTAAATTTTTAGTTCGATGCATCTATTTATTGTACATACAGAAAAAATAATAAAAATTCTGCAATTGTTATGCACCGACCCCCCTGGTCTAACGTGCACAAGGTGTTTCATGTGGAACGAAAAAACACATAGGCTGAAAATTTTAGAATGAAATTTTAAGGTAGAAACTTGAAAATTTGCAAAATGCATTGGAAAATATTCCCTAAAAGAATGAATTATTAACTGCTCGAATACCTTTAAAACTTCTAAACCCCTCCCATACAAAATTATTTTTTCGACCATTTTTAAAAAATCAATTATCACCTAAAAATTAAAAGCTATCAATTTGAAATTTTCCACAAAAACTTTCGAAAATAGTTGATACCGAACTGCATCAAAAGTTTTGAGATCGCATTTGCCCTTCTACCCCTCTCCCACACAAAAGCATGATTTCGACCAACTTCAATAAATCAACTGCTAACCAACAAATTAAAGGCTTGCTGCGAATTAGCTTTCTTGTAGATTTTTTTTTGTTTTAATCTTTTTTTTTTACCAGAATTCAATTTTAATGAATCCTCTTTCATTCTAGGTGCGATTTACTGTTTTATTTGTTTTTTTTTCTCTTTTGGTCATACTATTCCTAAATACGATCTAGTTATTTATTATATATTAGCCTTAAGAAATAATAAAAGTTGAACATAATACTAAGTGAGCAGATGACAACAATAAACAAAAAAAAAATATATAATCAAATTCGTTTCGCGCCCATTATAAACAATTTAAATATGTGCAGAAAAGTGTTAGGGCAGCACTATGACAATTTATTTTGGCGCCAAAACAAAAAATTTCTCGAATTGAAAAAGAGAGGTGAATTCGCGGGTATGGCGGCCAAAAAAAAAAGTTTTCGGATTGGGAAAAAAGACTGTGATCGAGAGAACATTATTTACTTGAATAAGGATGAAAATATTAATAAACAATAATTTATAAAAATTCATTTTTAAAAAGAAAAAAAAAAATTTGGTGGAATATTAATAAACGATAATTTATTAAAATACATATTTAAAAAAAAACATAACAGAATTATGATTGAGCGTAAAGCCCAATCATATGATACTCTAGATGAAATGAGAAAGAGTTCAATGTACCGGAAAATATGTCACCTCTAATTCTTTTGAATAATTAATAGTGACTTTTGTATGGGAAGTGGTAGAAGCAGAGGAGGAAGGTTTGTAATTCTTGGATATGACACCTAATGTGGTATGCAAAATACTTCGTGCTGAATTTAAGGTTTGTAGCTTTCATTATTTTCAATTGGACATAGTTTTTCTTAAATTGGGGCATTTGTATGGGAGGTGGCAGAGGAAGTGGAGGGGCTTAGAAGATTTTGAAACTGCGTTATCGCTAGGCTTTGTTTCAATTTCAAAGTCGATTGCTCTCATATGTTCGAAGAAGAAATGCTTTCCATGAATTTATAATACAGATATTTATATGGGAGGAGGTAGAAGGAATGAAGAGGAGCTTATAATTTTTTTAGCATTTATTGCAATTATTAAAAAACAAATTCGGGCAAAATTTTAAGTTTATACTTTTTCTAGTTTTAATGGAAATCGATATAATGCACTTAACAAAAATTATGCATTTGTATGGGAGGGGGTAGAAGGAGTGTACGGATCAAAACACATTTTTTTCTCGTTATTGGTATTTCTATTTTTATACTTTGTGCAAAATATCAAGCCGATAGCTTTAACAGTTTCGCAGAAAAATAATTTAATTTAAATTTAAAAATTTTGTGAAATTTGTATGGAGGGGGTAGAAGGAGTGGGGTGAAGTTGATAATTTTTTCAATACTGATTGCAATTATAATAAAATTAATTCTGGCAAAAATTTGTTTTTATCACTGCTATGAAAATCGAAAAAATGCATTTTTCAAAATTATGCATTTGTATGGGAGGGGGTAGAAGGAGTGACGGGATTGGATCAATATTCCGTCATATTAATGACATCTATATGGTAATACTTTGACTTAAATTTCAAGTCGATAGCTTAAACAGTTTCAAAGAAAAATCAATTTCTGAAAATTTCGGAATTTCGTGAAATTTGTATGGGAGGGGGTAGAAGGAGTGGGGGGATATGGCCCGTTCACGAACTTAAAGTTACTTTTTTGCTAAAAGTGACACACAAAAATTTTTAGCACTATAGCTTAAAGCTTTCGAGAGTTATGTTGTAGACAGACGGACAGACAGCAACTCGGAATCGAAGTTTTTGAGTGACAACAAATATTTCTGTACCCTTAGCGGCTCTGTGCGAGCATTATTTCTTAGCGTTACAAACGGTAAGGCAAACACAATATACTCTCAGATTTCATCTAGAGTATAAAAATACCAAAAGTTTCGTGCGAAAATAATTTTGAGAATGTTAAACTAAAGCCCGTGAATTTAAAAATAGTGAGTTTCCTTCAGACAGGAATAAGAACAAGAAAAAACGTAACGCAATGGAGTAGAACAACAAGAAAAAGGACTGGAAGCAGCAAGGGCCCCAACAGAAACGTCGATAACAAGTAATTAAGTTAAGTCATATTTTTTTTAAATAATAAAAAAATAATAAATAACAAATTGAATTGAATTAAACTAAGTATTTTGCCTTAAGAAAAAAATCTTTATATTTCTATCCTAATCTTCATGGGTTATTATTTTGTGTGTATTTAGGAATAGGTACTCAAACTCTGTTAGATGTAATTTCTCGACATGAGTGAGTGAGGAAGTCATGACAGGGCTCCCGGGCTTTGTCGGCAGGGATATGTGTCGTCGTCATGCGTGATACACAATTGTCGTATATTCTGCCGTTTTTTTTTTTTGATTATCTTCCGCTAATTTGGATTAGCGGGAGATGAAAACATCCAGCTAAGCGAATATAACGCTTTGGGGTAGTACGGTATCACGATCCTTTTCCCGTTCCACTTTTCATCAGCACGAACTAGGATGAGAGTTTCTTGGGCCAATGACCTACACCCAAGCTCCTGAGCCGCCGGCAAATTCGTGCTGCCCCGGCCTAAGAAATCCTCATTATCTGAAGCGGTATGAAGGATGAAATTTTGATTACATGTACTGGAGCTATTGATCGTATTCGCAACTAAGTGTTGAATTGGCATCATCCCAGCCCTAAAGGGGGTTACACTTGTGAAAGGAGGTTTCACTTGTGAAAGGGGGTTCCACTTATTAAAGGGGGTTTCACTTGTGAAAGGGGGTTCCACTTGTGAAAGTGGGTTCCACTTAGTCTTCCCTAACCGCTTTAACTTGCATATTGACTTTCCATGCATCATTAACTTGTCCCAAAAATAATAAAGTTGCGCCCGACTTGTTGGCAGTTTATTTTTTCAAATGATTATATCTTCGAAATTATTTACCATAAAAAATTCATATTTTGGGACCATTAAGGCGGCATACAGATCCATCGGAATCAACTTAGAAAAAGGCTAATCATTGTAAGAGGGAGGATCAAGGGGGTCGCAAGGAAAAACACTTAAAAACTAATATCTCAACTATCTCTTAAGCTATGTAATTGAATCTTAAAACATACATATATTGAGCTATACTAATGAAATACAAAAAAAAAAAAATGCAAAATGTGGTCATAGCAGTAGTGGGGGGAAATGGAGAGCATTTCAGAAATGGTCAATCAATCAAATTCCTGTTAAGACCCCCTATAGGGGCATAGGACAGAAACAACTCTCTTCCACAAGGCGCGATCCTGCGCATCGGCTTTAAGCTGTTGCCAGGACTTGTTTATTCCTCTGGCCTCCTGCTCAACTGCTCGCTTCCATGTGTTACATGGTCGGCCAACCCGACGTCTTCCTTGAGGGTTATAATCCAGAGCCTGTTTTGCGATGTTTTGCTCTGGTTTCCTCAAAGTATGACCGATCCACTGCCACTTTCGCCGTTGAATCTCAATACATATTTTAGTCTGGCGAGTTGTACTCCAAAGTTCGTCGTTGGAGATCACTTCTGGCCAGAATATTCCTAAAATGCGTCGGAGGCATTGGTTTACGAAAGTCTGTAGTTTCTTGGTAAGTCGAACGGTTACTTTCCACGTAGTACAACCATATAACAACACGGATTTGACGCATGCGTCAAAAACTCGCAGCTTCGTGCGAAGGGAGATCTCTCTTAACCTCCAGAAAGGGGAAAGGATACCGCAGGCCTGACGAGCTTTATTTAGCTGAGCCTCAACATCCTTTTCGGCTCCGCCGTCCATGCTGACAATGCTTCCGAGATAGCAAAAATCTTGCACCTCTTCCACATCCTGTCCATTAAGAACAATCGGTGTGCTTGCGTTCGAACCCATGTGCATGTACTTGGTTTTACGCACATTTATTTTCAGTCCCGCCTCTTTGCATTTAGAATGCAACGAGCGAACATTTGACTCTAAGTCCGAACAGGTATGTGCAAGCAAACACACGTCATCAGCATAATCAAGGTGATTTAAGATGTTAAATAGTCTCCATTGAAGACCTTTACCTTCCCCACCTTCCAGTGCAGCTTTCAAGATGTCATTTATTACCACCAGAAACAGGGCTGGTGATAATATGCAGCCTTGTCTGACACCCGTTCGCACAGGAAAGCTCTCGGACAGCTCTCCTCTATGCAAGACGCGACAACTTGCATCTTCGTAGGATTCTTTAATCATAGCTATGACCTTATTTGGAATACCTCTCCTACGCAAAGCATTCCATATGTAATCTCGCTTAACGCTGTCGAAAGCCTTCTCGAAGTCCACAAACATGAGATGTAGTGGCGAACCCATTTCGGCTGACTGCTCTAATATTATCCGTAGGGTATTTGTGTGGTCGGTACAAGACGACCCTTTACGGAATCCAGCCTGATAAACTTCGAGAGTGCTCTCGACGACATCACTAATCCTATTGAGAATTACCTTAGCCATAATTTTTGATACGGCAGTAAGTAGACATATACCACGCCAATTGCCACAATCCCGAAGGTCGCCCTTCTTCGGAATTTTCACAATGACGCCCTCCTTCCATTCAGTCGGATATCTTCCATCATTCCACACCTTAGTGAAGAGTGGGAGGAGTATATCGGCTGTTATTTCCGGGTCCGCTTTGAGGAGTTCGGTTGGTAGTCCGTCTATACCTGGAGCTTTCCTTCCCGCCATTGACCGAATGGCGGAAACTATCTCTTCCTTATCTGGGGGATCGTCCCTAATAGAGGATTGTTGCGGTTGGATGTTTGGAAGTTGTTCTGTTTCCGGAATATCTTCATCTGACAAGATGTTTAAAATATCAGAGAAGTATTCCTTCCATCGTCGCAACTGGTGTTCACTCATATTAAGGAGAGTTCCGTTGACATCTCTCACCAGGTGGTTGGCGGTGAAATTCCTGTTCGTCAACTGTTTCATGATTTTAAATAGTGAACCCATATCCCCAAGGTAAGCCGCAGATTCTGCCTTGTTTGCCAGATCTTCAATGGCCTTTCTCTTGTCGCGTCTAACTGCCTTTTTAAGCTGTATATGAGCATCGCGGTAGTTCTGCCTCAAGTCGGGCGTTCGTTGGTTGACATCGGGTTGAGAGATGATTGCCAATTTGGCTTTTTTCCGATTGCCAACCTTGTCCCATGTGTCTTGCGACATCCAGGGTTTCTCACCGCTTTGCGCATATCCCACAGATTCTTCAGCACTAGTTAGAAAAGTGTTTCTGGTTGCCTCCCAATTGGCGTCCAGTGTGCGCATTTCATGTTCACACAATGTGGATGACTTTTCGCGTAGAATGGTGGTGTATTCGAGTTTTTTGTTGGGATCTCTGAGTTTATCCACATTAAGCTTGCGCTTCATTTGAAGAATTTGTGGTCGTCGGATAGCTGCTGTACACAATCTCAAGCAGGCAACCATCAAGTGGTGATCGCTCCCCACGTCAGCTCCACGTTTCGCTCGCACATCGAGGAGACATCTTCTCCATCGGCGACTTATAGCCAAATGGTCGATCTGGTTCTGAGTAACACCGTCAGGGGAAACCCAAGATGTTTTATGATGACTCTTGTGTGGAAAAAGGGTCCCTCCGATGACCATTTGCCGAGTACTACAGAACTCCACAAATAATTCGCCGTTTTCGGGTCTCTTAATCCAAGGTCGTGAAGGGTCGAACCAAGGGTCACCATGCCTCCCCATGACGTGTTCTAGTCCAGTGTTGTCTGATCCAACCTGGGCGTTCATATCTCCCGAGATGATAATAATATCACCTCTTGGAACACGTTCGAAGGTGGCACTCAGTTGGCTATAAAACTCCTCTTTGTCACCAGATGTTGCGGTATTAGTTGGTGCGTAGCACTGCAGAATTGTGACGTTTCTGACACTGGTCCTGAGCCTGACGACGATAATCCTATCCGAGATTGGTTCCCAGCTAATGAGACTGTTTCTCGCTCTCGCCGTAAGGACGAACGCCACGCCATTTCTGGCTTCACTTTCAGGGCCAATGTACAGAATAGTGTTTCCGCTAGGGGTTCGTTCTTCTCCTGATCCTGTCCACCTGACCTCGCTCAAGCCCAAGATTTGGATGTTATAGTGCTCCATTTCACGGTCGATCACCGATTGGCGGTGCAAGGACCGAGTAACCCCAGCTCTTCCCCCGTCATTCAATGTTCGAACGTTCCAGAAGCCAATCATAGTCCGTTTTCGAATGCCAAAAGTTGTTACCGTAGAATCAGTCCGTATCCGAGGCGATGTATCTGTTTCTCGTATCATTTAGGTCTTAAGATCACGGGTGATAAGCCCATGATCCAGTGAGTGTCCATTTGCCATTTTTAGGTCAAGCAGGACTGGCTGTGGGTGAATTCTACAGCCCCCATCCCAGAGGGGGATAGTTAGCTCAGGTCCGTGGAGTCGCTAACTCCAAAGATAGTTGCAGGAATTGGTAAAACCTCATACTACAACTACCCCCTTGCGGAAAAAACTTTCCAAAATTTTAAACCGTTATATCTCAAAACTGAGTACAGATATCAAATCGAAAATTCGTCAAATTATAGGACTACACAGTTTTTGATTTTAGTAAATTTTAAGTTACGGGGTGTAAGGGCAGGAAGGTGGTAAGCAAAAATGTCGAAAATTTTGCGTGATGTTTTTTGGGCTCTGGTGAAAGATACAAAGTTTAAATCTTGCATGTGGATACATCTATTTGATATACATAGAAAAAAAATAATAATAATTTGTTCCACAATTGTTATGCACCGACCCATCTTCAACTTGTCGCAAGAATAATAAAGTTGTGCCCGACATGTTGGCAGTTTATTTACATTCGAAGTCATGTTTTGTGAATTTGAAAGTTCGTATAAACTTTTTACTGATTGATTCAAGTCACAGCTCGATTAACAGCCCGGTGGCTAAGATGAGTAGAAGACGGTCCGTTTGTATATAGTAACTCTAGTCGGCTGGTTTTCAGATGGACATGCAGAAAATACAATTGACACAAAAACTAAGTATGAAGCACTGACCATGTAATCAATTTACTGCAACTACTATTTTCAGGACACCAAATATAATGAAATCCGGATATTATTTGCCTCTGATATCCAAAAGCGAGTTCTATGTGTAGCCATACGCAAAAAGGTATGTCAATTATCAGTTTCGTCGGACCTCACACATGATATACTTTTTGCTTGATAGCTCTCGATTCTTTCAGTATTGCTACTATTTGCCTACTGTCCAATAACTTAAATTACTGCATCATACAACATAAAGAAGATCTTGTCAACACAAATTTTATGGTACCAAATGTGCTCGCCAACACCCATAAATTTGACACTTTTCGGGAGACTTTCAGTCATATTTTATACACAACGTAGCACAAATATCACGTCTCTTACTAAATGCGAGCATATAAAATTTGCTTTATGAGAAGAGAATACGCAGAGAACTTATTATACGAGAAGTCGAATTAGCATCCCCACAGCCCTAAAATACCATATAGACCAAAAACCATCTTTTACCGACTCGAATTTTCACGAAACGTTGGCATGAGCCAGCCTTATCGCAGATAGGGGTCGACCCTAAAAGGATGAAGCGCTTACAGCTGGATACTATTAATGTTAATAATGCACACAAATGGCAGACATTAATTAACTCTTGGTACATAGTGGCGGCGCTATAAGATGTGAAAGTTAAGACATTTGCCGGTAATAAATCGGAGGCGACACGAAGAACATTTCAAGTTATTAGGTAAATTCGTTGTTGGATACAAGTTTCTATCTCATTCAACATTAAGAGCTATGTATTTTAACAAAGTATATATAAAATTTCTTAATTGAAATTAAGGTGTAATGTAAAAGTTACTGACAAAGTGAAATGGAAAGGTGATAACGTTACTAATTATTCTGTTAAATGATTTTTATACTCTAGATGAAATCTGAGAGTATATTGTGTTTGCCTTACCGTTTGTAACGCTAAGAAATAACGCTCGCACAAAGCCAAGGGTACAGAAATATTTGTTGTCGCTCAAAAACCTCGATTCCGAGTGACCGTCTGTCCGTCTGTCCGTCTGTCTTTCTGTCCGTCTGTGCGTCTTTTTACAGCATAACTCTCGAAAGCTTTGAACTATAGTGCTAAAAATTTGTGTGTGTCATTTTTAGCAAAAAAGTAACTTTAAGTTCGTGAATGAGCTACATCCCCCACTCCTTCCACCCCCTCCCATTCAAATTTCATGAAATTTCGAAATATTAAGAAATTGATTTTTCTTTGAAACTATTTAAGCTATCGATTTGGAATTTAGGTCAAAGTATTATGATTTAGATGTCATTAATATTACGGAATATTAACCCGATCCCCTTACTCCTTCTACCCCCTCCCATACAAATGGACAATTTTGAAAAATACATATTTTCGACTTTCATTGAAACTAGTAAAGCTGAAAAGACGAAATTTTGTCAGAATTAGTTCTATTATTGCAATTTATTTTAAAAATAATTATTACCTTCACCTCACTCCTTCTACCACCTCCCATACAAATTTCACGAAATTTTGAAATTTAAATTAAGTTATTTTTCTTCGAAACTTTTAAAACTATCAACTTGATATTTTATATAAAGTATACTAATAGAAATATTAATAATGCGAAAAAAATTTGTTTTGATCCGTACATTCCTTCTACCCCCTCCCATATAAATGCATAATTTTTGTTAAAGGCATTTTATCGATTTCCATTAAAACTAGAAAAAGTACGAACTTCAAATTTTGCCAGAGTTTGTTTCTTAATAATTGAAATAAGATTTAGAAAAAACTATCAGCTCCGCTTCACTCCTTCTACCACCTCCCATACAAATATCTGTATTATAAATTCAAGAAAAGCATTTCTCCTTTAAGTATATGAGAGCTATCGACTTTGAAATTGAATCAATGCATGGTGATAAGGATGATGATAAGCAGTTTCAAAATCATCTTAAACGCTCCACTTCCTCTGCCACCTCCCATACAAATGCCCCAATTTCAGGAAAACTATGACCAATTTCTTTAAAAATAATGAAAACTAAAAACTTTAAATTCAGCAAAAAACATTGTGCATGCCATGTTCGGTGTCATATACGAAAAATACAAACCTTCCCCTCTACTTCTACCACCTCCCATGCAAAAGTCTCTTTTCACTATTCGAAAGAATTTGAGATGACATATTTTCCGGTATATTAAAGTCATTTCCATCTCATCTAGACTATCATATGATTGGGCTTTAAGCCCAATCATAATTCTGTTATGTTTAAAGGTTGTAAAATGAATTCTAAGGAAAAAATTGCAGGGCTACGATTGCGAGTAAGCCCTGTTCATACGATACTCTATATGGAATTGAAGTAACACACCCTACCAACATGCGAGACTTTTGTGTGGGAGGTTCTAGAAGAGGTGGAGGTGCTTGAACTGTTTTTACAGAGGTAGCTTACTAGATAGCTAGGTATAGCCTAGTAGGTAGTGTGTTGGTCTTGTAATGTGAAGGTCGTGAGTTCAAATCCCGGTCGGCGCAATATATAATTCGGGCACATTGCCTGCTTGGATATACCTTGGTCACCTCAATCTAAGAAAATGAAAAATTCGTAGAAAGAGGGTTGTGCGAAGGGCTAACAACCTTTCCACAATAAGTAACGAAAAATGTTAAGGAACCTGAATATCAGGAGGCCAAGGTCCGATTTGGGCTATAGCGCCATTGCAGTAGTAGTAGTAGCTCACTAGATAGAGGTGGCTGCCCAGACCAAAGTCCGGGCTGGTCCATTGTAATACCATACGATCTCGGAAAACCTCCTACTCGGTGCACCACCAGCAGCTTTCCATGAAGCGCTGAAGGCTCCTAGCTTCCACGTTTACCACCGAAGCAATCGAAGAACTAACTTATCAAAGTTATGCAGCTCAAATTTAATAAAAAATTATTTTGGTATGTGAAAATATAAATTCAACCCTGTCACCCCTTCAATTACCTCCATAATTTATAATATCTCGATTTGCTTGGAAAGTGTGAAGGTTACTGATCTGAAATTTAAATCCATTTCTATATCGATTTTATGTACCGCTGTAAATATCCTTCCACCCCTTCCGCCACTGCCCATACAAAAGTCGTAGCTTAGCGATGCGCGTTAAAACAATTTTCCAGATAATGATGGTCTAATTAAACTTAATACTAAACTTACATAAGTAAGATTCTGATATGGCAGGAAAATAACCTAAGCTCAATGAAATTTTTAAACCATCTAGAGTATCGCATGATTGAGGCTTACCCGCAATTATGGAAAGAGTTTAGTGTATCGGAAAATGTTTCATCTCAAATTCTGCGTGTGTGAATAGTGACTTTTGTGTGTGAATAGTGACTTTTGTTTAAGAGGTGATAGAATTA
This sequence comes from Chorisops tibialis, assembly GCA_963669355.1. Lineage (NCBI taxonomy): Eukaryota > Metazoa > Arthropoda > Insecta > Diptera > Stratiomyidae > Chorisops > Chorisops tibialis. Next base: position 185,227,313 of record OY770262.1, read on the forward strand.
GTGGGGAGAGTTTAATAATTTTTAAATACGAAATTGAGCTTGATATGTAAACGTTTCCTTCTGAATTTAATTTATCAAGCTTTCATAATTTTCAAGAAAATTGAGATATTACTTTTCTGAAATTGTGGAACTTATATGGGAGGTGGTAGAGGGAGTGGTACGTTTTTTAACGATTTCTGAACATTTTTTTTAAAAATTACACCCGAGCTTAAAGGAAAGTACTTACATTGTTATTGGTGCCAATGGAAACAAACCCAGTCTATTGTTATATATGTTTAAGTGTTTGTAAAATTTACGTATGGGAATGAGAGAGACAAGAGTGGAAGCTTTGCAAATTTCTGTAAGAATTTTTTTCGAAACCGTTTGACAACTCAACTGGAATGCTTTCTAAGTATAACTTCATTTGAAACATGTGTTGGCATTTTTCAATTCTTAAGAATCTTATCAGTATCTATTTACACTCGGCGGAAAAAGTCTGCGTACACACTCAACACATCCAACATATCCATAAAAAACATAACAGAATTATGATTGGGCTTAAAGATGGAAATGACTTAAATACACAGGGAAATATTTCATCTCAAAATCTTTCGAATAGCGAATAGAGACTTTTGCATGAGAGGTAGGAGAAGTAGAGGGGGAGGTTTGTATTTTTCGTATATGACACCGAACATGGCATGCAAAATGCTTTTTGCTGAATTTAAAGTTTTTAGTTTTCGTTATTTTTAAAGAAATTGGTCATGGTTTTCCTGAAATTGGGGCATTTGTATGGGAGGTGGCAGAGGAAGGGGAGCGTTTAAGATGATTTTGAAACTGCTTATCATCATCCTTATCACCATGCTTTGATTCAATTTCAAAGTCGATAGCTCTCATATACTTGAAGGAGAAATGCTTTTCTTGAATTTATAATACAGATATTTGTGTGGGAGGTGGTAGAAGGAGTGAAGGGGAGCTGATAATTTTTCCTAACACTTATTTCAATTATTAAGAAACGAATTCTGGCGAAATTTGAAGTTTGTACTTTTTCTAGTTTGAATGATAATCTATAAAATGCATTTAACGAAAAGTATGCATTTGTATGGGAGGGGGTAGAAGGAGTGTACGGATCAAAATAAATTTATTTTGCACTATTAATATTTCGATTTGTATACTTTATACAAAGTATCAAGTTGCTGGCTTTAACGGTTTCGAAGAAAAATAATTTAATTTAAATTTAAAAATTTCGTGAAATTTGTATGGGAGGGGGTAGAAGGAGTGAGGTGAAGTTGATAATTATTTTTAAAATAAATTGCAATTATAGTAGAATTAATTCTGACAAAATGTCTTTTTTTCAGCTTTACTAGTTTCAATGAAAATTGAAAATATGTATTTTTCAAAATTGTCCATTTGTATGGGAGGTAGTAGAAGGAGTAAGGGGATGGGGTCAATATTCCGTGATATTAATGATATTTATATTATAATACTTTGACCTAAATTTCAAGTTGATAGCTTAAATAGTTTCAAAGACCAACCAATTTCTTATTATTTCGAAATTTCTTGAAATTTGTATGGGAGTGGGTAGAAGGAGTGGGGGGATGTAGCCCATTCACGAACTTAAAGTTACTTTTTTGCTAAACATGACACAAAAAAAATTTTAGCACTATAGCTCAAAGCTTTCGAGAGTTATGCTGTAGACAGACGTACAGACGGACAGACAGACAGACGGTCACTCGGAATCGAGGTTTTTGAGCGACAACAAATATTTCTGTACCCTTGGCGGCTCTGTGCAAGCGTTATTTCTTAGCGCTGCAAACGGTAAGGCAAACACAATATACTCTCAGATTTCATCTAGAGTATAAATATTTCGGAATAAAATGTTAGAAACGATGTTTTTTATAGATATGTGGGATGTGTTGGGTATGTACGCAAACTTTTTCTGCCGAGTGTATATGGAATTTAATTTAATATTTAATGACTACACGAAAATCTTTGATACAAACAATGTGGTCTGGAAGGCTCTAGACGTATACCATTGACACATAGCGCAGCTAAATTATAATTAAGGCCTAAATCATCATTAAACGGCTGTGTGTCATACGCTTATTTAGCTAAATTACCAAAATAGTGATCATTTAGCAGCCATGCTCTCAGCTAAATCATCTCATTTAGCTAAATCCCCTCATTTTTCTCATAATTTAGGATATAATGATGAAGAATGTAGTACTAGAGTTGTCGTGCAAAGAGAAGAAAAGTCATTTTCTGACAGCTCTGAATTATACAAAATCTTGCCTAGCAATGAAAGATGACTCGCAAACGATTCTAAAACAGGACAAAGGATCGTTTTTCCTCTTTTTTCGCCTTACTTGTGAAATTTTATTGCCTATTGGCTATGCGATTCAACTTTTTAAAAAAATGACAGATGAGTGGCTCTTCTTAATTAGCAAAGTGCTGTGTGTCACCAATCTACTAACGATGAAGACGAGCTAAATTACGAATTAGTTAAATCATAATTAGGACGGCTATGTGTCAATGGTATGAGGAAACGGTTACATATCCTCCCTAAAAGAAATATACAGGCACAGTACAGCAAGAATGAAATTGGAAAACATCGGTACGAAGTTTGACTTGACGAGGGGAGTTCGTCAGGGAGATACCGCTGAAGCTCTTCACTGCTGTCGTTCAAAGCATTTTCCGAAAACTGGATTAGGACTCACTTGTACTTCGAATATACATTGTGCCCATAAAGTATTGCAAATTAATTAATTAAAATTACCCTGGGAAATTTTATTTAAATTTTTTTTTTTTTTGTAAGAACTGTCCTTAATTATTATCCCAAAAGTTAGGGCGGTCTGTTAATCAGTTTGTTTACAGCAACTGGTTGAATGAGTAAACCTCAGTAGTCCACGGCGATTTTTACAATGGATAAAAAAATGGAACAAAGAGTTTGTCTCAAATTTTGTGTTTCCAACCAAATTTCGTGCAGAATCATTGCAAATGTAGGAAAAGGCTTACGTTGACTCAGTAATATCAAAAACACGAGCCTACGAGCGGTACAATGCTTTTAAGGACGGTCGAAAGATCTTTGAAGACATGCCTCGTTCTGGACGACCTTCAACCCTCTTCAACAGGTGAAAATATTCAAAAAGGACAGGAAATGGTGCTGAAAAATCATCATAGCAGTGTCAGAGAGAGCTCTACATCTCTCGCGAGTCCGTTCGTTCGAGTTTGACGGATACTTTGGCGCGTCCTTGCTCGACTCGTTCCAATAAAGCTGAACTTTCTCCAAAAAAAGGACCGTAAGCAGATTTCTTTGGACATGCTTCATCGTGCGAACTCTGATCCCACATTCATGGAGCGCATCAAAGCTGGTGATGGGACATGGGCCTATGAGTTTGACATGCAAACCAGTTATCAATCGGAATGGAGGGAAAAAAATGAGCCAAAACTGAAAAATTTACGCCAAGGCCGCTGAAAAATCAAAACGATGCTCATTGTTTTTATTTCGATATTTGAGGTTTGATCCATCATGAATTCGTTCCGGAGGGACAGACGGTCAATAGGGATAACTATTTGACCGTATTGAAGCATTTTCGTGAGAAAGGAGAATTCATGGATTTTCCACGATGAAAATGCGCCATCGCATTGAGCCTCAATTATGACTGAATTTGAGGCCAAAAAAGTAACAAATTGCTTCAATCAACTACCGTATTCACCAGATTTGGCCCCGTGTGACTTTTTCCTATCCTCGAAACTGAAATTATTGTGGAACTCGTTTTCAGTCACTAGCCATACACCCCCATATCATAACACCGCCACCACCGTGCTTTACTGTTGGACAGAGATTTTTTACGTCGAAGGCCGCGCCAGTTTGTCTCCATATAATCTTCCGACTTTTGATTCCAAAAATACAAAATTTACTTTCATCCGAGAAAATAACTTGTTTCCAAAATTCTTTTGGCTTATTTATGTGTTCCTTAGCAAACGCCAGCCGCTTGAGTCTGTTTACTGTTGTTATAAATGACTTTCTACGGGCAACGCGTCCGTGATACCCATATTTCCTAAGATTTTTACGAACATCATCATCAGAAATAGACTTGCGGTACTTCGCTTGGATGTCCTTTGCCATATCAGCTGCAGTTAATCTAGGATTACCCTTCATCGTTCGGAGCAAACTCCGAGTTTGCTGAGGGCTCAACTTTGGAGGACGGCGAGATCTGGGTTTTGAAACCAAAACTCCTGTGATTTTGAAGTTGTTCACGACTCGTTGGACAGATGAATGACTTCTGCTGACTATTGCACCTATTTCACGATATGACGTACCTTTTTTCCAGAAATCCACGATAATTTTCCTTTCCCCAAATTCAATTTCCTTTCCTTTATTAGACATCTCTTACTTAACGTTTTTTAGCAAATATTTTTAACGCAAACCTTAGATAAAAACACGTTTATCAACTTTCCTACACAAACTTTATTGTTATTAATGATTTAACTGCAACTCAGAGACTTTGACTTCCCTTTATACGCTTTGAACGCAGACTTTTTATTCCTGGAATTTCAGACTATTTTTCGTTTCCGAATTTTACCTTTGTACAAAAATGAGAATTACTGTACTCTAATACAGTAATTCTCATTTTTGTTTTGTTTTATGTTCATAATGAAATATAGAATATAGATATTGGAAAATAGAAAAAAAAATATTTCGGAATAAAATGTTAGAGATTATGTTTTTTATACATATGTCGGATGTGTTTGGTATGTACGCAAACTTTTTCTGCCGAGTGTATCTTAACTAAGAAAACAGTTCAACTTCCATGTTTACCTACTTTCCCATGACAGCCAAAGACAAATTATTAATTATGAAAACTTAAAACAATAATTTGTTCAAAGTGAAAAACAGAAGCACAAGTGACATACTCTAATAAAGCCCTTAATGGTAAGTAGGCGCGCTCTTCTATCCAGACCGTGAGAGTCCTTGTCGAAGTTAAAATGAGCTCAAGAGGAAAGAACTTCATGCCTATATACCTCCATGCGGCATAATTAACAACGGATTCGCTTGTGACGGGTTTTCCTGTGTGACACTATAACGCCTCTTTGATTTCCTCTGAACACATTAATGCTCGGAGTTGAACTCTCCTCTTTTGGTACTTGGGTCTCATTTTGCGAAGAATAGCTCACAACCCCAAACATACATACACAATTCACAATTTCTTGTCCTTACAGAAGCACAAGTGTCACAATTCATGGAAATGGTGCCATAGTACGCTCGCCATGTCTAGCGGAAAAGTATAGTATGGTGGCACTCTTGTATGCAAATAATAGTGGCCATTAGTTGCCGGGGTCTATGATTGTCGGTGGCAATAGTGAAGAAGTGCTTGAATGCCACAAACATTAACACAACAGAAACTCACCGAGTAGGAAATAATTGCTTTTCTAAAACTTTATCCTGGACGATCGTAGAGATACGCCTGAAACTGAATTTATAGTAGACCCTTGGACTGCTGAACCAGGAAACGTTGCGGTACCTATTATTTCCGTTTGAGGACAAGAGTATTGCGATTATGATTCTGTGAACTTAAGGTGGGTCCAGTAAGATTGTTTATGAGAATGTCCTGTTTTTGAAATTGGCTTTTATATTTGCAGCTAAGTTCGGGTATCTTTTGTGAGGATTACTTGTAATTGAATATTGGACGATGGAATTGATGTTCTGTAAAATCTCATTAATTCGGAGTTTAAGCTCGCTAGGTCGATGAAAGTTGTGATTAAAAAACATATGACATGAAAAAACTTCCTTACATGAAAACAAAACATTTTTATTTTCCTATTAAGTAAAGTTCGTAAACGAACGCCTCCGATGTATTTAAGGATATTCTGGTCAGATCTCATCTCCAGCGACGAACTTTAGAGTAGAACTTGTCAGACTAAGATAGATATTGAAATTCAAAGGCGATAGTGGCAGTAGATTAGTCACACTTTGAGTAAACCAGAGCAAAACATCATCAGGCAAGCTCTGGGTTATAGTCTTCAATGACGGATTGATCAACCATGTAGCACTCGGCGGTGAGCATTTGAAAAAGAATCCAGAGAAATAAACAAGTCCTGTCCTATGCCCTGTAGGGAGTCTTAACCGGCTATTGATTGATAGAAAGAAATTAGCTGTAAGTTTGACTCTCTGCACCTTATGAGATTTTATACCCGTGCTGTAGTCTTAAATGTAGCAGAGGGTACACGGCGCAAATTATACTCTAGATGAAATCTGAAAATATTATAAGTCTGCGCCAAGAAATTCTGCTCGCTCAAATATTTTTATATCCTTGACGGTACAGATATATTTGTTGTCGCTCAAAAATCTTGAAACCGGATATCCGTCCGTCTGTCCATTTCTCCGTCCCTCCGCTCTCTAGCTTGAGAACGTGTTGAGCTAGGAAGCTCAAATATTGTACACGTTATTTTTGGTTAAACGTAAGGTGAAGTTCGTGAGTAAGTTAAATCGCTCCAACCGTTTTACCCCCTCCAATAGAAAATGACTCAATTTCGGAATTTGACAATAAAAAGATTTTCGCAAAAAGTAAGAAAGCTGTGTACTGTATAATTATTTGAATCCTCCACTCCTTCCAGCACCTCCCACAAAAACTGCACAATTTCACTAAATCCAATACGCTAATTTTCTCAGCACCCATTAAGTTTTTTGAAGCTAAAATTTTGTATAAAACAATTTGATATTAATTCGAGCATGATGTGAAAGAGCTAGTTCAGTGACATACAAAATTTCTTAAAATCAATTCATGTCTCCGTCATCTCGAATATCGCATGATTGGGCTTTACGTTCAATCGTAGTCCTGTAATATTTCTACTCTAGATGAAATCTGAGAGTATTATAAGTTTGCCACAAAGTTCGTAGCGCCAATAAACAAGGCTCGGAGAAAAAATAAATGATTCAGAAGCTTATATAATCACTAAAAATCTCAAAACCGGATGTCCATCCGTCCGTCCGTCTGTCTGTCTGCCTGTCTGTCCGTCTGTGTCCACTCTAGCTTGAGAACGCGTTGAGCTAGATAATTAAAATTTTGCACACTTCGTTTTTGACGAAAAAGTAACGTCAAGTTCGCGAACGAGCCAAATCGCTCCACCCCTTCTACCCTCTCCCATACAAAATGACACAATTTCGTAATTTGACAATAAACGGATTTACTCGAAAAGTATAAATGCTATTGATCTGAAATTTGGGGTAGAATACTTTTATGATAGTTTCAATCTAATGTACAAAAATTATTTGTGTCCTTCCCCTCCGTCCACCACCTCCCATACAAACTGCAGTTTTTCATGAAATGCGCTAGACCAATTTACTTAGTGCGTATAAAATTTACCGAGCTGAAATTGTGCAACAAATATTTATTTAGAATTGTTAGTAAAACCGAAAAAAAGTTAGACGATTAGCTTTACACCTTCTCCCCCGCCCATACAAAATGACATAATTTCGTAATTTCACAATAAACGGATTTGTTCGAAAAGTATAAATGCTATTGATCTAAAATTTTGAATGTACTACTTCCATGGTGATTTCAATTTACTGTTTAAAAGTTATTTGAGTCCTCCCCTTCCTTCCACCATCTCCCATACAAACTATCCTTTTTCATGAAATACTATAAACACATTTACGTACGTATAAAATTTGTCGAGCTGAAATTGTGCATTAAATATTTATTTAGAATTATTGGTAAGACCGAAAAAAATTCGATGATTAGTTTCACACCTTCTACCCCCTCCCATACAATCTGACACAATTTAACAATTTCACAAATAGTCGATTTTTCTGAAAAGTATGAATGCTACTGATCTAAAACATGTCAAAAAATTATGTTTTTCGTTATTTTTAAAAAATCATTAAGAACTCGCCCCTCCTTCTACCACCTCCCAGACAAACTGCACAATTTCACTAAATCCAATACACTAATTTTCTCAGTACCTATTAAATTTTTTAATCCTAAATTTTCTATAAAACATTTTGATGGCAACTCTAGCGTGATGGAAAAAAAGTAGTTCGCTTGTTTTTCGACTTATTAACTTCAGAGAAACTAAATAAATTTGCCTATAAAAAATTCAGCTAATTTTTCGGCGCTTATTTCAATCATTGTGGTTTTTCACTTAAATTATGTGAATTCCTTTTGGTAAGATTTAGTGAATGATAAGCACCTAATTATGCCATTCTTTACGTTTCTTAGTGATCCTTCTTTTCTAGAGTTTTCTGCCGAACAATATAAGAGAGAAATTTCCAGGAAATCCAGGAAAGCATACCAAGTTTTTGATTACAGAACCTGATTCTCTTTTGTGTAATTCGGTATTGTTCTGATAGTTTAATGTAAAATTATCATCCCTAATTAAAATGGAATTTCTCCTCTTCGCCGTTCATGACATGTCTCTATAGTCAAGGAATTTTAATCAAAGCCGTAAATTACCCGTCTCAGTTGTAACACTAATGAAAACATATGTTTCCGCTTACAATGCCATTGCCACAATCAATATCAGGGAAATGCACTGATTCCTGTCGACAGAACAACCCCAATACCATAAAACTTTCAATCCAACAAAAGAAGAAAAAAAAATTCATAGTAAAATATTTCAGGTTAAAGAAAAAATATAGAAACGTTTCAGCTGAATCTAAAACGTAGCTACATGGAAATCCCAGAATAGAGAACAGTGAAATAACGACTGGCCTGGTCTTAAGGAACTCTAGTCCTTTCGACAAGAAATTATGGTGAGGATTTCGAAGCAACCACTTGCCACCTAAATTTTTTTTTAGTAACTGCTGAAATTCTTGGTGAAAATTTATATCAGTAGTAGCAGAGAAGTTGATGAAAAGTCCTAAGGCAAAGAGGGATGCAGTACCGAAAAAATGAAAATGGAGCTAGTCTACTAGGCATTGTTCTGTTTCAGTAGGCTTTTATGGAGTCATGTGGCCTTGGCTGTAGGGGGCTTATATACAATAGAAGATTTTTATTTCATTATTTTTTTCGCTTTATTTTCGCATATATGTAAATTTTCTCACGTTAACTCTCTACAAGAGATTATTTATGGGGGTCGATGCAGAGCTGTTATTGTCATTTTATTTTCAATGTTAAATCGTTTATACTTATAATATCGAAATATGGTCCGTGTTTCAGCACTTCCTATTCAAAGTGCCTTGTGCCAACGGAATGCTAGTAAAATTTATTGCCTTGCTTGTTTCCAGGTTAATAGACCTTTTATTTCGACCATAAAACAAAACATAACATACACTTAATCATCATCAATGAAAATTATTAAATGGAAATATAGTTAGCAAGTGTAGGGTAATTTTAGGTACCTAGTTTCGTATGCAAACATATAATAATCGGCATTTGTAAATGCTTTGTACTACCCAGGTTCATGCTAACTTCATGGGATGCATGTAGTGTATGCGATGCATCCTCGTAAACGCAAAGGGAGTAATCTGATATCAATTTTAGTTTACATGTTCAAAACTTTGGTTTTCTGTTTGCATTTTTTGGCGTAAATTGTTTCTTTATTTACTGATTGTAAGCTCCTAATGGATGGTTTGGTAAATGTTTTCACAGTGGATTTCGAATTGAAAGAAAATATTTCCGGAATCTACACTGTTACGCTTTATTATTCATGACGTTTCGGTCTCTGCTGAGACCTTTATCAAACTGTTTGATAGAAAAGATTTCCGGATTCTACATTATTGCACTTTATTATACGTGACGTTTCAGTTTCTGCTGAGACCTTTATCAAACTGTTTGATAAAGGTTTCAGCAGAGACCGAAACGTCACGAATAATAAAGCGTAACAGTGTAGATTCCGGAAATCTTTTCTTTCAATCCTAGTGGTTGTTTGCTGTTGGATGTCATTTTACTTAATTATTTTAATAATAAAGTATTGTGATCGACTTGGAAAGAAAAAAAAATTAATACCCTGAAATATTGCTTTTTCGCGTTTCATGACCAAAATAACCTAAAAATACAAAAAAAAACATAACAGGGCTACGACTGGGCGTAAAGCCCAATCGTGCGATACTCTAGATGAAAGAGATTTTTTTTATTTTAAGAAATTTTATAGGAGAAGTGATAGAGGGAGTGACGACATTAAACTAATTTGTTCATATCACGCTAAGGTTGCCATCAAAATGTATTATACAAAATTTAGGATTCAAAAATTTAATAGGTACTAAAAAATTAGTGTATTGGAATTAGTGAAATTGTGCAGTTTGTATGGGAGGTGGTAAAAGGAGTGTGAATTTATTAATGACGTTTTTAGAAATAACTGTAAACGTCGTTTAATTGACATATTTTAAATTGCAGATCAGAAGCATTCATACTTTTCAGGAAAATCGACTTTTTGTAAAGTTGTTGAATTGTGTCAAATTGTATGAAATGGGGTAGGACGAGTGAAGCTAATCTCCTAATTTTTTTTTGGTCTTAATAATAATTCGAAATAATTATTTAGTGAATAATTTCAGCTCGATAAATTTCATACGTACTAAGTGAATTTATTTAGAGTATTTCATAAAAAAGTGCAGTTTGTATGGGAGGTGGTGGAAAAAATGAGGGGACTCATCTCATTTTTATACAACAGATTGATATTATTATAAAAGTATTATATTCCAAATGCCAGATCAATAGCTTTCATGCTCTTTGAAAAAATCCGTTTATTGTCGAATTGCGAAATTGTGTTGTTTTCTATGGGAGGGGGTAGAAGGGGTGTAACTAAATGTCTATTTTTTTTGGTCTTACTAATATTGCCCAGGTATTTAGTGCACAATTTCAGCTCGCCAAATTTTATACGCACTGAGTAAATTGAATTAGAGTGTTTCATGAAAAAGTACAGTTTGTATGGGAGGTGGTAGAAGGAGGGAGGGGGCACGCATAATTTTTGTATGGTAGATTGATATCATCATAAAAATAATACGTTCCAAATTTGAGACCAATAGCTTGTATACTTTTCGAGGTAATCCGTTTATTGTCAAATTGCACAATTGTGTCATTTTGTATGGGAGGAGTAGGACGGGTGGAGCGATTTGGCCCGTTCACGAACTTGTCCTTACTTTTTTGTCAAAAACGACGTGCACAACATTCGAACTTTCGATTGCCACTCCAGACGGGATTTTTTTAAGCACGAATTTTTCAGTTGCTACTGGTGATAAAAAATTATTCGCAATAAAATGGGGAAACGGTGTAAAAGTGAAACAGTTCCACTTCAAGAAGGCCTAGATACTCAGTAGATGGTTTCTGTTCGCTTTCTATCATTCAGTCCCCCATAACATCTGCACATATTTGTCAGTAGCAGCCAGTACAACTGAAAAATATACCTGCTTCTCCACTCGTTACGGTCGTTCTCACTCCTCTTCCCCTACCTTCCTAATCCCATTCCTTCCCTCCATGACTGTGTTTGTGCATTGCACATAAAGGCCGAAATTGCCTATAACACAGGTTATTCTGTAAAAGAAAAGATCAACGCGTTCTCAAGCTATAGAGGACACGGACGGACGGACGGACGGGCGGACATCCGGTTTTGAGATTTTTGAGTGATTATATGAACTTCTGTATCATTCATTTTTTCTCCGAGCCTTATTTCTTAGCGTTACAAACTTTGTGGCAAACTTATAATAATCTCAGATTTCATCTAGAGTATAGAAATCCGTCTGTCCATCCGCCGTATGCCGTACGCCGTCCGCCGATTTTACGCTCAGTGCACATTAACTCCCAAATGCTTCGAGATAGAAAGTTCATTTTTTTGGTAGATTGTAGATGGTTGCGGATCTCAGGCGGACACCCATTTTGAAGAGTGTAAGAGTTCAGATGGAGGCGGGGGAGCGCTGAAACCGAAAATTAAGAACTCAAATATCTCAAACATGGTTCCAGCTAGGAAGCTAAAAATCAACATACATTTAGAGGGGTTTGTGGGACAAACTTTAAAAATAATTTAATATTGTTATCCATTGGGATCTAAAAACAAATTTTCTACTGATTTTTTTTTTCAAATGATTATATCTTCGAAATTACTTACCATAAAAAATCATATTTTGGGACCATTAAGGTGATATACAGATTAACCAGAATCAGCTTTAAAAGAGGCTAATTGCTGTGAGGGGGCGGGTGCAAAGAAAAACACTTAAAAATTAATATCTCGACTATCTCTTAAGCTACGTAATTGAAATATGCTGTACTAGAAAATTATGAAAAAAATATAAAATTTGGACATAATAGTAGTGGAGGAAAATGGGGAGCATTCCAAAAATGGTGCACATTACAAAATTTTAAACCGTTATATATCAAAACTGAGTACAGATATTAGATTGAATTTCGTCCAATTGTAGAACTGCACAATCTTTAATTTTGGTAAAAATTTTAAGTTGGGAGGTGGAAGGGGAAGGAGGTGGTGAGCAAAAACGTCGAAAATTTTGAGTGATATTTTTAAGGCTCTGGTGAAAAATACAAATTTTAAATCTTGCATGTGGATACATCTACGTGATATATGTACATAGAAAAAAAAATAACGATTTGCTCCGCAATTGTTGTGCACCGAAGTGGGGGTCTAACGTGCACAAGGTGTTTCATGTGGAATGAAAAAAAACATTTAAACCGAAAATTTTTGAACGAAATTTTAAGGTAGAAATATGAAATTTTGCGAAACGCATTTAAAAAAAAACCTCTAAAAGTATGAAATGTAAATTGATTGAATACCTTCAAAACTTCTACCCCCAAAATTATTTTTTCGACCATTTTAAAAAATAAACTGCCAACAAGTCGGGCGAAACTTTATTATTCTTGGGACAAGTTGCGGATGCGTGGAAAGTCAATATGCAGGTTAGAGTGGTTAGGGAAGACTAAGTGAAAGGGGGTTCTTGGGCAGGACAGTTGTCAACACATTGCGGAAACGTTCAAAAGCTTCAGTGTATATAACCAATATTTCGTTCGTTTATTTATGCAAGTTTGAGTTTTGTGAGGGGAGGGATGAGGGTTGATAGTAAGAGTCGGTGGATGTTAATAGTTTTTTAATTGACGTCCAATATTCTCCGTATAGAATGGCAGTTTCATAGACGAAGTTGCATAGAATAAGATTCTGTGTATTTTACATTCACGAAACCAACATTTGTATGGGAGGGGGTAGAGGAGGTAGGGGAATCGTAAAGATTGTGAAGCAATTTTATTTCCTTTCTGTTGTAGTCTTCTCGTACAAAATTTCAAGTTCGCAGCTTTTAACTTGTTGGTTATTAGTTGGTTCAATGAAATAGGTAGAAATGATACTTTTGTATGGGAGGGGGTAGAAGAGCAAGCGTGATTGCAAAACTTTTAACAAAATTTCATTTCAATTATTTTTATAAGTTTTCCGGCAAAAATTGAAATGGATAGCTTTTAAGAGTTAGCTGATAACCGATTTCTTAAAAATGCTCGAAAAAATAATTTTGTATGGGAGGGGGTAGAAGAGGTAGGGGAATTGCAAAATTTGTGATGCAATTTTCTTTTCTTTCTCTAGTAAGGTGCTCGTACAAAATTTCAAGTTCGTAGCTTTTAATTTGTTGTTTATTAGTTGATTTAATGAAATTGGTCGAAATCATACTTTTGTATGGGAGGGGGTAGAAGGGCAAGTGCTATTTTAAAACTTTTAAAATAATTTTATTTTAAATATTTTTATAAGTTCTTATGCAAAATTTCAAATTGATAGCTTTTAATAGTTAGGTGATAATTAATTTCTTAAAAATGGTCGAAAAAATAATTTTTTATGGGAGGGGGTAGAAGTTTCAAAGGTATTCGACCAGTTAATATCTTATACGTTTGGAGATTTTTTTTAAATGTATTTCCCAAATTTTCAAGTTTCTACCTTAAAATTACATCCAAAAATTTTCAGTTTTCGTGTTTTTTTCGCTGCACATGAAACACCTTGTGCCCCTTAGACCGTGCTGGTCGGTTCGTAACAATTGTGGATCAAATTATTATTTTTTTTCTGTGTATATAAAATAGATGTATCCACATGCAAAATTTAAAGTTTCTATCTTTGACCAGAGTCCTAAAAAAATCACTCAAAATTTTCGACATTTTTGCTTACCACCTCCCTCCCTTTACACCCCCTAACTTAAAATTTTTATCAAAATTATAAATTATATAGTTCTATAATCTGACGAATTTTTGATTCGATATCTGCACTCAATTTTGAGATATAACGATTTCTAATTTTGAAAAGTACACCATTTTTGAAATGCTCCCCATTTCCCCCCACTACTATTATGACCAAATTTTATATTTTTTTTATATTTCGCTAGTATAGCTTAGTATATGTTTTAAATTTCAATTACATAGCTTAAGAGATAGTTGAGATATTAACTCTTAAGTGTTTTTCTTTGCACCCCCCTGACCCTCCCCCTTACAATAATTAGCCTATTTCTAAGCTTATTCTGATGGATCTATACGCCATCTTAATTGTCTTAAAATATGAATTTTTTATGGTAAGTAGTTTCGAAGATATAACCATTTCAAAAAAAGATTCGGCCGACAATTTGTTTTTAGCCCCCCCTTTTCGGACGCCAATGGATAAAAAAATTAAATTATTTTTGGAGTATGTCCCACAACCTTCTTTATATGTATGCTGATTTTCATCTTTCTATCTGCATTCGTGGTGAAGATATTAGCAAGTGTATTTTTTGACTTTTTCCATCCCCCCGCCTCCCCCTTCCACCCCACACTCCCCAAAATTTGGATAATGGAGCTCACTTACCAAATTAACAATCCACCCAAAAACCAACATTCTACCTTTAATGGTCTTGGAGGTACGAGTCCATATGTACGGCGTACGGCGTACGGCGGGACGGATTTTTTTTTTTTGCTTTTTTAGGCTAATTTAGTCATGAAACGCGAAAAAACAAAATTTCAGGGTAGCAAATTTTTTTTTTTTCTGTGTCGATCACAATACTTTATTATTAAAAAATAATAAAGTAATTAGTTATCACCTAACTATTAAAAGCTATAAATTTGAAAATTTGCACAAAAACTTTAGAAAATAGTTGAAATGGAATTATGCCAAAAATTTTGAGATCGCAGCAGCCCTTCTATCCCCTCCCATACAAAAGTATGATTTCAACCAATTTCAATAAATCAACTAATTACCAACAAATTAAAAGCTACGAACTTGAAATTTTGTACGAGCACCGTACAAGTGAAATGAAATGAAACTGCATCACAAATTTTGCGATTCTCTTACCTCCTCTACTCCCTCCCATATAAATGATTAGTTTCTACTTCTTCTACAATGGCACTACGGCCAAAATCGGGCCTTGGCGTTCTGACATTCAGGTTCCTTAACATTTTTCGCACAACTTTCTATGTACGATTTTTTTTTTTTCATTTTCGTAGATTGAGGTAGCCAAGATATATCCAAGCAGGTGTGCAGGAATTACATTCCGTCGACTGGGATGTGAACTCATGAGCTTCGCAATGCAAGACCAACACGCTACTCACTAGGCTATACCGAAGCTAAAAATGATGATTGGTTTCGTGAATGTAAAATACACCGAATTTTATGAAAATTCTATGTAACTTCGTCCATGAAACTGACATTCTATATAGAGAATATTGGACGTGATTCATGCAATCAATTAAAAAATTATTAACATCCCCCCATCCTTACTATCACCCCTCCCCCCTCTTCTCACAAAACCCAAACTTGCATAAACGAATGAAATATTGATTACATGTACTGGAGCTATTGATCGTATTCGTAATTAAATGTTTAATTGACAACAGCCCTGCCCTACAAAGGGTTCCACTTGTGAAAGAGGGTTCCACTTAGTCTTTCTCAACCACTCTAGCCTGCATATTGACTTTCCATGTATCCTCAACTTATCCCAAAAATAATAAAGTTACGCCCGACTTGTTGGCAGTTTATTTATCACCACTTCAATACTCAAAATGACTGTTCCTTGTACAATCCTGCCAAATAGGCGTGTACACCAATGAAATTAAGTTCATTTCACTACAGCAACTACTGTGCTCTGGTATACAAATGAGAGTTACTCCCTTTGCAGTGGTTGAAAAGCCTGGATGTAGCCTAGTGGGCTAAGTGTTGGTCTACAATGCGATGGTCGTGAGTTCAAATCCCGGTCGACTGCACACCTACTTGGCCACATCAATCTGCGAGAAAGAAAATTCGTAGATACACAATTACGCATGAAATATTAAGGAACCTGAAGCTCAAGAAATCAAGGGCCGATTTGGGCTGTAGTACTATTGAAGAAGAAGATTAGTTCAACTAATGCTTGATGACATTTTCTTACTGCGAAGCTCGGATGATTATATATAATTGTGTTTTTAATTGTTTGGAAAATTTCTAAAAGCTTTCCACCTCCACTCCGATACTTTATTATTATCAGAATTAACTCCCGAAATCATCCTGTAGGTCATTTATGATTTAACTGAGAAGGTTTCTACAGATGATAGTACTCTAGATTCCATGATATTTTGCACGTGAACATAACAAGAAAGTTATAAAGACTCTTGAAAAAGTTACTCTGGCAAATGCGGAAGCCAGGAGCCTTTAACGCTTTATAGAAAGGTCCGGTTGGTTCACCGGGCAGGAATTTCTTCTAAGATTCTGTGCCATCACAGCGGACGGCTTATGGCCTATGTACGCCCGGATTTGTGCCAGGACAGCCATCTCTACCTACCTAATCTTAGAGATCAATAATCATATGTAGTAAAATAGGTAAAATCTTATGACTCTATCGAATACTATATAAATTTGCAAGAGTTGACCATCTTAGCTCTTACAAATTCATATAACATCTAATAAAGTCATAATTTCGCAAGAGTAACTTTTTAAAGTTTCTGGTATAAGTTTATCAAATATATGGTACTATCATACATTATAAGATTACTATTATAAATTTGCATTAGAATCATCTTTTATTAATGCCTACGATAGCTTAAAAATTGCTTCGAAAAAATCAAATTCGTTAATGTTGCCACTATAAAAAAAAATGTTCAACTTTGATCTCAGAAATTGAAATTGTAAGAAAACTTATGTCTGTCGAAAGTAGAACAGTAGAACACAAACTTTAAGATTATGCCCTCTGACCTGAATTTGAAATTTACATATATATAATTTTTCCTTAGATAGAGAGATGTGATATGAACTTTTATCAGGTTTCAGTTTGAGTACGACAGAAAATCAGATATATTTATGTAAATTTTCTACCTTAACGGATGAAAAAGTTAAGGTTCCATTATGAATGCTCGTAGTTACGTAACTTGGTGAATATTTCGCTATCATAATCACTATATTTATTTTGGGTGTCAGTTGAAATGATTACTGTGATCAAAGTTGGCAAGTTTTCAAATGTGTGTCTTTATGATAATTCCAAAATGGGGAGGTGTTGTTATGCTATGATGATTGAGCTCGGTTTCATGTAAAATTATATTTGCACATATTAAATAAATATTTTTTCTTCAGTGTTTTTAGTATGATACATCAATCAATAAAATTCCTGTTAGGGGCATAGGACAGAAACAACTCTCTTCCACAAGGCGCGATCCTGAGCATCGGCTTTAAACTGTTGCCAGGACTTGTTTATTCCTCTGTCCTCCTGCTCAACTGCTCGCTTCCATGTGCTACATGGTCGACCATCCCGACGTCTTCATTGAGGATTATAATCCAGAATGATACATAACAGACTTTAATTTGTATGCTATTTGCAATGTATCACTTTTATATTTTTTGTTAATATTTTTACGGTTTTTATTTATTCACAGAAACAGCATAATCAACTTAATATTTAACTCTTGTCCTGTGGGTTGGGGACAGTAGAATACACCCACAGTCAGTCCTGCTTGCCTTAAAAATGGAAAAAGGACTATCACTGGAACACGGGCTTATCACTCGTGATCTTAAATCTAACTGATACGAGAAACGGATACAGCGCCTTGGCTTCGTTTGAACATTGAATAATAGTGCTAGGGGTGGGATCACTCGGTCCATTCGAGAATAGTATGGAGCATTACGTAGGGTACTACTTAAGTTTTGAGAGAGACAAGTAAAAACAAATATTTATGATCGAAAATTGTTTTAATGTTTTTCAAAATATTCTCTATGAAAATCAATACACTTTTGCATGCGTTTGAAACAATTTTCGAAGTACTTATTCCACTCCGAAAGAGATAACCCCAAAACATGCGTTTTGAATGCATCAAACCCTTCTGCAGGCGACGAAAGACGTTCACCTCGCAATTTATTTTTGATGTCCGGGAATAAAAAGAAGTCATTGGGTGCCAAATCAGGACTGTTTCGTGGATGATGCGTTAATTCGATGTTTTGATTGCTCGAAAAGTCACTTGTTTTAGCCGATGCGTGGGAGCTTGCATTGTCGTGGTGGAGAATGATTCTTCGATGATTGGTTTGCCTTATTTCACCAAATACTTCTGGCAAACAAATGGTGGTGTACCATTCCGAATTGACCGCCTTACGTTACTATAATGGCATAGTGGTGACATGGCCGGTTATTCCGAAAAACAGGCGATCATTTGCTTGAAAGTGCTTCGTGCGGGAACAACTTTTGTTGGGTTTGGCTTGTATTGGAAGACCCATACAGTCGACTGCTGTTTTCGGGTTCATATGCATACATCCATGATTCGTCACCCGTCACGATCTTATGTATATACGTTCGCGATCGAATTTTGTCAACATTTTTTTGGACCAATCGACACGAGCTTTTTTTGGAGCAATTGTCAAATTATTCGGTATCCAACTCGAAAAAATATTTTTAACTGCTAAATGATTATGCAATATCGAATGTATGCGAGTGAAACTAATGCCCAAGCATGACTCTATTTCAGGATATGTTACATAATCGGTTTGAACCATTTCACGCACAGCATCCATATTTGCTGGCACAACAAGTGATTTTGGATGGCCTTCACGAAATTCGTCCTGGAGCGAACTACGACCATGATTAAATTCGGAAAACCAGCGAAACACGATGGCTCGGGATGGTGCTTCATCGCCAAAAGTTGAAGCTAGTTAATCGGCATCCTGTTGCTGTTTTAATTCACGACGCGTTGAGAAACAGAAGACACATGGGGCAAGGTTGGTGATCGGATGGTCTGGAAAGTCATAGAAAAACTGCGCACAAAAATGTTCATGGTTTAATTCCGATTTTCGGCCAAGATGAACGTTTCAAGTCACTGTACAAAACACGAATAGAACTCGTATGACAAAACGTTCTAAATACGTTTATCATTAAAAAATGCAAACTTTACGACGTTGTTAGATTTGACATATTTTTTTTTTTTTATATATTTTTTTATTTAGGTGTTAATAAAAATCTTATACATTTCAAAACAAAAATGAAAAATCTTAACATTTAAATACAATAAAAAAAACAATCGTCAGCAGAAAAAATTTCTATAAGACTATTGAAAAAGAAAACAAGTGATCAAAAAAAGAAAAAGAAATAATAATAAATTAAAAGTAAAGTCAAAAAATGAAAGAAATACAAACTAAAAGGAATTTGAAACATAACAGAATTATGATTGGGCTTAAAGGCCAATCATATGATACTCTAGATGAGATGAAAATGAATTTAATATACCGCAAAATATGTGATCTCAAATTCTTTCGAATAGTCAATAGAGACTTTCGCATAGGAGGTGGTAGAAGTAGAGGGGGAGGTTTGTGTTTTGACCTTCATAAAGTACGACGCTAGAAGAGTAAACCTCGTACATAAAAATCCCCTAATCTACGGTGGAACAGCATATGCCAAAAGATGAATGGTTAGTGCGTAACTGACCATTAATGGATACCAGGCGCCCTCCAGTTTAAATTAACCTTCCCCTGAAAAAGCGGAGCTCTGCCAGGGGTGACTCTACTTTCTCGCGCTACTCGTGGGAATCAAATGGATAAACCAAAAGTAAACAAAAGGGCAGATGCATCCCCTAAAGCAGTAAGCCTCTAATGGATGAGCAGCGTTTATCAGCAGAGCTAAAACAGCTAACGCTTACAGAAAAGAAAAAAAGGCTAAGCGGTGCTGCCCGGAAACGGTATTCTTTTCATCGAAACCAAGGGAAAACCGCTAATGAAGCTTACGATCTTGCTTGCCAACCTATCGCAAAGACGTTTCGCCAGCACAGAAAAAGGCAATGAAAAGAGGCAGAACCTCTTTTACAACACCGCCATCTGTGGGAAGTGGAAACAAAAGGCCCAAAATCGTGAGCAAAAGCGTAGTGCATAGACCTGCAGTTGAGGCTCAGCCCTCCACGTCAGGTACTAGTTATAGAGACGCAGTAAAAGGAATCAGGATCGGAATTATACATACCGACCATCCTAATGAGATCCTTACAGCAGAGCAGCTAGCTACAATACAAGATAGCATACTAAAAGAGATTCCCAACGCGGCAAAAGAGGAGATATTTCCACAATTTGGTGGACTCAGCCTTAAGCCAGGTTGGATGCTGATCATTTGCCTAGATGAGCAAACCGCAGCATGGTTGGAAAAGACAGCAGAACGCATCTAGCCGGACGAGTCCACAAACATCAGGGCAGTCCGGGAGGAGAATATCCTGCGATTAGAAATAATCTCAGGATATTTTCCTCAAGAGACAAAAACATCAGAGGAAATTACCACCCTCATTGATGCGCAAAATGCTGGTTTGTGCGCCTCTAACTGGAAGGTTCTCAGCAGAAGAGTAGAGGGCACAAACACCATCATAACCTTTTCCATCGACGGCCAATCGACGGAAAAGCTTAAGCAAAAGGGGTATAGAGACTGCTTTAAATTCTCTAGCGTGACTCTCCGCCCTAAGGTCAAGGAGTTCAAGAGCGGCGAGCCGCAGTTGAACGAAGATGGCCATAACTCTAAATAAAATAAAAGTTATACAAGCGAATCTCCATCGTGCAGCAGCGGCCATGGACACAATAACATGGAGATTCGCTAAAGAGGAATTCCACATAGCCCTAATTCAAGAACCGAGAGCCGCTACGGGCAAAATTATTGGGTTTCCTAAAAAAATGGGTAAGATGATCTTTGATAAAAGAAGTGACAGACCAAGAGCTGCAATTCTAATATCATCAGAAATTAATTACCTAAATATGCCTATTTTCATCCGAACAGATTTAGTAGCGGTACTGGTGAGAATACCTAAGGCAGGAGGAAGCCTGAGGTAATAATTGCCTCGGCCTACTTTCCGGGGGAGGAGCAAGAGGCGCCACCTCAAGGCGTCATAGAGCTGGTGGAATACAGTAGAATCCACAAAATACCAGTTATTCTGGGCTGTGACGCTAACGCACATCACACAATCTGGGGAAGTAGTGATATCAACAAAAGAGGTGAGTCACTTTTGGAGTATCTTACTACTTACAACCTAGACGTAATAAATAAAGGTAACACACCAACTTTCGTAAACTCAGTTAGGCAGGAAGTACTTGACTTAGCCATAACAAGCCCCTGCCTGGCTGACAAGTGCGAAAATTGGCACGTATCAAAGGAAGCCTCATTATCAGATCATAGGCATATCTGTTTTGATATTAAGACTTCATTCGATATATTCAAATGAAGTCTTAATATCAATACAGAAACCCTAAACGCACCAACTGGAGTCTGTATCAGTCAATCCTAGAATTCGAACTAGGCATCGTAGAAGAATCAATAAGCAGCCCAGACTGCATCGATAAAATCACGAACAAACTCGTAAGCAATATAATTAATGCTTACAAACAAAGTTGTCCTGTTCTACAGAAAAAAAGGGCCAAACAAGCACCTTGGTGGAACGAGGAAATAGCGACGAAACGTAAGCAAACTAGGAAATTGTTCAACAGAGCAAAGACCTTTGGGAATTGGGACGAATACAGAGAGTCTCTAACCGAATATAACAATCTTCTAAGAAAGTTGAAAAAAGAGTCTTGGAGAAAATTCTGTGAAGAGATAGATGATCTCCCAACAGCCTCAAGACTTCAAAAGGTGTTATCAAAAGACACCCCGATAAATATCGGACTTTTGGAAAGACCGGATGGGTCCTCTACTAAAAACAGCAAGGATACCCTTGAGGTGTTATTGGCAACACATTTCCCAGGCTGCACAATAATAAACAACAATGAGGATTTAGAGGCGGAGGAAAGGACATATCGTCAAACTCCGCACAGCAAAAGCATTGCTGGTAAACCAACCCGACGTCTTCCTTGAGGATTATAGTCCAGAGCTTGTTTGGCGATATTCTGCTCTGGTTTCCTCAAAGTATAACCTATCCACTGCCACTTCCGCCTTTGAATCTCAATACCTATTTTAGTCTGGCCAGTTGTACTCCAAAGTTCGTTGTTAAAGATCATTTCTGGCTAGAATATTCCTAAAATGCGTCGGAGGCATTGGTTCACGGAAGTCTGAAGTTTCTTGGTAAGTCGTACGATCACTTTCCACGTAGTACAACCATATAACAACACGGATTTGACGCATGCGTCAAAAACTCGCAGCTTCGTGCGAAGGAAGATCTCTCTTAACCTCCAGTAAGGGGAAAGGATAACGAAGGCCTGACGAGCTTTATTTAGCCAAGCCTCAACATTCTTTTCGGCTCAGCCGCCCATGCTGACAATGCTTCCGAGATAGCAAAAATTTTGCACCCCTTCCACATCTTGTCCGTTAAGAACAATCGGTGTGCTTGCGTTCGAACCCATGTGCACGTACTTGGTTTTACGCACATTTATTTTCAGTCCGACCTCTTTGCATTTAGAATGCAACGAGCGAACATTTGACTCTAAGCCCGAACGGTCATGTGCAAGCAAACACACGTCATCAGCATAATCAAGGTGACTTAAGATGTTAAATAGTCTCCATTAAAGACCTTTACCTTCCCCACCTTCCAGTGCAGCTTTCTAGATGTCATTTATTACCACCAGAAACAGGGCTGGTGATAATATGCAGCCTTATCTGACACCCGTTCGCACAGGAAAGCTCTCTGCTTTGGACTCCTCTCTCCCTTTAGAAATCCTGCATACACCATTGACATGCCATTGGATCACAAATATTTTGCAAAACTGAATAAATTTAAGTTTGTTCAATTCTCTGAAGCCCTCTATTTCTTCTTCTTCAATGGCGCTACAGCCCAAATCGGGCCTTGGCCTCCTGAACTTCAGGTTCCTTAACATTTTCATTATTTATTGCGGACAAGTTGTTAGCTCTTCGCACAACCCTCTATCTACGAACTTTTCATTTCCGTAGATTGAGGTAACCAAGGTATATTCAAGCAGGTAGTGTGCTTGGAATTATGCGTCGACCGGGATTTGAACTCACGACCTTCGCATTGTAAACCAAACACGCTACCCACTAGACTACACCCTAGCTTGAAGCCCTCTATTTACAAAATCTTAATTATTTCGAAATACGTAAACTACCTAAGCTACTCAAAACTCCAATTTGATGCTCGAATAGAGTTACATAATTCCACATCTCGCATTAATTTCGAGGGATGTAATTAATAGTAAAATCATGATATGGTTTCCGTTAAAAAATTGTAGAATTCATGTGATGAGTTGGTGTGTTTCTTTTGAAATTAGTTACATGAGCGATTTCATCATTGAAATTAATTTCATCATAAAATGGCGAAAACATTGATGCTAAATAACAGGACTATGACGAGGTCAGGTGAGAAAGCTGAGAATTGCCTCGTTCAAAATAAATAATGGACTCCTTGAAAGTTTCTTTTTATGTATTCGCATTATGCAGGACTAGATGTTTTAATAGCACTATACAGAAAAGCGAAAAAATTGGTAACTCCAATTAATTAACTTATGTCCATGATTATACTCGGTATATCGCTTGTGTAATAAAATATTCATAAAAATTTCTGACATTACTTCTAGTGAAGTGCTGATGGTCTGGTTGATGGTCCTTCGAGGATCTCAACGACACCGGGTTAACTTTAATGCGTTACAGTTCAAATGTTTTTATTCAGTTTCTTGGTCTCGCCGAGACTCTTCTAGAACGACATTGTTCTTGTTGGTTCTCTTTGGTTGTGTCCTTTTTCGATCTTCTTCCAGCGAAGACTTCAGGGAGCCTTCTCCAAGAAGCGAGCGCTATACACTTTTGGCTCATTCATTCATTACTTTAGGAAAAGTCGACGACAAAGTTTCGATCTTAAGTGGAAAATTTTACGTTATTGTTATGGCTTTAGATTTTAACCCGGGTAATTCGAAAATATATTGTAGTTTGGCCGGTTAAAAGGAAACTTTGAAAGAATGCTGACGAGTAATTACTTTACTAATTTAAAAGAGCTGACTTTATAGCTGATGGCAACATTGAAATAATAAATTGCACTGATTATATGTGTAAGAGGAAAATTTAAATTGATAAGGCAAATATAGTTGAGTGCATTGCTAAATCACTGGATGTGCAAACGAACGCGTAGGAATGTTCTGAAACATTCCCCTTAGCTTCATTACGCGACACTAGTGGCGCTTTAGTATAGTTTGGCAAAGCTAAATCTCACTCATGTATAGCGAAATTGTAAAAAACGTAGATTTTTTCTGTTTAAGGTTATTCGGAGAGGAATGTGCAGTCGTTAATAGCCACTTAAAAACAACGTAGAAATAATATAAGAGAAAAAAATTAAAATATTCACTAACTTTACCACAACCCTCATATACCTTTTTCGCGATAAAACTATGACGATTTCATTTCGAGTTGCAGCACTTATTTATTAATGAATATTATTGAATTTCAATGATTTTTGTTTCTCTCTTTTAATGAATTTTCGGATTAAAAGTCACTTAGGTTTTGATACTCTTCACCCGAAACTCAAGGTTCTACCTTATCTGGGGAAATAGTTCTTATTACAAATTATTGTTATAATCTATACATATACATACATATATGTACCTATATGTATATAAATATAATTGTAGTGTCTGTTTGTTATTTGTTTATAAATGGCTATAAATAAGTTTTTTGCTTTATTTTAGCAATAACTAAGCAGAAACTCACGTTTTTAAAATTTTTCTCTGTCTGTCCGTCTGTCTGTCTGTCTGTCCGGCTTTCACGCAAAAACGGCTGAACCGGTTGTAATGAAACTTTCACAGTATATGAGGTATGCTCCGAGATGTAATCAGCTTTTGGTTTTATTTCCCCTCACGCCTTCTGCCCCCTCCCATACAAAATGACTCATTTTTAATAATATGTAATAATCAAATTTTCTTCGAAACTATAAGAGCTATTAATTTGGAATTTAGAACATATTATACAATAAGTGCAATCTTTAAATATACAAATTATTTAAATCCCCCCACTCCTTCACCCACCTCCCATACAAACTACATTTTTTCATTAAATACTATACACCAATTTTCTCAGTATGTATAAATGCCATCGAGCTAAAATTTTGTACTAATTCCTTAATTAGCATTATTATTAATATTGGGAAAAAACTAACCGATTATCTTCACTATTTCTACCTCCTCCCGTACAATGTGACACGATTCCACGACTACAAAAATTCAATTTTCTTGGAAAGTGTGAAAGTCACAGATCTAAAATTTAAAATATATCAATTGCATAATGATTGTAGTTGTTTTTCGAAAAATCACTAAAAACCCCTCACTCCTTCCATCATCTCCCATACAAACTGCACTTTTTCATGAAATACTCTAAGCCAATTTACTCAATACGTATAGCTTTCATCGAGCTAAAATTTTGTATCGAATTCTTAATTAGCATTATTATTAATATTGGGAAAAATTAACCGATTAGCTTCACGCCTGCTACCCCCTCCTATTCAATGTGACACAATTTCACAACTTTGCAAAAATTCTATTTTCTTGAAAAGTGTGAACGTTTCTGAACTAAAATTTGAAATATATCAATTTTGTTTCTCGAAAAATCACCAAAAAAACTATTCTAGCATGATGTGAAACAAATTAGTTCAGTACTACCACCTCTTCTACCACTCCCCATACAAAATTCTTAACATCACAAAAATTTCATCTGTAGTATCGTATGATTGGGCTTTACACAGAGTCATAGTCCTGTTATAGTTTGAAGCTTAATGTTACTTTATTGACTTTTTTTTTAATTAACACAAGCTACAACTATTCACATGTCCTTAATGCTCTTCAATACGAATATGGTTTTAGATCACGGGATTGATTTGATCACGAGCCTGTGCCATACAAATGCGTCTATCGTGGTTTCATTCTTAATAATTTATGGTTCTGATTCTAACAAAATACAAACTATTGTCTTCAAAGAGCCATTAAAATAATCAGATGTATTATTACTGATTGTATTAAAATTCTGCATGGAATTAATATGAAGAGGAAATCATACCCGACGACTGGCGAAAAAGCATTATATGTCCAATTTACAAGAAAGGAGACAAACTCTGCTGTGAGAACTACAGAGGTATATCATTGTTGTGTACGTCCTATAAAATACTGACAAAAGTAATTGAACGTCGTCTTAAGCCCTATACTAATCAAATAATTGGCGAATACCAAGGCGGATTCAGAACCGGACGATCTACAGCAGGCCAGATATTCTCGGCGAAACAGGTGCTTGAGAAATGTTGGGAATATAACACAGACGTGCACCAAATATTCGTAGATTTTAAACAAGCATACGACAGTATCGACAGGAGCGTACTGTACCAAATCATGCTTGACTTTGGAATTCCTCCAAAACTAGTCCGACTAACAAGACTCACAATGACGAACACTGAATCCCAAGTGAGAATACAAACCGATTCCACAACCAGCTTTCGAACGGAATGTGGTTTAAAGCAGGGAGATGGTCTAGCTCCTATGCTTTTCAACTTGGCACTAGAGTATGTCGTCCGAAAAATCCCAGTCGACACCAACGGGACACTACTATTCAAGTCCACCCAACTAGTAGCATACGCTGACGACATTAACATTCTAGCAAGATCCTTCCCTAGTGCTAAGGAGGTATTTGTCAATCTTGACTCCGCCGCAAAAGAAGTCGGGTTGCACATTAATGAAAGCAAAACAAAAGTAATGACGCAAACAAGAAGGAGAACGCCAATCAGAGAAAACATAACAATTGCGGAATATAATTTGGAGAGTGTGGACAACTTCATATATCTTGGGGCTAATCTAGCAAAGGACGGTAATGAAACAGACGAAATCAAACGACGGATAATACTAGCAAATAAGACGTATTATTCGGTACTTCCAATAATGAAATCCAGGAAAGTGCACAGAAACAATAAGCTGCGGATTTATAAAACTATTATACGACCTGTGCTCTGTTATGGCAGCGAGACGTGGACATTAACGCGAACTTCCGAAAAAGCAGTTAACGCATTCGAAAGAAAGGTCCTCCGAAGAATTTTGGGACCTGTGAAGGAAGGAACGGAATGGCGAATAAGATACAACCATGAGTTGTATCAACTCTACGACGAGCCAGAAGCTTCAACGTTCATCAAGTTACGTAAACTGCAGTGGGCTGGCCATGTAGAGCGAATGGAAGACAGAAGAATCCCCAAACGTGCTCTTAAAGGCAAAGCGAGTGGTAACCGGCCAGTAGGCAAACCACGCAAGCGATGGGAAGACTCGGTTGATGAAGACAGCAAAGCCATTCTAAAAATTAGCAGCTGGAGGACGCGGTCTTTGGATCGAGACGATTGGAGGCGACGACTTCGGGAGGCCAGGGCCCGATTTAGGCTGTCGCGCCATTGATGATGATGATGATGGAATTAATATGGTTTTTTTTATTCTCTAGATGAAATCTGAGAGTATATTGTGTTTGCCATACCGTTTGTAACGCTAAGATATAATGCTCGCACAGAGTCGCCAAGGGTACAGAAATATTTGTTGTCGCTTAAAAACCTCGATTCCGAGTGACCGTCTGTCCGTCGGTTTGTCTGTCTGTCTGTCCCTCTGTCTACAACATAACTTTCGAACGCTTTAAGCTATTATACTGAAATTTGTCATATGCCATTTTTAGCGAAAAAGTAACTTTAAGTTCGTGATCGGACCACATCGCCCACTCCATCTACCCCTCCCATACAAATTTCATGAAATTTCGAAATGTAAAGAAATTGATTTTTCGCCGAAACCATTTGAGCTAATGACTAGAAAATTAGGTCATAGTATAATAATGTAAATATCATTTACCTCAAAAAAGATTGACCTGATCCCCTTACTCCTTCTACCACCTCCCACACAAATTTTTGCTTTGGAAATTCAAGAAAAGTATTTCTTCTTCGAACATATGAGAGCTATCGATTTTAAAATTGGAACAATGCAATGTGATTAGGATGTTGATAAGCAGATTTAAAATTTCAAAGTCTCTTATTTTCTCTAGCACCTCCCATACAAATACCATAAATTCAGGCAAAAATTGTTCAATTTTCTCGATAATTATGAAAGCAGCAAACTTTAAATTCAGTATGCAACATTTTGTACACTACGTTTGGTGTTACATACACAAATTACAAACCTTCCTCCTTGCTTTTACCACCTCCCACACAAAAGTCAGTTCGAAAGAATTTGAGATGACATATTTTCCGGTGCAACAAACTCTTTCCTGTTTCATCTAGAGTATCATATTATTAGGCATTACGCCCAATCATAATTCTGTTATGTTTTAAATATGAAATTACATTTAAATGTAAATTGTTCGAAAATATTAAATAAAAATAAATTTTTAAAAATTTATTTTTAATTTTGAATCCCCTGGAGAAAATGTAAAAGATTTAGATGTAACATAATTATTTTTGTATTGTGTAAAAATTGAAAACCGACATATTCGCGCACAAAAAAGTATATGACGCCGATAAAACTTCACACATCTAATGATGAGGAATTGTTGACAGATGCCTAAGTTTACCTTGTAACGCTTCTGATTCGCACCATTAATCAGCATTTACTGCTGGCGCCATCTATTGGGAAACGGTGGGTTTCAATTTGAATTTCCGATATGATTAGCTATCTGGATATTGTCAGATTGTCTGTTACGTAGATCGCCTCCTCGCGGTGCAGACTGGGTAATGCTAAAAGATCTACAGATAGGGGGGAACAAGTCGAACAGCTTGCTGTCGGCTCCGTATCCTATCTAGCTAGGGGGGAAAAAGTCGAATAGCTTGCTTTCGGCTCCGTATCCTATCTATGGTCTTTGGCGGATGTGGTAGGGGGGATCAAATCGTTCAGCTAGCTGTCGGTTCCGTATCCTATCGCAGCATTGATATTCTCGTAATCTGGACTGGTCATGTTTTAGGCAGATTTCAAGATATTGATGGTTACAAGGAGATTTATCTCTAAAGTAATTCGCAAGTGTACGTACTACCTAGATGGTGACCTTCATAAAGTACGACGCTAGAGGAGTAAACCTCGTATATAAAAATCCCCTAATCTACGGTGGAACAGCATATGCCAATGGATGAATGGTTAGTGGGCAACTAACCATTAATATGCGAACTCTGGATACCAGGCGCCCTCCAGTTTAAATTAGCCTTCCCCTGGTAATGCGGAGCTCTGCCAGGGGTGACTCTACGTTCTCGCGCTACTCGTAAGAATCACATGGATAATCCAAATGTAACTAAAAGGGCAGATGCACCCCCTAAAGCATCACAAATAACGGCTGGTGTCGTAAATGAAGAGAAAAAAATAACAACAAATCCTTCTCCAAAAGTGCGTGAAGTAGTGGCTAGTCCTCCGAGCACAATGAAGAAAAACAGACCGCCACTCAAAGTGGATACCCCTAGTAAGCCTCTAGTGGATGCGCAACTGTTATCAGCAGAGCTGAAACAGTTAACGCTAACAGAAAAGAAAAAAAGGCTAAGCGGAGCTGCCTGGAAACGGTACTCTTACCATCGTAATCAAGGGAAAACCGCAAATTAAGCGTATGATCTTGCTTGCCAGCCGATCGAAAAGACGTTATCGCCAGCACAGAAAAAGGCAATGAAAAGATGCAGAACCTCTTCTACAACACCGCCATCTGTGGGAAGTGGTAACAAAAGTCCCAAAATAGTAAGCAAAAATGTAGTTCGTAGACCTGCAGATGAGGCTCAGCCCAGTAAAGGGGATCAGGATCGGAATAATACATACCGATCATCCTCATAAGATCCTTAAAGCGGAGCAGCTAGCTGCAATACAAGAAAACGTACTGAAAGAGATTCCCAACGCGGCAAAAGAGGAGATAATTCCATAATTTGGTGGACTCAGCCTTAAGCCAGGTTGGATGCTGATCATTTGCCTAGATGAGCAAACCGCAGCATGGTTAGAAAAAACAGCAGAAGGCATCAAGCCGGACGAGTCCACAAACATCAGGGCAGTCCGGGAGGAGAATATCCCGCGATTAGAAATAATCATGGATATTTTCCTCAAGAGACAAAAACATCAGAGGAAATTACCACCCTCATCGATGCGCAAAATGCTGGTTTGTGCGCCTCTAACTGGAAGGTTCTTAGCAGAAGAGTAGAGGGCACAAACACCATCATAACCTTCTCCATCGACGGCCAATCGATGGAAAAGCTTAAGCAAAAGGGGCTCACTGCTTTAAATTCTCTAGCGTGACTCTCCGCCCTAAGGTCAAGGAGTTCAAGAGCGGCGAGCCGCAGGTGAACGAAGATGGCCATAACTCTAAATAAAATAAGAGTTATTCAAGCCAATCTCCATTGTGCAGCAGCGGCCATGGACACAATAACATGGAGATTCGCTAAAGAGGAATTCCATATAGCCCTAATTCAGGAACCGAGAGCCGCTAAGGGTAAAATTATTGGGATTCCTAAAAAAATGGGTAAGATGATCTTTGATAAAAAAAGTGACAGACCAAGAGCTGCAATTCTAATATCATCTGAAATTAATTACCTAAATATGCCTATTTTCATCCGAACAGATTTAGTAGCGGTACTGGTGAGAATACCTAAAGCAGGAGGAAGCCAAGAGGTAATAATTGCCTCGGCCTACTTTCCGGGGGAGGAGCAAGAGGCGCCACCTCAAGGCATCATGGAGCTGGTGGAATACAGTAAAATCCACAAAATACCAGTTATTATGGGCTGTGACACTAACGCTCATCACACTATCTGGGGAAGCAGTGATATCAACAAAAGAGGTGAGTCACTTTTGGAGGATCTTACTACTAAGAACCTAGACGTAATAAATAAAGGTAACACGCCGACTTTCGTAAACTCAGTTAGGCAGGAAGTACTTGACCTAACAATAACAAGCCCCTGCCTGGCTGACAAGTGCGAAAATTGGCACGTATCAAGGGAAGCCTCATTATCAGATCATAGGCATATCTGTTTTGATATTAAGACTTCATTTGAATATATCGGACAATACAGAAACCCAAAACGCACCCACTGGAGTACGTATCAGTCAGTCCTATAATTTGAACTAGGCATCGTAGAAGAATCAATAAGCAGCCCAGACTGCATCGATAAAATCAGAAATAAACTCGTAAACAATATAATTAATGCTTACGAACAAAGTTGTCCTGTTCTACAGAAAAAAAGGCCAAACAAGCACCTTGGTGGAACGAGGAACTAGCGACAAAACGCAAGCAAACTAGGAAATTGTTCAATAGAGCAAAGACCTTTGGGAACTGGGACGAATACAGAGAGTCTCTAACCGAATATAACAATTTTCTAAAAAAGTTGAAAAAAGAGTCTTGGAGAAGATTCTGTGAAGAGATAGACGATCTCCCAACAGCCTCAAGACTCAAAAGGTGTTATCAAAAGACACCTCGATAAATATCGGACTTTTGGAGAGACCGAATGGGTCCTCTACTAAAAACATAACAGGGCTACGATTGCGCGTAAAGCGCAATCTTACGATACTCTAGATGAGATAGAATTTTTAGTGATCCCAAGAAATTTTGTATGGGGTGTGTTAGAAGGGATGATAGCATTGAACTAATTTTTTCCTCATCATGCTAAAGTAGCTATAAAAATGTTTTATACAAAATGCTTACTCCAAAAACTGAATGGGAACTGAGAAAATTAGTGTGTTAGATTTTGTGAAAATGTGCAGTTTGTATGGGAGGTGGTAGAAAGAGTGGGGGGATTCTAGTGATTTTTTCAAAAATAACTAGGAATATTATAAAATATATGTCCCTTAAATTTCAGAGTAGTGCCATTCATACTTTTTAAGAAAATCGTTTTTTTGTAAAGTTGTGAAACTGTGTCATATTGTATGGGAGGGGGTAGAAGCAGTGAAGCTAATCAAATATTTTTTTCTGATCTTAGTGCAAATGCTAATTATGTATTTCTTACAAAATATGAGCTTGATAAATGTTATATGTTCTGAGAAAATCGACTTAGAGCATTTCATGAAAAAGTGTAGTTTGTATGGGAGGGGGTAGAAGGGGAGGGACGACGCAAATAATTTTTCTACGGTAGATTGAAATCATTATGAGTGTAATATCCCAAAATTCAGGCTAATAGCTTTTATAGTTTTCGAGTAAATCCATTTATTATCAATTTGCGAAATTGTGTCATTTTGTATGGGAGGGGGTAGAAGGGGTGAAGCTAATCGTCTATTTTTTTTTGGTCTTACTAACAATTTGAAACAAATATTTGGTGCACAATTTCAGCCCGCTAAATTTTATACGCACTGAGTAAATTGGCTTAGAGTAATTCAAGACAAGTACAGTTTGTATGGGAGGTGGTAGAAGGAGAAGGAGGACACGCATAATTTTTATACGGTAGATTGGTATTATCATAAAATTAATATATTCCAAATTTCATTCCAATAGCTTTTATACTTTTCGAGCAAACCCGTTTATTGTGAAATTGCGCAATTGTGTCATTTTGTATGGGAGGGGGTAGAAGGGGTGGAGCGATTTGGCCCGTTCACGAACTTGACCTTACTTTTTTGTTAAAAACGACGTATACAAAATTTGAACTTTCTAGCTCAACGCGTTCTCAAGCTAGAGAGGACACGGACGGACGGACGGACAGACAGACAGACGGACGGACGGACATCCGGTTTTGAGATTTTTGAGTGATTATATGAACTTCTGTATCATTCATTTTTTTCTCCGAGCCTTATTTCTTGGCGTTACAAACTTTGTGGCAAACTTATAATACTCTCAGATTTCATCTAGAGTATAAACAGCAAGGAAACCCTTGAGGTGTTATTGGCAACACATTTCCCAGGCTGCACAATAATAAACAACAATGAGGATTTAGAGGCGGAGGAAAGGACATATCGTCAAACTCCGCACAGCAAAAGCATTGCTGGTAAAATCTTCACTCCGGAAAAGATCAGATGGGCGATCAACACCTTTAAGCCTTACAAATCAGCCGGAGTAGATAAAATATTCCCCGCATTACTGCAGAAGGGGTTAAAGATCTTAATGCCAATAATGATAAAGATTTATTTATTTATTTATTTACGGGTACCAAACCCTCAAATGAAAGTTACAAACTTATAAATATAAATGTAAATGTAAAAGAGAACATAATAATAATATAAAGGTAATAACATAAATATATGAAAAAAAAAGAGTAAAAAAGGAAATGAAAAGTAAGACAAAAGTAAATAATATTTTAAAAACGAAATAACAAAGAAAATCATAATAATTGTATTGCCTTAAGGCAGTCGATATTAGTAGAGAATATGTCCAACATAGCTGAGTGCTTGTTAGCAGTTCTCATCAAGCGAGTGGCCGGACTATTGTTAGCATAACTAGTAACATGACGCGTGACATAAAAACTATCGGTAGAGCGTGATGCATGACTTGGAACCCGAAAGTTTAAAACTTCAAGAAATTCAGAGCAATCCAACTTATCATTAACAATTTTAAATAAAGCTATTAGCTCATATCGTTCACGTCGTTTAGACAGTGGCTCCAGATTCAAGGTAGTGAGCAAACAGTCATAGTCAATTGTTTCGACAGGTATGCGAAGTTTAAAGGCAATGTACCGCAGGAATTTGTGTTGAACAGTTTCAATATGGGCGGAGTGAATATGGAAAAAGGGGTTCCAAATGACAGATAAATATTCCAGATGTGGACGCACCAATGAGCAGTAAAGAGTTTTCAGGGAATAAATATTTTTGAAATCTTGACTATTGCGTATAGCGAAACCCAGCATTCTCCGAGCTGATCTACAAATTTTGTTGTAGTGAGACACGAATGTCAATTTAGAGTCAAGTAATAGACCCAAGTCATTGATAACATCAACCACTGGTAAATCGCAAGTATTAAGGTAATAGTTAATATTGACCCGCTCACGACGTCTGCTGAACGCAATGTAATTACACTTTGAAATATTCAATGGAAGACGATTTGTGATACACCAATCATACAGGTAATTAAGATTATTTTGAACAATTGTACAATCGTTTACAGTGTTTATAATTTTATAGATTTTAAGATCATCCGCGAATAACGAAAAATTTACGTTTACGAATATGTTGGATATATCGTTAATAAAAACAAGAAAGAGCAGAGGCCCTAAATGCGATCCTTGTGGTACTCCTGATTTTACGAGAAAAGGTTCCGAGTGAGCAGATTTTATATTTACAATACTATAGCGATCATGGAGGTAATCACGTATCCAACTCAGAAGATCGCCAGAGATGCCTATGGCGTGAAGCTTCGAAACGAGTAGGCAGTGATCAACTTTGTCGAAGGCTTTTGAGAAGTCGGTGTAGATTGCGTGGACCTGGGAATTAGACTCCATTGCGTGGATAATAGTCTCAACATAAGGCAAGAGATTAGTCAGTGTAGACTTCCGTTTTAGAAAACCATGTTGGTGAGGGGTAATATAGCTTCTCAGTAATGGTGTTAATTTGTTCGTGACGATTGCATCAAAAATTTTGGATAGGGTCGATTGGATAGAAATGGGCCTGTAATTGTGAACATTGCATTTATCATTGGACTTATGAATTGGTATAACAAAAGAAGTCTTCCACAATTCAGGAAAAAGACCCGAACGTAAGGATAAATTTAAAATAATCGTAATGGGTAACGCCAAAAACTGACGACAGTTAAACAGAAACAATGGTGGAACACCATCGGGTCCCATACCTTTAGATGTATCAAGGGTATCAAGCATTGATGTGACATCTGAGATGACAACATTTAACGACGACAGATTTAGGTAATAGTTGCCCAGTGATGATAAATTCGGCACTGCAGATGGAATAGTGCTATTATCGGAGTACACACTGGAGAAATACTTAGCAAAGAGGTTTGCAATGCTAGAAGGATCAGATGCAATAATATCATCAGCATACATACAGGAAGGAAGAACATTGTCTGACCTAAGAGAATTAACGTAGTTCCAGAATGCGTTAATGTTATTGGAAGAAATATTAGCTTCAATATTACTAGTGTATTCAGTATAACAGGAAGCCTTTTTAGCTTTACAGAGACTGCGTAAACGTGAGAATTCCAGGTAGTCACTTTGGGAGAGCGATTCCTTATATTTAGCATGTGCTCCTTTTTTGTTTTTGATAAGTTGACGCAATTGCGCGTCGTACCAACGGGGATATAACGAGCTAGAAATAATTTGAGAAGGGACCAAATCATCGATAACTTTGTACAGAATGCCATAAAATCTAGAAACGGCTTCGTTTATGTCAACTATTTCGAGTAAGAGTGGCCAGTCGATTAATGAGAGCTGCTCACAAATGAAACCATAGTTGGCAATTTTAAAATTATAGGTGGCAAAGGGAATATTGTGAGCAATATTAGTGATAGAATTTAAATTAATGATTATATTGAGTGCTGGATGGTACCTTTTATCAAGCGGCAGCAATTCGTCGTGCGATGAAACCACTTCAGGTGGTGGTGAAAGGTTAGAAAATACCAGATCAAGTAGATTCCCTTTGGCGTTGAAAATGCGGTTACTTTGCGTAAAGTTAAGATCACAGAATTGATCAATAAGACCACTGCTCGCGCAATTAACACTGGATTCATACCAGTTTAGGGAGGCCCAATCAACTTCAGGCTGGTTGTAATCTCCAACAATCAAAGTATCCGCAAATGGAAAACTGTTAAATATGCCTTCGATAGACTGGCAATGGCTGGCGTAAGTCTCGGCTGATGATGATGGTGGTATGTATACACATCCAATAAATAATTTGCGTTGGCTGAGGCTGAGTTCGACGAAGATATCTTCCACATCGTTAGAGGACTTAATTAGAAGTTTGGCAGAATAACAATTTTTTACAGCTATTATGCAGCCACCACCTCTGGATTTCGTACTCCGAGTATGGCACCGATCCAAGCGGAATACATTGTAGTTCGAAAAACCAAGTTCACTGGTTAGTATATCGTCATCCAACCAAGTTTCTGTAAGAATGATGGCATCGAATTCAGCGTTTAATAAGCTCAAGCGAAGGAGGGGTAGCTTAGTTTTCATTCCTCTAACATTTTGATAGTAAATAGAAAGATTGGAGGCCCTCATGAGCAATGATGAACTGGAGCATGAATCCACACGATTTAGGTCTGGTTGGTATCCTTTATGCGCACATCGTTTTTTGGAACGTGTTTGAATGGTCGAATAACGAGTCCAGTGGGCCAAAACTCGGATGTGAAGCAAGAGCTAAAAGCGTGGACAGGAACACCCACTTTAAAATTGACAAAACGTAGGTCATCCAGGTTGGTATCCTTCTTGATCAGTTTCACACACCGCACACGATCTTCATCGATCGAGAGACTTTTAGCCACAAACGCAATAATAGAACTTTCTGTTGTATCAGTATTAAATCTGCCTAGATGAAGCCACTTATGACCAGTGACAACTTTAAGGTTATCCAACAAGCAACCATTGCCTATAATTTTATTGTTGTTCGAGCGTTTTTTATGAACTGGTATCCAACCAGATGAAATTGCATGTGCCGGACTTAGTGCGATGGATTCGGAGGGCGGTTTATTGATGTAAATAGCCGGAAGCTCCACAGCAGCCGAAGTGTTGGCACAGGAACTCGCAATTGAGCCAGTAGCATTATTGTTCGAAGTAGAACTTTCAATTATATTATCATCCTTGCTGGTGGATGGAACGGCGGGCGAGGGCACATTTGGTCTTGGTCTTAATCGTTTCCTCCTATCTATGGGAGTTATTGTAGTGACCGCAGCAGCTGACGCAGAAGTGTCCGTACAACTGACCGAAGGAAGACAAACCTGATCGATGTTGGACAACGCAGCATCAAGTTTCTGTTTTAGAGAAACAAACTCATTGAGCAGTGATTGCACCGTTGCTTTTGTTGAGAGAACCTTTGCAACATATGCAGACGATGACGTCGATCTGCACGATTCGCAAAACCAGTAGAGACCACTATCAGCTTTAATGACAGCGTCTCCAACGACTCCGGAAAGGCCTGCACATTTGCTGTGGAAAATTTTTCCGCAGAATCCAGAACAACAAATCAAGGGAGACTTATTAGCCTTATCCTCACATCTTCGACAAGCGCACTCAGCCATCACGTGCAACGCAAGCACACACAATGCAAACAAAATCAATAAATAAAAAATTTTAAATAATTTTAGTAGCGCTTAAATTTGTTGAAGCAGGGTTAGTTGAGAACTGTTTTTCAGTTTAAAGACGCAATTTATTTATCACCCTTGGCAGCACTAGAACCGAGGATCCAAACCAAACGGCTTACAAGTTAAATTTCGAAAATTTACCATAATTTTCGGACATCGAAATAAGCACTGAACAGCTGATTTAAACTTCTCAGAAAGTAATGGCAAAATTAAAAACATAACAGGGCTACGATTGCGCGTAAAGCGCAATCTTACGATACTCTAGATGAAATAGAATTTTTTGTGATCCCAAGAAATTTCGCATTGGAAGTATTAGAAGGGATGACAGCATTGAACTAATTTTTCCCCATCATGCTAAAGTAGCTATAAAAATGTTTTGTACAAAATGCTTACTCCAAAAATTGAATGGGAACTGAAAAAATTAGTGAGTTAGATTTAGTGAAAATGTGCACTTTGTATGGGAGGTGGTAGAAAGAGTGGGGCGATTAGAGTGATTTTTTTCAGAAATAACTAGGAATATTGTAAAATTGACATCCCTGAAATTTCAGACTAGTGCCATTTATACTTTTCAAGAAAATCGATTTTTTGTGAAGTTGGGAAACTGTGTCATATTGTATGGGAGGGGGTAGAAGCAGTGAAGCTAATCAAATATTTTTTTCTGATCTTAGTGCTAATACTAATTAAGTATTTATTACAAAATATGAGCTCAATAAATGTTATATGTTCTGAGAAAATCGTCTTAGAGCATTTCATGAAAAAGTGTAGTTTGTATGGGAGGGGGTGGAAGGAGAGGGAGGAAGCAAATAATTTTTCTACTGTAGATTAAAATTACTATGAAAATAACATATCCGAAAATTCAGACTAATAGCTTTTATACTTTTCGAGTAAATCCGTTTATTGTCAAATTACGAAATTGTGTCATTTTGTATGGGAGGGGGTAGAAGGGGTGAAGCTAATAGTCTAAATTTTTTTGGGCTTACTAACAATTTCAAATAAATATTTGGTGCACAATTTCAGCTCTCTAAATTGTATACGCAATGAGTAAATTGGCTTAGAGTAATTCATGACAAGAACAGTTTGTATGGGAGGTGGTAGAAGGAGGGGGAGGATACGCATAATTTTCGTACGGTAGATTGATATTATCATAAAAGTAACATATTCCAAATTTCAGGCCAATAGCTTTTATACTTTTCGTGCAAATCCGTTTATTGTCAAATTGCGCAATTGTGTCATTTTGTATGGGAGGGGGTAGAAGGGGTGGAGCGATTTGGCCCGTTCACGAACTTGACCTTACTTTTTTGTCAAAAACGACGTGTACAAAATTTGAACTATCTAGCTCAACGCGTTCTCAAGCTAGAGCGCGCACAGACGGACGGACGGACGGACGGACGGACGGACGGACATCCGGTTTTGAGATTTTTGAGTGATAATATTAATTTCTGTATTCATCATTTTTTTCTCCGAGCCTTATTTCTTGGCGTTACAAACTTTAGAGCAAACTTATAATACTCTCAGATTTCATCTAGAGTATAAACAATGAAATCCACAACAAGGATACACTCAACGAAAGTTTAAATTTAATAATAGATGCGGACTCGATCAAACTATTTAAGCACTACCACACGCGATCGGAGAGGACCAGGTCGACCCTTCGGAGCCCCCTCAGACAGTTGGCAGCTAGAAAATGGAACGCGCCAAAATCTGACACTTAAACAAAATGCAAATGCAAACATAAAATTATAAATCACTTAAAACAAATCGCACAAAGGCAACAGACTCAAAATCGACTCACGACTTTAAAACTAAGTGATTGAAAAATAATTTAAATTTACAAAAAACCGGAAAATTGCATTTATAAAAATCAACATACGGAACAGCTCAAAACGCGTCACTATACATTATAACACAACAACCAAGATGAAATGAAAAAAAAAATTCCCGGATTCTACCGTGTTACGCTTTATTATTCGTGACGTTTCGGTCTCTGCTGAGACCTTTATTGTCGATCAGTTTGATAAAGGTCTCAGCAGAGATCGAAACGTCACGAATAATAAAGCGTAACAGTGTAGAATCCGGAAATCTTTTCTTTCATTTCGAAATGGACTGTGAAAACATTCACCAAACCAATGATAAAGATCTTTAAAGCGAGCTTTATTTGGGGATACATCCCAAAAATTTGGAGGAGAGCGGGGGTGGTATTTGTACCGAAGGCAGGGAATCGTCACATTGATCAGCCTAAGTCATATCGTCCTATAAGCCTTACCTCCTTCTTCGTCAAAACGATGGAGAAGTTAGAGGACATACACGTAAGAACAGGACCCGACAAGGTTCGTCTTAATACTAATCAACATGCTTTCCAAAAGGGCAAATCAACAAAGTCAGCCCTTCACGGTCTGGTAAGACAAATCGAAAAGGCAAAACACTATAATGAAATTGCACTTTGTGCATTCTTAGATATAAAAGGAGCATTTGACAATACTCCACATGAAGCCACAATAGCGGCGGCTAGGAAAAAGGGTTTGGAACGGCCACGACTAGATGGATACATGCCAAGCTAAGGAGCCGAATGACAACCATGGATCTAGGGGATAGCACATTGACTGCACAGACCTATAGAGGCTGTCCCCAAGGTGGAGCACTATCTCCTCTTCTTTGGTCAGTTGTAGCAGATGAACTCCTAGATCGTCTAACAGAACAAGGATACGAAGCTATAGGATATGCCGATGACCTCGTCATTATCATTAGGGGAAAACATGATTTAATTATATCAGATAGGATACAATCAGCCTTAGAAGTGATAATGAACTGGTGTCAGTCTAAGAACTTGAACATCAACCCAAGTAAGACTGAGTTAGTACCATTTACAAATAGAAGGAAAACGTAGATCATACCCCCTTCAATAAATGGAACAATAATACCCTTTTCAGATGAGGTAAAATATCTGGGTGTTATACTAGATAGCAAACTCAACTGGAATAAACATATAGAATGGACTCATGCCAAAGCACTAAAGGCATTTTGGGCCTGTAAAAGCTTATTTGGCAGAAAATGGGGTCTAAAGGCCAAAATGATTTACTGGTGCTACAGAACAATCATTCTTCCAATAGTCACATACGGATCAACGATATGGTGGACTAAGACTTTACAAAGAAAAGCACAGCTTACGCTACAAAAAATCCAAAGGCTAGCTTGTTTTGGTATCACAGGAGCTATGAAAACCTGTCCCACAGCGGCAATGGAAATTTTCCCTAACATCCCTCCGATACATCTACAAATAAAAAAGGAAGCTATCAAAGGGGTGTTGCGCATACAGAGAGAAAACAAGTACAAACCAGGGGATCTTAGAGGCCACCTCAAAATCCTAAGAAACCCAAAATTGGAGGTTCTAACCTCCACATTATCGGATGCTATGCCGACAAAATATAACTTTGAAATCCCCTTCAAAGTTATAATCAGAGAACGCCCTTGCCGCTGGCAATCCTCGCTACCTCAAATGGAAGAGGGATCAACCATCTGGTATACAGTTCGCGCACCTCTGAGGGGACAGGAGCCGGAGTCAAAGGCCCTAACTTCTCGGTTTCAAAACCACTCGGCAAAGAAGCCACAATCTTCCAGGCTGAACTAATTGCAATGGAGCTATGTATCCAAGAAAATATAAGGAGAGCTCATCGCAACAAAACAATTTATATCCTATCGGATAGTCAGGCGGTTCTCAAAGCCCTAACATCCAATAAACACGGATCAAGGTTAGTTTGGGACTGTCTTCAAGACCTAATCATCCTGGGGAAAAGGAACGACGTAACCTTAATGTGGGTACCAGGACATATGGGAATTGAGGGAAACGAAGAGGCTGATCGCCTTGCAAAAAATGGCGCGGATAAAAACCTTAGTGGTCCAGAGCCATTCTGCGGAAAACCAAAACGGCATCAAAGCTCTACACTTAAGAAGTGGGATGAACAAGAACACAAAATCTACTGGAATAGACTTCTAGGCTTATCAACCTCAAAAAAACCAATACCACAAAAAAACAAAGTGGAAGAAATCCTAAAATTCAGAAAGAGCGATATTAGTACTCTAATTGGCCTAATGACGGGGCACAGTGGAGTGAACCACCACCTCAATAATATGGGCTTAGCTGAAAACGACATTTGCCGCCTCTGTCTCGAAGACTCAGAAACGACAATACATATCCTATGCCACTGTGAAGCAGTGGCAAGGAAAAGGCATAATCTTCTGGGGAAAGGTTTCATTTCCACCGAGGAACTAGCCAACATGGCTCCCTTACAGATACTCAGATTAGCTAAATCTATTGAGTTATGGTAGGGTATAGGGGCAATAATCGCACAATAGGCCAAAAAGGCCGCAGTGCTCTCACGTGTTCCCCTAATATAAATAAATAAACTGCCAACAAGTCGGGCGAAACTTTATTATTCTTGGAACAAGTTGCGGATGCGTGGAAAGTCAATATGCAGGTTAGAGTGGGTAGGGAAAACTAAGTAAAAGATGGTTCTTGGGCAGGGCAGTTATCAATTTAACACTTTGTGGAAACGTTCAAAAGCTCCAGTATATATAATCAATATTTCGTTCGTTTATTTATGCAAGTTTGAGTTTTGTGAGGGAGGGTTGAGGGGTTATAGAAAGGGTCGGTGAATGTTAATAGTTTTTTAATTGATTGCTTGAATCACGTCCAATATTCCTTATATAGAATATCAGTTTCATAAACGAAGTTGCATAGAATTTTCATAAGATTCAGTGTATTTTACTTTCACGAAACCAAACATTTGTATGGGAGGGGGTAGAGGAGGTAGGGGAATCGTAAAAATTGTGACGCAATTCTATTTCCTTTGTCATGTAGTGTGCTCGTACAAAATTTCAAATTCGTAGCTTTTAATTTGTTGGTTATTAGTTGATTTAATGAAATAGATCAAAATGTTGCTTTTGTATGGGAGGGGGTAGAAGGGCAATTGCGATTGCAAAACTTTTAAAGGAATTTCATTTCAATTATTTTTGTAAGTTTTCTTGCAAAATTTAAAACGGATAGCTTTTAAGAGTTAGCTGATAACTGATTTCTTAAAAATGCTCGAAAAAATAATTTTGAATGGGAGGGGGTAGAAGAGGTGGGGGAATCGCAAAATTTTGGAAGCAATTTTCTTTTTCTTCTCTTTTAAGGTACTCGAAAAAAAATTTCAAGTTCGTAGCTTTTAATTTGTTGGTTATTAGTTGATTTAATGAAATTGGTCGAAATCATACTTTTGTATGGGAGGGGGTAGAAGGGCAAGTGCGATTTCAAAACTTTTAAAGTAATTTCATTTCAAATATTTTTATAAGTTTTTATGCAAAATTTCAAATTGATAGCTTTAAATAGTTAGGTGATAATTAATTTCTTAAAAATGGTCGATAATTTTGTATGGGGGGGGGGGGGTAGAAGTTTTGAAAGTAGTCGACTAGTTAATATTTCATACTTTTAGGGATTTTTTTTAAAGGTATTTTCCAAATTTTCAAGTTTCTACTATAAAATTACATCCAAAAATTTTCAGTTTTCGTGTTTTTTCCGCTGCCATGAAACACTTTGTACCCATTAGACCGGGGTGGTCGGTTCGTAACAATTGTAGATCAAATGATTATTTTTTTTCTATGTATATCAAATAGATGTATCTACATGCCAAATTTAAAGTTTCTATCTTTGACCAGAGTCCTAAAAAAATCACTCAAAATTTTCGCCATTTTTGCTTACCACCTCCCTCCCTTTACACCCCCTAACTTAAAATTTTTACTAAAATTAAGTATTGTGTAGTTCTACAATCTGACAAATTTTCGATTTGATATCTGACCTATTTTTTGAGATATAAGGATTTGTAATTTTGAAAAGTGCGCTATTTTTGAAATGCTTCCCATTTCCCCCCACTACTATTGTTTCAACATATTATATTTTTTTTATATTTCCTTAGTATAGGTTAATATACATTTCAAGTTTCAATTACAAAGCTTAAGAGATAGTTGAGATATTCATTTTTAAGTGTTTTTCTTTGCACCCCCCGTGACCCTCCCCCTTACAATAGTTAGCCATTTTCTAAGCTGATTCCAATGTAACTATATGTCACCTTAATGGTCCCAAAATATGAATCTTTTACAATAAGTAATTTCAACGATATAGTCATTTGAAAAAACAGTTCGGCCGACAATTTGTTTTTAGCCCCTCCTTCTCGGACGCCAATGAATACAAAAATGAAATTATTTTTTAAGTTTGTCCCACAACCCTTTCTATATGTTTACTGATTTTCAACTTTCTATCTGCATTCTTGAGGGAGATATTAGCAGGTGTAGTTTTCGACTTTTTCCCTCCCCCCGCCTCCCTCTTTCACCTAACACCCCCCAAAATTTAGAAAATAGAGCTC
This sequence comes from Chorisops tibialis, assembly GCA_963669355.1. Lineage (NCBI taxonomy): Eukaryota > Metazoa > Arthropoda > Insecta > Diptera > Stratiomyidae > Chorisops > Chorisops tibialis. Next base: position 185,271,143 of record OY770262.1, read on the forward strand.
ATTTACTCAACCAACAATTCACCCAAAAACGAACATTCTACCTTTAGCGGTCTCGGAGATATGAGTCCATATGTACGGCGGGACGGATTTTTTTTTTTGCATTTTTAGGCTTATTTAGTCATGAAACGCGAAAAAAAAAATTTCAGGGTAGCAAAGTTTTTTTTTTTCTTGTGTCGATCACAATACTTTATTATTAGAATAATAAAGTAATAATAATAAATTGTCAGATTGTCGTTGTAAATTTTGTCAACAGCCTTAAATATTTCTAAAATATTCCGGGTTAAGCTCTTTCTTTCAACAAATTTTTTGTAGCGATGAGGTGAAGTTGAGGGGAGTTGGTGAAAATCCATTCCACTCGAAAATAGACTCCACACATTTTTAATTTTAAAAATGTAATATCCACTGACAATCCATACTCAATTTTTTTTTTTTTTTTAAAATCGTTTGACTTAATTTGTAAAATTAAAAATGTGTGGAGTGTATTTTGTCAGTGGAATTGATTTCAACCAATTCATGTAGCGAGTGAGCTGCTACTGCACTACATTGTGTTTCATCCCAGGCTAGCTTACGACGGACTCGTCAGTAAGGCTTGTGTAAGCAGGCCCTCTCTTAGACGCTCATGGAATGCCGTGCAGGTAGTGAGATTAGAATCCGGGGATTTCGAGTTGCAAAGCGGCCGTGCAGACCACTTAAGCTGTCTAGACCCCACGGCTTAGTCGGTTAGTAGCAATGCAGTATAAGCCGCCACAAAGGTGGAACTAGGGGCTCGAGAAGGGTTTGCGTGAAAAGCTAGAAATGCAATAAACCTCCGTTACGCTAACGATTGAAAGTTAAAACTCGGTATGGGTACTTATGGAATCAATCAATCATCAATCAAATTTCTGTTAAGACTCCCTTCAGGGGCATAGGACAGAAACAACTCTCTTTCACAAGGCTCGATCTTGAGCATCGGCCTTTAGCTGTTGCCAGGACTTGCTTATTCCTCTGGCCTCTTGCTCAACTGATCGCTTCCATGTGTTACATGGTCGATCAACCCGACGTCTTTCTTGAGGATTATAATCCAGAGCCTGTTTGGCGATGTTTGCTCTGGTTTCCTCAAAGTGATCCACTGCCACTTCGGCCCTTGAATCTCAATGTCCAGTTGTACTCCAAAGTTTGTCGTTGGAGATCACTTCTGGCCAGAATATTCCTAAAATGTGTCGGGGGCATTGGTTCAAATTTGCAGTTTCTTGGTAAGTCGAACGGTCGCTTTCCACGTAGTACAACCGTATAACAACACGGATTTGTCGCATGCGAAAAAATTTGCAACTTCGTGCGAAGGGAGATCTCTCTTAACCTCCAGAAACGGGAAAGGATTCGGAAAGCCTGACGAGCTTTATTTAGACGAGCCTTAGTATTCATTTCGGATCCGCCGTCCATGCTGATAATGCTTCCGAGATAACAAAAATTTTGCACCTTATCCGCATCTTGGAATGCAATATGAAAAATTTAATTCATTGATAGCTATCCACAATCCATTAATAATTTCTCTTCTCATACATCTTTCATCAAAACATATCAGGACTTCGATTGCGTGTAAAAGCTCAATCATACGATACTCCAAATGAAATAGAAATTTTTGTAATTTCAAGAAATTTTGTAAGGGGCGCGATAGAATGGTTGACAGAACTGAACTAATTATTTTCATATCATAATAGAGTTGTCATAAAAATGTTGTATACAAAATATGAGTTTCGAAAATTTAAAAGGTACTGAGAAAATTAGTGTATTGGATTTAGTGAAATTGTGCAGTTCGTATGGGAGATGGTAGTGGAGGGTTTTTTTTAGTGATTTTTTCAGGAATAACTACGAATATTATGAAATTGACATCCCTTAAATTTTTGTTTTAAGAAAATTGATTTTTTGCGATGTTATGAAATTATGTCATGTTTGGGATGGGGCCGAAGCAGTGGAGCAAATCAGTTAATTTTTTTCGATCTTAATAATAATACTAATTAAGTATGTTATTAGTACAAAACTTGACGTCGACAAATGTTTTCATACTGAAGCATTTTACGTGCACTTTATATGGGAGGTGGTGAAAAGAGTGGAGGGATTCGAATAATTTTTATACCATACTTCACATTTATGATAGAAATAATATATTCTGAATTTCAATTTATTAGCTTTTCTAATTTCCAAGAAAATTTGATTATTGTTAATGTTTGAAAATGAGCCAATTTGTCCGGGAGGGGCTAGAAAGAGGGGGGGGGGGGGCAATTTGGTTCATTCAAAAACTTGATATTACTTTTTCTTCAAAAACGACGTGTTCAAAATTTGATCTTTCTAGCTCAACGTGCTCTCCAGCTAGAGAGTGCACGGAGAGGCAATAATATGGCACATAAAAAAACAACATTAAAATGACATTTTTACAAAGCGGTTTTTTGAGAAAAACTACATTGATCCCAGAATTTTGAGGATCAAAGTATCAAAAATTTGTGTTCTGAAGCAAATAACTCAGGATTGGGTAACAGTTACAGTGCGGAGTATTACACCAAATGAAAGGTAATTTGATTCCCTAAAAAACAAGTTATAACACTTTGAATTGTATTTATTAGTTTTCAAGATATAGCGTTTTGGGTGAGTGAGGGTACAGGTCCGAAACACTTTTCTTGAGCACCCTGTATCTCCGCGGATATTGAAAATTGACCATCTCCGTAGAACAATTTTTTTCTCAAAATATATCTAGGAATAACCCCTTTCAAGGTGGCGCACGGAGTACCAAACACCCTGTATAGTAGGGGAGGTCGGGCACAACAGGGTATCGGGGCGGAATAAACATTTTTCGGTGTTAAGGAGGTTATGCCAGCGAGCGGCAATAAGCAGGACTAAATCAACCTGTTACTACTCAACTACGGCAGTCATATTAATCTAGTTTTCTTGAACTGGGGTTGTGAAGCTTTCGTTCTATGTTTTACCGCTCCTTTATTGAAACTTCTGATGATTTTGTAACCACGGTAAGGCATAGATTACAACAATAGTTAGTACATACATGAAGTACTTTTAATTGGCTTTAGCTTTGTGTAGTTACGTTTGCTTCCGTATTTTTCATGAGTGTCCTTTCTTTGCCTCATTAACCTGAATCTATCTCTGGGGCCGAATGAGGTACCCCATTCTGACTGTGAATGTTTATATTGCGGTGAATTTTGCTTAAAGTCAGGAGGTGGCAGAGGGTGTGTAAGTGTTCGGATGAAAATGCTTATCAACATCCTTATCACCATACTTTTCTCCGATTTTAAAGTCCATAGCACTAACATGTTTGAATCAGAAGTGCTTTCTTGAGTTTCTAATACAAAAATTTGTATGGTAGTAGAAGATAAGCCAAGTGTTTTTTTTAATATTTATTGCAATTTTTAAATGAAAAATTTTCGCACAATTTTCTTTTGCTGGTTTTGATGGAACACATTTTCCAAAATGATGAATTTGTATGGGAGGGGGTAGAAGGGGTGTATCAAAACAAAATTGTTCGACAGCAATGACATTATTATACTTTGTTTAAAATTTGAAGCCAACAGCTTTGGCTATTTCAAGGAAAAGTAATTTAATAGAAATTGCAAAAATTTCGTGAGATTTATATGGGAGGTGGTAGAAAGAGAGAGGTCAAGTTGGTAATTTTTTCAAAATTGATTGCAATTATAGTAAAAATAATTCAGGCAGTAGTTCATATTTTTAGCTTTGCGAATTTTAATGCAAATCGAAAAAATGCATTTTTTAGAATTGTGCATTTGTATGGGAGGAGGTTGAAGGAGTGAGGGGACCGGATCAATAATTTTAGATGTTAGTGATATTCACATCGTTATACCATGACCTAATTTTCAAGTTTGCTAGCTTATTTACTTTCAAAGAAAAATCAATTTCTGAAAATATCGAAATTTCATTAAATTTATATGGGAGAGGATAGAAGAAGTGACGGGATGTAGCCCGTTCTTTTTTGATAAAAATATTATGGAAAAAATTTCAGTATGATATTTCAAAGCGTTCGAGATTTATGTTTTAGAGAGACAGACGGTCACTCGGAATCGAGCGACAGTAACCCTTACCGGCTCTGTGCGAGCATTATTTCTTAGCGTTACAATAGGCAAGACAAACGCAATATATCCTTAGGTTTCATCTAGAGTATAAACATAAATCAATGGAGAAATAAGATTAAAAACTGTTTCACATTCGTAACTTTATCTGGGGCAGAAATTTCGCAAGAAGCCTCGAAATAGAGACAACCGAAATATGCTGAAAATATGCAGAATATTTCGAAAGGAGAGCATTTGTGTTTCGAATCACAACCGGAATCCGGGTAATACGATAATGAAGTCAGAATGGAAAACAATATCTCTAGCTATGTCAGAGGAAATATGCTCGTTACGAAGAGCGAGCTGCTTGTGAGCAAGGACAAAAAGTCCGATCTAGGAGCTATACGTCTGTGCTACTGTAGACCCTTGGACAATAAGAAATTATTTTATGTTGGACCAAATGTTACATGGAGAAACGGCAACGCATAAAGGGATGCCTATCCGAAATATTTTCTGGGACGTATAAAATTATTTCATCCTCAAGTGTTGACAATGGGGATGGACATAGCAAGGATGACCCAAATCTACTTATCCCTTCGGATTCACTATGCAGAATGCCATTATAGAAATGTTCATTTACCATTCTTGGAGGTCGCTTTACACCCATTTGAATGCCAAATTGTATGTTTCCGTGTCACAACATTGTAAAGGTTTTGTTTGCGGGGTGGCATAAACCATAAGTGTTCACCGTTTTCTTTATGTTTTAGCAAATACATGCAAGTTATAGTAATAGTATTGAGCGAAGATCTGTTTATGACGTAGTTTAAGAGCTCAACAAATTGAAAGTGATATTCGAGGATGTTAGGAGTCTATATAGTAGGGTCCGGAAAGGAACAGTCGAGTACCGAAAATGGGCTACAAATTTCGGATTGATGGGCTATTTTTCCGGGATTGCGTCGAAAATAAAGTGCTCCTTTTACGAGACAATTCAGTTTTAAAATGTAACAAATTCTTGGCTTTGGCATGATAGAAATTGCTTGTATTATGTGGTGTTGTATGCCTTTTTGGACGCTGTAAACTCATTTTATGTCACTACATTAAGATGGAAGGTCATAAATGATGGGGTTTAGTGAATAAAATTTACAGAGAGATGATTTTTTTTTTGGAATGCTTTTAGTTTTATCAGTTATTTTATTTTATGTTTCAATATCAATCCGAAAAAAATTCTAAATGTATAGTAAAATTCAGAGCTAAATAACGTATCCATAGCTTTTCAAGTAAATGGCTAAGTGTAAACAGTAAACAATTCACCACATTCATACTTTAAAAGTGTAAAATTTAGCAAAAAATATCAAGCAAGAAGGAGACGAGAAAGCGAGAATTTGCCAGAATTAGGGAAACGGCAAGATTTATGTGAATGAGATAGAAATATAGGGTGAAGAGAATAGAGTACTGCTGTGCCACGCACTATGGCAATCGCAACGTTCAAAACCAGAAACCACATCACCCTTGTTTGTTACATTTTGGTTCTAATATAAAAAATTGAATGGAACCACTGACCCCTCCGAGCTTCACGTATTTCTAGAGGTTATAAAACAAGTTTTCTTTACAGAATAATATATTTCCAGGACAAATGTAGATACAAATCAATTTTTACCTCTTCAAAAAGCGTGCAATAATGCATTTAATCCAAATTTCGTCACTCCTACGGGTTCTTCTCATGTTTCCTAGCCATGAACATTTTCAATTTCTTTGACCATTACACCATATCCAATGGCGCCTTCCGTCCTTCCCATTTCTTTCCCTATACAGTCGTCTAATTAATTAGACCATTAAACCATTCCAAAACTATTAGACGAAAAGTTCTTTCTTTTCTTTTTTCTGTTTTTTTTTCATTCTTTACTTTTTGTTCTTATTCCTCATCCTACGATTTTCTTAAGGCGAAATTCATCGAACCATGAACGGAAGTAAGGAAAAAAAGAAGATTTACGGCCGAAGGTTTTATCTTTTGCGGTGGCATTGTACTTTCGAGCTAATGTCCACATGGCGTGAGGATGATCATGATAAATGCCGAGAGGCTCCAAAGAAATAGCAAAACATTTTCGAACTATACGGACGGTAATTAATAACCTTGGCCATTAACAATAAATTCTATCATAGTTTCCAATGCGATTGAGAATGTGGTAGGATACGGAATGCATTACATAACATGCGGAGGGATATTCACATCAACTAATTGCTGGCGTTGGTCGTACATCAAATCATCATTATGTGAAGGATATCAAAGTAACGCATTTCAAGAATGGATGAATTTTCCATTATAAGCGATTCATTTCAGATACAACTTAAGAACAGAAGAATTTAATCCCATTTACGCTTCTGGCAGTTTCGTAAAATTCCTTTGATTGACCATTATTCACGTGTAATCCTGTGCCACTAATCCTGAATTCATTCAAATCGACTGGGGTATTATTATAATCGTCTAGCCAAGAAAATTTCGCTCCAGGTGTAACGCGACAATCAACGACTCTCATTTGCACTTGAATTCCATTTACTTATCGCCGTTCAGGAAACTTTTATGTTCTTGGATGTTTTTCTATCTTTTAATAACATCTAAAAGCTTTCAGGATAAGAGAAACAGCTGTGTTTTTGTCCAGACAGTCAGTACAGTGATATATTCCTGTTTTGTTTGTCTGTAAAAAAAATTGTAATAATACTCTTGACGATTCTCTGTCAAGTCAGTGTATCTAGTTATTTGATATGAAAGATACATTTTATTTTATTATTCGAATAATAAAGTATTGTGATCGACACAGGAAAAAAACATAACAGGGTACGATTGGGCATAAAGCCCAATCGTGCGATACTCTAGATGAAAGAGAAATTTTTGTATCTTAAGAAATTTTGTAAGGGAAGTGGTAGAGGGGGTGACGACATTGAACTAATTTTTTCACATGACGGTAAGGTTGCTATCAAAATGTTTTATACAAAATTTAGGATTTAAAAATTTAATAGGTACTGAGAAAATTAGTGTATTGGATGTAGTGAAGTAGTGCAGTTTGTATGGGAGGTGATAGAAGGAGGGGCGAGTTTTTAATGACTTTTCAGAAATAACTATAAATATCATGCTTTTGACATGTATTAAATTGCAGATCAGTAGTATTCATACTTTTCATGAAAATCGACTTTTTATAAAGTTGTGAAATTGTGTCATTTTGTATGGGAGGGGGTAGAAGGGGTAAAGCTAATCGCCTAATTTTTTTTTGGTTTTACTAATAATTCTAAATAAATATTTAGTGCACAATTTCAGCTCGGTCAATTTTATACGCACTGAGTAAATTGGCTTAGAGCATTTAATGAAAAAGTGCAGTTTGTATGGGAGGTGGGGGAAGGAAGGGGAGGACTCAAATAACTTTTGTACAGTAAATTTATATCATCATAAAAGTAATATATTCCAAATTTCAGATCAATAGCATTTATATTTTTCGAGCAAATCTGTTTATTGCGAAATTACGAAATTGTGTCATTTTGTATGGGAGGGGGTAGAAGGGGTACAGCTAATCGTCTCATTTTTTTTGGTCTTAATATTAATTTTAAATAAATGTATTTTACACAATTTCAGCTTGATAACTATTATACGCACTGAGTAAATTGGTATAGAGCATTTCATGAAAAAGTGCAGTTTGTATGGGAGGTGGTGGAAGGAGGGGGAAGACATAAATTGTTTTTATAGAGTAGATTGGAATCATCATAAAAGTGTTACATTCCAAATTTCAGATCAATGTCATTTGTACTTTTCACGGAAATCCGTTTATTGTCAGATTGCGAAATTGTGTCATTTTGTATGGGAGGGGGTAGAAGGGGTGGAGCGATTTGGCTCGTTCACGAACTTGACCTTACTTTTTTGTTAAAAACGACGTATACAAAATTTGAACTTTCTAGCTCAACGCGTTCTCAAGCTAGAGAGGACACGGACGGACGGACGGACAGACAGACAGACAGACGGACGGACGGACGGACGGACATCCGGTTTTGAGATTTTTGAGTGATTATATGAACTTCTGTATCATTCATTTTTTTCTCCGAGCCTTATTTCTTGGCGTTACAAACTTTGTGGCAAACTTATAATACTCTCAGATTTCATCTAGAGTATAAATATTTCTTGTGAAGTTCTGAAATTGTGTGTGACACATGACATATGGGAGGAAGTATAGGCAGTCAACCTAATCAGTAAATTATTTCCGTTCTTAATAATAATGCTGAGAAAATTGTTTTATAGTATTTCATGAAAAAGTTCGTATTGGAGTGTAAGGAAATAATATATTCTGAATTTCAACTTATTGGCTTTTCTAGTTTCCAAGAAATTTTGATTATTGTTAATGATTGAAAATGAGTCATATTGTATGGGAGGGGGCAGAAGGAGTGAAGTTAATCGTTCATTTTTTTTAGATCTTACTTATAATTCTAAATAAATATCTAGTGCTTAATTTTAACTCGATGAATTTTATACGTACTGAGTAAATTGGCTTAAAGTATTTTATGAAAAAGTGCAGTTTGTATAGGAGGTGGTAGAACCAATATGGGGATTCGAATAGTTTTTATACCATTATTTGAACTATTATTATGAAAATTATGTACTCCAAATTTCAGATCAACAGCGTTCATACTTTTTGAGAAAATCCGTTTATTGTCATGTACGGACATTGTGTCATTTTATGTGGGAGGGGGTGGAAGGAGCGGAGCAATTTAGCCCTTTCACGAACTTGTCCATACTTTTTGCCAAAAACGACATATAACAATTTGAGGACATGGGCATCCGCGCCATGGATGGTTATGATGAGCTCAAATAGTGTACAAAATACTTTCGAAGAAAAATAAAAACATAACAGGGCTACGATTGCGCGTAAAGCGCAATCTTACGATACTCTAGATGAAATAGAATTTTTTGTGATCCCAAGAAATTTCGCATGGGAAGTGTTAGAAGGGTTGATAGCATTGAAATAATTTTTTCCCCATCATGCTAAATTAGCTATAAAAATGTTTTATACAAAATGCTTACTCCAAAAATTGAATGGGAACTGAAAAAATTAGTGAGTTAGATTTAGTGAAAATGTGCAGTTTGTATGGGAGGTGGTAAAAAGAGTGGGGCGATTAGAGTGATTTTTTTCAGAAATAACTAGGAATATTGTAAAATTAACATCCCTGAAATTTCAGACTAGTGCCATTTATACTTTTCAAGAAAATCGATTTTTTGTGAAGTTGTGAAACTGTGTCATATTGTATGGGAGGGGGTAGAAGCAGTGAAGCTAATCAAATATTTTTTTCTGATCTTAGTGATAATACTAATTAAGTATTTATTACAAAATATGAGCTCAATAAATGTTATATGTTCTGAGAAAATCGTCTTAGAGCATTTCATGAAAAAGTGTAGTTTGTATGGGAGGGGGTGGAAGGAGAGGGAGGAAGCAAATAATTTTTCTACTGTAGATTAAAATTACTATGAAAATAACATATCCGAAAATTCAGACTAATAGCTTTTATACTTTTTGAGTAAATCCGTTTATTGTCAAATTACGAAATTGTGTCATTTTGTATGGGAGGGGGTAGAAGGGGTGAAGCTAATATTCTAAATTTTTTTGGGCTTACTAACAATTTCAAATAAATATTTGGTGCACAATTTCAGCTCTCTAAATTGTATACGCAATGAGTAAATTGGCTTAGAGTAATTCATGACAAGTACAGTTTGTATGGGAGGTGGTAGAACAAGGGAGAGGATACGCATAATTTTTGTACGGTAGATTGATATTATCATAAAAGCAACATATTCCAAATTTCAGGCCAATAGCTTTTTTAATTTTCGTGCAAATCCGTTTATTGTCAAATTGCGCAATTGTGTCATTTTGTATGGGAGGGGGTAGAAGGGGTGGAGCGATTTGGCCCGTTCACGAACTTGACCTTACTTTTTTGTCAAAAACGACGTGTACAAAATTTGAACTATCTAGCTCAACGCGTTCTCAAGCTAGAGCGCGCACAGACGGACGGACGGACGGACGGACATCCGGTTTTGAGATTTTTGAGTGATAATATTAACTTCTGTATCATTCATTTTTTTCTCCGAGCCTTATTTCTTGGCGTTACAAACTTTAGAGCAAACTTATAATACTCTCAGATTTCATCTAGAGTATAAAAAGAAATTAACAGATTACCTTGAAGGCCCTGTTCAATCGTATCTATTAGTTTTTAGAAATTTCTCAAATTTGTAGACGTAGAACGTCCGCAAACAAGACCATGTTGAAATTTTGAATTACCGGGATGGAGGACAGTTTAGATATTGGTCTAAAATTTTCAACAATATATGCAGGAGTGAGCCAGCTACCTCACGGGGGCTGGGAAGGAGCTCATAAGCAAGATAGCAAGACATTACTTATGATCACTCTGAAATGCAGAATGGGGAAAGGGGGAGAGCCAACCCTCCACAACCCCTCTGTTTAACACGCCTCTGAATATATCTGCGATCAGACTTGCATGTCGGTGATATGAAAGAGAGCTTTTAAGTGTCTAAAATTGTGTAATCTATACATAGTAATATAATTGTAGTGTCTGTCTGTAATTTGCTTATAAATGGCTATAAGTTAGTTTTTTGAGTTATTTTAGCACTAACTAAACATAAAAACACATTTTTGAAATTTTTGTCTGTCTGTCTGTCTGTCCGACCGCTTTTCACGCACCAACGGCTGAACCGATTGTAATGAAACTTGCACAGTTTGTTAGGTGTCCATCGGAATGAAATCTGCACTTGGTTTCATTTCACTCCCCTCACGCCTTCTACCCCCTCCCATACAAAGTGACTCATTTTCAAAATATATATTAATCAAATTTTCTTGGAAACCATAAAAGCTATTAATTTGAAATTTGGAATATATTATTTCTATTATAAATACAGTCTTTTGGTTTACAAATTATTTGAGTTTCCTCACTCCTTTCACCACCTCCCATACAAACTACACTTTTTCATGATTTATTTTACAACAAATTTCACAGTACGTGTAATTTCCATCGAGCTAAAATGTTGTATGAAATCCTTAATTAACATTAATATTAATATCGGGAAAAAATTAACCGATTAGCTTCACTCCTTCTACCCCCTCCCATACAATGTGACACAGTTCCACGACTTCGCAAGAATTTGATTTTCTTGAAAAGTCTGAAAGTTACTGATCTGAAATTTCAAATATATCAATTGCATGATGATTATAATTGTTTTTCAAAAAATCACCAGAAACCCCCTTCTCCTTCCACCACCTCCCTTATAAACCGCACTTTTTCATGAAATACTCTAAACGAATTTTCTCAGTACATTTAAATTTCATCGAGGTAAAAATTTGGATTTAATCCTTAATTAGCATTATTAGTAATATTGGGAAAAAACTTAACCGAGTAGCTTCCCTCCTTCTTCCCCCTCCCATACAATGAGACACATTCCACGACTATACAATAATTCGATTATCTTGAAAAGTATGAATGATACAGATCTGAAATTTAAAGTATATCAATTGCATGATGGTTATAGTTGTTTCTCGAAAAATCACCAAAAACACCCCACTCCTTCTACCACCTCCCATACAAATTGCACAATTTCATTAAATTCAATGCTCTAAGTTTCTCAGTACCTACTCAATTTTTGAAGCTTAAATTTGGTACAAAACATTTTTGTAGCTACTCTAACATGATGTGAAACAAATTAGTTCAGTGCTGTCACCCCTTCTACCACTCCCCATACAAAATTTCTTAACACCGCAAAAATTTCGATTTCATCTATGCATGGTATCGTATGATTGGGCTTTACGCACAATCGTAGTCCTGTTATGTTTTTAAGCTTAATGTTATTTATTTACTTTTTTTTAAATAACACCAGCTACAATTATTCACATGTCCTTAACGCTTTTCAACACGTATATGATCTCGAATCACGGGTTTGATTTGATCACGAGCCTGTCCCATAAAAATTTGAGTATCATGCTTTCATCCTTAATAATTTATGGTTCTGATTCCAACAATATACAAACCATTTTCTTCAAAGAGCCATTAAAGTAAGCAGATTATATGTATTACTAACTACACTGTTGAAAATTGCTTATTATTGCTATTTTTACGCGGGCGAAGTCGCGAGCGTTTGCTAGTTATTTTATAAAATTGTGGTATTCGAAGGGGGGAGCATAAGAAGTGATGGGATATCGATAACATTTTCGTTTATAGTCTAGCATGTTATGCAAATGATATATTTGTAATATGATGGCTTACAGATCCATAGTTTAAATATTTCTCAAGAAAATTCGCTAAAATTCGATTTTTTTGGGTTTTATTGGGGAGCGGGATGGAATGAATCTGATTGTATTATATGTTTTCTTTCAAGTTTGTAACGCTAAGAAATAACGTTCGAAGAAAAAACTGAATGACACAGAAGTCAATATTTTTGCTCGAAAATCTCGCGTTGAACTAGAAAGTTCAAATTTTGTGGTCACTGATTTTGTTCAAAAGTGATGCCAAGTTCGTGAACGGACAGAGAGACGGTCACTCGATTTCGAGGTTTTTGATCGGAAACAAATAATTCTGTACCCTTGGCGACTATGTGCGAGCATTATTTCTTAGCGTAACAAACGGCAAGGCAAACACGATATACTCTCAGATTTCATCTAGATTATAAAAATTATTTGAAAACATTCTGTTTGAAGTCATAATAAACGTTGTTGTTAATGTCAACATCTATTTGAAATAAAAGTGATTTTTGTTGTTCCAATGACTGTTCACATCGATGTCAGTGTAATTATGTCAACAGCAGTAAATCTCTTTAAATCGAAGTAAATCCTTAACTTTCAATAATAATATATCAAATCGGCTTATTTTCATTTGAAAAATACTTGCAATTGATTTAGAAAGAGGTTTAAAGTGAGCAGATTATATTTCCCCAGATAATGTATTACTAACAACACTCTCAAAAATAGCTTATTAATGCGATTTTAGCGCGGACGAAGTCGCGGGTCTGCTAGTAGTATACAAATTCATATCCAAAGCAAAAATTCCAGCTTACATTGGTTGTAACATAAAAGTGATTAGTTTTAAAATATTTTAATAGTGCGTACCACCTCCTTGGTTCAAAATGACTTCGTAAATCCGGTCTGGCAATGAAGCATAATAATTTCCAATATCTCGAAGGGAGATTTAAGCCTACGCTCTTTTAATGGCTTCCTTTAGGGTCTCAGTATCTTCGTACTGTCTCCCCTCTTCATAAACCCTCCGTGATAAAAGTTTCCACATATTTTCTATAATATTAAGATCAGGAGAGTATGGCGACCATTCAAGCAATTTGACATTTTAACCCTTGATCCACGATTTTACCTCTCTCGCAGCATGAATGGGGGCATTATCATGTTAGAACGTCCATGTAATTGGTCCAAAAATATTCGAAAAGTTTGAAAATGCCTTTTCCAATACCGATTTGTAAGCGGTCGCGTTCATTTTGGGAGTTAAAAATTGTAATTCACAAGTCCTATAATTTGAAACGGCTCCATACCATTACACCGCCTGCACAGCTGTGATGACGATTTAAATAGTTTTCAGGCGTTCTTATATCGTGGAAATAAAAGTTATATCCATCAGGTCTTTCGAGAGAGTTTTAGTCTTTTTAAGTTGCAAGTGTTGCGTATTACACGTGTTACAGTTGATAGGCTCGCTTCAACACCGGTTTTTTCCCTGATCTTCGATGCAGAATGGCGAGAATTTGACGCAGCTCGAACAATTTGTCTTCTGTCTGTTGCTGTTGTTGCTGAATAAAGACATCCTTTCACATTTTTTCCGTAATTTTCACCTTTTCGGATATAATTGCTCACTACATTTTGACGTCGACCAATTTTTCTGGAAATTTCTCGCTGATTTAGGCCACATTCGAGGTAACCTTTTATATGACCTTTTTCTAAGTCATTCAGTTGTTTACCGCGACCCATTTTGCACTAAAATCACTCTACACTACCGGAATTGTTAAAAATAAAAGATGTTACACTGTTTGATAGCAACTGGACATCGCAAACTAAATGAATTACCGTTGAACCTATTCTGATGACCCAAAAAAATGTAGTGTTTTGAGTGAACAAAACAATCGAAACTAAATTTAACATATGTAGGTACAGTCACAGAAATGTCCTCATTTTTGTAGTATCAAGTCTAAACAAAAGAAACTTTAATACATCCAACAAAAATATAATGTACATTTTATACTTTTTGAGATATGAGAGAAAACGTAAATGAAAATTCTTGAATCTATTCTGGTGACGAGCAGTGTATTGTGAAAGAACGGTACATTACCTTATATTTAAAGTATTGTCCATCACTAGCCACTACTTTTTCCCACCTTTCTGGCAGCTTTGAGATACCACGTCGGAAGAACTCTTCATCTTTTGTAGCTATCCATAAATCGACCAATTTTAGTAACTTCACATGATGTAAGGCGCTGCTTAGACAGACCATGTGCCATCGACCGAAATAAGTAATAATTGGAAGGGGCAATGTCTGGTGAATACGGCGGGTGGGGTCTACTAGGCAGGACTTCCTAATTAAGTGTTCCAAAATAGGTTTTGATCGGCGCTGCAACATGGGGACGAGCATTATCATGTGGAGAATAATTTTGTCGTGTCTGGAGTAGTAAAGAGCACGTTTTTCTTGAGTGCTCGGCTCAATCTCAATAAGTGTGTTCGGTAGAGAGCTCCAGTAATGGTTTCGCCCGGTTTGAGTAACTCATAATACACAACACCAAGCTGATCCCACCAAATACACAGGTGCTTCCCACGACTTTCTCTTCTTTTGGGTTAGTAGTGGATCCATTTTTCATCACCAGTGACTATGCGATGCAAAAAATCCTTTCTTTTATGCCTGGCAAGTAGCATTTCACACATGCAAATCCAAAGCTCAACGTCTCTCGACTTCACTTCATGTGGAATCCAATTTCCTTGTTTTTGAATCTTTTGCAACAATTTTAAACGATGTGAAATTGCAACGTGTTCTAATGTAAGTGCAAGTTCTTCTCGCATTTGGCATGAATCTTCCTCCTATAACGCTTCCAATTCCATGTCTTCGTACACTTTCGGTCTTCCACTGCGTTCTTTGTCTTCCACTTCAAACTCACCGTTTTTAAACTTTTGAAACCACTCACAGCAACTTCTCTCGAATATAAATACAGTCTCACCATATGCTTCTACAAGCAATCGATGCGCATCACCTGCAGATTTCTTCAAATTAAAGAAGTAAATCATAAGTTCCCGCAAATGATGCTTATTCGACACAAAACTTAACATTTTCGCACGAACAAAATTATGTGACGGAGTCACTAATAATTCAAGGTTATGTTGTTACCAGATGTCCAAACTTACGATATTACTTTTTACATCTGACAATTTCAACATAACCTTCTAATGGGGCCATCTTTTGTCAAACGACGGAAAGTTATTTGTACTAAGATGCTCGCCCTGCATAAGTACACATATCACACTATACATCGCAGAAATAAACTTTCCTTATTGCTGTTTGAAACATCTTTTGCACGTATATAAATTATTATGTTATTTCTTTCAAAAAGGTTATTTATATTTATATTTTTCACTTCAGAGAAACTCTTCAGTTTCAACTAAAATTCTTTATAACACCGAAAACTTCTTTATATGTACATCTAGATACAAGAAAAATAACTACACCAAAGTGTGGTGTACAGGCACTACACTTTATTTTGCAATTTCCCTTAAGGTTGATATGAACTTTTCATTGCACTTAGGAGACGAGTGCAAAGAAACTGAAAAACATGATGAAAACTCTCGAATTGGAGCAACAATATACGGAAATAATTTAGACGTATCGCACTCGTCGCCGAAAGTTGAACGCTATGTCGATAAAGTAGAAACCTAAATTAAGTCCGGAAACCTCTGAATTTTGTGGAAATTTTCCATGAATTTTATAATAACTATTATATAAAAGAGATTTAAACTCGACGTACTCGCTATTCCGGTACTAAAGATAGGTTCTGGTTTTTAAAATTATCGAGTTGGTGCAGACAGAAATTTAGATAGAAGCCAATTTATTCTATTTTTAGCGTCGGAATCCTCTCGGTGTGGTCGAAGGAATTGTTGGGAAAACTTCTCCTTCGATAGTTCGAGGTAAAAGCCCATAAAACCGGGTTAGATTTTAAGCAGGTTCCTGTAATCGGGAAGTACAAGTGGTCAGGGAATGAATCATATAAATTTTCCTGTGTAATGTGGTCTTTGTTATCGCCTAAGCGGAAGCCTTCGAAGCTTGTTTCGATTTTGTATTAAATATGTTACTACCAGGTCAGGTCAAATAATAGTGAAAAGTTCGCAGAAATGTTTAATGAATTTATGAAATATGAAAGGTTGATACGGATTCCAGTATCCCGGTTGTTTTGGCTTGCAAAAATGTAGGTCAATTTATTTATGAAATTTTAACAATTGCTGCTGCAAACTCGACGTATGGATTTTATGAGCCTAGACAGGTTGATTATGTTATATGGAATTTAGTTGATATTGATTTTCTGTGGAAAATTGCACCGCTATACAGCCCCATCGATCAGAAAAAAACAATTTCGAATTAAACACGATATGGAGTACACAAACTAAATAAATTACAATTAAAAAAGAATGATTTTAAACTGAAAATTTGAAAAAATGTCTATTGTATTTGGATAAAAACATATAACAGGACTACGATTGGGCGTAAGGCCCAATCATGCGATACTGTAGATAAAAGAGAAATTTTGTATGGGGACTGGCAGAAAGGGGTAACGGCATTGAACTAATTTTTTCACATCATGGTAGAGTTGCTAACAAAATATTTTATGCAAAATTTATGTTAAGCTTCAAAATTTTAATAGATACTAAGATAATATATATATATAGTATATTGAACTTAGTAAAATTTTCCAGTTTGTATGGGAGGTGGTAGAAGGAGTAGGGAATTCTTAATATATTTATACTCTAGATGAAATCTGAGAGTATTATAAGTTTGCTCTAAAGTTTGTAATGCCAAGAAATAAGGCTCGGAGAAAAAAATGAATGATACAGGACTTAATATTATCACTCAGAAAACTCAAAACCGGATGTTCGTCCGTCCGTCCATTCGCTCTCTAGCTTGAGAACGCGTTGAGCTAGAAAGCTCAAATTTCGTACACGTCGTTTTTGACAAAAAAGTAAGGTCAAGTTCGTTAGCGGGTCAAATCACTCCACCCCTTCTACCCACTCCCATACAAAATGACACAAATGCGCAATTTGACAATAAACGGATTTGCTCGAAAAGTATAAAAGCTATTGGCCTAAAATTTGAAATATATTACTTTTATGATAACATCAATCTACGGTATAAAAATTATACGTGTCGTCCCCCTCCTTCCACCCTCTCCCATACAAACTGCTCTTTTAAAGAAATGATCTAAACCAATTTACGCAGTGCGTATAAAGTTCAGCGAGCTGAAATTGTGCATTAAATATTTATTTAGAATTTTTAGTCAGACCGAAAAAAATTAGATGATTAACTTTACCCCTTCTACTCCCTCCTATACAAAACGATGCAATTCGACAATAAATGGATGTACTCAAAAAGTATAAAAGCTATTAGTCTAACATTTGGAATATATTACTTTTATGATAATATCAATCTACCGTATAAAAATTATGCGTGTCCTCCCCCTCCTTCTACCATCTCCCATACAAAATGTCAAATCAATCAATCAAATTCCTGTTAAGACCCCCTTAGTGGCATAGGACAGAAACAACTCTCTTCCACAAGACGCGATCCTGAGCATCGGCTTTAAGCTGTTGCCAGGACTTGTTTATTCCTCTGGCCTCCTGCTCAACTGCTCGCTTCCATGTGTTACATGGTCGACCAACCCGACGTCTTCCTTGAGGATTATAATCCAGAGCCTGTTTTGCGATGTTTCGCTCTGGTTTCCTCAAAGTATGACCGACCCACTGCCACTTCCGCCTTTGAATCTCAATACCTATTTTAGTCTTGCCAGTTGTACTCCAAAGTTCGTCGTTGGAGATCACTTCTGGCCAGAATATTCCTAAAATGCGTCGGAGGCATTGGTTCACGAAAGTCATTTTTTTGGTAAGTCGAACGGTCACTTTCCACGTAGTACAACCATATAACAACACGGATTTGACGCATGCGTCAAAAACTCGCAACTTCGTGCGAAGGGAGATCTCTCTTAACTTCCAGAAAGGGGAAAGGATACCGAAGGCCTGACGAGCTTTATTTAGCCGAGCCTCAACATTCTTTTCGGCTCCGCCGTCCATTCTGACAATGCTTCCTAGATAGCAAAAATCTTGTACCTCTTCCACATCCTGTCCGTTAAGAACAAGCGGTGTGCTTGCGTTCGAACCCATGTGCATGTACTTGGTTTTACGCACATATATTTTCAGTCCCGCCTTTTTGCATTTAGAATGCAACGAGCGAACATTTGACTCTAAGTCCTAACGGTTATGTGCGAGCAAACACACGTCATCAGCATAATCAAGGTGACTTAAGATGTTAAATAGTCTCCATTGAAGACCTTTACCTTCCCCACCTTCCAGTGCAGCTTTCAAGATGTCATTTATTACAACCAGAAACAGGGCTGGTGATAATATGCAGCCTTGTCTGACACCCGTTCGCACAGGAAAGCTCTTGGACAGCTCTCCTCTATGCAAGACGCGACACCTTGCATCTTCGTAGGATTCCTTTGTCATAGCTATGACCTTGTCTGGAATACCTCTCCTACGCAAAGCATTCCATATGTAATCTCGCTTAACGCTGTCGAAAGCCTTCTCGAAGTCCACAAACACGAGATGTACAAACTGTACTTTAGCGGGCTGAAATTGTGCACTAAATGTTTATTTAAAACTGTTAGTAAGGCCAAAAAAATTAGACGATTTGCTTCACCCCTTCTACCTCCTACCATACAAAATGACACAATTTCATAATTCGCCAATAAATGGATTTGCTCGAAAAGTATAAAGCTATTAGTCTGAATTTTGGGATATATTACTTCCATAATGATTTCATGAAATGCTCTAAGCCGATTTTCTCAGAACATATAACATTTATCGAGCTCGCATTTTGTAATAAATACTTATTTAGCATTATCACTAAGATCAGAAAAAAATATTTGATTAGCTTCACAGCTTCTACCCCCTCCCATACAATATGACACAGTTTCACAACTTTCACAACTTCACAACAAATCTATTTTCTTGAAAAGTATGAATGTTACTAGTCTAGAATTTAAGAGATGTAAATTTCATGATATCCTTAGTTATTTCTGAAGAAATCACTAAAATTCCACCACTCTTTCTACCACCTCCCACATAAACTGCACATTTTCACTAAATCTAACACACTAATTTTCTCAGGTCCTATTCAATTTTTGGAGTAAGCATTTTGTGTAAAACATTTTTATAGCTACTTTAGCATGATGGGGAAAAAATTAGTTCAATGCTATCACCCCTTCTAACACTCCCCATACAAAATTTCTTGGGATCACAAAAAATTCTATTTCATCTAGAGTATCGAAAGATTGCTCTTTACGCGCAATCATAGCCCTGTTATGTCTTTTTTTAAATATATATTTATGCAATTGAACTGGTGCGACAGGCAGCATTCACACCTTTACACCGTCCCCCCATTTTATTTTGAATAATTTTTCATCGCCAGTGGCAACTCAAAAGTTCGTACTTAAAAAAATCCCGTCTGGAGTGGGAATCGAACCCACGACCAATTGACTGAAAAGCAAGCACGCTGTCCACTACGCCACGGAAGCCAGGTTTCTTCAAAGTATGACCGATCCACTGCCACCTCTGCCTTTGAATCTCAAAACCTATTTTAGTCTGGCCAGTCGTACTCCAAAGTTCGTCGCTGGAGATCGCTTCTGGCTAGAATATTCCCAAAATGCGTCGGAGGCATTTGTTGTGTCATCAGATTAGTAACATTGACCCCTAATGTAACTGATCTGATGGCACATGCTAAAATTCTCCGTGCTATCAATGACCTGCTGACCGTTAAGTACTAGCCGGATTCGATGACACGATAGTGTGCAAGTAGTGCAATATTAGAGGAAGCGTTTCATGACTAAATTAGCCTAAAAATGCAAAAAAAAAATCCGTCGCGCCGTACGCCGTACATATGTATGGACTCATATCTCCGAAACCGCTAAAGGTAGAATGTTCGTATTTGAGTGGATTGTTGACTGGGTAAGTGAGCACTATTTTCTAAATTTTGGGTGGTGTTAGGTGGAAGGGGGAGGCAGGGGGAGGGAAAAAGTCAAAAACTACACTTGCTAATATCTCCACCACGAATGTAGATAAGAAGTTGAAAATCAGTAGAGATATAGAGAATGTTGTGGGACAAACTCAAAATAAACTGCCAACAAGTCGGGCGAAACCTTATTATTCTTGGGACAAAATGCGGATGCGTTGAAAGTCAATATGCAGGTTAGAGTGGTTAGAGAAGACTAAGTGACAGGGGGTTCTTGGGCAGGGGAGTAGTCAATTTAACACTTTGCGGAAACGTTCAAAAGCTCCGGTACATTTAATCAATATTTAGTTCGTTTATTTATGCAAGTTTGCGTTTTTATGAGGGGAGGAGTGAGGTGTGACAGTAAGGGTGGGTGAATGTTAATAGTTTTTTAATTGACTGCTTGAATCACGTCCAATATTCTCTGTATAGAATGTGTTTCATAGACGAAGTTGCATAAAATTTTCATAAAATTCGGTGTATTTTATTTGTTTATTCACGAAACCGAACATTTGTGATGCAGTTTTATTTCGTTTCTCTTGTAAGGTGCTTGTACAAAACTCCAAGCTCGTAGCTTTTAATTTATTAGTTATTAGTTGATTTAATGAAATTAGTCGAAATCATACTTTTGTATGGGAGGGAGTAGAAGGTCAAGCGCGATTTTAAAACTTTTAACGCAATTTCATTTTAATTATTTTTGTTAGTTGTTATGCAAAATTTCAAATTGATAGCTTTAAATAGTTAAATGATAATTGATATCTTAATAATGGTCGAAAAAATAATTTTGTATGGGAGGGGGTAGAAGTTTTAAAACTTTTCGACCAGTTAATATTGCGATTATTTTAGGATTTTTTTTAAATGCATTTCTTAAATTTTCAAGTTTCTACCTTAAAATTTCACTCAAAAATTTTCAGTTTATGTGTTTTTTTCAATGCACATGAAACACCTTGTGCACATTAGACCGAGGGATCGGTTTATAACAATTATGGAACAAGTTGTTATTATTTTTCTAATTACATCAAATAGATGTATCTACATGCAAAATTTAAACTTTGTATCTTTTCCCAGAGCCCTAAAAAAACACTCAAAATTTTCGACATTTTTGCTTACCACCTCCTTCCCCTTACAGCTCCCAAGTTAAAATTTTTACCAAACTTAACCATTATGTAGTTATACAATCTGACAAATTTTCGATTTAATATTTGTACTCAATTTTGAGATGTAACGATTTGTAATTTTGAAAAGTGCGCCATTTTTGAAAAGCTTAAGAAATAGTTGAGATATTCACCTCCCCCTTACAATAATTAGCCACTCTCTAAGCTGTTTCAGTATAGTAACTCCAGCTGGACCTACTTTCCCACTTAAAGGAAGCTGTATCGACTTCTTTATAGTATCCAGCAATTGTCTAAATCCTATTAATCTAAACTTTCACTGTAAAACAATACCGTCCTTCTCAGACCACTACGGAGTGGAACTAACAATCGATCTCAACTCTTATAAACCTGAAATATTTGCCCCTCTTGATTTTAGATCCTTTGAAAAAAACGTGTGGAGAGATTTTAAATCGGATTTAGGGGAAGCAGTAAATGAGATAATGCCCGAAGACAACAGAAACCTTAATATTTCGGAGATTGACAACTCATTGGAAGCATTCAAATTAAGTTTGAACTCTATTACTCAGAAACACTCCGACAGACGTGGACAAAATTCAAAATATATCAAGTTTCCATCAGAGATCAAGAATAAATTCAAAATAAGGAAAATCTGGAAACGAGTCCTAAAAAGACGTCTCGAATCAAACTTCAACCTATGGAATGATGAATGTAGAACGCTTAAACTTGATATTAAAATTCTCTCAAAAGAAATCGACAAGGATATTAACAAACAGTTCCAGAAACACCTTAGAAATTTGAAACCGCTACTTTTAGAGAAATTAATAAAATCTTAGGAAGGAAAAGAAGTAATCTTACTGGATCTATAACAGAGAACGGTGCGAGTTACCTAACTCACTCAGACAAAGTTCATGCTTTTGAAAGGTTTTACTCGTCACTTTATAATGAAAGAACACCTGACTTCTCGCAACGTAACTCCGACCTAGTGCTAAGCTCGGTGTATGAATTCGAAGAAATGATGCGCAATGGCAGCCCCCATTATCACATTTGACAACACTTCCAAATTCAGCGGTGAGGACTGTCACTCGCCTTTTATTAGTTTCAGTACACTTAATGGCCTTATAAAATCAATCAACGGAAAAAAATCTTCAGGTCCAGATGGAATTTCAAATTTCATAATAAAAAACTTCCCGAAAACGCTGTAAAATCCCTACAAATTATATTCGACAACAGTCTAAATTTGGGGTACTTCCCAAAAAACTGGAAAATCGCAAAGTTAATTCCAATACAGAAATCTGCAAACTCAAACGAAATTTCAAACTTCAGACCTATTTCAATGTTATCAAACCTAGGAAAATTATACGAAAAACTATTAGCAGAAAGGCTAGACCAATTCTGTGAAGAGAATGCCATTATTCCAGATGAACAATTTCGCTTCAAGAGATTCCACTCGACGGAACACGCTCTACTGAAAGTACACAACGACATAACGAATGGTCTAAGAGAAAAAAAATGCACGGTTCTCTGCTCGCTCGATATACAGAAAGCCTTCGACTCTGTATGGGTAAAGGGACTACTTTATAAATTAATTTCCTTAAACACTCCTCAATACCTCCTAAGGGTTCTACATTGTTTTTTCCAAGACAGAAAGCTAAAGATCGAATTAGACAGAGAGTTCTCGAATGAGATCGAAGTTTGTAGGGGTGTGCCGCAAGGCTCCATCCTAGGCCCGAAATTGTACAATATAAACATGCACAATTTTCCTCACTACGAGAAAAGGCCTTCGTCTTCCATAGTATCCACCGCGCTACTCTACGCAGACGATACCGTAATTTACGCCAATTCTGGGGATCCAAAAACTGCTCTGGCTAAGGTGGCCAAACATCTAACCAACATTAACCTGTTTTATAAGAAATGGGGTTTTGAAATAAATCCTAACAAATCAGAGTTTATATGTTTTAGAAACTCCAGCGGTAAAGGTAGAAGACAAGTACCAGGAAAAAGCAAAAAGCTTTGACTGTTATTGGACGGAAAAACAATTCCTCTGAAGGATAATATGAAATACCTTGGTGTAAACCTAAATAACTTGTTCAAATTCAACAGACATACTAAAAGCCAGCTTGTGAAAACTAATAAGGTTTTTCTCATGCTCTCGTCCTTATTTCACTGGAGGAGTGCTCTACACAAGAACACAAAGCTTCTTCTATACAAACAAGTAGTAAAGCCAATACTAACATACGGCTTCGCCTGTTGGTTTTCGTTGTCTACAACGATAGCGAAAAAGATAGAAATATTCGAAAGAAAGATTTTAAGACAATGCTTGGCAATGCGTTTCCGCGAAAGGAATAAATATTTTTCTAACGAGGTAATTTACAACTGTGCTGGAATCACTCCTATCATGATTTATCTCATTAATCTTTGGGGTAAGAGACTAGGAAAGCTTGAGTCTCATAGCAACATACTTCTAAGGCAATTATATCTCGAAAATATAGATGCAGATCTCAATGATCAGTTCTACCTATCACCGATTAGTCTACTAAACGGTAACTTAACAGACCCCGTACAAGATATGAAAAGAATAATTGGTTTCTACGACGGTAGGGACTCTGTTCACCACAGAGGGTAATCGGAGCGTTTAGTATATGTACATATAACAAGGCCTTTAATTTTTGAAAAAATAATGCTATTAATCTATTGTATAAAATAAACTTTAATTTAAGATCAGCACGCAATAAAGCAAATCTGTATTATATTTGTTATGTGTTGTCCGTCCTTTTTTTTCCACTATTGTACCTGAAAAAAATAAGATGAATGAAAAATGTACATTAAGAATTGCCAATGTACTTTTAGAATTAGTTAATAATAGATATAGATAAAAATTGTTAGTTTAGGCTTATAATTAGAACACGCATGCAATAAGAATTATATACCAGAAGGATACTGAAGTACCAGGTAATAACGGAACTCCGTAGAATGTAAGCGAATCAAGTGTAAAACCAAATATGTGCAAATCGCTTTTTCTTTTTTAATTGGCAATAAAAAAATCTTGAATCTTGAAATCTAAGATGTTTCCGGTGGAACTATATGCCACCTTAATGGTCCCAAAGTATGAATTTTTTACGATAAGTAATTTCGAAGATATAATCATTTGAAAAAACAGTTCGGGCGACAATTTGTTTTTAGCCCCCCCCTTTTCGGACGCCAATAGATAAAACAATTAAATTATTTTTAAAGTTTGTCCCAAAACCCTCTCTATATCTCTACTGATTTTCAACTTCCTATCTGCATTCGTGGTTGAGATATTAGCAAGTGTAGTTTTTGACTTTTTCCCTCCCCCCGCCTCCCTCTTCAACCTAACACGCCCCAAAATTTAGAAAATAGAGTTCACTTACCCAGTCAACAATCCACCCAAAAACTAAAATTCTACCTTCAACGGTCTCGGAGATATGAGTCCATATGTACGTCGGACGGCGTAAGGCAGGACGAATTTTTTTTTGCATTTTTAGGCTAATTTAATCATGAAACGCGAAAAAACAAAATTTCAGAGTAGCAAATTTTTTTTTTCTGTGTCGGTTACAATACTTTATTATTAGAATAAGAAAGTAAAAGTGTAGTTTGTATGGGAGGTGGGTAAAGGAGTGAAGGGATTTAAATAATTTGTATACTTAAAGATTGCATTTGTAAGAGAAATAATATATTCTAAATTTCAAATTAATAGCTCTTATAGTTTCCAAGAAAATTTGATTATTACATATTATTCAGAATGAGTCACTTTGTATGCGAGCTGGTAGAAGGCGTGAGAGGAGGGAAATAAAACCAAAAGCAGATTACATCTCGGAGCATACCTAATAAAGCTGTGAAAGCTTCATTACAATCGGATCAGCCATTTTTGCGTGAAAGCCGGACCGACAGACAGAAAGACAGACAGACAGACAGAGAAGAATTTTAAGAACGTGAGTTTCTGCTTAGTTATTGCTAAAATAAAGCAAAAAAGTAACTTATAGCCATTTCTAAACAAATAACAGACAGACACTACAATCATACATATTTATATGTATAGATTTCTATATAATGGATTGAATATAAATTCTGAAATGTATATATTTATCACATAAGGGTTGCGGAGATATGGGTTTTTGAATGTTATTGGAGCGGACACATACGGCGGAAGGCGAAAATCGTACGGAAGGACGCCTTTTTTGCATTTTACTTTGTTATTTTAATAATAAAGTATTGTGATCGACTTGGGAAAAAAAAAATTTGCTACCTTGAAATTTTGTTTTTTCGCGTTTCATGACTAAATTAGCCTAAAAATGCAAAAAAAAACATAACAGGACTACGTTCGATACTCTAGATGAAAGAGAAATTTTTTGATTTTAAGAAATTTTGTAGGGGAAGTGGTACAGGGGTTGACGACATTGAATTAATTTTTTCTCATTACGCTAAAGTTGCTATCAAAATGTTTTACACAAAATTTAGGATTAAAAAATTTAATAGTTGCTGAGAAAATTAGGTTATTGGATTTATCCAAATTGTGTAGTTTGTATGGGAGTTGGTACAAGGAGGGGCGAGTCCGTAATCATGCTTTTGACATGTTGTTACGGTCCACCGTAACACTAACGATGTCACCTGGGAAGGAAAAAGAACGAATTGATCACTGAACCATAGTATAGAATTATTTTCCGAAAAACTTACCCGACTACGGTCAGGCCGACCCCAAGTGGCTACGTTTCGCTCCTTGAGCATGGTTGCCGCACGAATAAAATCGTCCAATCGCGTCGTAAACTAGATTAAAGGCTGAAAACAACGAGAGACTTAATTAAGTAGAGTAACGTAAAATATTGTAATATTGTTCAAACCTGATAACGTAGAGCTTCGATACCAACGAACATGATTGCCAACGACATACGACCTATCTACATCGGCGACAAATAACCGTCGTCGCAACGCGAACTCCGTCTCGTGGCGCCAAGACAAGGAATCGACCGACTACAGTACGTCGACCCGCAAGACTTGGCGCCCAACACAGAGCTGGCACCGAATACAATCTGACGGATCTCTACAACCGATCGACATGCCCACTAGCCATCAGCTAATATGCCACAGTTCGAGAAGAAAAGGGTATGATTTTTCCGTACATAAAAGCCGGCAAACGTTCCCAGATAGCTACAGGAACAAGTGCTGTCCTGTCCCTCGGAGAAGACATCGACGAAGTCCTTCAAACGCCCACGATGTCTTCGAACGTCTCGAAAGGACAGGCTGCCACGAAGGACGAACTTACCGACAAGCCACGAATCTCATCATTATCGTCGTGGTAGCTTCCGCCGCTATCAGTTTCACTCTTAGCATTCTACACTCTGGAAAACGCCTCCGACTTTACGTTTTACCTGCAAGGACGGGCTGCCAAGAAGGATGAACTTACCGACAAGTCACGAATCTCATCATCATCGTCGGGGTAGCTCCCGCCGCTATCAGTTTCACACCTATCAGTCGACATTCTGGAAACTCCTCCGGCTTGGGCGTTTTACCTGAAAATCACAAGAGTGAAAACACGGAAGCGTTCGGCCAGTCAAATTGGAAAGCCCGGTAAGATGCGTTAACCCTGGGTCGCGAAGGAAAACACACGTCCTAACCCGCGGATTTATCCCGGAAAAGCAAACATGAGACGATTAAACGACGATTAACTAACAATTTAAAGACGTTAAACAATCACATGCGGATTGAAACGTCAAGACGAACGCGAAATGTCAGATCAGACGCGAAATGTAAAGGGGTGTCCAAGATCCCCGATCGCGCACTACTTTACCGATAACCGAAAGAGAGGTTGCTGAGCTTTTCGACGCAGCAAAATTTAAGCCGAAATTGGGGAAAAATTTGAGCGGCACAAATACAACAACCAAAACGGAGAAATTTTGAACTAAAGTAAATAGGCGGGTGGATTATTTGAACAAAGAAAAGTTCAACAACCACCTGATTATTGGAAAAAATAAGCTTCTCAAGGCCAGGAAAAAAAGCAGTTGAGGACTCCGGCCTGAAGCTGGGTGGCGAAAAACTAAGCCAGCTCGTCCTCTTTAGCTATCCAACCAGCATAGGAGTCGGTGTTGATCGACAAAAATAAAGTATATTTACAAGTGGCGAGATTTAGAGAAAAGAATTAAAGTACCACAAGTGGGTGGATTTGTGTAATTTTGTTTCGGAGTGAATTCAACGAGAAAAGTGGTTCAGCAAACCAGAAGGCGGAAAAAGGACGAACGAGAACGGAAGGCGCAATACATCAGCGGGGGAGTTAATGAGAATACGTAGCCGATCAACGAAGAAACGGACGACGAGTCGATACCGACGAGCAGCGCATCAAGGGCCCCAACGAGCAGCGATACGTGGGAGATAAGAACAAGTAACAAAAAAGAATAATATCGTAGCTAGGGAATTTTGTGCTTTTTTTGTACTTTTGATATTAACGTAACTTTTGAGCTAGGTGTTATAATAAAGCCTTGGGCAAATTTTATTGGACCTAAAATCCTCTTTTTCTTGTTCGGTAGAAACATATTTCTGTGTAAGATTCGTTGTAACGTCTTTTCAGCCACCGCGTCAGTTCTGCGCGTGTCGAACTTTCGGGAGATAATTTCTTCGGACCTGTGGTTCGATCCGAAGGAAAGGAATAAGGAGCGTGCCCTAAAAAAAGGAACCACTGGCGCCCACGCCCGTCTCCACGGGCTCAGCCGGACAGAGTACGTTCCGCCCCTAGTGCGAGGGGTTTATTTTGAAAACGGATTCTCGACCGGAGAATACCGTAATAATGTTTTAAATTGTAGACCAATAGCATTCATACATTAAAGGGAAATCTGCCTTTTGTAAAGTTGTGAAATTGTGTCAGATTGTATGGGAGGAGGTCGAAGGGGTATAGATAATAGCTTAATTTTTTTGGTCTTACTAATAATTCTAAATAAATATTAAGTGCACAATGTCCACTAGATAGATTTTATATACACTGAGTTATTGTTTTAGAGTATTTCATGAAAAAGTAGAGTTTGTATGAGAGGTGGTGGAAGACAGGGGAAGACTTTAATAATTTTTGTATGATAGATTGAAATCATCATAAAAGTAATATACTTCAAATTTCAGATCAATAGCATCCATGCTTTTCGAGCAAATCCGTTTATTGCCGAATTCTAAAATTGCGCCATTTTGTATGGGAGGTGGTAGAAGGGGTAAGACTTATCTTTTAATTCTTTTTGGACTGAATAATAATTCCAAATAAGTTATTAATGCGCAATTTCAGCTCGATACGTTTTATACGTACTGAGTAAATTGGTTTAGAGCATTACATGAAAAAGTGTAGTTTGTATGGAAGGGGGTGGAAAGAAGAGGAGGACTCAAATAAATTTTTTGCAGTAGATTGAAATTGTCATAAAAGTATTATACTCCAAATTTCAGGTCAATAGCTTTTATACTTTTCGAGCAAATCTGTTTATTGTCGAGTTGCGAAATTGTGTCATTTTGTATGGGAGGGGGTGGAAGGGGTGAAGCTAATCATCTAATTTTTTTTGGTTTTAATTCTAAATAAATATTTACTGCTAAATTTGAGCTCGATAAATTTTATACGCACAGAGTAAATTGGTTTAGAGTATTTCATGAAAAAGTACAGTTTGTATGGGAGGTGGTAGAAGAAGGAGGAGGACATGTATAGTTTTTATATGATAGATTGAAATCGCCACGAAAGTGATATATTCAAAATTTCAGACTAATTACTTTCCAACTTTTTGAGCAAATCCGTTTATTGTCGAATTGCGTATTTGTGTCATTTTATATGGGAGGGGGTAGAAGCGGTGAAGCTAATCATCTATTATTGGTCTTACTAATAATTCTAAATAAATATTTTTTGCACAATGTCAGTTCGCTAAATTTTATACGCACTGAGTAAATTGGTTTAGAGCATTTCATGAAAAAGTGCAGTTTGTACGGGAGGTGGTGGAAGGAGAGGAAGGACACACATAATTTTTATACGGTCATTATAGTCATTATAGAAGTAATATGCTCCAAATTTGAGTTCAACTTTTATACTTTTTGAGCAAATCCGTTTATTATAAAATTGCATAATTGTGTCATTTTGTATGGGAGGGGGTAGAAGGGGTGAAGCGATTTGGCCCGTTCACGAACTTGACCTTACTTTTTTGCTAAAAATGACACACAAAATTTTTTAGCACTATAGCTCAAAGCTTTCGAGAGTTATGCTGTAGACAGACGCACAGACAGACAGACGGACAGACGGTCACTCGGAATCGAGGTTTTTGAGCGACAACAAATATTTCTGTACCCTTGGCGGCTCTGTGCGAGCGTTATTTCTTAGCGTTACAAACGGTAAGGCAAACACAAAATACTCTCAGATTTCATCTAGAGTATAAAATAAACTACCAACAAGTCGGGCGAAACTTTATTATTCTTGGGACAAGTTGCGGATGAGCGGAAAGTCAATATGCAGGTTAGAGTGGTTAGGGAAGGCTATGTGAAAGGGAGTTCTTGGGCAGGGCTGTTGTCAATTTAACAATATTTCATTCGTTTTTGCAAGTTTGGGTTTTTATGAGTGGAGGAGGAGGGGTAATAGTAAGGGTGGATGTATGTTAATAGCTTTTTAATTAATTGCTTGAATCACGTCCAATATTCTCTGTATAGAATGTGTATCATAGACGAAGTTGCATGGAATTTTCATAAAATTCGGTGTATTTTACATTCACGAAACCGAACATTTGTATGGGAGGGGGTAGAGAAGGTAGGGGAATCGTAAAATTTGATATGTAGTTTTATTTTGCTTCTCTTGTGAGGTGCTTGTATAAAATTTCGAGTTTGTAGGTTATTAATTGATTTAATGAAATTGGTCGAAATCATGGTTTTGTATGGGAGGGGGTAGAAGGGCAAGCGCGATTTCAAAACTTTTAAAGCAACTTCATTTGAATTATTTTCATAAGTTTTTCTGCAAAATTTGAAATGGTTAGCTTTTAAGAGTTAGCTGACAACTCATTTCTTAAAAATGCTCGAAAAAATAATTTTGTATGGGAGGGGGTAGAGGAGGTAGGGGAATCGTAAGACTTGTGATGCAATTTTCTTTCTTTTTGTTTGTGAGATGCTCGTACAAAATTTCAAGTTCAATGGGGAAATGGGGAGCATTTCAAAAATGATGCACTTTCCAAAATTTCAAACCGCTATAATTCAAAATTGAGTACCGATATCAAATTAAAATTTTGTCAAATTGTAGAACTAGGTAGTTTTTAAATTTGGTAAAAATTTTACGTTGGGAGGTGTAAGGAGAGGGAGGTGGTAACCAAAAATGTCGAAAAATTTGAGTGATTTTTTAAGGGCTCTGGTGAAAGATACAAAATTTAAATTGGTTTGGTGAATGTTTTCACAATGCATTTCGAACTGAAAGAAAAGATTTCCGGATTCTACACTGTTACGCTTTATTATTCGTGAAGTCTCGGTCTCTGCTGAGACCTTTATCAAAAAGTTTGATAAAGGTCTCAGCAGAGACCGAAACGTCACGAATAATAAAGCGTAACAGTGTAGAATCCGGAAATCTTTTATTTCAAAATTTAAATTTTCCATGTGGATACATCTATTTGTTGTACATACAGAAAAAATAATAAAAATTCCACAATTGTTATGCACCGACCCCCCTGGTCTACCGTGCACAAGGTGTTTCATGCGAAATGAAAAAACCACATAAACTGAAAATTTTTGAATGAAATTTGAAGGTACAAACTTGAAAACTTGCGAAATGCATTTAAAAAAAATCTTTAAAAGAATGAATTATAAACTGGTCGAATACCTTGAAAGCTTCTACTCCCTCCCATACAAAATGATTTTTTCGACCATTTGTAAGAAATTAATTATCACCTAATTAGTAAAAGCTATCAATTTGAAATTTTGCACAAAATCATTTGAAAACAGTTGAAATAGAACTGCGTCAAAATTTTTGAGATCACACTTGCCGTTCTACCCCCTCCCATACAAAAGTATGATTTCGACCAATTTCAACAAAACAACTGCTAACCAACAAATTAAAAGCTACGAACTTGAAATTTTGTACGAGCACATTAAAAGAGAAAAAAAAGAAAATTGCGTCACAAATTTTGCGATTCCCCTACCTCTTCTCCCCCCCCCATACAAAATTATTTTTTCGACTATTTTTAGGAAATCAGTTATCAGCTAACTCTTAAAAGCTACCAATTTCAAATTTTGCGGAAAAACTTAAATAATTGAAATGATATTACTTCAAAAGTTTTGCAATCGCGCTTGCCCTTCTACCCCCTCCCATACAAAAGTATCATTTCGACCTATTTCATTGAATCAACTAATAACCAAAAAATTAAAAGCTACGAACTTGGAATTTTGTACGAGCACAAAACAAGAGGAAGGAAATAAAATTGCGTCACAAATTTTACGATTCCCCTACCTCCTCTACCCCCTCCCATACAAATGTTTGGTTTCGTGAATGTAAAATACACCGAATCCTATGAAAATTCTATGCAAATGCGTCTATGAAACTGACATTCTATGCAGAGAATATTGGACGTGATTCAAGCAATCAATTAAAAACTATTACCATACACCCACTCTTACTATCACCCCTCACCACACCCCTCACAAAAACTCAAACTTGGATAAATAAACGAATGAAATATTGATTACATGTACTGGAGCTTTTGAACGTTTCCGCAAAGTGTTAAATTAACAATTGCCGTGCCCAAGAACCCGCTTTCACTTAGCCTTCCCTAACCACTCTAACCTGCATATTGACTTTCCACACATACGCAACTTGTCCCAAGAATAATAAAGTTTCGCCCGACTTGTTGGCAGTGTATTTAGTCTAATTTAGTCATGCAACGCGAAAAAACAAAATTTCAGTGTAGGAAATTTTTTTATCTGTGTCGATTACAATACTTTATTATTAGAATCATAAAGTAAATGTGATAAACACTGTTAAAAAAAAATATAAAGGCAAAAACGTTGCAATATGTTTTCGTAGAATGGAAATCCCTATAAGTTTAAAATGCACTAAAAATCTATTAGAAGTTTTATGCTCCTAGTAAAGAGGAAGATAAATTACCGGCGCATCTTCTGAAGTGTCTGGTAATCGTAAATCTGTTCGTTGTAAAATTATTTATAAAGGTCGTGTTATTGTCAAAAGATATTTATTTTTTCGAGCCGCACATATTTCTCTATCTTAAAAATTTCTCATTACAAAATAAACAAACATGCATTATTCAAGGGATGCATATAACTGCACACAATAAATAAGGAAAGGCGTCAAAGCAAATACCAAATTCAAATAAGTCCTTTCTTAAATGCTGCATCAGTGAGTATCTCATAACATAAAATATATCATCGTGTATGCCTGGTAAAACACTATGGCAAATGTGCGCAAACAACATTTATTGGTACCCGTGTTGGTAGGTATAATAAATATTTGCTGTGCTGTTCTTAAGGCTGCTAGCAAACGCCTTCAAGTGTTTTAGGTAAATTTTAATACTTATTATTGTTTTTAATATGATTACTCTAGAAACAAGGGAATGGAGAAACTGATGTGACTACATATGTTGCGAATTTTCCTAAAGATGTAACCGTTTGTAAAAAATTTAACTCTCGAACGCTTTGCTCAAGATTTCATGAAATTTCGAAATTGATATGGAGCTATCAGCTTGAAAGTTTGGCCAAAGTACAATGATAGGTATTCATAGGTAAATAATATGATTTGGGTCCGCTCTCTCCTTCTACCCCTCCAATACAAATGCACAATTTCGGACTATGCATTATATCGATTTTTATTGAAACTAGAAAAGATAAATTCTTGAAATTTTACTTCATGTTTTTTTCAATTTCAATGTACAATATACTGACAAAAATATCAACTTTAACGTCACTCCTTCTACCACCTCCCATAAAAATATGCAGTTGAAAAAATGCTTCAATTCGATTTTCATCAATAATAGAAAAAGTATCAACTTAAAATTAAACCAGAGATTATCTTTTCATAATTTCGATAATTGCGAAAAAAATCATATACTTCTCTAGATTTCTTTTACATAAATTTGTATATTAGAAATTCAAGAAAGCAATTACTTCTTTGGACCGACCTGTTTTATTGAGGATCCTCGTGGTTTTCATATTCTATCAGAAATTGTTCGCTTCCAGATGGAGCCCACTAACACCATTCCATTCCTCGACAAATACTTTTCTCTCGCAATAAGGAACAACATCATTTATTGAATTTTACAATCGAACCGATAAAACTCGAAATGGGTGAAAAAATCGCATGGCGTGTAGATGAAATATTTCAAAATCCTGTTTCCTAGCTCCTGTACCGACAAAATTGTGACGTGGAGCTGGCAAAGGTACCGGGAGGAGGGTTTACCACACCGGTTCGATGCCTTTCCCACTTTCATGAATTTCAATTATAAGGTGAAAGTGTAATCAAAATAAAGCAAAATAGAAGCGTCGAAAAAGGGCTGCTACTCCAAGGAGAAAAAAAATAAAAAGATAAAATAAACAGAACGTAAATGGAATATCGATTAGGTGGGTCTCGAAACAAACACCCCCAGTCACCGACATCGAAATCCCCATAAACAAGGTCCGACCGTATCATCAGTGTCAATATTTTAGGGGTTTCTTTTTGCGCTTGGTATTTTCTCCATTAAAAGATTTTCGAAATAGAAAAAAAACACATACACGGGAAAAAGAAAAACATTTTCTCTTCTCTGTAACACCTCCTCAGAGCCGGATTTCCGGAAAGGACATTGCCAAGACAGTTGAAGTGATTAGAAAACAATTGGGGGTTTTGATTTATCCAACTGTTTGCGGATTATGCGGTTCTTGATTTATAAATAATTTTAGGCCTTACGTAGCGGAAAATTTTTGTTATTACCAGGACGAACAAGACCAAAAATAGAAAGCATTAAAAATTTAAGTTGAAAAAAAAACTTGGAATTTTATAGACGATTAAGCCGACAAGGAAGGACACAATCCGCAATATTTTGCAGAGCCAGCAGCATTTTCGTTCACATCAACAGAATATCATTGGAATGGTGCTCCAGCCATTCCTTGCCCTTAGGAAGGATCTTGGAGAGAACACTGAAAAAAAACATTATTCCTTGCCGTCATAAAACGCCCAATGTCCGGGAGTGGATCTCTAATAGAATTTTTATAATGCTACGAGGACATAATCCCTTTCGGTTCGGACGGCACACATTTCCTTCAAGCCGTGTCCTGTCACACATATGCGACGAAAGTAATTTCAATAAGCAAACATAGTGCCCTTGATATGTCAACAAAGCTGCCCCCTTTTGAACTGAGTTGTTTTTGTATTTTCTTCAAGAATCTTCAGAAATCATTCGATAGGAATCGACTATGGACGAAGGTTCAGAGGATGTAATCAACTTTATGTATTTTCATTAAATCATTTCACTTTAATATTTTTTAGTATCCTTGCAACGAGGTAAAGAAATTAATATCACTTTTATTACTTAATTTGTTCCTTAGGACCGACTGGACAAAGTAGACTAGGCATCTCGAAAGTGGTTTTACATTTTATGAACATGTTAAATAAAATTTTCTAATAATTCTCCTTTTATGGAGTCGTTTCCTTACATTTCGAGCACAATATTTTTATGAAGTGTATCTGCGGATGATATGAGCTTGCCATAAAAACACACATGCTACGGAGATAATGGACAATAATTTTTCGGATCAGGGATAAAAAAAAATTGGAGATGTAAATATTGTCGTTATAAAAGTTGTAAACATTTTATTGTTTAGGTACTTGTATATGAGATATTGGTTTGATTTATTTACAGGAGGGATTCGTTTCTGCTCGAAAAAGATTCATGCTGATTGGTGGAATTATTTGGTTGGATATAGCTAACTTTATAGACTTATGCGAACTGTTGAAAGAAAACTTGATAAATTTTGAAACAGATCATCATTTGCAACAGAATTGCTGTAAAAATGATTGTACCGCGAGTTATGATGTTGTTCGAAGTTCAACTTCGAATATATGAGTCTGACACAAGTTTGATTTTCTTTCTGCTTTTGGAAGCATAGCACTTCTACTGCCACATCTTACTCGGTTTGCTTTTTTTCCCACTTTCCCAAGTGAGTCTGCATTATCTCTTGGAGTGTTGTTCACCTCTCGGCCGACTTTTGCCTTAGGGGTTCCGTTGTAACACCATCCTTGTGATACTTTGGGACTGCTTTCTGATGATATGCACTATCCAACTCCACTTTCTCCTTTTGATCTGTCTTATTATGGATTCTACTTGCGATAAGTTCCACAGGTCTATGTTGCTCCTCAAGCTATTCAAGTCATTCATCCTTGAGTTAAAGTCTCGTGCCAGCTTTAGCATCTATTTTCTGAGTCTTGGGTATAACCAAAAACTATAGACGTGCATTGATATAGTCATTGGAGTATTGTTCATCTCTAGGTCGTCGACTTATGCCTTGCGGGATCCGTTGTAACGCCATCCTTGTGATACTTCGAAACTGCTTTCTGATGATATAAAAAGAGTTCATACAATCTCGGCATTGCGCCAGATTTTACCTAAACCAGGTATTAGTACCACAGTTTTAGGCTCAGATGAGTCGATTAAGGTACGCCGATGAAATCCGGAATGAGTACTGAATAAATTAAAAATCTAATAAAACATAAAAGAATTATGATTGGGCGTAAAGCCCAATCATATGATACTCTAGGTGAAATGAGAAAGAGTTCAATGTACCGGAAAATATGTCACCTCCAATTCTTTTAAATAATTAATAGTGACTTTTGTATGGGAGGTGATAGAAGAAGAGGGGGAAGGTTTGTAATTTTTGGATATGACGCCTAATGTGGTATGCAAAATATTTCGTGCTGAATTTAAGGTTTGTAGCTTTCATTATTTTCAATTGGACATAGTTTTCCTGAAATTGAGGCATTTGTATGGGAGGTGGCAAAGGAAGTGGAGCGTTTAAGATGATTTTGAAACTACTTATCATCATCCTTGTCACCACGCTTTGATTCAATTTCAAATTCGATAGTTCTAATATATTCGAAGGAGAAATGCTTTTCTTGAATATATAATACATATATTTGTATGGGAGGGGGTAGAAGGAGTGAAGAGGAGCTGAAAATTTTTTTAGCATTTATTGCAATTATTGAAAAACAAATTCTGGCAAAATTTGAAGTTTATACTTTTTCTAGTTTTAATGAAAATCGATATGAAGCACTTAACAAAAATTATACATTTGTATGGGAGGGGGTTGAAGGAGTGTACGGATCAAAACACATTTTTTTCCCGTTATTGATATTTCTATTTTTATACTTTATGCAAAATATTAAGTAGATAGCTTTAATAGTTTCGAAGAAAAATTATTTATTTTAAATTTCAAAATTTCGTGAAATTTGTATGGGAGGGGGTAGAAGGAGTGAGGTGAAGTTCATAATTTTCTCAATTCTGATTGGAATTATAATAAAATTAATTGTGGCAAAAATTCGTTTTTATAACTTTGCTAGTTTCAATGAAAATCGAAAAACTGCATTTTTCAAAACTATGCATTTGTATGGGAGGGGGTAGAAGGAGTGACGGGATCGAATCAATACTCCGTCATATTAATGACATTTATATCATAATACTTTGACCTAAGTTTCAAATTGATAGCTTAAATAGTTTCAAAGAAAAATCAATTTCTGAAAATTTCAGAATTTCGTGAAATTTGTATGGGAGGGGGTAGAAGGAGTAGGGGGATGTGGCCCGTTCACGAACTTAAAGTTTCTTTTTTGCTAAAAATGACACACAACAAATTTCAGCACGATAGCTCAAAGCGTTCGAGAGTTATGCTGTAGACAGACGGACAGACGGACAAACGGACAGACGGACAGACGGACAGACGGACAGACAGCAACTCGGAATCGAAGTTTTTGAGCGACAACAAATATTTCTGTACCCTTGGCGGCTCTATGCGAGCATTATTTCTTAGTGTTACAAACGGTAAGGCAAACACAATATACTCTCAGATTTCATCTAGAGTATAAAAATAAAAGAGAGTATTAATTGAAATTTAAATAAATAATAATAATAAACAAAGAATCTATACATATTAATATAATTGTAGTGTCTGTCTGTTATTTGCTTATAAATGGCTATAAGTTAGTTTTTTGAGTTATTTTAGCACTGACTAAGCATAAAAACACATTTTTGAAATTTTTGTCTGTCTGTCTGTCTGTCTGTCCGACCGCTTTTCACGCACAAACGGCTGAACCGATTGTAATGAAACTTGCACAGTTTGTTAGGTGTCCATCGGAATGAAATCTGCTTTTGGTTTCATTTCACTCCCCCCACGCCTTCTACCTCCTCCCAAGTGACTCATTTTCAAAATATATATTTATCAAATTTTCTTGGAAACTATAAAAGCTATTAATTTGAAATTTGGAATATATTATTTCTATTATAAATGCAGTCTTTGAATCTACAAATTGTTTGAGTTTCCTCACTCCTTTCACCACCTCCCATACAAACTACACTTTTTCATGAATCACTTTACACCAAATTTCTCAGTACGTGTAACTTCGATCGAGCTAAAATGTTGCATTAAATCCTTAATTAACATTATTATTAATATCGGAAAAAAACTTAACGATTAGCTTCACTCCTTCTACCCCCTCCCATACAATGTGACATAGTTCCACGACTTCACAAGAATTTGAATTTCTTGAAAAGTCTGAATGTTACTGATCTGAAATTTAAAATATATCAATTGCATGATGATTATAGTTGTTTTTCAAAAAATCACCAAAAACCCCCATCTCCTTCCACCACCTCCCATATAAACCGCACTTTTTCATGAAATACTCTAAGCCAATTTTCTCAGTCCCTTTATTTTCCATCGAGCTAAAATTTTATACTTAGTCCCTAATTAGCATTATTATTGATATCGGGAAATAAATTAACCGATTAGCTTCACTCCTTCTACCCCCTCCCATACAATGAGACACATTCCACGACTATATAACAATTCGGTTTTCTTGAAAAGTGTGAATGATACAGATCTGAAATTTAAAGTATATCAATTGCATGATAGTTATAGTTGTTTCTCGAAAAAATCATCAAAAACCCCCCACTCCTTCTATCACCTCCCATACAAATTGCACAATTTCATTAAATTCAATGCACTAAGTTTCTCAGTACCTACTCAAATTTTGAAGCTTAAATTTGGTACAAAACATTTTTATAGCTACTCTGGCACGATGTGAAACAAATTAGTTCAATGCTGTTGATAAAGGTCTCAGCAGAGACCGAAACGTCACGAATAATAAAGCGTAACAGTGTAGAATCCGGAAATCTTTTCTTTCAATTCAATCGTAGTCCTGTTATGTTTTTAAGCTTAATGTTATTTTATTTGTTTTAAATAACACCAGCTACAATTATTCACATGTCCTTAACGCTCTTCAACACGTATATGATCTCGAATGGGTTTGATTTGATCACAAGCCCGTCCCATAAAAATGGGAGTATCATGCTTTCATTCTTAATAATTTATGGTTCTGATTCCAACAATATACAAACCATTTTCTTCAAAGAGCCATTAAAGTAAGCAGATTATATATCCCACATAATGTATTACTAACTACACTCTCGAAAATTGCTTATTATTGCTATTTTTACGCGGACGAAGTCGCGGGCGTTTGCTAGTAATTAATAAAATAATAAATAGTTAATGAAATAAATAAATAAAAAAAAAAAAAAAAAAACAATAAAATTGCGATAATAGAAATAATAGATAATAGAAATAAATATGAAAGTCAATTTTTTTTTTTTTATATTGAAACAGTGATTGTTCCCCAGACAGCCGCGTGCTGGTATAAGGGAAACGGATCGTGGTTTCTTTTTTAGACCATAAACGGGTTTTAATAGCTGCTATTTGATTGTTTAGTAGTTCTATGTATTTTTTGCTGCAATCTTGAAGCATCTGATATCCTTCGCTTGTCGAATTTCGTTTGGCAAGGAGTTGTAGTACAGTATTGATTCATAAATGGGATCCTTTCTTAGTCTATTTGTCCTACAGTTTCTGTTTCTTGTCGCACTAGCATTTCTTGTATTATAATTGTGAATATCCGTACTATACGTTATTAGTATTGATGATTTTAATCCTTGGTTAATTATATTGTACATTAATTTTGACCGCTCAAGATTTAAGGTTTGTTGAAGGTTTAGAATGCTGTAGTTTTCATAAAGGTCAGCCGAAGGTGTAAGATGTGGTAAATTATATACAGCTTTAATGCTTTTGTTCATGAGTCTTGATATTCTCTCTTGGTTATACATAGATGTTTGGCTCCATAATATAATTCCATATGTTATGTTTGCAAGTATAAACGCATTATACAAAATTTCTTTTATTGGTGTAGGTAGAAAGTAATTCCGTCGTAATAGTCCAGTGATGGGTGCTACTTTCTTGCGGATGTTATCAATGTGTTGTGACCAAGATAGATTTTCATCGATCGTTAGTCCTAAATACTTGACTTGTTTTGTTCTACACAATTCAATTCCATCTATGTTAATTTTTGCATCAATATAAGCTTTATTTCTTTGCTTGAATATCATGAAGCTGGTCTTCTCTGCATTTAATGTTAACCTGTTGCCTAACAGCCAGTTCTTAAATAACTTGAGGTCAGCGTTGATCAATGTTTCCAATTCCTGCTGGCTTCTTCCTCTATAAAGCAGCAGTGTATCATCCGCGTAGACTATATATTTAGCTTGAAGGCCTATATGCTGCAAATTATGTATATAGAGTAGATAGAGAGTAGGGCCCAGGATTGAACCCTGAGGAATTCCGATATTAATTGGTTTAGAATCGCTGAGTTTATCTAGGTTTCTTGTAATGTAAGTGCGTCCTAGAAGATAGTTTATTATTAAATCATAAATTTTTCCTCTTAAGCCAATTTCATTTAGACCTTGGAGCAGTATTTCGTGATCTACAGTGTCAAATGCCTTTTTTAAATCTATGAAGACTGATGTTACGTAGCAGCCTTTGTCCAAACCATCATTTATAAATTGCATCGCATGAACCAATGCTGCTGTAGTGTTGCTCTTTTCTTGAAAGCCATACTGATTGCGGTCAAATCCCATATTTTTGTTTATAAAGCTTGAGATTCTTTTGTTGATGACTTTTTCAAAGATTTTGCTAATGGAGCTTATCAAGGCAATCGGTCTGTAATTGTTTGGGTCAGAGATAGATCCACTTTTGAATACTGGTGTAATCAATGATGTTTTTAAGCAGGAAGGGAATGTGCCATCCGCCATATGTGCGTTAATCGCTTTGGATAGTGGAGAGGATATAATCGTTGATAGTGCTTTTAAGTCGTTCGTTGTAATTCCATCAATCCCTGGTGCTATGCTACTTTTTAGTTCAGCAATTAATGTACTTACTTCCTTACTACATGTGGGGTACAGAAACATGGACTTATTTGACTCAGGAGAGACATATTTGGGATGATGCTTTCCGTTAAGATTTTTTAGGTCTTTCGCAAGGTTTTCTCCTATTGAGACGAAGTGATCGTTAAGCAGATTCCCAATTACTGCATGATCTGTCGTTGTTCCTGTTTGCGTATTTAATTCATGGATTCCCGATTTATTTTGACCGCTACCCTTTTGACCGAGAGTCTCCTTGATAAGAGTCCAAAGTTTCCGAGGATTACCCGCTGTTGTTGCATACCGGGTATTATAATATTTCTCTTTGGTTAACCGTATCAGTTTGGTCGTTTCATTCTTAATTCGAATGTATTTTGATCTTATCATTTGATTAGTGGGTCTTTCAGCATTTTTTTGTATAATCCCCGCTTCTTATCTATTTGAGATAACACCTCATCCGTTATCCAATTAGAATTGCGCGTACGCCTCGTTTTTAGTCTAGTTGCTTTTTCCTTTGCGGTTATAATAGCGTTGATTATCGTTTTTATTGACAGATCATTTATTTTGTTAATATTCAAGTTTGCCTCAGTTTTAAAAGCTTCAATATCGAGTAATTTGATGTGTCTTTTTTCCATTTTAATCTGAACAATTTTGGTATGCTTGATTGTCAGTGTCAACACTTTGTGGTCAAGTTCTGGCCAGTCATCGTATTGGATGCTATGATTGGCAATAATTTTTTGAATATTTGTAGATACATGGTCTAGTAATGTGCCAGATTGTTCCGTGCATCTTGTTGGAGAGACCCGATTTAGAATCTCCATGTTGTTGATCTTTAGCATTTCATTATAGTTTTGCGTTGTCAGGTTTTCTTTTAGTATATCAATATTA
This sequence comes from Chorisops tibialis, assembly GCA_963669355.1. Taxonomy (NCBI): domain Eukaryota; kingdom Metazoa; phylum Arthropoda; class Insecta; order Diptera; family Stratiomyidae; genus Chorisops; species Chorisops tibialis. The sequence continues at coordinate 185,312,942 of OY770262.1, forward strand.
ATGACCGCCACTGATAGAATCCTTGGATATTTTAAGTAGATTGCATCAAGGTATTCAACAAATTGATCCTTTGAGGCAGAAGGTGGATCATAAAAAGTCGCTAGCATTAATGGTGAGTTGTCATTAATTAACTCGACTATTATTGTATGGTAAGTATCATTAATCAGGACCGTTCGAAATTTGATATCTTTCCTAATATAAATAGCAATGCTCCCTCCTTGACCAGAATCACGACAGTTGTGTATAGCAGTAAAATCCTTCAGATTAAAATATTGCTGTTCTGAATTGTATAACCATGTTTCAGCGAACATTAAAACCTGGATGTCGTTGTTTTGCAAAAGGTGTGCTTCTAATTCTGTCATTTTGTTTCTGATGCTTCGTAGATTAGCATATAATATTTTCATGCATTTATCCATGTTTATAATTTTATACAGGAATAGTCAGTTTTATTTCGCACAACCTTTAAAGCTTTTATGCACTGCTTTTATTTTATTATTATATGCACTATCCAACTCCACTTTCTCCTTTTGATCTGTCTTATTATGGATTCTACTTGCGATAGCTTCCACAGGTCTATATTGCTATCTCAAGACATTCAAGTCATTCATCCTTGAATTGAAGTCTCGTTCCGGATTTAGCATCTCTTTCGTGGTTCATGGGTGCAACCAGCAACTACAGATCTCAACTATGACTCCAGGAATGAAATTAAAAATCGTCATATGGAGGAAGCTTTAAAAATAATTAAATTATTGTATTCATTGAAGTCCGAAATGTCCCCACCCTCATTTCGGACTAAAAATAAAATACTGGGAGATTTTTTTGTCAAATAATTACATCAACAAAACAAATGCACAATATTTAAATTTTGTAATTCTAAAAGTGACGTCGTCAAATAAATACCCTATTGACACAAAAAATTTGAAGTTCGCAGATTTTAATTTGCTTATTATCAGTTAATTTATGTATGGGATGGGGTAGAAGAAGTAGAGGGATGGCAAAAATTTTGATGCGATTTCGTTTAAAATCGTCATGGCTAAGGTAATTCTCAATACGATTAGTGATGTCGTCGGGAGCACTCTCGAAGTTTATCAGGCTGGATCCCGTAAAGGGTCGTTTTGTACCGACCACACAAATACCCTACGGATAATATTAGAGCAGTCAGCCGAAATGGGTTCGCCACTACATCTCATGTTTGCGGACTTCGAGAAGGCTTTCGACAGCGTCAAGCGAGATTACATATGGAATGCTTTGAGTAGGAGAGGTATTCCAGATAAGGTCATAGCTATGATTAAAGAATCCTACGAAGATGCAAGGTGTCGCGTCTTGCATAGAGGAGAGCTATCCGAGAGCTTTCCTGTGCGAACGGTTGTCAGACAAGGCTGCACATTATCACCACTGATGGTAATAAATGACATCTTGAAAGCTGCACTGGAAGGTGGGGAAGGTAAATGTCTTCAATGGCGACTATTGAACATCTTAAGTCACCTTGATTATGCTGATGGCCTGTATTTGCTTGAACATAACCGTTCGGACTTAGAATCAAATGTCCGCACGTTGCATTCTAAATACAAAGAGGCGGGACAGAATATAAATTTGCGGAAAACGAAATACATGCATATGGGTTCGAACATAAGCACACCGATTGTTCTTAATGGACAAGATGAGGAGGAAGTGCAAGATTTTTGCTATCTAGGAAGCATTGTCCGCATGGACGGCGGAACCGAAAAGGATATTGAGAATCGTCTAATTAAAGCTAGTCAGGCCTTCGGTATTCTTTGCTCTTTCTGGAGGTTAAGAGAGATCTCCATTCGCACGAAGCTGCGCATGCGGCAAATCCGTGTTGTTATATGATTGTACTACAGGGTGAGCCAAATACAAGTTTCTTTTTAAAAATGCAATAAAATGAAGAAAATTAAATTTTTTTCCATGTATTGTGGCTTCATTGGTAAGAACAAACATTCCTAATAATGATGGAATACAACTTCGTTCAAGTGGCTGTCTCGGCTGCCTTCGCAGTAACGCATTCTCTCATTCCAATTTTCCAAGACCATGTCGATGATTTCGGGCTGTAGCTCACGGATTGCTTGGATAATATTGGCCTTAAGTGCTAGAATCGTTTCTGGATTGTTGGCATAACATCGGTCCTTCACGGATCCCCAGAAAAAAAGGGGTCAAATGGCAACTCCAAGGCGGCCAATTGACATCGCCAAGAGGGCTGATAACACGATTTGGGAATTTGGTGCTTAAAAATCGATTGTGGCATGGGCTGTGTGGCATGGCGCGCTATCCTGCATGAACCAGAGGTCGTCCGAATCCATGTCTTCAATTTCAGTAAAAAAAAGTCGGATAACATGGCTCTGTAATGTTCACCGTTGACCGAAACGTTGTTCCCAGCCTCATTTTCGAAGAAAAATGATCCAATGATGCCACCACTCCACAATCCGCACTAAACTGTCACTCTCTGTGGATGCATTGGCTTCTCGACAATAACGTGCGGATTTTCTGAGCCCCAGAGGCGGCAATTTTACTTGTTAACGTAGCCCCCGATATGAAAATGCGCCTCGTCAGAAAAGATGATTTTTCACCCAAAATCTTTGTCCAATTCAAGCTGCTCTAAGGCCCCATATTTCCCAACGTTGTTCAAGTGTAAAGCGACTCATTTCGTTCTGCGGAGGTATGATACTGACTTTCTGTCAAGATTTCGAGCGGGAAACAGCTTTCAGTGTCAAAATAACCTATGATTTAAAAAGAAACCACTGGATGGCCCATCTGTAAGTGGAAAGTGACCGTTCGACTTATCAAGAAACTGCGAATTTTGTTGAACCAATGCCTCCGACGCATTTTAGTAATATTTTGGCCAGAAGTTATCTCAAACGACGAACTTTGGAGTACAACTGGACAGAATAAGATCGGTATTGAGATTCAAAGGCGGGAGTGGCAGCGGATCATCATCATCAATGGCGCGACAGCCCAAATCGGGCCCTGGCCTCCTGAAGTCGTCGCCTCCAATCGTCTCGATCCAAAGACCGCGTCCTCCAGCTGCTAATTTTTAAAATGGCTTTGCTGTCTTCATCAACCGAGTCTTCCCATCGCTTGCGTGGTTTGCCTACTGGCCGGTTACCACTCGCTTTGCCTTTAAGAGCACGTTTGGGGATTCTTCTATCTTCCATTCGCTCTACATGGCCAGCCCACTGCAGTTTACGTAGCTTGATGAACGTTGAAGCTTCTGGCTCGTCGTAGAGTTGATACAACTCATGGTTGTATCTTATTCGCCATTCCGTTCCTTCCTTCACAGGTCCCAAAATTCTTCGGAGGACCTTTCTTTCGAATGCGTTAACTGCTTTTTCGGAAGTTCGCGTTAATGTCCACGTCTCGCTGCCATAACAGAGCACAGGTCGTATAACAGTTTTATAAATCCGCAGCTTATTGTTCCTGTGCACTTTCTTGGATTTCATTATTGGAAGTACCGAATAATACGTCTTATTTGCAAGTATTATCCGTCGTTTGATTTTGTCTGTTTCATTACCGTCCTTTGCTAGATTAGTCCCAAGATATATGAAGTTGTCCACACTCTCCAAATTATATTCCGCAATTGTTATGTTTTGTCTGATTGGCGTTCTCCTTCTTGTTTGCGTCATTACTTTTGTTTTGCTTTCATTAATGCGCAACCCGACTTCTTTTGCGGCGGAGTCAAGATTGACAAATACCTCCTTAGCACTAGGGAAGGATCTTGCTAGAATGTTAATGTCGTCAGCGTATGCTACTAGTTGGATGGACTTGAATAGTAGTGTCCCGTTGGTGTCGACTGGGATTTTTCGGACGACATACTCTAGTGCCAAGTTGAAAAGCATAGGAGCTAGACCATCTCCCTGCTTTAAACCACATTCCGTTCGAAAGCTGGTTGTGGAATCGGTTTGTATTCTCACTTGGGATTCAGTGTTCGTCATTGTGAGTCTTGTTAGTCGGACTAGTTTTGGAGGAATTCCAAAGTCAAGCATGATTTGGTACAGTACGCTCCTGTCGATACTGTCGTATGCTTGTTTAAAATCTACGAATATTTGGTGCACGTCTGTGTTATATTCCCAGCATTTCTCAAGCACCTGTTTCACCGAGAATATCTGGTCTGTTGTAGATCGTCCGGTTCTGAATCCTCCTTGGTATTCGCCAATTATTTGATTAGTATAGGGCTTAATACGACGTTCAATTATTTTTGTCAGTATTTTATAGGACGTACACAACAATGATATACCTCTGTAGTTCTCACAGCAGAGTTTGTCTCCTTTCTTGTAAATTGGACATATAATGCTTTTTCGCCAGTCGTCGGGTATGATTTCCTCTGTCCAAATTTTGCATATCATGTTGTATAGTATTTCAGCGACACGGTTTCCACCGTTTTTCAGAAGTTCAACTGGTATTTCGTCAATTCCCGGCGCTTTGTTTCGTTTTTGGTCACATAGGGCTGCTTTGATTTCAGCAAGCGTGGGTGGTGTCGATGATGGTTCATGTTCGTCAGTTGAGGCTTCAATTGAAATGTTGTTTGTCGTTATCGGTGCTACTGGGATGGGATTCAAAAGATGTTCAAAGTATGAAGCCCATCTCCTTTTGATTTCTTCTGTGTCGCTGATGATATTGCCCTCTGCGTCTTTGCAGAGACTGGTTTTTGGTTTATATCCCTTTTTTAAATCTTTTACTATGGCGTATGCGTCCCGCGTTTTATTTTTTCTCATGTCGTCGTCCATTTTTTGTATCTTGTCATTATGGTACTTCCTTTGTTTTCGTCTGCAGGTCTTTTTCGCATATCGCCTAAGCTCGTCATATCTTTCTTTTTTGGCTCGTGTTGGTCGTTCAGTAAAAATTTTGTAAGCTTCGTTCTTTCTATCTATTGCGTCGCGACATTCTTGGTCGAACCAATCATTATTTTTTCGCCGTGCTTGATACCCTAATACCTCTTCCGCGGAGGATTTGATGCCGTCTCGTATTTTTATCCACGCATTATCCACTGGCATATTTTTGATATCTTCATATATTGGTGTCAGGTGTTTATTACATGCTAACATGTAAGCCTGCGCCACCGTTTCGTCGTTAAGCTTGTCGACATTGAATTTGCGAGCTCTACTCGTTTTCGAATATCCACGACAAGCTATTTTGCATCGATACTTAACTCTGACTAGATAGTGGTCAGAGTCACAATTCGCACCGCGGAGAGTTCGTACATCAAGTATGCTGGAAGCAGCCCTTTTCTCAATTAGAACGTGGTCTATTTGGTTGAAGGTGTGACCATCTGGTGATGCCCACGTTCGTTTATGAATATCGCGATGTGGGAAGCACGTAGAGCTTACTATGATATTTTTGCTGCTTGCGAAATCAATAAGACGTTGGCCATTGTCGTTGGTTATGTCATGGAGACTGTGCCCTCCTGTTGTTCCTCTATGAGCCTCCTCCTTTCCGACTTTTGCATTAAAATCCCCTAAGACAATTTTTAGGTCATTCGTGGGCAGTGAGTCATAGGTTGTCTCTAGGGTGGCATAAAATTCGTCTTTAGTTATATCGTCCTTGTCAGCGGATGGGTCACACTTTAAGAAACCCAGAGCGAAACATCGCCAAAGAGGCTCTGGATTATAATCCTCAAGGAAGACGTCAGGTTGGTCAACTATGTAGCACATGGAAAGTAGCAGTTGAGCAGGAGGCCAGAGGAATAAACAAGTCCTGGCAACTGCTAAAGGACGATGCTTAGGATCGCGCCTTGTGGAAGAGAGTTTTTTCTGTCTTAGCAGGAATTTTATTGATTGATTGATCTTTCACCGGAGCCCTAAAGGAATTAATGATAGTTTTTGGCATTTTGGCTCAACACCTCCCTCCCCTTACAAACCCAAGTTAAAATTTTTACCAAAATTGTAGGTCATATACATGTTTGTAGATCATATACATGTTTGTATTTGATTTTGCGATATAACAGTTTTGGAATTTTAAGAAGTGCACCATTTTTGAAATACATACTCCCCATTTCCTTCTGCTATTATTATGACCAAATGTTATATATGGTACATAGATGCCTTTAATTCCACGGCGAATGATATGTTGTCATACAGTTTTTTTCGTTTTTATTTCTTATGTTTTTTTGTCTTCTTAAAATGATATAATTAATTTTTATCCAATACATTGCAGCAAGCAAATTGGTTTCAAGGCGATTGGTGGGGCAGTTAATTAAGAAACATAAAAAACTTCTTTTCTTTTTGCGAAAAGCGAAAGTACACCACCTAAACTTTCCTAAAATATGATTTTTTTGTGTTTAGTAATTCCGAAGATATAATCATTTGAAAAAAAATTTGGCCCTCCTTTCCGGACCTCGCTGGATACAAAAATTAATTAAATTTAGATGGGGAAAAACCAATCTCTCCGAATTTCGATTTTCCGCTTTTCATATGCATTCGTAGTGGAGATATTAGCAAGTGTAGATTTTGACTCCATTCCTCCCTCCGCTTCTTCCACCTGACACTACACAAATTTTAGGTAATTCAACTCACTTACTGAATCCACTATCCACCCAAAAATGAGCTTCCTATCTCTAATAATCCCGGAGATAGGAGCCCATCTGTACGGCATACAGTGTACAGGCAGACAGATTTGTTTTTGCTAATTTAGTCCTGAAACGGTAAAAAAACAAAATTTCAGGGTAGTAAATTTTTTTTCAAGTCGATCCCAATACTTTGCTATTTTTATTAGAATAATAAATTAAAACACAACAGGATTACGATTATGCATAAAGCCCAATTATACAATACTCCACCTAGTCCTGCCATAAGTTCTGCTGCAAGGCAAAATTTCAATAGAAAACGAAGACATTGACTTTGTCAATTTATATTTTCAGTAAATATTTCGAACAGTATTACAAATAGTTTTGCCTCAAAACAAGCCTGAAATCTGCGTGGCCAGTCGTTAATCGTAGTACGCATGTTTTCCAGCGGGACCTATTCAGACTCTCCGAATTCGGATGACGCCATCAGCAGGTAATTTCCTCAGAGGCAGACCATACGAAGTAGTCCAATCGATTGAGGTCTGGGCTTCCAGAGGGCTAATCTGAAGCCCTTAGGAACTCAGCAATATTTTCCCCGAGTCGAAGCTGAGTTGATCTGGCAATGTAGGTGGGTGAGAATGCTGCTGAAACACCCAGTCTCGTCCCCCGAACATGTTATCGCTCAAAGGCAGCACAATACGCTCTAAAATATCTTTTTGATAATTCCTGGCCCGAGTTTTGACGCCCAAAAATTGGAGGCCTTCGTAGCTGAATCCCTTCCCCCAGCTCTTCATCAGTGACGAGCATAGAATTTTCATAAAATTCGGTGTATTTTACATTCATGAAACCGAACATTTGTATGGGACGGGGTAGAGAAGGTAGGGGAATCGTAAAATTTGATATGAAGTCTTATTTCGTTTCTCTTGTAAGGTGCTTATACAAAGTTTCAAGTTCGTAGCTTTTAATTTGTTGGTTATTAGTTGATTTAATGAAATTGGTCGAAATCATACTTTCGTATGGGAGGGGGCCATAAGCCATAAAAACAAAACGCAAAAACTATGCGTTAACAATAACTCATTGCAATTTTATATTCTCATTATACATAAATATATTTATCTCTACAACTATCTCTCTAAGTCAAAATGTTTCATATTACTCAAAAAAATAAACACACAATTTCTAGGAAATAAATAGTTAGAATTTAAGCGAATCTACAATGCACATAAACATACAGTAAGTGGTTATGTTTATTTTTTACTTTATTATTATAATAATAAAGTATTGTGATCGACACAAAAAAAAAAAAGTTTGCTACCCTGAAATTTTTTTTTTTTTGGAGGGATTGTAGATAGTTTTGGATCTCAGACGGATACCTATTTTGGGGGGTGTACGGGTTCAGGGGGAGGCGGGGGGAGCGCTTAAACCGAAAAATACGAATTCAAATATCTCAACCATGGTAACAGCTAGGAAGCTAAAACTCAACATACATATAGAAGGGTTTGTGGGACAACTTTTAAAAATAATTCAATTTTTTTATCCATTGGGGTGCGAAAAGGGGGGGCTAAGAACCAATAGTCGGCCGAATTTTTTTTTCAAATGATTATATCTTCGAAATTACTTATCGTAAAAAACTCATATTTAGAGACCGTCAAGGTAGGATATAGTTCCATCGGAACCAGCTCAGAAAGCGGCTAATTATTGTAAGGGGGGGGGGGTCAGGGGGGGTGCAAAGAAAAACACTTAAAAATTAATATCTCAACTATCTTTTAAGCTATGTAATTGAAACTTAAAACGTATATTCAGCTATACTAGGCAAATACAAAAAAAATATAACATGTCGAAATAACAGTAGTGGGGGGAAATGGGGAACATTTCAAAAATGGCGCACTTTTCAAAATTACAAATCCGTATATCTCAAAAAATAGTACAGATTTTAAATCAAAAATTTGTAACATTGTAGAACTACATAATGGTTAATTTTGGTAAAAATTTTAAGCTGGGAGGTGTAAGGGGAGGGAGGTGATAAGCAAAAATGTCGAAAATTTTGAGTGATTTTTTTAGGGCTCTAGTGAAAGATAAAACGTTAAAATTTTGCATGTGGATACCTATATTTAATGTACATAGAAAAATAATATTAACTTGATCCATATTTATTATAAACCGACTCCCCCGGTCTAACGTGCACAAGGTGTTTCATGTGCATTGACGATTCCCCTACCTCCTCTACCCCCTCCCATACAAAATTATTTTTTCGAGCATTTTTAAGAAATCAGTTATCAGCTAACTCTTAAAAGCTATCAATTTCGAATTTGGCATAAAAACTTATAAAAATAATTCAAATGAAGTTGCTTTAAAAGTTTTGAAATCGCGCTTGCGCTTCTACCCCCTCCCATACAAAACTATGATTTCGACCAATTTCATTAAATCAACTAATAACCAACAAACTAAAAGCTACGAACTTGAAATTCTATACAAGCACCTTACAAGAGACGCGAAATAAAACTGCGTATCAAATTTTACGATTTCCCTATATTCTCTACCCCCTCCCATACAAATGTTCGGTTTCATGAATGTAAAATACACCGAATTTTATGAAAATTCTATGCAACTTCGTCTATGAAACTGACATTCTATACAGAGAATATTGGACGTGATTCAAGTAATTAATTAAAAAGCTATTAACATCCACCCACCCTTACTATTACCCCTACTCCTCCCCTCATAAAAACCCAAACTTACAGACACGAATGAAATATTGTTAACAGTCCTGCCCAAGAACTCCCTTTCACTTAGTCTTCCCTAACCACTCTAACCTGCATATTGACTTTCCACTCATCCGCAACTTGTCCCAAGAATAATAAAGTTTCGCCCGACTTGTTGGCAGTTTATTTATTACTATACAAAAAAAACTTTTGACGTAATTATATTTCAACTATTTTTAAAAGTTGTTGTGTAAAATTTCAAATTGATAGCTTTTAATAGTGATTTCTTGAAAATGGTCGAAAAAATAATTTTGTATGCGAGGGGGTAGAAATCTTAAAGGTTTTCGACCAGTTAATATTTCGTGTATTTAGGGATTTTTTCAAATACATTTCGCAAATTTTAAGTTAGAAAGTTAAAGTTTCTATCTTAAAATTTCACTCAAAAATTTTCAGCTTATGTGTTTTTTTCAGTGCACATAAAACATCTTGTGCACGTTAGACCGGGGGGGTTCAGTTTATAACAATTATGGATCAAGTTATTATTATTTTTCTATGTATATCAAATAGATGTATCCACATGCAAAATTTAAGCTTTGTATCTTTCACCAGAGCCCTAAAAAAATTGATTTTTGCTTATCACCTCCCTCCCCTTACACCTCCCAACTTAAAATTTTTACCAAAATAGTTCTACAATCTGACAAATTTTTGATTTGATATCTGTACTCTTTTTTGAGATATAAGGATTTGTAATTTTGAAAAGTACGCCATTTTTGAAATGCTTCCCATTTCCCCCACTACAACATGTTATATTTTTTGGTATTTTCCTAGTATAACTTAATATACATTTTAATTTTCAATTACATAGCTTAAGGCTACCGACACACGATGCGAGTTAATGTAGTATATTATCTCGCTTTTCGATATTACTAGTGTCATTATCCTATACATAATTCGGCCTACTTATATCAAAATAGGAAGTTAATATATATTAACTCGCATCGTGTGTCGGTAGCCTAAGAGATAGTTGAGATATTAATTTTTAGGTGTTTGACCCTCCCCCTTACAATAATTAGCCACTCTCTAAGCTGATTCAGGTGAAACTGTATGCCACCTTAATGGTCCCAAAATTATGAATTTTTTACGACAAGTAATTTCGAAGATATAATCATTTGAAAAAACATTTCGGCCGACAATTTGTTTTTAGCCCCCCCCCCCTTTTCGAACGCCAATGGATAAAAAAATTAAATTATTTTTAAGGTTTGTCCCACAACCCTCTCTATATCTCCACTGATTTTCAACTTCCTATATGCATTCGTGGTGGAGATATTAGCAAGTGTAGTTTTTGACTTTTTCACTCCCCCGCCTCCCCCTTCCACCTAACACCCTCAAAATTTAGAAAATAGAGCTCACTTAACCAATCAACAATCCACCCATAAACGACTATTGCACCTCTCGGAGATATGAGTCCACATGTACGGCGGTCGGCGTACGGCGGGACGGATTTTTTTTTGCATTTTTAGGCTAACTTAGTCATGAAACGCGAAAAAAAAAATTTTAGGGTAGCAAACTTTTTTTTTCCTGCGCACAGTACTTTATTATTAGAATAATAAAGTAAAATTAAATTCATAGCTATCATAAAAAACGCTACTTTTATTTCCAGAATAAGAAGCTTTCAACCAGTTTCAAATAAGAGAATATAGCTACTCGCATAAATCATTGCAATCAACTTTTAAAATAATATTTCAATCCTCAAAGGAGACAGATTTCGGTATGTAGAAGTTTCTCACGATCTCTGCCAAATCAGATATTCTTTGACTTACATCAGTATTCAATCCTAAGCTGTAGGACATTTCATGGCAATACTTTTTTTTTCTAAAAAAATCCATTCCACTCAAAGCAATTCCAGAACTCCCCAAAATCACGTCCCAGATGCGATTTCCCGATAAAAAAAAAATCCAGTTAGCACATGAGTTATCCGAAGAGTGTGCTCAAGATGGTGCCATAAAAAGTAAAATTTCAGGTTCATCGGTCTCTCAGGGAGCGCATTTGATTGTTTTGAAAGGATTCATGTACCGCAACAAAAATGGAATCAGACCTGTAGAAAGTAAAATAGAAGGATTTGGGAGGAGTGAGAGAGGGAGAAAAAAATAGCGAATTTTTTCTGAGTCCAAACTACTGGGTAATCCTGAAGCACATTGGAGCAGCTGCACAACGTCATACATTGGGCAATTTTTCCGCTATCCGGATCGAGGTGGTTGCTATGAATCCTTTGTGCTATTCTCTTGCTTACTACTAACCACGATTTATCCCAGACTCCCATCGGCAAGCATCAAGTTCAAAATCAATTTCGGTATCAGAGACCTATGGTTTCGAAATAGAGAGATGATATATAATTCCGCACTCAACACTACTCTAGCTGGCGCTTCGAGCTTTATTGCAGTTCATAAAATATGGAATCATTTTTCAGCGGATAGAGCGCACTCTACTCCGCTATCGTGGAAAAGGATATGCTGCAGTGCAAAAAATAAAAACTGTACTGTTCATATGAAGTGCATGGATGGATAGTGAGCTGCTGAAAAAGCCGTAGTGAGATGTGTTGCTTGAGCTTCTAAATTGTTGTGTGTGCTATCTCTAATGCAGGTTTGATATTTTAAATGGGATATGAAAAATGTGAACGTGTAGAAACGACAGCTACACGGTTTCTATAGTTAGTTAAGATAAGAATGAAAGCAACATTTCAAAAACTATTGTGAAAAGAAAACGCTTTTATCATAGGTGTAGGTGCAATGTTATTGTTGAAAAGAAAGAAGAAAAATTACGTCCGAACGAATAGTATGCAACTTTAAAAGCATTTATGTTTTTATGTATGTTAGGAACTTTTTCTTCGTCCTATCAAATTCCCACTAAACTGTCACTATGTCTTATTGCATCGCTAATTTTAAGTCCATGAAATCGTATTCGATTTGAAATTGTTTAGTGAGTAGTATTCATAATAAAGAATATTGAACGTAGAAGATATTTAAATTTTCTGTTTCTTGCTACAGCCATTCTTTCTATGGAAACTCTTCTAAAATTTAACAAATTTTTCCCAGAATCTAATTCAAAGCAATCTCTACAAATTTAAAATTCCAATATTTACACCCAGTTCGTAACATTTTCGCTACAGATGAGAAATTTTGGTTTATTATGAAGTATTTAAAAGTTAACACCTGGTCCTTAATTAATTTCTGTTTGAAGCCATAAGCTTTGTCGCCTTCGGTTTCGACACTTTTTAACAATGTTAATTTTTCTAAAACTGATTTTAGTATCAACATTTTGAAAAATTCACAAAGAGCTGTTAAACCACAAAACCTGATTTTCATTTAAAAAGTTAAAGTTTTCTGTGGGCTAATTCAGCTCGTATAGTTATGATAAAGTTTTTCAAAATTGTAATCGGGCTCTAAAAATGCATTGTTTATGGCAAGTTTTCATTTTAAGCGGATTATGCTTTTTATACTCTAGATGAAATCTAAGAGTATTATAAGTTTGCCATAAAGTTTGTAACGCTAAGAAATAAGGCTCAGAAAAAAAGGAGCAGTTTATGTTATCATTCAAAAATCTCAAAACCGGATGTCCGACCATCTGTATCATCTCTAGCTCGAGAACTCTTTGAGTTATTAAGTTCAAATTTTGTACACGTCGTTTTTACAAAAAAGTAAGATCATGTTCATGAACGGGCGAGATTGCTCCACCCCTTCTACTTCCATTCGAAATTCCTCTCATTCGGAATTAAACAATAAACTGACCATATTAGTGAGACCTAAAAAAATTAGACATTTAGCAGCACTCCTTCTACCTCCTCCCATACAATATAACACAACTTTACAAAAAGTCGATTTTCTTGAAAAGTAAGAATGTTACAAATCTGTAAAATTTAAAACATGACAATTGAATGATATTTTTAGTTATTTCCAAGAAATCCCCACTATCACCTCACATACAAACTGCACAATTTCACTAGATACCATACACTAAATTTCTCAGTACCCATTTGATTTTAGAAACTTAAATTTTGTATAAAACAATTGAATTCCAACTCCTACATGATGTGCAATATTTAATTCAATGCCGTCACCCCTTCTACCACTTGCATGATTGGGCTTTACGCGCAATCGTAGTCCTGTTATGTTCATTATAAGACGAGCATGAAAACTTTAATATTACGAGTCTACATAAAAAATTGTATTCTTCTACAATGGCGCTACAGCCCAAATCGGACTTTGGCCTTCTGATATTCAGATTCCTTAACATTTTTTTTATTACTTATTGTGGAAGGGTTGTTTGCCCTTCGCACAACCCTCTTTCTACGAATTTTTCATTTTCTTAGATTTAGGTGACCAGGGTATATCCAAGCAGGCAATGTACCGGAATTATATATTGCGCCGACCGGGAGTTGAACTCACGACCTTCGCATTACAAGACCAACACACTATCTACTAGGCAATACCCTAGCTAAAAAATTGTATACTCTAGATGAAATCTGAGAGTATATTGTGTTTGCCTTACTGCTTGTAACGCTAAAAAATAATGCTCTCACAGACCCGCCAATGGTACAGAAATATTTGTTCTCGCTCAAAAGCCTCGATTCCGAGTGACCGTCTGCTTACAAGCTATCGTGCTGAAATTTGTTGTGTGTCATTTTTAGGGATAAGGTAACTTGAAGTTCGAGAACGGGCTACATCCCTCACTTCTTCTATCCCCTCCCATACAAATTTCATGAAATTTGGAAATTTCAAGAAACTGATTTTAAGATATCGACTTAAATTTGGGCCAAAGTACAACAGTGTATACAGGGTGTTTGGTACGCTTTTCATTTTGTTAAAAAAGGCAAAGTGTTGCACCTAGTTGTGTTGAAACTCATTTTAATTTAATTCATTTCCTCGATAATTTAAATACTACTTAAGGGACATTCCTCGATAATTTAAATAGTGATTAAAGAACAATAAGAATATTTCAGTTTAACAACATTTCAGGCAGTTTTCTTAGAACGAGGGTTGCTTTATGGCACATTTAATTTTTAAGCCATATGTATTTTCGTTCATTACCTGGAAAACGCGAAAACCTAAGTCATAAGTATGTGTGCATCTTTTATAGGCAATAATATGGCACATACAAAAGCAACATTAAAATGACATTTTTACAAAGCGGTTTTTTTAGAAAAACTACATTGATCCCAGAATTTTGAGGGTCAAAGTACCAAAAATTTGTGTTCTGAGGCAAATATCTCAGGATTGGGTACAGTTACAACGCGGACTATTACACCAAATGAAAGGTAATTCGATTCCCTAAAAAACAAGTTACAACACTTTGAATTGTGATTATTAGTTTTCAAAATATAGCGTTTTGAGTGAGTGAGGGTGCAGGTCCGAAACCCTTTTCTTGATCACTCTGTATCTCCGCGGATATTGAAAATTGACCATCTCCGTAGAACAATTTTTTTCTCCAAATATATCTGTGAATAACCCCTTACAAGGTGGTGCACGGAGTACCAAACACCCTGTATATCATTCATACCACAAAATATTGATCCGATCTCCTCACTTCTTGTAACGTCCTGTATATATTTATTCGATTTTCATTGAAGGTAGCTTCGCTCAACAAATTCTTGCCAGTGTTAATTTCATTGTAATTGCAATCAATTTTGAAAAAATCATCAACTTAACCTCAATCCTTCCACAACCCTCCCCCTCCCTATACAAATTTCACGAAATTTTGAAACTTTAATTAAATTCTTTTTCTTCGAAAGTGTCAAAGCTATCGACCTGAAATTTTGTTGAAGGTATAATAATATGGGTGGTCTAACCAAAACGCACGATGTTAATTTCTCGCGCAAAAGAGCCATTGCTTCGTTGGCTGTGTAGCAAGTGGCACCATCTTGTTGGAACCACATATCGTCCAGGTCCATATCCTCAATTTCTGACCACAAGAAGTCCGTTATCATCTCGCGATAGCGGAATGATAACGGTAACTGCTTGGCCGTCCTCATTTTCGAAGAAGTACGGCCCGATGACGCCGCCAGCCCATAAACCGCACCAAATAGTCACTCTTTGTGGATGCATCGGCTATTCAATAATCACTCGTAGATTGTCATTAGCCCAAATGCGCCAATTCTGCTTGTTAACGAATCCACTGAGGTGAAAGTGTGCCTCGTCACTGAAGATGATTTTCTTTTTAAAGTAACCATTTACTTCGTAAAAGGCTTCAACAACCTTAACGCGCTGCTCAATTGTGTACCTCTCCATGGTTGAATTTGTCAAACACTGAAACAAAGAAATGTCAAATTAAGTTGGCCGAAAAACTTGACGTTAAGGTGTGACTCACAATTAACATCATGCATTATGGTTAGACCACCCTATAGAAATGTCATTGATGATGAAAAATTTTGTTTTGATCCGTATACACCTCCCATACAAATGCATAGTTTTGGAAAACGTATTTCATCGATTTCTATTGAAACTAGAAAAAGTATAAACTAAATATTTTACCAGAGTTTCTTCCTTAATAATTGCAATAAATGTTAAAAAAAATTATCGGTTGCGCTGCACTCCTTCTACTCCCTCCTATGCAAATATCTATATTATAAATTCAACAAAAGCAATTCTCCTTTGAACATATGAGAACTATCGACTTTGAAACTGAAACATGGTGTTGAGGATGTTGATGAAAAGTTTCAAAATCATTTAAAACCCCCGACTTTCTCTACCACCCATACAAATGTTTGGGGCATTTCAGAATGTTCAATTTCTTTGAAAATAATGAAAGATATAAAGTTCTTAGATGAAAACAAATATGTCGCTTTAATAATTTTCCCAGAAAATTGATAAATTTACTTTTCTAAAATTATGTCATTTGTATGCAAGGTGTTAAAAGGAGTGGAAGGATTTGAACGAAAATTTGAAACTATTTATCATAATTTTTATCACAGCATATGTGTCCCAATTTCAAAGAAAATAATTTTAAAAGAAACGAGACGAATTAGATATTTTTGTTTTTGTAATATTTATTACAATTATTAGAATAGAATTTCCGACGTAAACGCTGATATTTCGAAGAAAAATGATTTCCTTTAAAATTCGAAATTTTGCGAAATTAGCATGGGAGATGGTAGAAAGATTATTAATTATTAATATGAACCTCTTCAAAATGTTATTGGGACCAGGTACTTAGGTATAATATTTGACGAAATTTTAAAATGTGATATTCAAATAGCAAGTATCACAAATAAACTAAAAAAAATTAAATCTTATATGTTTTATTGTGCGACCAATTCTATCAAAAGCGGATCTGAGAATATTTTAGTTTGCTTTAATACATTCAATTTCGCAATATGGCATAATAGTTTGGAGCGGCGCCACGAAAACAACCATGCATCCCTTAAATAATGAACGAAAATCTCTATAAAAATTCTAATAAAATTACCCCGTAGATACGCTATAGTAAATTATTTACATTTATTCTCTTTAATAGATGTGCCATGCATAGCACACTACATCTACCATATTATTGCTACCCAACGGGAAGTAAAACAAGCACTGATAAAAGAAGCAAGAATGAAGCACTTTCTTACCGCCGATCTGGAAGCAACAGAAAAGCGCTTCCCGAGAAGCGAGTTTTGAAGTGAAAAAGAAGCATCTCTTCAATTCCGATCTGGAAGCAAGAAAAAGTGCTTCCGTAGAAGTAAGTTTTGAACCGATTAGGAAGCCACTCGTAAGGAGCGCCTTACCAAATACCTGTTTTACTGCAGATAGGATAAAAGAACACGAGTTCTTTTCGGGGAAAACAAATGTTTTTACTTTCACGACTTAGTTGAGAAACTGAGGAGATAATTAGAGAAGGGAAATTGAAAAAGTGAAGTTAAACTGAAAAGTGAAATGAAGTTGTAAAATTGTGAGCCTGTATCCAATCAATAGTAAAACAGAGGTGGATCATATTGGTAGCACAATTGAAAATGAGGATGAACAGTAATTGTATTTAAATGATTAATTAATATTTCGTTAATTAATTTTTAGTCGCAGTTAAAGTATATAAAACAGTTGGTGGGGAAAAAAAAGACCGGTTTAAAACTCGCTGCACCTTCTTTTCAGCGATCAATTTATTTATGTGTAAATGAGATGGGCACCAGATAAAAATCCCAATTAAGCTATTTAATAATTATGTACTATATCAATCAATCAATCAATCAAATTCCTATTAAGATCTCCTATAGGGGCATAGGACAGAAACAACTCTCTTCCACAAGGCGCGATCTTGAGCATCGGCCTTAAGCTGTTGCCAGGACTTGTTTATTCCTCTGGCCTCCTTCCCAAATGCTCGCTTCCATGTGTAACGTGGTCGACCAACCCGACGTCTTCCTTGAGCATTATAATCCAGAACCTGTTTGGCGATGTTTCGCTCTGATTTCCTCAAAGTATGACCGATCCACTGCCACTTCCGCCTTTGAATCTCAATACCTATTTTAGTCTGGCCAGTTGTCACTTCTGGCCAGAATATTTCTAAAATGCGTCGAGGCATTGGTTCACGAAAGTCTGTAGTTTCTTGGTAAGTCGGACGGTCACTTTCCACGTAGTACAACCATATAACAACATGAATTTGACGCCTGCGTCAAGAACTCGCAGCTTCGAGCGAAGGGAGATCTCTCTTAACCTCCAGGAAGGGGAAAGGATACCGAAGGCCTGACGAGCTTTATTTAGACGAGTCTCAATATCCTTCCGAGATAACAAAAATCTTGCACCTCTTCCACATCTTGTTCATTAAAAACAATCGGTGTACTTGTGTTCGAACCCATGTGCAAATACTTGATGTTACGCATATTTACTTTCTGTCCCGCCTCTTTATATTTAGAATGCAACGAGCGAACATTTGAAGTCCGAACGGTTATGTTCACGCAAACACACGTCATCAGCATAATCAAGGTGAATTAAGATGTTCAATATTCTTCATTGAAGACATTTACCTTCCCCACCTTCCAGTGCAGCTTTCAAGATGTCATTTATTCCCATCAGAAACAGGGCTGGTGATAATATGCAGCCATGTCTGACACCCGTTCGCACAGGGAAGCTCTCGGGCAGCTCTCCTCTACGTAAGACACGACACCTTGCCTTGTATATAGTGAGTTTAATTAAATTTTCATATACTACAACAATTACTACTAACTTCGTTAATTTCACAGGGGCAGTGTGAGCTGTAGAATTCGGCTACGAAGATTAAATTAAAGCTATGAAAGCCAGTTTCCGCATACCGAAAAATAAAGTGTATAAAGCTAATTTTAAGGTAACAAATTTAATTGAATAAAATGTTATATGCAATTTTGAATTCTTTTATTTTAATTATTTTGTATTGGATAACAGTTTTTTTTATTGTTTTGTGAAAATTATCATTAAATTATCAATGTTTATACTATACAGGGTGTTTGGTACTCCGTGTGCCACTTTGTAAGGGGTTATTCCTAGAAATATTTTGAAAAAAAAAATGGTTCTACGAAGATGGTCTATTTTCAACATCCGCGGAGATACAGGGTGATCAAGAAAAGTGTTTCGTACCTGTACCCTCACTCACTCAAAACGCTATATCTTGAAAACTAATAATTGCAATTCAAAGTGTTATAGCTTGTTTTTTAGGAAATCAAATTACCTTTCATTTGGTGTAATAGTCCGAATTGCAACTGTACCCAATCCTGAGGTATTTGCTTCACAACACAAATTTTTGACACTTTGACACTCAAAATTCTGGGGTCAATGTAGTTTTTCTTAAAAAAACGCATGATAAAACTTCATTTTAATGTTGGTTTATTATTGCCTACAAAAGATATAAACACTTGCATTGCATAAGTTTCATAGTTTAGAAAAAACCATAATTCCAATAGTATAGCACTTTTATCAAAAAACAAGAATATGTTGATCGACACTCTCCGCTTGAACTAAAAGAACTTAAGAATGGTTTTTATGGTTTATTTCAAATTTCCTTAATTACAATAAATGTTCGAAATGGCCACCTTCATTTTGAATGCACGCTAAAGCTCGTTTTGCCAGTGTTCTCTTTGTGTTCATACTTCTCAACTGCTGCCTTACTTCTGTTGCTGCCGCATCGATTCTGGTGTTTAGATCCAGCAAACGTTACTACTTCCGTTGCGTAGACAAGGTCCTTCATCCGTCCCCATACAAAGAAATCCATAAGAGTTAAATCAGGAGATCTTGCAGGCCAGTGTATCGGTCCATTCTACCGATCCAGCGATTGCTATAATTGGAATTTAACCAATCTCTGATTTATCGGCCGTAATGAGCTGGAGCACCATCGTGTTTGTAAAACATGGAAGCCAATCGTTGCAGTGGCACATCATCCAATAACTCCTGTAGATCATTTGTCAAAAAATGCAAGTAATTGGAACTATTTAGGGTAGGCGGAAGCCTAATAGGACCAATGAAATCGTTACCAATCACACCTGCCCATAAATTGACACTGAATCTGTGCTGAAATGATGCCTCTCTTCTTGTATGTGGTTTGTTCTCAGCACAGGTGTGTAAGTTGTGGAAGTTTGTAAATGAAAAAGATGTCTGCATATTCTTCATTCGAGTACTCAGGCATTTCGAAATTATTTTCTAAATTTTAGTGACACCTTCTACTTTTAACAATGTAACTAAAACTGGTAAAAATATGAAGTAAGATTTGCTTTTATACGCTTTTCATTTTGTTAAGTACACCATTAAAACATAAAAGAATTATGATTGGGCGTAAAGCCCAATCATATGATACTCTAGATGAAATGAGAAA
The DNA here is from genome assembly GCA_963669355.1 of Chorisops tibialis. Taxonomy (NCBI): domain Eukaryota; kingdom Metazoa; phylum Arthropoda; class Insecta; order Diptera; family Stratiomyidae; genus Chorisops; species Chorisops tibialis. The sequence continues at coordinate 185,332,964 of OY770262.1, forward strand.
GAGTTCAATGTACCGGAAAATATGTCACCTACAATTCTTTTAAATAATTAATAGTGACTTTTGTATGGGAGGTGATAGAAGGAGAGAAGGAAGGTCTGTAATTTTTGGATATGACACCTAATGTGGAATGCAAAATATTTCGTGCTGAATTTAAGGTTTGTAGCTTTCATTATTTTCAATTGGACATAGTTTTCGTGAAATTGAGGCATTTGTATGGGAGGTGGCAGAGGAAGTGGAGCGTTTAAGATGATTTTGAAACTGCTTTTCATCATCCTTATCACCACGCTTTGATTCAATTTCAAATTCGATAGTTCTAATATATTCGAAGGAGAAATGCTTTTCTTGAATTTATAATACAGATATTTGTATGGGAGGGGGTAGAAGGAGTGAAGAGGAGCTGATATTTTTTTTCGACATTTATTGCAATTATTAAAAAACAAATTCTGGCAAAATTTTAAGCTTATACTTTTCCTAGTTTTAATGGAAATCGATATAATGCACTTAACAAAAATTATACATTTGTATGGGAGGGGGTAGAAGGAGTGTACGGAGCAAAACACATTTTCTTCTCGTTATTGATATTTATATTTTTATACTTTGTGCAAAATATCAAGTTGATAGCTTTAACAGTTTCGAAGAAAAATAGTCTAATTTAAATTTCAAAATTTCGTGAAATTTGTATGGGAGGGGGTAGAAGGAGTGAGGTGAAGTTGATAATTTTTTCAATTCTGATTGGAATTATAATAAAAACATAACAGGGCTACGATTGCGCGTAAAGCGCAATCTTACGATACTCTAGATGGAATAGAATTTTTTGTGATCGCAAGAAATTTTGTATGGGGAGTGTTAGAAGGGATGATAGCATTGAACTAATTTTTTCGCCATCATGCTAAAGTAGCTATGAAAATGTTCTATACAAAATGCTTACTCCAAAAATTGAATGGGAACTGAGAAAATTAGTGAGTTAGATTTAGTGAAAATGCGCAGTTTGTATGAGAGGGGGTAGAAAGAGTGGGAGGATTTTAATGATTTTCTCAGAAATAGCTAAAATTGGCATCTCTTAAATTTCAGACTAGTGCCATTCATACTTTTCAAGAAAATCGATTTTTTATAAAGTTGTGAAACTGTGTCATATTGTATGGGAGGGGGTAGAAGCAGTGAAGCAAATCAAATTTTTTTTTTTCATCTTAGTAATAATATTAATTAAATATTTATTACAAAATATGAGCTCAACAAATGTTATATGTTCTGAGAAAATCGGCTTAGAGCATTTCAGGAAAAAGTGTAGTTTGTATGGGAGGGGGTGGAAGGAAAGGGAAGAAACAAATAATTTTTCTACTGTAGATTTAGATCATTAAAAAAGTAACATATACTAAAATTCAGACCAATAGCTTTTATACTTTTTGAGTAAATCCATTTATTGTCAAATTGCGAAATTGTGTCATTTTGTATGGGATGGGGTAGAAGGGGTGAAGCTAATCATCTAATTTTTTTTTACCTTACTAACAATTTGAAATAAATATTTGGTGCTCAATTTCAGCCCGCTGAATTTTATAAGCACTGAGGAAATTGGCTTAGAGCAATTCATGATAAGTACAGTTTGTATGGGAGGTGGTAGAAGGAGGAGGAAAACACGCATAATTTTTATATGGTAGATTGATATTGTTATAAAAGTAATATAGTCCGAATTTCAGGCCAATAACTTTTACACTTTTTGAGCAAATCCGTTTATTGTCAAATTGCGTAATTGTGTCATTTTGTATGGGAGGGGGTAGAAGGGGTAGAGCGATTTGGCCCGTTCACGAACTTGACCTTACTTTTTCGTCAAAAACGACGTGTACAAAATTTGAGCTTTCTAGCTCAACGCGTTCTCAAGCTAGAGAGTGCACGGACGGACGGACGGACATCCGGTTTTGAGATTTTTGAGTGATAATATTAACTTCTGTATCATTCATTTTTTTCTCCGAGCCTTATTTCTTGGCGTTACAAACCTTAGAGCGAACTCATAATACTCTCAGATTCCATCTAGAGTATAATTAGTTCTGGTAAAAATTCGTTTTTAGAACTTTGCTAGTTTCATTGAAAATCGAAAAACTGCATTTTTCAAAATTATTCATTTGTATGGGAGGGGGTAGAAGGAGTGACGGGATTGGAAGAATATTCCGTCATATTAATGACATTTATATCATAATACTTTGACCCAAATTTCAAATTGATAGCTTAAATAGTTTCAAGGAAAAATCAATTTCTGAAAATTTCGGAATTTCGTGAAATTTGTATGGGAGGGGGTAGAAGGAGTGGGGCGGTATGGCCCGTTCACGAACTTAAAGTTTCTTTTTTGCTAAAAATGACACACAACAAATTTCAGCACGATAGTTCAAAGCGTTCGAGAGTTATGCTGTAGACAGACGGACAAACAGAAACTCGGAATCGAAGTTTTTGAGCGACAACAAATATTTCTGTACCCTTGGCGGCTCTGTGCGAGCATTATTTCTTAGCGTTACAAACGGTAAGGCAAACACAATATACTCTCAGATTTCATCTAGAGTATAAAAAGGCAAAGTGCTGAACCTAGTTGTGTTGAAACTCATTTTAATTTAATTCAATTCCTCGATAATTTAATACTAATTAAAGGACATTCCTCAATAATTTGAATAGTAATTAAAGGACACAAAGAATATTTCAGTTTAACAAAATTTCAGGTAGTTTTTTTAGAACGAGGGTTGCTTTATGGCATATTTTATTTTTAGACCATATGTATTTTCGCTTATTACCTGGAAAACGGGAAAACCTAAGTCATAAGTATGTGTGCATCATTTGTAGGCAATAATATGGCACATAAAAAACAACATTAAAACGACATTTTTATAATGCGTTTTTTTGAGAAAAACTACATTGATCCCAAAATTTTGAGGGTCAAAGTATCAAAAATTTGTGTTCTGAAACATATATCTCAGGATTGGGTACAGTTACAATGCGGACTATTACATCAATGAAAGGTAATTCGATTCTCTAAAAAACAAGTTATAACTCTTTGAATTGTAATTATTAGTTTTCAAGATATAGCGTTTTGAGTGAGTGAGGGTACAGGTCCGAAACACTTTTCTTGATCACCCTGTATCTCCGCGGATATTGAAAATTGACCAACTCCGTAGAACAATTTTTTTCTCAAAATATATCTAGGAATAACCCCTTACAAGGTGGCACACGGAGTACCAAACACCCTGTAGATGAAATCTGAGAGTATATTGTGTTTGCCTTACCGTTTGTAACACTAAGAAATAATGCTCGCACAGAGCCGCCAAGGGTACAGAAATATTTGTTGTCACTCAAAAATCTCGATTCCGAGTTGCTGTCTGTCCGTCTGTCCGTCTGTCTACAACATAACTTTCGATAGCTTTGACTTATCGTGCCGAAATTAGTTTTATGTCATTTTTAGCAAAAAAGTAACTTTAAGTTCGTGAACGGGCCACATCCCCCCACTCCTTCTACCCCCTCCCATACAAATATCATGAAATTTCGAAATTTAATGAAATTGATTTTTCTCCGAAACTATTTTAGCTATTGACTTGAAAATTAGGTCATAGTATAATGATATAAATATCATCAATCTCAAGAAATATTGATCCGATCTCCCTACTCCTTCTACCACCTCCCATACAAATGCACAATTTTCAAAAATGCATTTATTCGGTTTGCATTGCAACTAGCAAAGCCAAATGAACTAATTTTTTGTCATAATTAATTTTATTATAACTGCAACTAATTTTGGGAAAACTATAAACTTTACCTCACTCCTTCTACCCCCTCCCATACAAATTTTACGAAATTTCGGAATTTCAATTAAATTAGTTTTCTTCAAAACCGTCAAAGCTATCAACTTGTGTGCAATGTGATTAGAAGGTTGATAAGCAGTTTCAAAATCATCCAAAATCTCCCACTTTCTCTGCCACCTCCCATACAAATACCATAAATTAAGACGAAAATTGTTCAATTTCTTCGAAAATTATGAAAGCAATAAACTTTGAATTCAGCACGAAACATTTTGTATAGTATGTTTGGTGCTATATACGAAAATTAAAAAACTCCCCCCTCTGCTTTTACCACTTCCCAAACAAAAGTTAAGTAAGTATTTCATCTAGAGTATCATATGATTGGGCTTTACGCCCAATCATAATTCTGTTATGTTTATACTCTAGATGAAATCTGAGAGTATTATAAGTTTGCTCTAAAGTTTGTAACGCCAAGAAATAAGGCTCGGAGAATAAAATGATGAATACAGAAATTAATATTATCACTCAAAAATCTCAAAACCGGATGTCCGTCCGTCTGTCCGTCCGTCCGTCCGTCCGTCCGTCCGTCCGTCTGTGCGCGCTCTAGCTTGAGAACGCGTTGAGCTAGATAGTTCAAATTTTGTACACGTCGTTTTTGACAAAAAAGTAAGGTCAAGTTCGTGAACGGGCCAAATTGCTCCACCCCTTCTACCCCCTCCCATACAAAATGACACAATTGCGCAATTTGACAATAAACGGATTTGCACGAAAAGTATAAAAGCTATTGGCCTGAAATTTGGAATATGTTACTTTTATGATAATATCAATCTACCGTACGAAAATTATGCGTATCCTCCCCCTCCTTCTACCACCTCCCATACAAACTGTACTTGTCATGAATTACTCTAAGCCAATTTACTCATTGCGTATACAATTTAGAGAGCTGAAATTGTGCACCAAATATTTATTTGAAATTGTTAGTAAGCCCAAAAAAATTTAGACTATTAGCTTCACCCCTTCTACCCCCTCCCATACAAAATGACACAATTTCGTAATTTGACAATAAACGGATTTACTCGATCTACAGTAGAAAAATTATTTGCTTCCTCCCTCTCCTTCCACCCCCTCCCAAACAAACTACACTTTTTCATGAAATGCTCTAAGTCGATTTTCTCAGAACATATAACATTTATTGAGCTCATATTTTGTAATAAATACTTAATTAGTATTAGCACTAAGATCAGAAAAAAATATTTGATTAGCTTCACTGCTTCTACCCCCTCCCATACAATATGACACAGTTTCACAACTTCACAAAAAATCGATTTTCTTGAAAAGTATAAATGGCACTAGTCTGAAATTTCAGGGATGTCAATTTTACAATATTCCTAGTTATTTCTGAAAAAAATCACTCTAGTCGCCCCACTCTTTCTACCACCTCCCATACAAACTGCACATTTTCACTAAATCTAACTCACTAATTTTTTCAGTTCCCATTCAATTTTTGGAGTAAGCATTTTGTACAAAACATTTTTATAGCTACTTTAGCATGATGGGGAAAAATTAGTTCAATGCTGTCATCCCTTCTAATACTTCCCATGCGAAATTTCTTGGGATCACAAAAAATTCTATTTCATCTAGAGTATCGTAAGAATGCGCTTTACGCGCAATCGTAGCCCTGTTATGTTTTTTATTATGTTTTATTTTCTTTCTGCTTACGCCAGGGAGGTGTGGAATCTCCATTAGATACCAATAGCCCGTGCCATTGGTATGCACGATTCACATACCCAATCCGGACAGAGAACTGTCAGCCGATATTTTTTTTTTTTTTTATGGCACCGATTATAACTTAGGAGGTCACCCTATAATGTATTGCACAGTTATGTCGGTATAGGAAGAGGATGAAATTTTGTAGTGTTATGGGAATTTTGGGGGAGAGAGACGGAAGTGGCGATGGACATTATTTTTGAAGCGCTGATACCAGGCATGATATGTGCCTGCGTACTATACCACACCCCCGCATATAAACTTCAACCACTCTCCCCGCGAGAAGGCCGTTAGGTATTACTTCGCGGAGCTGGCTAGCATTTGCTTCTGCTCTCCTGTCTCTCTCAGATCTCCGAATGTCCTTTTGCACATTCGATACGAGTGCGCAAATTTTCATCCAATTTTTCATCATATAGTCTATGACGAATGGCATATTATTTTTGCAATTAAAAACCGCGTGTTCTGTATCTTCTTCTTGATCTGGGCAATTTGGACAAAGAGGCGAATTGTGACCGTTATGTATATACCTCGATATGTATTGCATTTCTTTTCTATTTTGTTAATATATCGAATACTATTTTCTGTTTCAAACTGCTCTTTTTTTTGAGTACTAACTCTGTGGTTCTGACATGGTTAGTCCAGCACCAATGATGAGTTTTTTAATCTCAAATGAAGCAGATTTCATTCACTTTGCTTAAAATAGCGCAAATAGAGCGCTTCTCACTATTGCGTAAATCAACACAAATGAAGCACTTCTCATTCACTGCTTGAAACAGGACTGTTTAAAGCCGCCCAAGTGAAGCGCTTCTTTTAGCGAACATGCCGATGTTAAAAAGAAATGAAGCAGGTTATGAGAAAGAAGCGCTACTGAGATCTAAAGGAGCGCTTCATCATCACTTCTGAAGCGCTTTTTTTCTTGTTGGGTAGTATTGAAATTTATAAAGAACTGCATAGGTCTGGTGTGTAGATCGCCACATCGTAGTGCAAACTGAGTTATGCCCCTCCCCCTAGTCACGAAGTAGTTGGCTCGCCCCTGTACCTCCCCTTTCTGAAGATATTAGATAAAATTTAAAAACAAGTACGATCATAATTTTTTCACTAAATCAGGATTCTATTATAAAAACCCTGCAAAATAATATAAACTTTGGATAGGAGTGTCAATTCTACCCATAAATACTCGTATCTTTATATACCTTTTCCTTTATATACCGTTAAGCTGGATGATAACTCACTAAGTGCTCCTTCACCGTCCAACTTTAAATATAATTATATTCGATTTTCAATTCCAGGACCAAATTATTCAGCGTATTCAAAGCTCCAATCCCGTATAACAGCCATCATCGAATACTACTACGGAGCATTATGCTAATCAAAATATAATTGAAAAGCCTTTGATACGCTCTTCGATACGAAGTGTAGCGTACTGAGCAATGTCTGCCACAAATGTTGCAAAATATCCTGATAGAGAGCATCGCTGTAGTCATACATCAGGCCGAACATATTTGTCAACATGACCACCATAATGTACTGAATAATTACCGCAAAACTGCAGTATCGTGATGCTGGAGGTGGATTGGGGTTTGCACCCTGTATTGTCTGGCCGATCATCATCATTTTAAATTATGGTTCATGTAGGGCGGGGCTCCGCTTGGCTATCAACTGCGTGATGCAGGCCACAAAAAGTTGTTTGGGTGGCGAACTTGCATACCACTTTTTCCGGGCTTAAAAGTAGTTTATTTGAATAATTTCCTTCCAGCCAGACATCAATACGGCTACCGCCCTTCTTTACTCTATACCCATCACCATCGATGAATCACTTTCCCCATAAACCGCAGCATTTTCAACTTTAAGAGTATTCACATGCGAAGTAGGTACTGCCACCCAAGCTATAGTGCTGCCACATAAGCTGGCAGTTACTCACTTTATTTCAACTGGCGAAAAAAAAATGTTGGCTGCCTTATCCTGCTGCTTTTAGCATTGAACAATTAATTGGACGTTGAACTTAAGTTTTGCTATATCTTTTCTTCAGCTGTCACAGAAACTCCTTAATTTCGGCAAATAAGGACTCAACTGCTCCTCGACAAACAACAGATTCAAGACTTCCTATTTGCCGTTTCTTATTAATTCAATTTCGGGCGGAAAAGTCTTCAGAGAATCTCTTTCGCAAATATACACGTGTAAGTTCAAGTCCTTCTTACTGCCAATTCATCACTCACCAGAAAAGAGAATTTCCTTGACACATGTACCGAAGCATAGAAGTCCTTTAAGGGTAATGATAGGCGACCTGGCAAAAGTCTCTGTCGATTTCAGATTTCACTGTCACACTTGTTTGTGTATGAAGGAGTTGCTACAAAGCCCACCTATTAATTGTGTTGACATTGACAGATTAGTCAGTCACTTTCGTACTTTTCACGCGTTTCCTTCCCATTCGTTTCGTGCTCGTTCGAATTTAGTTGGCATTCAATATTCCCGAGAACGAGTACATCTGGAGTCTATAGTTCCTTTGCTATCGCTTGAGGAATGAAAGCGTTTTTTTTCGGATTTCTATTTTGCGTTTTATTATCGGAAGAAAAACATTTGTGAAGATTTTTGAGATGTAAGGCTAAGTTTTTTTAATTTTTAAGTAATTTTCTTCGTCTTAATGATCGAGAGGTAAAATGTTGACAATCGTTATGGTGCCGCACGAAAGGGTCTACATTTTAGGGCAGTGTTACAGTAAACGCTTTTCCTGCGATATGATAGGCAATTTCTGTTGAATCGTGTTTCCTTAAAGAATGAAAGCGTGTCGCAATATGCAATGTTGAAATTCACTACTATTGACAGTGGCCATGTACAATGGCCATGCACACGATAATTTAAATTAAACTATTCTCAGTATTAAATTAAATCTGAATACCTAAAATTATAGTGAATAATAGAGATACTTTTGTCGCTGAACTGTATACCATTTTGCACAAATCAGAACCAGGCATTAGATAGCCCATCCAAATTGAATTAAATAAGTTATAAACATTGAATGCGTATAAAACTAGTACATTTTCTCTGAATTGAAACAAATAATATTCAGTACATTTAATGTTTTTCATTACATCAACAAAATGACGTATTTGAATTGAAACTACTGAAGTGCGTAGAGAACCTCCAAAGTTTAACTAATCTGCCTACTAAATATATTTAGATCACTTAATTGCGTAAACCATTTAAAAAAGGTGGTGTAATCAAAAAAAGGTTGCGCTGATAGATCAGCTAAAGTTTGTATCAAAGTTGTTGTCTTGAAATTAGCTAAATCGCTTACAAATGGCAACTGAATAACGAGGGACTCATTATACTCTAGATGAAATCTGAGAGTATTATAAGTTTGCCACAAAGTTTGTAACGCCAAGAAATGAGGCTCGGAGAAAAAAATGAATGATACAGAAGTTCATATAATCACTCAAAAATCTCAAAACCGGATGTCCGTCCGTCCGTCTGTCTGTCCGTCTGTGTTCTCTCTAGCTTGAGAACGCTTTGAGCTAGAAAGTTCAAATTTTGTATACGTCGTTTTTAACAAAAAAGTAAGGTCACATTCGTGAACGAGCTAATTCGCTCCACCCCTTCTACCCCCTCCCATACAAAATGGCACAATTTCGCAATCTGACAATAAACGGATTTGCTCGAAAAGTACAAATGACATTGATCTGAAATTTGGAATGTAATACTTTTATGATGATTCCAATCAACTCTATAAAAATAATTTGTGTCTTCCCCTCCTTCCACCACCTCCCATACAAACTGCACTTTTTCATGAAATGCTCTAAACCAATTTACTCAGTGCGTATAATAGTTATCGAGCTGAAATTGTGCACGAAACATTTATTTAAAATTTTTAGTAAGACCAAAAAATATGAGACTATTAGCTGTACCCCTTCTACCCCCTCGCATACAAAATATAAGAACTCAATATATTCAACACCTGTGAAAGCAACACCATAAGTTCATATTTAAGATATTTGTAAAAATCAATGTAATATTGTAATGTGATAAATCATTAAAATAGCAATAAGAACTTGATATATCATAAATTTATATGTAAGAAATTTGTAAAAATCAATGCATAAGTACTCAGCCGAGCCTAATCTTCGGATAGGTAAATGTTTCCCGGCATACGCCGTGGAAGTGCAAAGCAAACTCGGACATTATTATACAATTTTATTTTTATTTCTACGAACGCAGAAATTTCTCAATAAAGGGCAAAGGAGTGTGATGACACGAAATCGAGGGGGATTCCAGAAATAACAAACACTTGCCACTCAATTACGCGCACCGACAATTTCAATGCCAACAGCAAAAACTTATATGACAAAAGCCATATGCATATATGAAATTAATCCGGTGAATAAAAATAATCCACCTGCATATATCAACTCGGCAAAGAAATGCGTACGGTGACGCCAGTAAAAGAAAAACAAAATCAAAAAACATAAGCGGCAAGTTGTTGACTCATGTTTCAAAACATGAGGGAATCCCTCGAACACACCTGCTAACTAAGTATGACTAACCTACCATACTGACTTAGTTTCGTGTCATTACACTAAGTAAGCAATTTTTACCAAAGGTAAACAATGCGGTGAAGAAAAATCGCAATCGGATTCGAAAAGTAGATTATCAATTTAAATTAACTGCCAACAAGTCGGGCGAAACTTTATTATTCTTGGGATAAGTTGCGGATGAGTGGAAAGTCAATATGCAGGTTAGAGTGGGTAGGGAAGGCTAAGTGAAAGGGAGTTCTTGGGCAGGGCTGTTGTCAATTTAAAAATATTTCATTCGTTTCTGCAAGTTTGGGTTTTTATGAGCGGAGGAGGAGGGGTAATAGTAAGGGTGGGTGGATGTTTATAGCTTTTTAGTTAATTGCTTGAATAACGTCCAATATTCTCTGTATAGAATGTGTTTCATAGACGAAGTTGCATAGAATTTTCATAAAATTCGGTGTATTTTACTTTCACGAAACCGAAAATTTGTATGGGAGGGGGTAGAGAAGGTAGGGAAATCGTAAAATTTGATATGCAGTTTTATTTCGCTTCTCTTGTAAGGTGCTTGTATAAAATTTCAAGTTCGTAGCTTTTAGTTTGTTGGTTATTAGTTGATTTAATGAAATTGGTCGAAATCATAGTTTTGTATGGGAGGGGGTAGAAGCGCAAGCGCGATTTCAAAACTTTTAAAGCAACTTCATTTGAATTACTTTTATAAGTTTTCATGCAAAATTTGAAATTGATAGCTTTTAAGAGATAGCTGATAACTGATTTCTTAAAAATGTTTAAAAAAATAAGTTCTTGTGCAAAATTTTAAATTGATAGCTTTTGATAGTTAGGTAATAATTGATTTCTTGGAAATGGTCGAAAAAATAATTTTGTATGGGAGGGGGTAGAAGTTTTAAAGGTTTTCGACTAGTTAATACTTTGTGTATATAGGGATTTTTTTTAAATGCATTTTGCAAATTTTCAAGTTTCTACCTTAAAATTTCACTCAAAAATTTTCAGCTTATGTGTTTTTTTCAGTGCATATAATACACCTTGTGCACGTTAGACCGGGGGGGTTGATTTATAACAATTATGGATGAACTTATTATTATTTTTTTTTGTACATCTACGTCTATTCACGTGCAAAATTTGAACTTTGTATCTTTCACCTGAGCAACAAATCAGTCAAAATTTTCGACATTTTTGCTTATCACCTCCCTCCCCTTAGACCTCCGAACTTAAAATGTTTACAAAAATTAATTATTATGTAGTTCTATAATCCGACAAATTTTTGACTTGATATCTGTACTATTTTTTGAGATATAAGGATTTGTAATTTTGAAAAGTGCGCCATTTCCCCCCACTACTATTATTTCAACATGTTATATTTTTTTGTATTTGTCTGGTATACCTTAATATACGCTTCAAGTTTCAATTACATAGCTTGAGATATAGTTGAGATATTCATTTTTAAGTGTTTTTCTTTGCACCCTCCCTGACTCTCCCCCTTACAATAATTAGCCACTTTTTAAGCTGATTCTGATGAACCTATATGCCACCTTAATGGTCTCAAAATATGAATTTTTTACAATAAGTAATTTCGAGGATATAATCATTTGAAAAAGCAATTCGGCCGACAATTTGTTCTTAGCCCCCCCTTTTCGGACGCCAATGGAAAAAAAATTAAATTATTTTTAAAGTTTGTCCCATAACTTTCTCTAAATCTTTACTGATTTTCAACTTTTTATCTGCATTCGTGGTGGAGATATTAGCAAGTGTAGTTTTCGACTTTTTCCCTCCCCCCGCCTCCCCCTTCCACCTCACACGCCCCAAAATTTCGAAAATAGAGCTCACTTACTCAGTCAACAATTCACCCAAAAAGGAACATTTTACCTTTATCGGTCTCGGAGATATGACTCCATATGTACGGCGTACGGCGGGACGGATTTTTTTTTTTTTGCATTTTTAGGTTAATTTAGTCATGAAACGCGAAAAAAAAAATTTAAGGGTAGCAAATTTTTTTTTTTCTTGTGTCGATCACAATACTTTATTATTAGAATAATAAAGTAAAAGTGGATTATCAATTTGAAAAGTAGGTTTGGATTGCGACATCCAGAAATGGACTAGTTTAAGTGCATTGGATTTCGCAATCCAGATCGTAAATTATTTAACGTTGCATTCGATTGCACATTTTTTTGTAAAGTTCAGCTAAAAAGAACTATATAATTAAGTACGATTGAGGGATCAGTCTCTGTCATTGTTTTCTTTAAAACAAATTCGATACTAGTGTCTCTGCTCGTCTTTTGAGCAAAATAAGTATAAGTGCTCGTCATTTGGGCTAACTAAGGATCAACGCTCGTCTTTTGGGCATAGTAACGAAAAATCATCAAAACTTGCACTACCGACATCCATTAGCATCAAAAGCCGTTGGAAACGAACTAGGGAAGCCAACGTAGCTGAAACCGAAACAGCCATCAGCATCGAAGAATCACAACTCGCACTACCGATATCCATTAGCATCGAAAGCCGTTGGAATTTCCGGACTTCATCCAACCACTTGAGCCGCTGCAGATATCACGCCAAATAAACAAAATGGTAAATAAATGAGAGAGGATCGACTCTGGCCTCAGGACCAATCGTTCGACCGGCCTTTGGGCCGTATGCCAATAATTCCACAGGAGTAGAGGATCGACTCTGGCCTCAGGGCCAATTGTCCGTCCGGCCTTTGGGCCACATTCCCATATAAGAGAAAGCATTTCGACTTATCTTACTTTACTCAATTCCTAATGATCCCCGAAGGAACATTTTCTACTATGGACTTACATTGGGTAAGTCCGTAGGCTCCACATACACCCAAAGTTAACGCCGGTAGTACACCTAGTACCGAGATACTATGGTGGTAAAACTATCGGTATAACACCAATTTACTCAGTGCGTATAAAATTTATCGAGCTGACATTGTGCATTAAATAGGTATTTAGAATTATTAGTAAAACCGAAAAAAAAATAGACGATTAGCTTACCCCTTCTACCCCCTCCCATACAAAATGACACAATTTCACAGTTTTATAAAAAGTCAATTTTCCTGAAAAGTATAAATGCTACTGATCTGCAATTTAAAACATGTCAAAAGCATGATGTTTATAGTTATTTCTGACAAGTCATTAAAAACTCGCCCCTCCTTCTATCACCTCCCATACAAACTGCTCAATTTCACTAAGCCCAATACACTAATTTTCTCAGTGCCTATTAAATTTTTAAATCCTAACTTTTGCATAAAACATTTTGATAACAACCTTAGCGTCATGTGAAAAAATTAGTTCAATGTCGTCACCCCTTCTATCACTTCCCCTACAAAATTTCTTAAGATACAAAAATTTCTCTTTCATCTAGAGTATCGCACCACTCCTGTTATGTTTTAAAACTTGAATATGAGTTGGATTTTGAAATTAGGTAAATCTGTTAAACATTATATTTTATTTATTTACTTATGGTGATGAATGCGATAAAATCACTAGTAGAATTAATGCTAAAACAAGTGCGGAAAATGCGTGTTCGGGGCGGCTCATTTGAAATTCAGTAGAATTTTTACTGCCGCAGCGATCAGTAGTTGGCGGGATCTTTATTTTGGGATTGGGTTTTAGAGTCCCTATTCCCTATTCGTCAAAATAAAGTGTACACTTCATTTCCAAACTTAAATTTTGACTACCATGCTGAACTTCATCAAGTATTTGATGATTATTTAAGTTCTAATTGAGGTCTCTTTTATATACAGTGGTGGACAAAAGTCTACGGCAGCACCTTATATTGAGGTTCTGGTTAATTGGAAGCTTTAATCAAAAATCCATTAATGCATATTTTTTCAGTAACGTAAATATGGCATGCGAAGTAGACCCACCTCCACGTGGTGCAGGCTGGGTAACGCTAAGAGGTCTACAGATAGGGGACAAAGTCGCATACTAGCTTCAGTTCTCACTTAGGTGGGAAGACCGTCCTGAGGCATTGTGTCGACTTTGAAACCTATCAAAGATGGGGGTGAATCCGTCGGTGGTAGTTGCCTTGAGTTAATACTTATTGCAATATATTACGCCGGCTCTGCAACCCATCAATTGCTGAAACGGATGTCAATTAGTAGCCTATGGCCCTGCGAGGTGTCGCTGAGGTCCCAAGGAAGCAAAATCCGAGCATACCAGATATAATGTAAGGCGAATGGGCTGTGAATGGACGAATAAATGAAGAATAAATGGGTATGAATGAGAAATGAGCAAAACATGGAGCTAAATATATGTGTAAAAGTGTGCATGAAAATGTAAGGAAAGTAGCAACTGGAAGGCCCGAGGCGGCACCCTGTTAGGGCCGGGCTGCGACATTGGCTGACGTTCTGCAATAATGGTTGTCAAAAACCGAGGCAGAAACTGATGAAACTTGAGGAAAACTAGTGTGCGAAACGCGGAATGCAAAGTAGCCACGATGTTCAAATCTGTTGATAAAGTTGAGATCTAATAATGGGGGACAAGGTCGATACTAGCGTGAGCCTGCACGCGTTGTATCTTCTTTGGAACCTATCATAGATAACCATGTGCACAAATGAGCAAAGATGGAGGTATTAAATCGATGAATCGAAAAACAAGTGTGCAAAGAGCCACGATGTACTGACGTTCAAATGTCGGAATAATAAGGTAGCACAAATGGTTGTAAACGGAGACAATCGAGGATAACTAGTTGCGAAACGCTGATGCAAAGTAGCAAGGTTTACGGATGATTGGCAAAGTTGATATTAGTGGAAGTCCGAACAACAGATGAAAACAACTGAAGTTGATAAAGCCGGCATACTGATGCTATTGAAGTGGAATAGATAGGGGGGACCATGTCGGCAGCTTGCTGTCGGCTCTGAAACCTTCCAACGGTGGGGGGGGGGAGCAAGTCAGCGCTTGGTGTGTTGAGCCTTCTTTTAAAAGAGGGCTTATTACACTATATTCACTGGCTCTGAAACCCAATAAACTGTAGGACGGATAAATCCGATGTCTTGTATGTTGAACCTAGTTCAATCATACTACTGGCATCAGCTCTGATCCTGCAATGATAGGAGGATAAAGTTGATGGACCGTCACCTCCGTAACCCATTTAGGAGGGAGGGATAAAGTTGAACGGTCCGTCAACTCCACCTATCATACCCAAGTAGGGGGGACTAAGTCGATGTTGTATAATAAATTGATTTATCAATTTGCTTATTGGCTCTTACTGCCATTCAGTACATGTGCACCTGCAACTCTATTATAGGTTAATCACTACTTGCGAACTGCAAGGACCGCAAAATATCATCGCGAAAAGAAATTCCTAGTGATGCCCGAAATTTGGTCGTCCAGTATAAAAAAGGCAATAAATCGTGCTCGGAAATTGCGAAATTACTGAAACTAAAACGAAATTCTATTTAGGCTATTATAAAAAATTTTGAAAACAGTGGTTCCATTGAAAATAAGCCGCGAACTGGCCGACCGAAAGAGCTTTCGCGCAGAGACATTAGTTCAATTTTAAAAGAAGTGAACCAAAATCCAAAAATAAGTGCTGCAGATTTAGCGAAACAAGTGGCTGCGGTAATGTAAAAGGATGTCCATGCAAGAACCATCTCGAGAGCATTAAATTCTAATGGGTTTCAAAGCAGAACTCCACATACAAAACCTTTAATATCCGCCAAAAACCGACTTCTGCGCTTAGAGTTCACCAAGGCCCATATAAATAAGGAGAATGATTTTTGGAATCGAGTCCTTTTTACCGATGAGTCGAAATACAACGTGTTCGGGTGTGATGGTCGCAGTAAAATATGGAGAAAAAAAAATACGGCTTTAGAGACCAAAAATTTGATTCATACTGTCAAGCACGGTGGAGGTAATGTTATGGTTTGGGGAGCCATAGCTGTACCTGGTGGCGGTAGATTGGCTTTTGTTGAAACTACTGTAGACCACTATGTTAACAAGAACCTGTTGGAACAACACTTAAGGTCATCAGTTGAGAAGTTGTGCCTTGGAGGGAGTTGGATTTTCCAACAGGACAATGATCCGAAGCACACAGCACTTTTCGTCAAGAACTGGTTGTTGTACTACGCTCCCAGGCAGCTGAATACGCCCCCCAAAGCCCGGATTTAAACACAATAGAACATGAGCTTCTGGAGCGGAAAATTTGGAAATGTTGCTTAAAAACTAAAAAATTTTCTCATTACAGAACGGGAGAAAATTACATCGGCAGAAACTGGTAATTTTGTTGCCTCTATGCCCCGAAGACTGCAAGCAGTAATTGACGCTAAAGGAGGTTCAACCAAGTATTAAGCCAGCAAATAATTTTAACAATTCCGATACGTTTAGTTGGAAATTTTTTGTTTATAATTCAGCCAGCACTGAATGTCGTAGACTTTTGTCCATTAAATTTTTTTTGTTTTCATGAATTTCTCTTTAAATTTGTAATCAAAATTTTTTTTTTTTTGTTTTTTTTTTATAAATATATTTACGTTACTGAAAAAATACGCATCAATGGATTTTCGATTGAAGCTGCCAATTAACCAGAACCTCAATATGTGTAAGATACTGCCGTAAACTTTTGTCCGCCACTGTAGCTAATCGACACTTGCAGTAAGTTTACAATAACAAAAAATATGTAGGAAAAACAAAAAATAGTCCCTTGTTCTAGCGTCAAAATGAAGTGTACACATATGACAAGAGGACTAGCGCTAGAAGATTTCAAGGAAAAAAATTCCCGTTATCTATCGTATTTTGTAGCCGTGGTGATCTATCGTCTTATTAGTTGCTAGCAAACGCCCGCGACTTCGCCCGCGTAAAAATAGCAATAATAAGCAATTTTTAAGAGTGTAGTTAGTAATACATATAATCTGCTTACTTTAATTGCTCTTTGAAGAAAATGGTTTGTATATTGTTGGAATCATAACCATAAATTATTAGGAATGAAACCATGATACGCGCATTTGAATGGGACTGGCTCGTGATCAAATCAATCCCGTGATTCGAGCTCATATAGAGAAGAGCATTAAGGACATGTGAATAATTGTAGCTTGTGTTAATTAAAAAAAAAAACCAAAAAAAAATAACATTAAGCTTAAAAACATAACAGGACTACGATTATGCGTAAACCGTATAGATGAAATCGAAATTTTTGTGGTGTTAAGAAATTGCGTATGGGGAGTGGTAGAAGGGGTGACAGCACTGAACTAATTTGTTTCAGATCATGCTAGAGTAGCTATAAAAATGTTTTGTACCAAATTTAAGCTTCGAAAATTGAGTAGGTACTGAGAAACTTAGTACATTCAATGTAATGAAATTGTGGAATTTGTATGGGAGGTGGTAGAAGAAGTGGGGGATTTTTGGTGATTTTTCGAGAAACAACTATAATTGTCATGCAATTGATATACTTTAAATTTCAGATCTGTATCATTCACTCTTTTCAAGAAAATCGAATTGTTATATGTATAGTCGTGGAGTTGTGTCTCATTGTACGGGAGGGGGTAGAAGGAGTGAAGCAATTCGGTTAATTTTTTTCCCAATATTAATAATAATGCTAATTAAGGATTAAGTACAAAATTTTAGCTCGATGAAATTTATATGTACTGAGAAAATTGGTTTAGAGTATTTCATGAAAAAGTGCGGTTTGTTTGGGAGGTGGTGGAAGGAGAGGGGATTTTTAGAGATTTTTTTAAAAAAAAAAACAACTATAATTATTATGCAATTGATATATTTTAAATTTCAGATCAGTAACATTCACACTTTTTAAGAAAATCGAATTCTTGTCAAGTCGTGGAACTGTGGCATATTGTATGGGAGGGGGTAGAAGGAGTGAAGCTAATTGGTTAATTTTTTCCCGATATTAATAATAATGCTAATTAAGGATTTAGCGCAACATTTTAGTTCGATGAAAGTCAAGCTTAAAGCCCAATCATATGATACTCTAGATGAGATGGAAATGACTATAATATACCGGAAAATATGTCATCTAAAATTCTTTCGAATAGTGAATAAAGACTTTTGCATGGGAGGTAGTAGAAGTAGAGGGGGAGGATTGTATTTTTCGTATATGACACCGAACATGGCATGCAAAATGTTTTTTGCGGAATTTAAAGTTTTTAGTTTTCATTATATTTAAAGAAATTGGTCATGGTCTTCCTGAAATTGGGGATTTTGTATGGGTGGTGGCAGAGGAAGTGGAGCGTTTAAGATAATTTTGAAACTGCTTATCATCATCCTTATCACCATGCTTTGATTCAATTTCAAAGTCGATAGCTCTCATACACTTGAAGGAGAAATTCTTTTCTTGAATGTATAATAGAGATATTTGTATGAGAGGTGGTAGAAGGAGTGAAGCGGATCTGATAATTTTTTCTAATACTTATTTCAATTATTAACAAACAATTTCTGGCAAAATTTGAAGTTTGTACCTTTTGTAGTTTGAATGGAAATCGATAAAATGCATTTAACAAAAATTATACATTTGTGTGGGAGTGGGTAGAAGGAGTGTACAAATCAAAACAAATTTTTTTTTAATTACTAATATTTCTATTTGTATACTTTGTGCAAAATATCAAGTTGATAGCTTTAACTGTTTCGAAGAAAAATAATTTAATTTAAATTTCAAAATTTCGTGAAATTTATATGGGACGGGGTAGAAGGAGTGAGGTAAAGTTGATAATTATTTGGAAAATAAATTGCAATTATAGTAGAATTAATTCTGACAAAATTTCGTCCTTTCAGCTTCACTAGTTTCAATGAAAATCGAAAATATGTATTTTTCAAAAGTGTCCAGTTGTTTGCAAGGGGGTAGAAGGAGTAAGGGGATCGGGTCAATATTCCGTGATATTAATGACATCTATATCATAATGCTTTCACCTAAATTTCAAGTTGATAGCTTAAATAGTTTCAAAGAAAAATCAATTTCTTAATATTTCGAAATTTCATGAAATTTGTATGGGAGGAGGTAGAAGGAGTGGGGGATGTAGCCCATTCACGAACTTAAAGTTACTTTTTTGCTAAAAATAGCACACACAAATTTTTAGCACTATAGCTCAAAGCTTTCGAGAGTTATGCTGTAGACAGACGCACAGACGGACAGACAGACAGACGGACAGACGGTCACTCGGAATCGAGGTTTTTGAGCGACAACAAATATTTCTGTACCCTTGGCGGCTCTCTGCGAGTATTATTTCTTAGCGTTACAAACGGTAAGGCAAACACAATATACTCTCAGATTTCATCTAGAGTATAAAAATGTTTTATACAAAATGCCAACTCCAAAAATTGAATTGGAGCTGAGAATATTAGTGTGTTAGATTTAGTGAAAATGTGCAGTTTGTATGGGAGATGGTAGAAACAGCGGGGGATTTTAATGATTTTTTCAAAAATAACTAAGAATATCATAAAATTGACTTCTCTTAAATTTTAGACCAGTATCATTCATACTTTTCAAGAAAATAGATTTTTTGTGAAGTTGTGAAACTGTGTCATATTGTATGGGAGGGGGTAGAAGCAGTAAAGCTAATCAAATATTTTTTCTGATCTTAGTGATAATGCTTAATAAGTATTTATCACAAAATGTGAGCTCGATAAATGTTATATGCTCCGAGAAAATCGGTTTTGAGCATTTCATGAAAAAGTGTAGTTTGTATGGGAGGGGTTGGAAGGAGAGGAAGGACGCAAATAATTTTTATACTGTATATTGAAAGCATTATGAAAGTAATATATCCCGAAATTCAGACTAGTAGCTTGTATACTTCTCGAGCAATTTCATTTATAGTCGAATTGCGAAATTGTGCCATTTTGTATGGCAGGGGGTAGAAGGGGTGAAGCTAATCGCCTAATTTTTTTTAGCCCTTACTCACATTTTTAAATAAATATTTAGTGAACAATTTCAGCTCGCTAAATTTTATACGCACTGAGTAAATTGGCTTAGAGTAATTTATGACAAGTACAGTTTGTATGGGAGGTGGTAGAAGGAGGGCGAGGTCACGCATAATTTTTATACGGTAGATTGATATTATCATAAAAGTAATATATTCCAAATTTCAGGCCAATAGCTTTTATACCTTAGCACTATAGCTCAAAGCTTTCGAGAGTTATGCTTTAGACAGACGCACAGACGGACAGACAGACGGTCACTCGGAATAGAGGTTTTTGAGCGACAACAAATATTTCTGTACCCTTGGCGGCTTTGTACGAGCGTTATTTCTTAGCGTTAGAAACGGTAAGGCAAACACAATATACTCTCAGATTTCATCTAGAGTATAAAAGCGCTGCAAACTTTTTACCAGACCTAATACATACACTCGGCAGAAAAAGTCTGCGTACACACTAAACACATCCAACATATCTATAAAAAACATCGTTTTAAGTATTGGTTTGGTGAATGTTTTCACAGTGCATTTTGAATTAAAAGAAAAGATTTCCGGATTCTACACTGTTACGCTTTATTATTCGTGACGTTTCGGTCTCTGCTGAGACCTTTATCAAACTTTTAATCGTTTTAAGTAATTTATTTCATAACAATTTTTTTCTTTTTTTTTCATGGCTTTATTACAAACATAAAACAAAACAGAAATAATGATTATTGTACTCCATAAAAATATTAAAGTTAAAAAACGAAAACAAATCCTGAATTGCCACAATAAAAAGTCTGCGTAAAAATATTTCTTTTCAAAATAAAACAATTGTTTTTCCTCGTTAATAGCTTGTGGGATATCCTCGTCTCTTTATTACTTCCCACAACCGTTTTTGCATGGAACCTACCAGCTTCTTAGTGAACTCTGGGGTTATTGAATTCCACTCCTGGATCAGGACTTCCTTGAGCATTACCTTTGACGTTATTGTGTGCGCTCGAATCCTTTGTTCCAAGTGATGCCACAAATGCTCTATTGGGTTAAGGTCAGGAGATTAGGGTGATGTACGAAACTGATTTTGGGCATTATACAGCAACCAGAGTCTTACTATCTCCGCAGTGTGCTTAGGGTCGTTGTCTTGTTGGAAGTAAAAGTTGTCGCTTAAGCCCAAATGTTCTGCACTTTTCATCAAATTGCGCTTGAGAGTATTAAGGTAGTCTATTTTATTCATAATACTTTCAATAAACTCCATTTTTCCAACTCCTCCACTAGCCATACTGCCCCATATCATAACACCGCCACCATCGTGCTTTACTGTTGGACAGAGATTTTTTACGTCGAAGGCCGCGCCAGTTTTTCTCCATACAATCTTCCGACCTTTGATATATACCTTCCAGCCATAAGAGAGTCAGGCCGTCGAAAGACTCTTGGTTCAATAAAGAATGTCTCGATGCAATTCAGACCAAGAAACAAGCATTTGAAACCTTTAAAGGCAATAAAACACCTGCCAACAGAGAACTTTTTAATGCGTCAAGAAATGCCTGCAAATCAATACTCAATCGTGTTAAATTTGAGCATGACCAAAAACTTCGACGAAAGATCCTTCAGTGCCCTAAAGGCTCAAGATCTTACTGGTCATTTGTCAAAACGGTCAACAATAATTTCATATCTTCCTCAATACCACCTCTTGTTGATGGCGACCGTACCGTTATTGATCCTATCGAAAAAGCTAACTTACTAGCAGCAAGTTTTGCTAGAAACTCACGTCTTCCACCTTCAAATCTATCGCCTCCCGCTCAAATTGATTCTGGTTTCTCATTGCTTAAACTACATTTTCGCACGAGACTTATTTCTAGGATCCTTCAAGAGCTCAATATCCACAAATCTGCTGGTCCTGACAGTATTCCCCCCATTACCCTTAAAATGTGCGCCTCTTCTTTAGCTAAACCTCTTCGCAATCTTTTCTATCTTTCCTACTCTTCCGGGTGCTTTCCATGTATGTGGAAAGTTGCGAATGTTCAGCCAATTCCCAAGAAAGGAAGCAAAGCGAACCCCGCTAACTACCGCCCGATAGCCATTACTTCAGTGCTCTCGAAAGTAATGGAAACTGCTGTCAATTGCAAAATCGTTGAATATCTCGAGGATAACCAGCTAATCCACGATCGTCAGTATGGATTCCGTTCTGGAAGGTCGACCGGAGATCTCTTGGTCTACTTCACAGAACGTTGGAACTCATGTATACATAAACACGGCGAAGGTCAAGTTCTCGCACTTGACATTGCAAAAGCATTTGACAGAGTTTGGCATGATTGTCTCATAGTTAAGCTTAGGGCTATTGGCCTTAATGCTACCCTTTTTCGATGAATTGAGAGTTTTCTCTCTAAACGCACTATACGAGTAGTACTAGATGGCTTTACTTCTTCCTCTTTCCCAATAGATTCCGGCGTCCCTCAAGGCTCTGTTTATCTCCAACTCTATTCCTAGTTTTTATCAACGACCTTCTGTCGTCCACTCTCAATCCAATCCATAGTTTTGCGGATGACAGTACTTTAGATAACACCTATGAATTTAACTCTGCTGCGGAATCTCACAAGCATTCTATTGCTACAAATCGCGTGGAGTTATTCCGTTCGCTGAACTCGGATCTCAACTTAATCCTGGAATGGGGCAGGAAAAATAGAGTAGAGTTCAACGCCTCCAAAACACAGGTCTGTCATCTATCCCTCAAACGTGATGTTCCAGTATCATCTCAAAATGTGACCTTTGGTGGCGCACTACTATGCACCTCGGATAACTTCACACTTCTTGGCGTTAAAATTAATGACCACCTGAATTGGGCACAGCACATCTTTGATGTTGCCCTCGACGCCTCGAAACGTCTTGGTGTTCTCCGAAAGTGCAAAAAGTATTTCACGCCGTACGACCTAGCAACCATCTATAAGGCATACATTAGACCACGTTTAGAGTACAATTCGCATGTTTGGGCTGGGGCACCCAAATCACACCTCGCGTTGCTCGACCGTATTCAAAAACATGCGTTCCGACTGATTGGAGACGAAACCATCACGTCTTCTACCGATTCTCTCGAGCATCGCAGAAATGTCGGAGTACTCAGCATTTACTATCGCTACTTCCATGGTAAATGTAGTGCAGAATTAAGCGCACTCATTCCTCCAATCTATAATTTCCCCCGTGATACTCGTCAAGCTGAACGCGCCCACAAGTACACCGTTAAACTCATGCCTTCTCGTACAGTGAAATTTAGGCAGACATTCATTTCCCGAACATCAAGACTGTGGAACGCATTGCCAGCCAAAGTGTTTCCCAATGATTACAACCTCCAGTGCTTCAAATTCAATATACACCGTCACTTTCGTCTTTCCCCGCCCGAATTTAATTGACTCAACTTCAGTTTTTTGGTTTTTTTTTTCCTTTTTCTCCAACTCCTATACTGACACAGCTGTGCACTGCATTATAGGGTAGCCCCCTAAGCTGTGTTCGGTTCCTTAAAAAAAAAAAAAACCTTTGATTCCAAAAATACAAAATTTACTTTCATCCGAGAAAATAACTTGTTTCCAAAATTCTTTTGGCTTGTTTATGTGTTCCTTAGCAAATGCCAGCCGCTTGAGTCTGTTTACTGTTGTTATAAATGGCTTTCTACGGGCAACGCGTCCGTGATACCCATATTTCCTAAGAATTTCACGAACACCATCATCAGAAATTTACTTGCGGTACTTTGCTTTGATGTCCTTTGCCATATCAGCTGCAGTTAATCTAGGATTAGCCTTAATCGTTCGGAGCAAACTTCGAGTTAGCTAAGGGCTCAACTTTGGAGGACGGCCAGATCTGGGTTTTGAAACCAAAACTCCTGAGATTTTGAAGTTGTTCACGACTCGTTGGACAAACGAATGACTTCTGCTGACTATTGCACCTATTTCACGACATGAATTACCTTTTTTCCAGAAATCCACGATAATTTTCCTTTCCCCAAATTCAATTTCCTTTCCTTTATTAGACATCGCTTACTTACCGTTTTTTAGAAAATAAAAACATTTTCATCAACTTTCCTACACAAACTTTATTGTTATTAATGATTTAACTGCAACTCAGAGACGTTGACTTCCCTTTATACGCTTTGAACGCAGACTTTTTGTTCCTGGAATTTCAGACTATTTTTCGTTTCCGAATTTTACCGTTGTTTTAGAGTACAGTAATTCTCATTTTTGTTTTGTTTTATGTTCATAAGGAAGTAATGAAAAATAGGAAAACAAAATATTTCGGAATAAAATGTTAGAAACGATGTTTTTTATAGATACATATGTCGGATGTGTTGGGTATGTACGCAAACTTTTTCTGCCGAGTGTATATACAAAGTTTGTTGTTTTAGAACTGGGAACTCATCTTTACAAGTGTATAATAAATTTGTTCGTATAATAATTAAATTGCATTTCAATATTATTGATGATTTGATAATTTTATAAATCGATCACCGGTGACTACTCTAGCCTAGCAACAGCTTATACCCTCTGCTGGATTTACGACTACAGCCCTGTGCTTATGTCGCCTGCGTAAGCTACTATCTGCGATGATTTAAGCAGTAGCGTCCCTCTGGTGTCGCCTCGTGGCTTTCTTACTAAATATTCCAAGTCCAGATTGTGTATTTGGAAGCTTATTGTCAGGTTTTTCTGGATCCTTACTTGGCATGTTGAGTTCATCATTGCAAGCCTTGTCAGTCCGACGAGTTTCGCTAGTATTCCTAATTCCGGCATTATGTTGTACAGTCCAGCCCTATGCCTACTGTCGTATGATTGTTTGAAGTGTAGTCTGCACGTCGATGTAATGTCCCCAGCATGTTATGTTCATAGCACCTGTTTCACTGCGAATATTTGATTAGTAGTTGATAGTCTGACTCTGAATCCACTTTCCTCTTCAATGGCGCTATAGCCCAAATCGTGCCTTGGCCTCCGGACCTTCAGGTTCCTTAACATTTTCATTATTTATTGCGGAAAAGTTGTTAGCTCTTCGCACAACTCTTTACCTACGAATTTTTCATTGTCGTAGATTGAGGTAACCAAAGTATATGTACCCATGTAAGCAGTGAGCTTGAATTATGCGTCGACCGGAATTTGAACTCACGATCTTCGCATTGTAGACCAACACACTACCCACTAGGCTACACGTTAGCTAATCCACCGTGGTATTCTCGAATTATGTTTTCGGCATAGGGTTTGATCCGGGATTCTGTGATCTTTGTCAAAATTTTATAAGATGTGCACTGCACTCACACGGGGTCTTGGAAAGATACTGATCGAATATCTAATTTTGTTTTATTAAATTCTCTGCTAATTTCAAAGAGTTCGAAAACTGTGACAGATGTGGCTTTTAACTTTAGAGTTGGATGTTCCCTTGATGCTGTGAAGGTATTATTGCAATATTCTTTTGAACACAACTGCGCAAACTATGAAATTGTAGCAAATAATAATAATAATAAAGGTCTCAGCAGAGACCGAAAGGTCACGAATAATAAAGCGTAGCACTGTAGAATCCGGAAATCTTTTTTATTGATGAAACCTGCAAAAGCCCGGAGCAAAACACCTACAAACTACTTCTGAATAATTTTTTTGTGCCTTGCATTCATTCCAAATAATTTAACTGAATTTTTCTATAATATTCTTTTTCTTTTAAATCCATTATGCATGTAGATATTTCTATAATAATATAATGCTTATTCGCTGGGTTCATATTTGAAATTAAATTGAAAACTTATTGACATTTATCCAACTGCTGTCTCAATTTACATATACAAACATTCTGTAGAATTCAATTCTCGTAGCAATTCAATTCGTCCGATTTCAGTGACATTCTTTTACAGCTCTTCGGTTTTACAAAGCTCTGAAGGAATTTGAAAATATTTTACATCAAAGAAAAGTGAAAAGTCGTCAGAGGACAAAGTAAAATCAAAAACTGAATGAAAATTCTTTTGAAATGTAATTTTTTTTCTCCTCCTGTATTTAATTTGATAAATATGTAGATTGAGTAATTGATAAAATGAGTTTCGTATTTTTTTTTTAATTGAATAGCTGTTTAGAATAATTATGATATTTATTTTAGTGATGGGATAATCAAATGATTTTCATAATCGATCAGTGGCGTGAGGCTATGGGAAGCAAAAATAACCGCTTTTTAGTAAACGCACTACAGCCCAAATCAATGATACAAAATAAATAAATTAAATACCATTGCAAAGGTATTTTCGTCAAGGTGTGCCTATTCTGGGTTCCAGGTCTCTACCTGTTCCAGTTCTGGATTTCCGCTGAAATACGGGAACATGATGAAAGAAAAGGTGAAAGGAAAATGGCAAACTCTTCCCGCAATAAGATCACAATATTCGACAAGCATCCGTGAACTTAAAACCTGGTGCGAGAGAGAAACATAAGCGCAAACGCCATTTAGTGGTACCACATACTGATCTTTCATTTCATATCTATACATTCGACAAGGACACAATCGCTAGCCCCATCGCATTTGCTAATATTTGTCAGTAGCAGCCAGTACAACTGCTAAATATACTAGATTCACGAATCGTTATGATAGTTCTCATTCCCCTTCCCAATCACATTCCTTCTGACTGTGTTTGTGCAGAAATCGTTCTGTAAAAAAAATTAAAAAAAGGGGGGATAACACGCAACAATTTTATACTTATATATGTATACATAGAAAGCACAGTGATCGTCATCTAGAGTTGGACATTTCGATTTCTTACTTTGTTTTTAGCATATAACGTTTCCTTTTCAGTTGTGCGATCGTTATAAGTCGTCGTCGTCGTCGCAGCGCTACAACCCATTTCGGGCCTTGGCTTCCCGTAGCCGAAGTCTCCAGCGATCTCGATCAAGTGACCGCGTCCTCCAATTTTGAAATCCGAGCAGCGATGAACAGTCTTCGTCAACAGAGTCGGACCAGCGTTTCCTGGGTTTTCCCACTGGCCTCCGGCCCTCCGTTTTTCCCTCGAATACCTTTTTAGGTATTCGAGTTTCGTCCATCCTTTATACATGGCCAGCCCATTGCAGCTTCCGCAGTCTGATGATAGTGGAAACCTCCTGTTCGTCAAATATATCATACAGCTCACTGTTGTATCTAGTTCGCCGTCGGTCACCATCACGTTTCGCTCCAATTATTCGTCTCAGGACCCGTCTTTCGAAAGCGTTCAACATATTTGCGGGTGCTTGTGTAAGGGTCCATGTTTCGCATCCGTAGCAAAGCACAGGTCTTACTATTGATTTGTAGACTTGGAGTTTGGTCTTCCTGTGTACGCAGCTGGCCTTAAGAGTAGCTAAGACTGAATAATACGTTTTATTTGCGAGCTGGATTCGTCTTTTTATTTCGTTCGTTTGATTTCCACTCTTTGTCAATTTTGTGCCTAAATATATGAATTCGTCCACATTTTCTAAATTATATTCGTCAATTGTAATGTTTTGTCTATTGGGGGTCCTTTTCCTTGTTTGTGTCATTATTTTCGTTTTTGTTTCATTGATTTTCAGGCCAACTTCTTTTGCTGCTTGATCGAGGCTTAGTAGAATTTCTTTTGCGGATGTGAAAGAGCGTGATAATATGTTGATATCGTCCGCATAACCCACTATCTGGCTGGATTTATAAAGCAGCGTACCTCTTGTGTCAACGGGTAACTTTCTGATAACGTATTCTAAAGCTAGGTTAAAAAGTAGAGGGGCCAGCCCATCACCCTGTTTTAGTCCGACATTTGTGTCAAAGGCATCAGTTAGTTGGTTGTTGACTGACTTGTGATGTTGTTGATGTCATCGTCATTTTGGTCAGTCGGACTAGTTTTGCCGGGACGCCAAAATGCAGCATTATTTTGTGCAGTACGTTTCGATCAATACTGTCGTATGCTTGTTTAAAGTCCACAAAAATCTGGTGAACGTCGATGTTGAATTCCCAGAATGTTTCAAGCACTTGCTTGACCGTAAAAAATTGATCAGTCGTTGAT
Organism: Chorisops tibialis; assembly: GCA_963669355.1. Taxonomy (NCBI): domain Eukaryota; kingdom Metazoa; phylum Arthropoda; class Insecta; order Diptera; family Stratiomyidae; genus Chorisops; species Chorisops tibialis. Next base: position 185,360,870 of record OY770262.1, read on the forward strand.
CGACCAGCTCTAAAACCGCCTTGGTACTCCCCAATCACATTGTCAGCGTCAATTTTAATCTTATTTTCTAATATTTTTGTCAGTATCTTATATGACGTGCAAAGTAGTGAGATACCTCTGTAGTTTTCGAACTGCAGCTTGTCTCCCTTTTTGTGGATAGGGCAAATAATGCATTGGCACCACTCCTCCGGTATTTGCTCCTGATTCCAGATGTACTGAATCACTTTATGGATGGCATTTCGGGTGCAGCTTCCGCCATATTTAATTAATTCCGCTGGAATTTCGTCGATGCCCGGCGCTTTATTGCTTTTCTGGCTTCTGATGGCAAATTCGACTTCTTCCAAAGTTGGAGGACCCAGTGGGCATTCGTCGGAGGTTTGGAGACCTATCAGCTCCGATGTTCGGGAGCCGTGTGCGGGATTAAGGAGTTCTTTAAAGTATGACGCCCATCTTTCCTTAATCTGACTATCCTCGGCGATGATAGTGCCATTTCTGTCTTTACAGAGGGTTGTCTTAGGCTGATATCCACGTCTTAGGCTTTTCACTACTTTGTAGGCTTGTATTGTTTTATTGCTCGCAAGATTGTCATCGATATTTCTCAATTGGTCGTCATAATATTTATATTTTCTTTTCTTACATCTAATGACCTTATTTGCTAATCGTCGGAGATTTTCGTATTTTTCTCTCTTCGTTCTGGTATTCCTTTCGAGAAACTGTCTGTACGCCTGATTTTTCTTATCTAACGCATCCTGGCATTCGTCGTCGAACCAGTCATTTCTTTTGCGCCGAGCTTCATACCCAACCACTTGTTCCGCAATGGTCTTTATGGTTGCCTTTACATCCATCCAAACTTGGTTCACAGGCTTCGGTATGTCATCCTGCAGAATCGAAGTGAGCTCTCTTTCAAGTGCTGCTGCATAATTTTCCGCAACTGACGCCGTTTGGAGCTTTTCGATGTCGAACTTACGAAGCGGCTGGTCTTTGTTTGATACGCCTTTGACATACGACATCGATATTTGGATTTGACCAAGTAGTGGTCAGAGTCACAATTTGCTCGTCTGAATGTTCGAACGTCAATGGTGCTGGCGGCCCATCTCCGCTGGATAAGGACATGGTCTATTTGGTTAAAGGTATTGCCATCTGGTGATGTCCATGTTCTTTTATAGATGCGTCGATGTGGGAAGCATGTCGAACGTATAACTATGTCTCTGCTGCATGCAAAGTCTATCAGGCGCTGGCCGTTGTCGTTACTTTCATCGTGGAGGCTATGCCCTCCAGTTGTTCCGCGATGAGTCTCTTCGTTCCCGACCTTAGCGTTGAGGTCGCCAAGTATTATTTTAACGCCGTTTGAGGGCAATGAGTCGAATAGCCTTTCAAGGCTCGTATAAAAGGCATCTTTCGTTTCCTCGTCTTTTTCTTCCGTCGGGGCATGTACATTTATTAGCCATATTTTGAAGAATTTCGCTTTGATGCGGATCGCACACATCCGTTCGTTAATTGATTTGAAGTCGATGACGTGTGATTTGAACTCCCTATCCACAATAAAGCCGACTCCAAATTCACGGCTTCCTGAGTGCTTCCCACTTTTAAAAATTGTGGGCGATCTCATGTCCTGAATCTCTCTACCAGTCCATTTTGTTTCCTGGACTGCCAAAACATTTAATTTGTACTGACTGGCCTATTGTAGTAATTCTTTACCAGCACCAGGTTTGTTTAATGATCTGATATTCCAGGATCCAAAAGCATAGTCCGTTGGACGTTTGCGCGGTCGTTTCCGTTGGTCCAATCCTATCCGAGGCTTCGTCTTGGGTTCCAAAACAATGAAGATTTTTTTACGGTGACAGGGGAGTTAACCCTTCGCCCAACCTCCGCTCTGGAGGAGTGGTTATTATTGTTGTTTCCGTTATCAGGCGCGGAAAACTCGCCTTCACCCTCCTACGTTAGCAACTGTCAAGTGAGAGTTCCCACCGGCCACCACGAGGAGGTGTAGGTAGGATTCGGTAGCAGAGCTGACGATGTTCTTACAGTAGGCTTTTCTCGACTTTTAATACTTTATTGGAAACCAGTAAACCAATGCAGACCCGAGAGCTTTTACTACCATTTGGCCACCGATCCTTATAAGTACGCGAAGATATTATGATACCTGCATTTGGATGGAAAGGGTTGAAGAGGCGAAAAAACTTACTCAAAGATACTTCTACCCATCCTAAAACAGTTCTTGATTAAAATGGTGCAATAAAATTGAACTCTTGGAACTTTTCACTCTAAAAAAATGAATATACTAGGTTTTCGATTCAAATTCCTATTGTAGCCATTACTCGAATCCTTCCTCGAATACCTCCATTGTCCATTCTTCCACTCAATTCGCAAGATTACAATCAAGATGAAAACTTTCACCAAGATAAATTCATTATTAGGACGACTAAAGAGAAACAAATCCGATTTGGAAAATACTAAAGTCTAAAACACTTAAAGACGATACTATAAAATGGGAACAATGGAAATCTCATTTCAACTCTTTTTACAACTCAGCACTAGCAGTGAAAGCATCAAGAGCAGCAGCAGCAGAAGCAGTGCCAGCAAAAATATAATAAAAAAAAACCTTTTCACTTGCGTTCCATAAACTAAGCAGAAATTGAAGACAATATTGCGTCCGGAGAAAGTTTTTTAATTTTCTTAAAAGGCGAATTAATTTCAATTTGACTTTACATTTTCATCCTTTTCTTAGAGGTGCCCATTTAGTCATAAAGCTCTCTAACCTTTTCCACTTATTATTTTTTATTTCGCATCTCTTTTTCGAGAAAACAACAACTTGTCACTAACAAGGACGAATTCTTTTAACGTTGGTGATTAATCATTTACTTTGTGCTTTGATCGAATGGCTAAATCGTGGGAAGGACAAAAAAAATTAGCAAAAATAATTATCACTCCCTAGAGCTAAATTTGCGCAAAAACGTTTAAAATTAAAAATAATGGATGGCATTGCTTCTTACAGGATGAGTTCTTCGTACTTTACGTTGAAGTCTCAGGCAAAAAAAACCTCGAAAATTAATTGAGCAATTATTTCGGTCTCTAATTCGGGTTGGCCTAAAATCCGCTTCCTCTTGTAATTAATGATTCAAATTTTTTTTTTTTTTAAATTCGACCGTGAAAGGAATTAGCTCCAGGATATGAATAAGTTTTATCAAAAATGTTGAGTCATTGATACTTACATGCAAATATATGTTTGCTCGTTCTAAAAAATGATAAGTATGTACTCGTGTTTTTATCTGCTAGAGATGATGAGATGGTATCTGAAACTCGTATAGCTACTTGAAACTAAGATAATTTTTGATAAAAAGGAATAGCCAGGTAAAATTCGAGCTTAGGAAATAAATGTGTTCTGGAAGTTATCGTACAGATGGCCAGGCTTGATTATAGAAACAAGTCCGACCATGGACGATAACTTTAAGAAAACATTTACTTCTTAATCTCAAATTTTACCTATTTAAGTTTCAAGTTCAACCACCAAACTCAGCTAAAATTGTTGCTCAAACCTTAGCTTCATCTATTTCTATAAATATATCAAACGGAATATTGTAAATCGCAATCATTCCAAGCAAGCAAAACTATTGTATATAGATTTCACGTGGAATTCATATGGATTCCTCTACGTTAATTTCTTGTTTACCTGTAATGAAATTTTTAGGAACGATCTGGCGGGCCAAGCTATAGCTAGGATACGTGAAACGTGTACATACTTTTTACGTAGGAAAATGTAAGTAAGTTCAACGTAGATACCTAAACGTGGATTTAACGTATCGACCAGTAAAGAACGAGTACATACAAACTTCATCCAGCAACAGTAGAGCTCACCCACAACCAGTCCTACTTGCTCTAAAAATGGCAAATAGACACTCACTGGATCACTATATTAAAATCTAAATGATACGAGCAACTGATACAGCTCCTAAGGTATGCACCAACTAATGTCGCAACACCTGGTGACAAAGAGGAGTCTTATGTTCCATAGAACGTCACCTTAAAGCGTGTTCCAAGAGGTGACATTATAATCATTTCAGGAGACATGAACGCTCAGATTGTACTGGACTAGGACGCGTCATGGGGAAGCATGATGACCCGAATACGGCGAATTATTTGTGGAGTTTGTATTACTCGACAAATGGTCATCAAAGGGATCCTTTTCAACGTAAGAATCACCACGAGCATCTTGGTTTTCCCCTAATGGTGTTACTCCGTATAAAATCAACCATTTGTCAATAAGTTGGAGAAGATGTCTTCTCGATGTACGATTAAAGCGTAGAGCTGACGTGGAGAGCGATCACTACTTGATGATAACCTGCTTGAGATTGTGGTCCGCAGCTATCTGACTTCCACAAATTCTTCAATTCAAGCTCAAGGTTAGTGTGAATAAACTTGGTGACCCCAAGAAAAAAAAGTGGACTGGGCATACTGGACTCAAAGAGGGAGATAACCAAAAACACAATTCCAACAACTACTAAAGAATCTGTGGAATATGTGCAAAACGGTGAGAAATCCTGGATGACGCAATACACATGGGACAAAAACTGGCGATCGGAAGAAGCCATTGGCAATAATCTCTCAACCCGACATCAATCAAAGAAGTGTCGACTTGAGAACGCGATGTTAGTATTGAAAGTCTGGTCAATAAGTAAGAAACTGCGACTTATTTTGGAGCTATGGATCTCCCATTTTTTTAAATATAAGACAATTGGATTTTTACCGCCAATCACCTGGTGAGAGATATCAACGAAATTTTTCTTAATATGAGTGAACACCAGTTGCAGCGATGGAAGGAATACTTTTCAGATATTTTAAACATGTTGTCAGAGGAAGATATTCCAGAAACAGAACAATAACCAAAAATCCAATCGCAACAATCCTCTATTAGGGATGATTCCCTAGATAAAGGGGAAATAGCTTTCGCCATTCGGTTGGCGAGAAAGAAAGCCCCAGGTATAGATGGACTAGGAACCGAACTCCTCGAAGCAGACCCGGAAATAAGAGCCGATATTCTCGTCCCACTCTTTACTGAGGTGTGGAATGAAGGAAGATATCCGGCTGAATGGAAGGAGCGTATCATTGTGAAAATCCCGAAGAACATTCGAGATCAATAGTAACCGTAATAGTTTCATCTTCAATTAGTCGAACACACGCTTTTGTATTCGATCGAGCAGCGCAAGGTGTGTTCTGGGTGCTCCAGCCGATAAATGGGAATTGTACTCTAAAAGAGGGTGAATGTAGGCCTTATAGATGGTAGCTAAGTCGTGAGACGTAAAACATTTTTTGTATTTGCGGAGAATACCTAGCCGTTTGGAGGCATAAAGATCAAGATCAAAGATGTGCTTGAGCAAAGTTGTGGCGTTCAGCTTTACTCTATTTTGCCCACACCATTTCACGATTAAGTTGAGGTCGGAGTTCAGCGAACCGAATATCTCCGTGTGTTTTTAAGCAACATATTGATTGTGAGATTCTGCAGCGGAAACAAATTCAAAAATGTTGTCTGAAGTACTGTCATCTTCAAAATTATGGATTGGACTGAGAGTAGACGGCAAAAGGTCATTAATGAATTTCAGGAACAGAGTAGACGATAGGACAGAACCCTGAGGGTTGTTGAAATTAATTGGAAAGGAGGAAGAAGTAGCGCCATCTAATACCACTCATATAGTGGGTTCGGATAGGAAACTCTCAATCCATCGAATGAGGGTAGCATCAAGCTTAGCTTAAAAAGGAGACATTCATGCCAAACTCTGTCAAAACCTTTTGCAATGTAAAGCGCAAGAACTTGACCTGCGCCGTATTTATGCAAGTAAAAGTTCCAACGTTCCCTCAGAGTGCTACCAGGTAGTGAACAGTATCTTACTATCCCTGACTACCACCTCATACCTACATTTTTCCAGCAGCGGGGTATCGCTATATATATATACGCGATGATGTAGCTTTTCAAGTTGTTTCCCATCTAGGCATCTGCACCAATCCAGAGTTTAACTTTCCTGGGTGAAACTTCAGGTCCAAAGACAAATTATTTTCTTTTGCTATGTTTACAGAAGTCCGACATTGACAATAGCAAACACTAGAACAGAATTGGATAAGTTGTCTAAGTCTATTCAGGCAAACCCTGACGTTGAAATCGTTATAGCGGGCGATTTCAACGTTCATAATATTGCCTGGCTAAAACATTCTACCAATACGGACCAACAGGGTCAAAACACTGAACTCTTCGCTTCACTAAATGGACTAGTGCAGTTGGTAATCGAACTAACTCGATTGCCTGAAATAGCAAACCAAACTTGCTTGACATTTTTCTAACGAATCATCTCGACAGATATTCTGTTTCGGTGATATCGCCATCCCCAGTTGGGAATACTAATCACTTCCTGATTCGAGCACAATTTTCGATTACAGCGGTAAGCACATTAAAAGTCAAAGTGCCTCGAAGAACCGTCTGGTGTTAGCAGACTGGGGAGCATTAAAACAGTTTTTCAAGGCCTTTAATTGGAAATTGTGTTTCGAGTCCAATAATTGTGATACAGCTTGTCAGCTTGTAACCGAAACCATCCTTAAGGGATGATACTCTTCATACCCTTTAATTACAAAGGTATCAAACCGTTGAAGGATTCGTGGTTTACTAAAGATTGTCTTACGGCCATCCGGAAGAAGAAAAAATATTTTCAGATTCTTAAGAGCAACCCAACGTTTGCCAACAGATCTCTTTACAACGTGTCAAGAAATACATGCAAGTCGATTTTGAAAAGTGTTAAGTTTCAACACGATCAAATGGCTCGAGATCTTTTTGGTCATTTGTTGAAACGGTCAACAGCAACCATGTAAAATCATCTATACCACCTCTTCTAGGCGGGGACTGAATTGTAGTCCATCCTGTTGAGAAAGCCAATCTTCTCGCAGCGAGTTTCGCACGAAACTCCAGGCTACCAGCGACAAACCAGTCTCCCCCGCCTGTAACACCATCTGGATTGCGTCTACCTGAGATTCATTTTCGCACACGACTTATATCCAGAATTCTTCGTGAGCTCAATGTTCAGAAATTTGCAGGTCCCGATGGTGTTATTAAAAAATTGTTTTGCGTCCCTGGTTAAGCCGCTGCGCGATTTATTTCATCTCTCTTACTCTTCTGGACAGTTTCCGCGCATGTGGAAAATGGCGAATGTTCAGCCGATTCCCAAGAAAGGTAACAAAGCGTTGCCCGCCAACTATCGCCCCATCGCCATTACTTTCGTTCTGTCGAAAGTGATGGAAACGGCTGTGAATCGCAAAATAGTCCGCTATCTTGAAGATAACAAACTTATCAATGATCGCCAATACGAATTCCGTTCCGGACGATCTATAGGTGACCTCTTGGTTTATCTGACCGACCGTTGGAACTCTTGCATCCATAAATTTGGCGAAGGTCAAGTTCTGCCACTTGACATCGGTAAAGCGTTTGACAGAGTTTGGCACAATTGTCTCCTAGTGAATCTCAAAGCAGTCGGCTTTAATAATAACCTCGTAAAATGGATCGAGAGTTTCTTACATGAACCCACCATGCAAGTCGTATTGGACGGCGTGGCATCTTCTCCCTTTCCCATAGATTCCGGAGTCCCCCAAGGATCTGTTTTATCACCCACACTCTTTCTTATTTTTATCAATGACCTTCTGTCGTCAACGCTCAATCCGATACATTGCTTTGCAGATGACAGTACCCTGGATAACATCTGTGAATTCGACTCGATTACTAACGCTCACCGTGTCCCAGTAGCATCTAAACGTGCCGAACTATTTGGATCATTGAACTCTGACCTGAATCTAATCTTGGAATGGGGCAGGATAAATAGAGTAGAGTTCAACACCTCAAAAACACAGGCCTGTCATCTTTCCCTTAAACGTGATGTCCTGGCGTCGGTTTCTAATGTAACCTTTGGTGGTGTCCCACTAAACTCTTCCGAATGCTTCTCACTCCTTGGCATCAAAATAAATTACCACCTTAATTGGAACCAGCACATACTTGGCGTAGCACTTGACGCTTCCAAACGCCTAGGAGTTCTCCGAAGATGTAAAAAATATTTTACTCCCAGTGACCTAGCAAATATCTATAAGGCCTACATTAAACCACGCCTCGAGTACAATTCTCATTTATGGGCTGGGGCACCCAAAACGCAACTTGCGATGCTCGACCGTGTCCGGAGACAGGCGTTCCGACTTATTGGAGATGAAGCCAACACGGTTTCTATAGACTCCCTTGAGCATCGCAGAAATGTTGGTGTAATAAGCATTTACTACCGCTACTTTCATGGTAAATGCAGTGAGGAACTTGCTAAATTTATTCCTCCTCTGTACTCATTTCCTTGAAACACACGCCTATCGTCAAGCGCACACGAGTTAACTATTAGGCTTCCAACTTCCCGCACAGTGAAATATAGGCAGTCATTCATACCCCGAACTTCTAAGCTCTGGAATGCATTGCCTAAAGATGTATTCCCATTGTCATACGACCTTCGACGTTTCAAACTCAACGTCCACCGGCATTTTAGGCTTTTCCCCCTTTTAATTCCGACTAACCTTAACTCCTTAACTCCTTTTTTCCTTTACCGACATGACTGTGTAATTTACATTAAAGGGTGACCCCCTAAGTTGTGTTCGGCTACTTAAAAAAAAAAAAAAAAATAGACCATGAGATCTCCCGTCGACCTTCCAGAACGGAAACCGTATTGGCGATCGTGGATAAGCTGTTTATCTTCGACATAATGAATGATTTTGCTATTGACAGCAGTTCCTATTACTTTCGAGAGCACTAAAGTAATGGCTATCGGGCGGTAGTTAGCGGAGTTCGTTTTGCTTCCTTTCGTGAGAATTGGCTGAACATTCGCAACTTCTACAATCGCGGAAAGTACACAGAAGAGTAATATCAGTAAAATAAAGATACCGAACGGATTTAACCAGAGAAGAGGAGCACATTTCAAGGGTAATGGGGGGAATGCTATCAAGGGCCAACGGACTTGTTAATATTGAGCTTTCGCAGGATTCTGAATATGAGATGGGCGCGAAAATGTAGCGGAGGCATAGTAAAGCCAGACGGTGATGCAACAGGAGGGGTTTGGTTTGAAGGTGGTAGTGTAGAGTTTTGTGCCGCCAATAAGTTCGCTTTCTAAACCAAATCAATTACGGCACGGTCGCCATCAACGAGTGGTGGTGCTGAAGAAGAGATGAAATTATTGTTAACCGTTTGGACTTTGAAGGATCGTCTGCCGAAATGTTTAGTCATGATCAGAGTCTTAAGTGATGTTTAACAATCATTAAAGGACGGATTAAACGAGCGGAGACCTCCGTGTAAGCAACTAAACGAATGAAAGAAGGTGTTAAATTTAAATGCTGAATTAAGGGCTAGCGATCTCACGCGACCTTGTCCGCATAAGAATAGCAATAATAAGAATTTATTTGAGGATGTAGTTAGCAATACAGTTAGGGTTTGTAGCCTGTTGTAGTGTTGGGTTACTCATACAAGAAGTGGTACAAATGTCCCATTCATGCACGTCAAAATGTCCCATCACTACAAAAAATATTGTTGTCCCACTTCAAAGTTTTTGTCCCACTTCAGAGCTTTTGTCGCATCTGAATTAAAAACATGCATTTGTATGGCTGCTGTACCAATCCATTTGTAACACTCAAATCACACTCACTTCACCGGGTTTTGTCCCATGCATTTGTATGGCTGAAAGCAAAGCTCTCAGCACGGAAATATTACGAACCGGAGAACTCTGCACATGAATGACAGATTCTCTTCGATGGGAGAAACCGAGATTTAACTTTCATCGCACTTTTTTCGATTAAAAATCTATTGCACTGATATCAACGTGTAGTAATTACATGCTGAGCACTATTAATAAATTATTTTGGAAAACTGAACTATTTTTAACACTGCATTTAAGAATAAACGATTCTTACGAAGCCCGCCGTGTTCGCTACATACAAAAGCTGGCGAACGGAACTGTCATTTTTATTATGACTACAATTTGTTGTTGTTGGATTGACTTACATGGCTAGTATATATTTTAACCCTAGTGAAACCGAATAATTGTAAATAAGAATAACTGAAATAAATAAGAATGTATTTTTTTGAGAGAGATTGAGAGATTTTGTATTTTAATTTTTATACTCTAGATGGAATCTGAGAGTATTATAAGTTTGCTCTAAGGTTTGTAACGCCAAGAAATAAGGCTTGGAGAAAAAAATGAATGATACAGAAGTTCATAAAATAACTCAAAAATCTCAAAACCGGATGTCCGTCTGTGCGTCTGTCCGTCTGTCCGTCTGTCCGTCTGTCCGTCCGTCCGTCTGTCCGTCTGTCCGTCTGTCCGTCTGTTCGCTCTCTAGCTTGAGAACGCGTTGAGGTAGAAAGTTCAAATTTTGTATTTGTCGTTTTTTACAAAAAAGTAAGGTCAAGTTCGTGAACGGGCCAAATCGCTCCACCCCTTCTACCCCCTCCCATACAAAATGACACAATTGCGCAATTTGACAATTAACGGATTTGCTCGAAAAGTATAAAAGCTATTGGCCTGAAATTTGGAATATATTACTTTTCTGGTAATATCAATCTACCGTATAAAAATTATGCGTGTCCTCCCCCTCCTTCTACCACCTCCCATACAAACTGTACTTATCATGAATTACTATAAGCCAATTTACTCAGTGTGTATAAAATTTAGCGGGCTGAAATTGTGCACCATATATTTATTTAAAATTATTAGTAAGACCAAAAAAAATTAAACGATTACCTTCACCACTTCTACCCCCTCCCATACAAAATGACCCAATTTCGCAATTTGACAATAAATGGAATTAATCGAAAAGTATAAAAGCTATTAGTCTGAATTTTGGGATATATTACTTTAATAATTATATAAATCTACAGCAGAAAAAATTATCTGCGTCCTCCCTCTCCTTCCACCCCCTCCCATACAAACTGCACTTTTTCATGAAATGCTCTAAGACAATTTTCTCAGAACATATAACATTTATCGAGCTCATATTTTGTAATAAATACTTAATTATTATTATCACTAAGATCAGAAAAAATTTTTTGATTAGCTTCACCCCTTCTACCCCTTCCCATACAATATGACACAGTTACCCAAATTCACAAAAAATCTATTTTCTTGAAAAGTATGAATTTTACTCATCTAAAATTTAAGAGATGTCAATTTTATGATATTCTTAGTTATTTCTGAAAAAATCACTAAAATCCCCCCACTCTTTCTACCACCTCCCATATAAACTGCACATTTTCACTAAATTTAACACATTAATTTTCTCAGCTCCTATTCAATTTTTGGAGTAAGCATTTTGTATAAAACATTTTTATATGTAGCTACTTTAGCATGATGGGGAAAAAATTAGTTCAACGCTATCACCCCTTCTAATACTCCCCATACAAAATTTCTTGGGATCACAAAAAATTCTATTTCATCTAGAGTATCGTAAGATTGCGCTTTACGCGCAATCGTAGCCCTGTTATGTTTAAAATTAAATCTATACATAGTAATATAATTGTAGTGTCTGTCTGTAATTTGCTTATAAATGGCTATAAGTTAGTTTTTTGAGTTATTTTAGCACTAACTAGGCATAAAAACACATTTTTGAAATTTTTGTCTGTCTGTCTGTCTGTCTGTCTATCTGTCTGTCTGTCTGTCTGTCCGACCGCTTTTCACGCACAAACGGCTGAACCGATTGTAATGAAACTTGCACAGTTTGTTAGGTGTCCATCGGAATGAAATCTGCACTTGGTTTCATTTCACTCCCCTCACGCCTTCTACCCCCTCCCATACAAAGTGACTCATTTTCAAAATATATATTAATCAAATTTTCTTGGAAACCATAAAAGCTATTAATTTGAAATTTGGAATACATTATTTCTATTATAAATACAGTCTTTTGGTTTACAAATTATTTGAGTTTCCTTACTCCTTTCACCACCTCCCATACAAACTACACTTTTTCATGAATTATTTTACACCAAATTTCTCAGTACGTGTAACTTCCATCGAACTAAAATGTTGTATGAAATCCTTAATTCACATTATTATTAATATCGGGAAAAAATTAACCAATTAGCTTCACTCCTTCTACCCCCTCCCATACAATGTGACACAGTTCCACGACTTCACAAGAATTTGATTTTCTTGAAAAGTCTGAATGTTACTGATCTGAAATTTCAAATATATCAATTGCATGATAATTATAGTTGTTTTTCAAAAAATCACCAGAAACCCCCTTCTCCTTCCACCACCTCCCATATAAACCGCACTTTTTCATGAAATACTCTAAACGAATTTTCTCAGTACATTTAAATTTCATCGAGGTAAAAATTTGGATTTAATCCTTAGTTAGCATTATTAGTAATATTGGGAAAAAACTTAACCGAGTAGCTTCCCTCCTTCTTCCCCCTCCCATACAAGAGACACATTCCACGACTATACAATAATTCGATTTTCTTGAAAAGTATGAATGATACAGATCTGAAATTTAAAGTATATCAATTGCATGATAGTTATAGTTGTTTCTCGAAAAATCACCAAAAACCCCCCTCTCCTTCTACCACCTCCCATACAAATTGCACAATTTCATTGAATTCAATGCACTAAGTTTCTCAGTACCTACTCAATTTTTGAAGCTTAAATTCGGTACAAAACCTTTTTATAGCTACTCTAGCATGATGTGAAACAAATTAGTTCAATGCTGTCACCCCTTCTACCACTCCCTATACAAAATTTCTTAACACCGCAAAAATTTCGGTTTCATCTCTACATAGTATCGTATGATTGGGCTTTACGTACAATCGTAGTCCTGTTATGTTTTTAAGCTTAATGTTATTTTATTTGTTTTTTTTTTTTAAATAAAACCAGCTAGAATTATTCACATGTCCTTAACGCTTTTCAACACATATATGATCTCGAATCACGGGTTTGATTTGATCACGAGCCTGTCCCATAAAAATGAAATTATCATGTTTTCATTCTTAATAATTTATGGTTCTGATTCCAACAACATACAAACCATTTTCTTCAAAGAGTCATTAAAGTAAGCAGATTATATATCCCACATAATGTATTACTAACTACACTCTCAAAAATTGCTTATTATTGCAATTTTTACGCGGACGAAGTCGCGGGCGTTTGCTAGTAAGAATAAATAAAATAAAAAAGAATGTATATTATAAACACAACCCACAAATGCCACACCTAATAATACGTCATTTTACTACCGCATCTCAATAAGAAACGGTGTTAGTAGGGTTAAAATACTCTACGCGCACACATAAAAACGCAATATACGTCATTTTTCGCTCATTTGCTACCATTGCTCCTCAAAAAGGCAAATTGTATGAATGGGACGGACATTGTATGTATGAAGGGACATGGAGCTTTTGAATGGGACATTTGAGGTGGGACATTGTACCACCTCAAATTTCAAATGAGCCCCTCATACAAACATGGGACAAAAATTCTTGTCCTACCCAACACTAGCCTGTTGGTCTACAATGCGAAGGACGTAGTTAGAGTCCCGGTCGACGTATAATACCAGCACTCTGCCTGCTTGGATATACCTTGGTTACCTCAATCTACGAAAATAAAAAAAAAAATCGTATACAGTTTTGCGAAGGGCTAACAACCCTTCCACGATTTGTAATGTTAAGGAGCCTGAAGGTCAGGAGGCTAAGGTCCGATTTGGCTGTAATTCCATTGTAGAAGTAGAAAAAGAAGTCAGTATTACTTCTGCTTAGTCTAATGGCTCTATGAACACAAAGTTTTGTATTTTGTTGGAATCAGAACCATAAATTATTAAGAATGAAACCATGCTACTTGTATTTGTATGGGAACTAAGTTAAATATGCCGTTATTACGCAAACAAAAGATTCGTGTATCTTAACCCTTTCGACCGCAACGTTGCTCGAGACAAATTTCGCTTGTTTATCGGCTTACGGTCAGAGTTCTTATTGTTCTTGTTTGCTGAACTGTTATAATAACGGTAGTTTCAAATGTCTAAACGAAGTGTGATCAATAATAACTCAATTTGTTAACTTCAATAAACTGCAGCTGTGTCAGCGAAAATATTTTTGTGAAGTTAATAAGACGTATGTAAGTAAGTAAGTGATCTTTTTAAAGTAAAGTTAATAAAGATTATTATATAAAATAAATGCTAATCAGCACAGATTAAATTAAATATTTGGACAAGTGACATTGTGTAGATTTAAACAAACATCAGGTGAGTAATTTTCAAAGCTGGCAGGTTGGTTGTGGGCAACTTTGGGGTATTGTGGTAATAAATTTATTTATATTTAGTTATGAGACCACTAGGAAAAAAAACAACAGAAGATATACAGCGGATTTTAAACTTCGGTTGGGATATTTCTTCTACTTCTTCAATGGCGCTACAGCCCAAATCGGACCTTGGCCTCCTGATATTCAGGTTCCTTAACATTTTTTTTTATATTACATATTGTGGAAGGGTTGTTAGCCCTTCGCACAACCCTCTTTCTACGAATTTTTCATTTTCGTAGATTGAGGTGACCAAGGTATATCCAAGCAGGCAATGTGCTGGAATTATATATTGCGTCAACCGGGATTTGAACTCACGACCTTCGCATTACAAGACCAACACGCTATCTACTAGGCTACACCCTAGCTTGGGATATTTCTACTGATGAAGAAAATGGAGATGAAGTGGAAGATATGTATTTCTGCAGTGCTAGAGCAGAATGTGGAAGGGATTGTGGGAAGAGGCGAAAGTATAGAAATCGGCCTTCTTGACAATTTAATTCAGGAACAAAATGACCAAGAACCTTGCAGTGCTGCTGAAACTAACTTCGAAAAAGTTGATTTGAAGACACTTAAATGGAGATCAAGGCCATTTGAAGCTCCAGAAAGTATTTGAATAGAAGATTCCAATTTGCAAGTTGATGACGTTATGAAACCAGTGGAATATGTTTCAAATTTTTTTGATATTCGAGCTGTTCATTTGATAAAAGAGCAACGTAATTTGTATGCACTACAAGAACTGGGCATAGAACTTAAATGTACTGAGCAGGAAATAAGGCGTTATTTTGGTGCTCTCTTATACTTAGGTGTTTTGAAATGGCCCCAATTTAATATGGCATGGTTTCAAAATATAAAGCTTACCGCTATTACACATTCAATTTCTCGTGGTAGATTTGAAAATAAACTGCCAACAAGTTGGGCGAAACTTTATTATTTTTGAAACAAGTTGCGGATGCATGGAAAGTCAATATGCAGGCTAGAGTGGTTAGGGAAGGCTAAGTGAAAGGGAGTTCTTGGGCAGGGCTGTTGTTAATTTAGCAATATTTCATTCGTTTATGCAAGTTTGGGTTTTTTGAGGGGAGAGGAAGGGGTGATAGTAAGGGTGGGTGGATGTTAATAGCTTCTTAATTGATTGCTTCAATCATGACCAATATTCTCTGTATAGAATGTGTTTCATAAACGAATCTGCATAGAATTTTCATAAAATTCGGAGTATTCTACATTCACGAAATCGCACATTTTAATAGTTAGGTGATAATTGATTTCTTGTAAATGGTCGAAAAAATAATTTTGTATCGGAGGGGGTAAGAGTTTTAAGAGTATTCGACCAGTTAATATTTCATATATTTAAGGATTTTTTTTAAATATATATTGCAATTTTTGAAGTTCCTACCTTAAAATTTCATTCAAAAATTTTCAGTTTATGTGTTTTTTTTATTGCACATGAAACACCTTGTGCATGTTAGACCGGGGGGGGGGGGGTCGGTTTATAACAATTCTGGAACAAATAATTTTTTTTTCTATGTATATCAAATAGATATATCCAAATGCAAAATTTAAACTTTGTGTCTTTCACCAGAGCCCTAAAAAAATTACTCAAAATTCTTACCAAAATTAATAATTATTTCGTTCTACAATCTGACAAATTTTCAATTTAATATCTGTACTCAATTTTGAGATATAATGATTTATAATTTTGAAAAGTGCGCCATTTTTAAAATGCTTCCCATTTCCCCCCACTACTATTATTTCCTCAGGTTAAATTTTTTTCGTATTTCGCTAGTATAGATTAATAAATGTTTTCAGTTTCAATTACATAGCTTAAGAGATAGTTAAGATATTCATTTTTAAGTGTTTTTCTTTGAACCCCACCCCCCCTCCTTTACCCTCCCCTTGCAGTAATTACCCTCTCTCTAAGTTGATTCTGCTGCTTTAATGGTCCCAAAATATGAATTTTTTATGATAAGTAATCTCGAAGATATACATACTTACTTACGATGGCGCTACAGCGCAAATCAGACTTTGGCCTCTTGAATGCTTTGCCACTATCCATCTCGGCTCAGTGACCGCGTCCTCCAGTTAGAAAATCTTAGCAGTGATTTGCTGTCTGCGTCAATCGAATCGTCCCAGCGCTTTCGTGGTTTTCCGACCGGTCTTTGTCCGTTGACTTTCCCTTTTAGTGTGCGTTTGGGAATTCTTCCGTCATCCATCCGCTCCACATGACCAGCCCATTGTAACTTTTTAAATTTTATGAGGGTTGACACTTCTGGATTGTCGAAGATGGCATACAATTCTCTATTGTATCGTATTCTCCAGATCGAGTCTTCCCTTACAGGTCCGAGAATTCTTCTGAGGACCTTTCTTTCAAAGGCGTTGAGTAGTTTTTCTGACGCCTGAGTTAATGTCCACGTTTCGCTGCCATAGCATAGCACAGGTCGTATAATCGTTTTATATAACTTAAGTTTTGTTTTCCTGTGTACGTTCTTGTTTTTAATTATTGGAAGTACCGAATAATACGTCTTGTTTGCCATAATTATTCTTCTTTTAATTTCGATGGGTTCGCTTCCATCCTTCGATAGGTTCGCCCCTAGGTATATAAAGTTGTCTACGTTTTCTAGGTTATGCAATATTTTGTCTGATTGGCGTCCTTTTCCTAGATTGCGTCAAATTTTTTTGTTTTATTTTCATTAATACGTAGTCCAACTTCCCTTGCTTACCGAGTCAAGGTTTACAAATACTTCCTTAGCACTCTCCAGAGATCTTGCAAGGATATCTATGTCGTCGGCATATGCTACGAGTTGTGTGGATTTGAAGCATAGTGTTCCCTTGGTGTCAACGGGAAGTTTCCGAACAACATATTCGAGTGTTAAGTTGAAAAGCATTGGTGCGAGGCCGTCACCTTGTTTAAGGCCGTTATCTATTTTAAAACTGGTAGTCAGATCATTTTCTACTCTGACTTGTGACAAAGACTCAGTCAGTGTCATTCTTGTCAGTCGGACCAGTTTCGGTGGGACTCCAAACTCCAACATGATTTTATACAGTACGCGCCTGTCGATACTGTCGTATGCTTGTTTGAAGTCAACAAATATCTGGTGCACATCAATATTATATTCCCAGCACTTTTCCAGCACCTGTTTAACTGAGAATATCTGGTCCGTGGTCGAGCGCCCAGCTCTAAATCCGCCTTGGTATTCACCAATTACTTTGTCAGCATAGGGCTTAATTCTCTTTTCCAGAATTTTCGTCAAGATTTTATGAGACGCACACAACAGAGATATCCCTCGGTAGTTTTCGCACCAGAATTTGTCATCTTATATAAATGTTCTTGCGCCAATCTTCAGGAAGTGTTTCCTGAGTCCATATGTCCGTGACTAATCTATGTAGGAGATGCGCTATGCAGGTGTCGCCGGCTTTCAGAAGTTCAGCTGGGATTTGATCAGTGCCCGGCGCTTCGTTGTTTGGGTGGTTCCTTAGGGCTGTGTTTACTTCTTCGAGTGCGGGAGGACTCAAAGCGGATCCTTCATCAGCTGTTACATCAGTTATACCTGCTATTGTATCTGCTGCTGCTGTTCGTGTAGGTGATGGGCTCGGGTTAAGAAGGTGTTAAAAATATTGTGCCCATCTTAGTTTTATATATTCCGCCTTACTTATAATGTTCCCTTCTGCATCCTTGCAGAGGGTCGTTTTCGGTTTGTATCCTTCTTTCATCCTTTTAACAAGGGAATACGCGGCTCTTGTGTTGTGTAATTTAAATTGTTCGTCCATGTTTTTAATTTCGTCATTATTGTACTTCCGTTTTTTTTGTCTGCATATTTTATTTGCAAATCGTCTAAGATCCTTGTACTTGTCCTGTTTGGCTCGTGTCGCCCGTTCCGTTAATATTTTGTAAGCTTCATTTTTTCGTTCTAAGGCATCTTGGTATTCTTTGTCGAACCAATCATTTCTTTTGCGCCAGGGTTGTTGTCCTATCACCTCCTCTGCGACAGATGTAATGCCATCTTTGATTTTTTGCCACATTTCTTCTATTGGCATGCTGGCAGTGGTATTCAGCATTGTCGCGAAGTGCCTCTCCAAGGCTAACGCATATTTCGCAACTATTTTCTCGTTTTTGAGTTTCCCTATGTCGAATTTAGGAACCGGTTGTATTTTTGAGTGTCCTCGGTTTGCGATTTGACATCGAAACTTGGTCTTTACCAAATAGTGGTCTGTGTCGCAATTCGAAGATATAATCATTTCAAAAAACAATTCGGCCGACAATTTGTTTTTAGCCCCCTCTTTTCGGACGCCAATGGATAAAAAAATTTAATTATTTTTAAAGTTTGTCCCACTAACTTCTCTATATCTATACTGATTTTCAGCTTCCTATCTGCATTCCTGGTGAAAATATTAGCAAGTGTAGCTTTTGACTCTTTCCCTCCCCCCGCCTCCCCCTCCCACCTAACACTCCCCAAAATTTAGAAATTCGAGCACACTTACCCAATCAACAATCTGCCTAAAAATGAACATTCTACCTTTAACGGTCTCGGAGATATGAGTCCATACGTACGGCGTACGGCGGGACGGATTTTTTTTTTTGCATTTTTAGGCTAATTTACTCATGAAACGCGAAAAAACAAAATTTCAGGGTAGCAAATTTTTTTTTTCTATGTCGATCACAATACTTTATTATTAGAATAATAAAGTAAAATTAAGCAATGCTTACATTTTAATGACAATACTAAACAACAGAAGATTTAATTTGCGACAAGCTGAATAAGATACGTCCTTTATTAAACATCCTTAAAGAAAACTTCAATAAATTACTTCAGGAAGAATATCAAAGTGTGGATGACCAAATAATTGCGTTTAAAGGTAGATACATACCTTATAAATTCGTAAGTAAATTTGTAACTTTTGGTTACAAATCGATCAACGTTACAACAATACAACCAAGCTAAACCTCACAAATGAGGTTTGAAAATTTTTATGCGTGCTGCAACATCCGGAATTGTATATGATTTCAAGCTCTATGTTGGCGAAGGCACCTGTTCGTCATAAGAATTGGGAATATCCTCGGATGTAGTTCTAGAACATTAGATTTTATTTTGATAATTGGTTTACGTCAGTGGACTTTATCATTGCGTTGAAAGAATGTGCATATTTGCAACAGGTACTGCTTGTAAAAACCGAATAAGTAGTTGCCAGGTAGTTTCAGAGACTAAACTGAAAAAACGGGAAAGAGGATCTTATGACATAAGATGTGACACTAATCATAATGTAGTATGTGTAAGATTTGCAAAAGTTGGAGCCCAAAAGAAAAAGCTTACATAGATGTTCCAAGACCTGCGATTGTCGCTTCCTACAACAAAGATATGGGAGGAGTAGATCTTGCAGGTATGCTGATTTCCCTTGTCCGTCTTCTTCTGGAATATGCATGTCCCATCTGGGATCCCTCTTTCCAGTTATACAGCAACAGAATAGAGTCAATACAGAAGCAATTCCTTCTCTTTGCTCTTAGCGACTTGTATGATCATTGAAACTTTGAGAACCTTCCACCGTACGCAACTAGGCTCCAAATATTAAATCTTTTACCTTTTAGTTCTAGAAGAACTATGCTCACATCCTGTTTTACCTTGGATGTTTTGAATGGCGATATTATGGTAGATCACATCTATATAAATATAATTGTAGTGTCTGTCTGTTATTTGTTTATAAATGGCTATAAATAAGTTTTTTGCTTCATTTTAGCAATAACTAAGCAGAATTTAACGTTTTTAAAAATATCTCTGTCTGTCTTTCCGGTTTTCACGCAAAAACGGCTGAACCGATTGCAATGAAACTTTCATAGATTATTAGCTCTGTCTCGGGGAGTAATCTGCTTCAGGTTTTATTTTTCTCCCCTCACGCCTTCTACCACCTCCCATACAAAGTGACTCATTTTCAAAAACTTATAATAATCAAATTTTCATGGAAACTATGAAAGCTATTAATTTGAAATTTAAAATATATTATTTCTATTATAAATGCAATCTTCAAGTATATAAATAGTTTGAATCCCCCAACTCCTTCCACCACCTCCCACACAAACTAAACTTTTTCATGAAATACTATACACCAATTTTCTCAGTACGTATAACTTTGATCGAGCTTAAATGTTGTACTTAATCCTTAATTAGCATTTTTATTAATGTCAGGAAAAAACTTATCAATTAGGTTTACTCCTTCTACCCCTTCCCATAGAATGTGGCACAATTCCACGACTTTGCAAAAACTCGATTTTCTTGAAAAGTGTGAATCTAACTGATCTAAAATTTAAAACACATCAATTGCATGGTGATTATAGTTGTTTCTAGAAAAATTACCAAAAACCCTCCACTCCTTCTACCACCTCCCATACAAACTGCACTTTTTCATGAAATATTCTAAACCAATTTTCTCAGTACGTATAACTTTGATCGAGCTAAAATTTTCTGATGAATCCGTATTTAGTATTATTATTATTATCGGAAAAAATTAACCGATTTGCTCCACTCCTTCTACCCCCTCCCATACAATCTGACACAAATCCACGACTTTGCGAAAATTCGATTTTCTTGAAAAGTGTGAATGTTACTGTTCTGAAATATAAAATATATCAATTCAATGATAATTGTAGTTGCTTCTCAAAAAATAACTAAAAACCCTCTACTCCTTGCACCACCTCCTATACAAACTGCACTTTTTCATGAAATATTCTAAACCAATTTTCTCAGTACGTACAGCTTCGATCAAGCTGAAATTTTGTACTAAATCTTTAATTAGCATAGTTATCATTATCGGGGAAAATTAACCGATTAGCTTTACTCCTTCTACCCCCACCCTTACAATATGACACAATTTCACGACTTTGCAAAAACTCGATTTTTTTGAAAAGTGTGAATCTAACTTATCTGAAATTTAAAAGATACCAATTGCATTTATGCGGGCGTTTGCTAGTCTTAAATAAATTCAGACTCAATGACAATGTAAGGCTGACGAGACATTCAGGACTACTAAAGGAATATCCGCATAGTACAGTTTACGGACAAAAGGAGCCTATTAACAGATGTTGTAGAGTATTTAACAAATCCAGTGTACACTACACACCTCCAATGAGTAAATTGACATACAAACTAAGACTGCGCTCTGTTTTATAAAGTATCCCAAATCCTGCATACCATCTTTCTACCAGTGCCCATCTTACTAGTTTAGATTAAGTTACGTAAGTTAAATTGTTTTAAGTTACATTAAATTAAACTAAATCAAATTAAATTAAAAAATATAAATTAATTATTATGTAACTAAATAACTTGTTATGATAAATAAATAAATCAAATTAAATTAAATGAATGTCTCTACAAGGTCAACCACCGCTCAAGGAAGTGATACATAAGGATTTTCTATTGGTGCTTAGGAACATCCGTTACAAATGCGTGGCTTCTTTATAAAAACCATTTAAATTTGCTACATCCTAAATTGGCAATGCGCTTTTGCAATCTTCTTCAGATTCCATCCAAAGAAAAAGAGGACGACCGTCCACAGCAGAAGAGGATAGGCCGATATCCTCCCTTGGCAGCTCTTCATGGAGCAGTGTTTCTTCGCACAGCTCAAAAAAGTACAGGTTACTGCCGAACCCTCCAGATATAAAGCGGTATGACAAAATGGAACATTGGGTAGTGTTTGGTGAGAAAGGGGCGTTGCGAGCTGTGCAAAACTGAGACTTCAATGTCGAAATGTCTAGATCCATTTTTGCTGTAATAACAATAAAAATTTTTTTTTGACATTTCATACCTAATTTTCTTAAATAAATAAATAAAATGTTAAATGGTTTCATTAAGAAAAATATTTGTCTTGAATAAATTATTTACCACCATTAGCCTCCCCCTGTGGGATGGGGGCAGTAGAATTCACCCACAGCCAGTCCTGCTTGCCCTAAAAATGGCAAATGGACAACCACTGTATCTTGGGCTGATCACCCGTGATCTTTAATCCTAACTGATACGAGAAACGGATACAGCGTCTCGGACACGAACTGATTCTACGGTAACGACTTTTGTCATTCGAAAACGGACTATGGTTGGCTTCTGGAACGTTCGAACATTGAATGACGGAGGATGGGCTGGAGTCACTCGGTCCTTGCACCGCCAATCAGTGATCGACCGTGAAATGGAGCACTATAACATCCAAATCTTGGGCTTAAGCGAAGTCAGGTGGACAGAATCAGAAGAAGAACGAACCACTAGCGGAAACACTATTCTGTACGTTGGCCCTGAGAGTGAAGCCAAAAATGGCGTGGCGTTCGTCCTTACACCGAGAGCGGGAAACAGTCTCATCAGCTAGGAACCAATCTCGGATAGGATTATCGTCGTCAGGCTCAGGACCAGTGTCGGAAAAGTTACAACTCTACAATGCTACGCATCAACTAATACCGCAAAACCTGGTGACAAAGAGGAGTTTTATAGCCAACTGAGTGCCACCTTCGAACGTGTTCCAAGACGTGATATTATTATCATCTCAGGAGATATGAACGCCCTGGTTGGATCTGACAACAGTGGACTAGAACACGTCATGGACAGGCATGGTGACCCTTGGGTCGACGCGTCATGACCTTGGATTAAGAGACCCGAAAACGGCGAATTATTTGTGGATTTTTGTAGTACTCGGCAAATAATCATCGGAGGGACCCTTTTTCCACACAAGAGTCATCATAAAACATCTTGGGTTACCCCTGATGGTGTTACTCAGAGCCAGATCGACCTATAAGTCGCCGATGGAGAAGATTCTCCTCGACGTGCGAGCAAAACGTGGAGCTGACGTGAGGAGCGCTCACCACTTGATGGTTACCTGCTTGAGATTGTGTACAGCAACTATCCGACGACCACAAATTATTCAAACAAAGCGTAAGCTCCCAACAAAAAACGCGAGTACACCACCATTCTACGCGAAAAGTCATCCACATTGGGTGAATATAAAATACGCACAATGGATGCCAATTGGGAGGCAACAAGAAACTTTTTTCTAACTAGTGCTGAAGAATCTGTGTGATATGTGCAAAGCGGTGAGAAACCGTGGATGTCGCAAGACATATGGGGCAAAGTTGGCGAGCGGAAAAAAAGCCAAATTAGCAATCTTCTCTCAACCCGATGTCAACCAGCGTATGCCCGACCTGAGGCAGAACTACCGCGATGATCATATACAGCTTAAATAAACTGCCAACAAGTCGGGCGAAACTTTATTATTCTTGGGACAAGTTGCGGATGCGTGGAAAGTCAATATGCAGGTTAGAGTGGTTAGGGAAGACTAAGTGAAAGGGGGTTCTTGGGCAGGACAGTTGTCAACACTTTGCGGAAACGTTCAAAAGCTTCAGTATATGTAACCAATATTTCGTTCGTTTATTTATGCAAGTTTGAGTTTTGTGAGGGGAGGGATGAGGGTTGATAGTAAGGGTCGGTGGATGTTAATAGTTTTTTAATTGACGTCCAATATTCTCTGTATAGAATGTCAGTTTCATAGACGAAGTTGCATAGAATAAGATTCTGTGTATTTTACATTCATGAAACCAACATTTGTATGGGAGGGGGTAGAGGAGGTAGGGGAATCGTAAAGATTGTGACGCAATTTTATTTCCTTTCTGTTGTAGTCTTCTCGTACAAAATTTCAAGTTCGCAGCTTTTAACTTGTTGGTTATTAGTTGGTTCAATGAAATAGGTAGAAATGATACTTTTGTATGGGAGGGGGTAGAAGGGCAAGCGTGATTGCAAAACGTTTAACAAAATTTCATTTCAATTATTTTTATAAGTTTTCCGGCAAAAATTGAAATGGATAGCTTTTAAGAGTTAGCTGATAACCGATTTCTTAAAAATGCTCGAAAAAATAATTTTGTATGGGAGGGGGTAGAAGAGGTAGGGGAATTGCAAAATTTGTGATGCAATTTTCTTTTCTTTCTCTAGTAAGGTGCTCGTACAAAATTTCAAGTTCGTAGCTTTTAATTTGTTGTTTATTAGTTGATTTAATGAAATTGGTCGAAATCATACTTTTGTATGGGAGGGGGTAGAAGGGCAAGTGCTATTTTGAAACTTTTAAAATAATTTTATTTTAAATATTTTTATAAGTTCTTATGCAAAATTTCAAATTGATAGCTTTTAATAGTTAGGTGATAATTAATTTCTTAAAAATGGTCGAAAAAATATTTTGTATGGGAGGGGGTAGAAGTTTCAAAGGTATTCGACCAGTTAATATCTTATACGTTTTGGGGATTTTTTTTAAATGTATTTCCCAAATTTTCAAGTTTATACCTTAAAATTACATCCAAAAATTTTCAGTTTTCGTGTTTTTTTCGCTGCACATGAAACACCTTGTGCCCCTTAGACCGTGGTGGTCGGTTCGTAACAATTGTGGATCAAATTATTATTTTTTTTCTGTGTATATAAAATAGATGTAAGTAGTGGGTATATGGCGTTTCTGGAGCGGAAGTTCATATGGCAATACTTATTAGTGGAGATCCAAACCGGAAGTTCATATGGCAATACTTATTAGTGGGGATCCAAACCGGAGGTGGCTTATGTCAATACTTATTAGTGGGGATCCAAACCGGTAGTTGGACTTCGAGAAGGCTTTCGCTGTTTCTTCAGAGATGGCAGTAGCAGTATCCCTAACTGACTCTTTTTTGAAATGCCAAGATTGATAAGAGTTGTACGAATTATGATTCATATATGATGAAATTGATATTTACATTGATAGGAATGAACACGTGGGTTATATTTTTAGTTGGACTTTAAGAATGCTTTCGTTGTTTATATTGTGAAATAGGTTGTGCTCAGCATTTTAGTTTTACGAATTAGGTTTCATATATGATGAAAATTGATAGATTGTGTGTATGGAGATTGTTATTGTTATTAATAGCGTGATATTTTTTTTTTATGAAGTCATCATCGATAAGGAATAATTCTTTCGAATTGTTTATGGTTTAGAGTATTCATATGATAGGTTGTTTACATTTTTTTGTGTATGGAATTTTTTGGTTTACGAGTGAGATTGATATGAAAATTTCACCTCAATCCGCTAACATATATGATCATTTTTTGATAAACGAGTTCAAGCTCTTGCACATTACCTGCTTAGATACACCTTGGTACCCCTTTACCTGTCGATATTAATTTTAGAGTAGATTATTGGTTGTAAGAGATTATTGGTTATTGGTGAGTATATATATTGGTTAATGGAAGAGAGAGAGAGAGAGAGAGAGATGATGTATTGATATTGATCCAGATAGGATGCTGGATAGGGGGATGTTGTATTAGTCCAGATGGGGTATAGATTGTGGTGTATGTGTATATGTGTGTGTGTGTGTGTGTGTGTGTATGTGTGGAGATTGTTATTGTTATTAATAGCGTGGTATTATTTCATGACGTCATCATCAATTGGAGTTGCCATAATGTCAAAAAAAATAAAAAAAAATAAAAAAAAAAATAAAAAAAAAAAAAAAATAAAAAAAAATAAAAAAAAAAAAAATAAAAAAAAATAAAAAAAAAAAAAAAAAAAATTATTATAAAAATATATATTTATAATAAAAAATTATAAATTACATTATTTTGCTTTTCTTTTTATTATTACACTTTTACTTAATATTATTCCACTGCTTCTTCACTTACGAACAGGAATAAACACGATCGATCCATTCTGCTTGTTTGTGTGTGGTCAGCATATTTTCGATGATGAAATTGATTTTTACATTATCAGGAATAAACACGTTCGTTATCAATTGAAATTTAAGTTTGGTGGTTTTAGGTTTCATATAGGCTAAAGTTAGCGATTGAATTCTGTGTGAGTAAAAGTAGATAAGAATTTTTTGTTATTATTATAGGTTGTTTTTAAATAATTGTTTATAGTTTTGCGTTTCTTTGTTCTTATGGAAAAAGATCCATTCTGCTTGGATATACGTTGGTCAGCATATTTTCGATGATGAAATTCATATTTACATTAACAGGAATAAACACGTTCGTTCATTCGGTTGTTTATGAATAATTGTTTATAGTTTTGTGGTTTTAGGTTTCATATATGCTAAAATTAACGATTGAATTCTGTGTGAGTAAAAGTAGATAAGAAATTTTTGTTATGATAGGTTGTTTATAAATAATTGTTTATAGTTTTGCGGTTCTTTGTTCTTATGGAAAAAAGATCCATTCTGCTTGTTTGTGTGTGGTCAGCATATTTCTGTATAAATAAGATTTTATTATAGATAAGAGTTTTAGTATAAAAAGAACAGCAACAACCTCATCGGCTATAGTTTCTCTTCGAAATTCGTCAAGTGAAGTTAATCAAGTGATTTTTTTATACATATAGTTTGTCTTAGAAATTCGTCAAGTGAAGTTAATCAAGTGATTTTTTATACATATAGTTTGTTGTTAGAAATTTGTCAACGAAAGTTAATCAAGTGATTTTTATATAAAAAAGTAATGGAGTCTGTACTTTGTAAAGTGTGTGGAGTGATTTTCTCGACGGCTGATGGTCTGAAAAGACATGTAGAAAATACTCACAGTAAGTGTTGGCTTAAGCTTTTAAATTTTTTCTAGCTTTTACAAAAATGTATATATTTTAAATAGAAAATACTACGATGAACGGCAACGCAATAGGAGGGAGGAAGGAACTATCTTCAATGAAACGATTGGGGGCACCAGTTAAGAACATCATACCACATAAAACGATTAAACTTAGCCCACCTTCATCTTTCAAACTTTGTGATTTGTGTCAGGTGATGGTGAAAATACTAGACTGGAATCACCACATTCGTACAAACACACATAAAAGGAATAATATTCAAAGTTTTGATCAGCATTTCAAGTTAATTAAGAGCTCCTACAAGAATAGAATTCAAACGCTTATATACGAAAATAAAAGCGATAATGTATTAATTCCGGAAATATTTTTAAAAAGTCTAGAGGAACCACTAATGGTCATCTTAAAAAAAATATTAGAAACATCATCCGCTATAAAGTTTAATATTGAGCTATTTGCGGATTACATGAAAACCTGTTTGAAAGATGACAAGGAAGAAAGCGAATGTGTGATAAGCATTAAATCGTTTCAACCAAAAATGCAAACCATTCTGGATGAATGTGACTTGCAGTTAGCATTCAAAAATAACGTTGATAGCATTATTAAGAAAATGCAAGAGTTCCAAGAAAGAGATAGTGGATGGACTCTGGTGAAAATAACCCACTGCGAAATATGCGTAAACGAATACAAGCCGCTTAGGGGAACGAAATACGTGCGTTTACCGCCTTTTATAACAGATAAACATGCTTGTGTAAACGTAAAAAATAACGATGAATTCTGTTTTAAATGGAGTATAATTTCTGCATTGTTGCCGGTGAAATACAGTTCAGACAGACCATCGTCATACCATATAGCCGATATAACACAAAGTGTTATACATCTTTCTAATGGAATAACATTAAAGTTCAACGATCTCGAGTTTCCACTGAACGTGCAGAAAGTAGCAAAGTTTGAGGAATTAAACCCATCAATTAGCGTCAATGTGTTTGGGTATGAAGCAGAAAAAATTGTGGGCCCATATTATCACACAAAAAACGAGAAAAAGTGTCATATCAACTTATTATTGATACAAGGCACTGATGAGCTGAATCACTATGTCTGGATCAAGAACATGTCAAGGTAATAACATTGAGTTTTTTTTTCATATTCCTTTTTTTAATTTTTTTTTGTTTTTCTTTCTGTTTAAGGTTGATCAAGCATCAACAGACTCTACACATGCATAAAATATTCATTTGCAATACATGTCTGCAACATTTCCATAATGAAGAAGCCCAATTACAACACAAAAATGAGTGTGGTAAGGTTGTGTCCAGCATGCCAAGTCTCGAAAAATCAACTTTACAATTTCAACACTATGAGCGCCAATTGGATGTACCATTCGTTATATATGCAGACTTTGAGTGTTTACTTGAAGAGGTTAGTACCTGTTTTGCTAACCCAGAAACATCTTCATCAGCTGTTGTACAGGAGCACACACCATGTGCCTTTTCGTATTACATTAAGTGTACTTTCAATTCGTCATTAGATAGGTTAAGAGTGTATAAGGGAAAAGAATCCTCCAAAAATTTTCTAGATTCGCTTGTTAGGGATGTGAGGTGGCTCTATTCCAATTATATTATGAAACCGAAACCTGTACCTAGACTGACAACACAACAGATGAAAATTCAGACTGAAACGGAACTTTGTTACATGTGTAAGAAACCTCTTCTCGACGATCGAGTAATAGACCACTGCCATTTAACGGGGGAATATAGGGGTCCAGCTCATAATCAATGTAATTTATTATTTAGAGTGCCTAAATTCTTTCCAATCTTTTTTCACAACTTTTCTGGGTATGATTGTCATTTATTCGTAAAAGAACTAGGGAATATAGATGGTGATATAAAAGTAATACCTCAAAATAAAGAACGATACATTTCCGTATCGAAGAGAATTACGGTTAGTGATACCAATACAATAGAATTAAGATTTTTAGATTCAATTAGATTTATGAACAGTAGTTTAGATGAGCTTGTTAGATATTTACCCGAGGCAAAACTGAAGACAATACGTTCAATATACGGTGAAGAAAGCAAATTTAAACTGCTCACAAGAAAGGGTGTATTTCCCTATGAGTATATAAATTCGTGGACTCGTTTGGATGATGTTTGTTTGCCACCAAGGGAAAATTTCGCGAGTAAATTAACAAATAGTGAGTGCAGTGAAATCGATTATGAACACGCACAAAAAGTTTGGAAAGAATTTAATTGTAAGACACTTTGGGATTATTTAGAGTTGTATTTGAAAACAGATGTTTTGCTTTTAACGGACGTATTTGAAAATTTCAGAAAAATTTGTAAACAAATCTATGAGCTGGATCCCTGTCAATACTATACTGCTCCGGGGTTAGCGTGGGACGCTATGTTAAAAACCACAAACATTAAACTAGAACTTTTGACTGACATTAACATTTATAATTTTATTAAACGCGGTATTAGAGGGGGTATTACGCAATGTTCGCATCGACACTCTGTGGCCAACAACAAATACATGGACAATTTCGATGAAACGAAACCCTCAAAATACATTACATATTTGGATGCCAATAACTTGTACGGATGGGCAATGTCTCAACCTCTTCCACATTCTTCATTCGCATGGGTTCAAAATGTCAATGACATTGATATTCGCAATATTCCACTAGATTCCGATATTGGATACATATTAGAAGTTGATTTAGAGTATCCCGATTCAAAACACAATGATCATAACGATTTACCGTTTTGTGCAGAAAACAAAGCAGCACCCGGTTCTAAAACAAACAAGCTTATAACGGATTTAACAAACAAACATAAATATATTATCCACTATCGGAATCTACAACAGTGCCTAGAGAATGGTTTGAAACTTGTTTGCATTCATAGGATTTTACAATTTAAACAGTCTGATTGGTTAAAAAGTTATATTGATTTAAATAATTATCATCGTACAAAAAGCACAAATTCATTTGAAAAAAATTTCTTCAAGCTATTAAACAACGCGGTATACGGGAAAACGATGGAGAATGTGGAAAAAAGGAAAGATGTAAAATTAGTTACAAAATGGGAGAGTAAGGGAAGAAGTTTAGGTGCCCGCGCTCTTATAGCCAAACCAAACTTTCATAGTGTA
Organism: Chorisops tibialis; assembly: GCA_963669355.1. NCBI lineage: Eukaryota > Metazoa > Arthropoda > Insecta > Diptera > Stratiomyidae > Chorisops > Chorisops tibialis. The sequence goes on from OY770262.1 coordinate 185,390,899, forward strand.
GCTATATTTTCGGAAACCATGGTTGCCATTCAGATGGATAGAGTAAATGTGTGCTATGATAAGCCAATTTATTTAGGTTTTACCGTTCTTGATATTTCCAAGCTAAAGATGTACGACTTCCACTATAACTATATAAAACCAAAATACACGGACAATGTTCTTCTAAACTATATGGATACGGATTCATTTATTTATACAATTCAGACAGACGATTTTTACACAGACATTTTAGACGACATTGACAGACACTTTGATACTTCAGAATATTCGAAAGACAATCCCTATAACATTCCTTTGAAAAATTGCAAAATATTAGGACTAATGAAAGACGAGACGCACGGAAAAATAATAAAGGAATTTATAGGGTTACGATCGAAAATGTATTCTATAAGTATAGATAATAGTAAAACTATAAAAAAGGCCAAAGGTGTTAAAAAGACTGCAACAGACATATTGACAATAGACAATTATAGAGAATGTTTATATAGGGAGAAAATTTTTAGAGGAAATATGTATATATTTAGATCTAAGCTTCATAAAATTTATACAGAATGTATTAATAAGATAACTTTAAGCCATTTAGATGATAAGAGGTTAATTAAGGAAGATAAAATTAGTACATATGCATGGGGGCATTATAAAATTTAAATTTAAAATAATAATAAAATATGTATATATTTAGGTCTAAGTTACATAAAATTATTTAGAATTTAAGATAATAATAAGATATGTATATATTTAGGTCTAAGTTATATCAAATTTATACTGCATGTATTAATGAGATAGCTTTAAGCCATTTAGATGATAAGAGAGACATTGTGATATTTAGAATTTAAGATAATAATAAAAATAATTCTTAATATATAACAGCTTTGTTTCAATCACAATTAGAAACCTTTTTTTTACATTTTTCAGCACATAAAGCCAATTTCTTATTTTCTATTTTTTAAATTACACTACATTTGAATTGTATTCAACTCTACAATATCGTCAACTTTACATGTTCCAACAGAGAGGAAATAGAGGAAAATATTCTGCGTTTAAGATAAAAGTGTTTCTATCCAAGATCAAGGTCATCGACATGCTGATTATGATATGACTAAACGAAAAATTCGTATATCTTGCATATTTATAGAAATTTTAAACATTTCACCGAATCAAAGTCTGATTATAGTTGTACTTAATAATGGATAAATTTAGAAACATTACTGCTGAGTGTTGTAGGGAAAAAAGTATAGATTTTTTTTTTGAATATTCGAGAATCAATGTGATTACAAGTTGGTTGGTTGGTTGGTTGGTTGGTTGGTTGGTTGGTTGGTTGTATAGCTGTATAGTTGGTTGGTTGTATAGCTGTATAGTTGGTTGGTTGTATAGCTGTATAGTTGGTTGTACAGCTGTATAGTTGGTTGGTTGTATAGCTGTGTAGTTGGTTGGTTGTATAGCTGTATGGTTGGTTGGTTGTATAGCTGTATAGTTGGTTGTACAGCTGTATAGCTGTATAGTTGGTTGGTTGTATAGCTGTATAGTTGTATAGTTGGTTGTATAGCTGTGTGGTTGTATAGCTGTATAGTTGGTTGGTTGTATAGCTGTATAGCTGTATAGTTGGTTGTACAGCTGTGTGGTTGTATAGCTGTATAGCTGTATAGTTGGTTGTACAGCTGTGTGGTTGTATAGCTGTATAGCTGTATAGTTGGTTGTACAGCTGTGTGGTTGTATAGCTGTATAGCTGTATAGTTGGTTGTACAGCTGTATAGCTGTATAGTTGGTTGGTTGTATAGCTGTATAGTTGTATAGTTGGTTGTATAGCTGTGTGGTTGTATAGCTGTATAGTTGGTTGGTTGTATAGCTGTATAGCTGTATAGTTGGTTGTACAGCTGTGTGGTTGTATAGCTGTATAGCTGTATAGTTGGTTGTACAGCTGTGTGGTTGTATAGCTGTATAGCTGTATAGTTGGTTGTACAGCTGTGTGGTTGTATAGCTGTATAGTTGGTTGTACAGCTGTGTGGTTGTATAGCTGTATAGCTGTATAGTTGGTTGTACAGCTGTGTGGTTGTATAGCTGTATAGCTGTATAGTTGGTTGTACAGCTGTATAGCTGTATAGTTGGTTGGTTGTATAGCTGTATAGTTGTATAGTTGGTTGTATAGCTGTGTGGTTGTATAGCTGTATAGTTGGTTGGTTGTATAGCTGTATAGCTGTATAGTTGGTTGTACAGCTGTGTGGTTGTATAGCTGTATAGCTGTATAGTTGGTTGTACAGCTGTGTGGTTGTATAGCTGTATAGCTGTATAGTTGGTTGTACAGCTGTGTGGTTGTATAGCTGTATAGCTGTATAGTTGGTTGTACAGCTGTATAGCTGTATAGTTGGTTGGTTGTATAGCTGTATAGTTGTATAGTTGGTTGTATAGCTGTGTGGTTGTATAGCTGTATAGTTGGTTGGTTGTATAGCTGTATAGCTGTATAGTTGGTTGTACAGCTGTGTGGTTGTATAGCTGTATAGCTGTATAGTTGGTTGTACAGCTGTGTGGTTGTATAGCTGTATAGTTGTATAGTTGGTTGTACAGCTGTGTGGTTGTATAGCTGTATAGCTGTATAGTTGGTTGTACAGCTGTGTGGTTGTATAGCTGTATAGTTGGTTGTACAGCTGTGTGGTTGTATAGCTGTATAGCTGTATAGTTGGTTGTACAGCTGTATAGCTGTATAGTTGGTTGGTTGTATAGCTGTATAGTTGTATAGTTGGTTGTATAGCTGTGTGGTTGTATAGCTGTATAGTTGGTTGGTTGTATAGCTGTATAGCTGTATAGTTGGTTGTACAGCTGTGTGGTTGTATAGCTGTATAGCTGTATAGTTGGTTGTACAGCTGTGTGGTTGTATAGCTGTATAGCTGTATAGTTGGTTGTACAGCTGTGTGGTTGTATAGCTGTATAGCTGTATAGTTGGTTGTACAGCTGTATAGCTGTATAGTTGGTTGGTTGTATAGCTGTATAGTTGTATAGTTGGTTGTATAGCTGTGTGGTTGTATAGCTGTATAGTTGGTTGGTTGTATAGCTGTATAGCTGTATAGTTGGTTGTACAGCTGTGTGGTTGTATAGCTGTATAGCTGTATAGTTGGTTGTACAGCTGTGTGGTTGTATAGCTGTATAGTTGTATAGTTGGTTGTACAGCTGTGTGGTTGTATAGCTGTATAGCTGTATAGTTGGTTGTACAGCTGTGTGGTTGTATAGCTGTATAGTTGGTTGTACAGCTGTGTGGTTGTATAGCTGTATAGCTGTATAGTTGGTTGTACAGCTGTATAGCTGTATAGTTGGTTGGTTGTATAGCTGTATAGTTGTATAGTTGGTTGTATAGCTGTGTGGTTGTATAGCTGTATAGTTGGTTGGTTGTATAGCTGTATAGCTGTATAGTTGGTTGTACAGCTGTGTGGTTGTATAGCTGTATAGCTGTATAGTTGGTTGTACAGCTGTGTGGTTGTATAGCTGTATAGTTGTATAGTTGGTTGTACAGCTGTGTGGTTGTATAGCTGTATAGCTGTATAGTTGGTTGTACAGCTGTGTGGTTGTATAGCTGTATAGTTGGTTGTACAGCTGTGTGGTTGTATAGCTGTATAGCTGTATAGTTGGTTGTACAGCTGTATAGCTGTATAGTTGGTTGGTTGTATAGCTGTATAGTTGTATAGTTGGTTGTATAGCTGTGTGGTTGTATAGCTGTATAGTTGGTTGGTTGTATAGCTGTATAGCTGTATAGTTGGTTGTACAGCTGTGTGGTTGTATAGCTGTATAGCTGTATAGTTGGTTGTACAGCTGTGTGGTTGTATAGCTGTATAGCTGTATAGTTGGTTGTACAGCTGTGTGGTTGTATAGCTGTATAGCTGTATAGTTGGTTGTACAGCTGTGTGGTTGTATAGCTGTATAGCTGTATAGTTGGTTGTACAGCTGTATAGTTGGTTGGTTGTATAGCTGTATAGTTGGTTGTATAGCTGTATAGTTGGTTGTACAGCTGTATAGCTGTGTAATGTAAAGTTGACGATATTGTAGAGTTGAATACAATTCAAATGTAGTGTAATTTAAAAAATAGAAAATAAGAAATTGGCTTTATGTGCTGAAAAATGTAAAAAAAAGGTTTCTAATTGTGATTGAAACAAAGCTGTTATATATTAAGAATTATTTTTATTATTATCTTAAATTCTAAATATCACAATGTCTCTCTTATCATCTAAATGGCTTAAAGCTATCTCATTAATACATGCAGTATAAATTTTATATAACTTAGACCTAAATATATACATATCTTATTATTATCTTAAATTCTAAATAATTTTATGTAACTTAGACCTAAATATATACATATTTTATTATTATTTTAAATTTAAATTTTATAATGCCCCCATGCATATGTACTAATTTTATCTTCCTTAATTAACCTCTTATCATCTAAATGGCTTAAAGTTATCTTATTAATACATTCTGTATAAATTTTATGAAGCTTAGATCTAAATATATACATATTTCCTCTAAAAATTTTCTCCCTATATAAACATTCTCTATAATTGTCTATTGTCAATATGTCTGTTGCAGTCTTTTTAACACCTTTGGCCTTTTTTATAGTTTTACTATTATCTATACTTATAGAATACATTTTCGATCGTAACCCTATAAATTCCTTTATTATTTTTCCGTGCGTCTCGTCTTTCATTAGTCCTAATATTTTGCAATTTTTCAAAGGAATGTTATAGGGATTGTCTTTCGAATATTCTGAAGTATCAAAGTGTCTGTCAATGTCGTCTAAAATGTCTGTGTAAAAATCGTCTGTCTGAATTGTATAAATAAATGAATCCGTATCCATATAGTTTAGAAGAACATTGTCCGTGTATTTTGGTTTTATATAGTTATAGTGGAAGTCGTACATCTTTAGCTTGGAAATATCAAGAACGGTAAAACCTAAATAAATTGGCTTATCATAGCACACATTTACTCTATCCATCTGAATGGCAACCATGGTTTCCGAAAATATAGCTACACTATGAAAGTTTGGTTTGGCTATAAGAGCGCGGGCACCTAAACTTCTTCCCTTACTCTCCCATTTTGTAACTAATTTTACATCTTTCCTTTTTTCCACATTCTCCATCGTTTTCCCGTATACCGCGTTGTTTAATAGCTTGAAGAAATTTTTTTCAAATGAATTTGTGCTTTTTGTACGATGATAATTATTTAAATCAATATAACTTTTTAACCAATCAGACTGTTTAAATTGTAAAATCCTATGAATGCAAACAAGTTTCAAACCATTCTCTAGGCACTGTTGTAGATTCCGATAGTGGATAATATATTTATGTTTGTTTGTTAAATCCGTTATAAGCTTGTTTGTTTTAGAACCGGGTGCTGCTTTGTTTTCTGCACAAAACGGTAAATCGTTATGATCATTGTGTTTTGAATCGGGATACTCTAAATCAACTTCTAATATATTGCGAATATCAATGTCATTGACATTTTGAACCCATGCGAATGAAGAATGTGGAAGAGGTTGAGACATTGCCCATCCGTACAAGTTATTGGCATCCAAATATGTAATGTATTTTGAGGGTTTCGTTTCATCGAAATTGTCCATGTATTTGTTGTTGGCCACAGAGTGTCGATGCGAACATTGCGTAATACCCCCTCTAATACCGCGTTTAATAGAATTATAAATGTTAATGTCAGTCAAAAGTTCTAGTTTAATGTTTGTGGTTTTTAACATAGCGTCCCACGCTAACCCCGGAGCAGTATAGTATTGACAGGGATCCAGCTCATAGATTTGTTTACAAATTTTTCTGAAATTTTCAAATACGTCCGTTAAAAGCAAAACATCTGTTTTCAAATACAACTCTAAATAATCCCAAAGTGTCTTACAATTAAATTCTTTCCAAACATTTTGTGCGTGTTCATAATCGATTTCACTGCACTCACTATTTGTTAATTTACTCGCGAAATTTTCCCTTGGTGGCAAACAAACATCATCCAAACGAGTCCACGAATTTATATACTCATAGGGAAATACACCCTTTCTTGTGAGCAGTTTAAATTTGCTTTCTTCACCGTATATTGAACGTATTGTCTTCAGTTTTGCCTCGGGTAAATATCTAACAAGCTCATCTAAACTACTGTTCATAAATCTAATTGAATCTAAAAATCTTAATTCTATTGTATTGGTATCACTAACCGTAATTCTCTTCGATACGGAAATGTATCGTTCTTTATTTTGAGGTATTACTTTTATATCACCATCTATATTCCCTAGTTCTTTTACGAATAAATGACAATCATACCCAGAAAAGTTGTGAAAAAAGATTGGAAAGAATTTAGGCACTCTAAATAATAAATTACATTGATTATGAGCTGGACCCCTATATTCCCCCGTTAAATGGCAGTGGTCTATTACTCGATCGTCGAGAAGAGGTTTCTTACACATGTAACAAAGTTCCGTTTCAGTCTGAATTTTCATCTGTTGTGTTGTCAGTCTAGGTACAGGTTTCGGTTTCATAATATAATTGGAATAGAGCCACCTCACATCCCTAACAAGCGAATCTAGAAAATTTTTGGAGGATTCTTTTCCCTTATACACTCTTAACCTATCTAATGACGAATTGAAAGTACACTTAATGTAATACGAAAAGGCACATGGTGTGTGCTCCTGTACAACAGCTGATGAAGATGTTTCTGGGTTAGCAAAACAGGTACTAACCTCTTCAAGTAAACACTCAAAGTCTGCATATATAACGAATGGTACATCCAATTGGCGCTCATAGTGTTGAAATTGTAAAGTTGATTTTTCGAGACTTGGCATGCTGGACACAACCTTACCACACTCATTTTTGTGTTGTAATTGGGCTTCTTCATTATGGAAATGTTGCAGACATGTATTGCAAATGAATATTTTATGCATGTGTAGAGTCTGTTGATGCTTGATCAACCTTAAACAGAAAGAAAAACAAAAAAAAATTAAAAAAAGGAATATGAAAAAAAAACTCAATGTTATTACCTTGACATGTTCTTGATCCAGACATAGTGATTCAGCTCATCAGTGCCTTGTATCAATAATAAGTTGATATGACACTTTTTCTCGTTTTTTGTGTGATAATATGGGCCCACAATTTTTTCTGCTTCATACCCAAACACATTGACGCTAATTGATGGGTTTAATTCCTCAAACTTTGCTACTTTCTGCACGTTCAGTGGAAACTCGAGATCGTTGAACTTTAATGTTATTCCATTAGAAAGATGTATAACACTTTGTGTTATATCGGCTATATGGTATGACGATGGTCTGTCTGAACTGTATTTCACCGGCAACAATGCAGAAATTATACTCCATTTAAAACAGAATTCATCGTTATTTTTTACGTTTACACAAGCATGTTTATCTGTTATAAAAGGCGGTAAACGCACGTATTTCGTTCCCCTAAGCGGCTTGTATTCGTTTACGCATATTTCGCAGTGGGTTATTTTCACCAGAGTCCATCCACTATCTCTTTCTTGGAACTCTTGCATTTTCTTAATAATGCTATCAACGTTATTTTTGAATGCTAACTGCAAGTCACATTCATCCAGAATGGTTTGCATTTTTGGTTGAAACGATTTAATGCTTATCACACATTCGCTTTCTTCCTTGTCATCTTTCAAACAGGTTTTCATGTAATCCGCAAATAGCTCAATATTAAACTTTATAGCGGATGATGTTTCTAATATTTTTTTTAAGATGACCATTAGTGGTTCCTCTAGACTTTTTAAAAATATTTCCGGAATTAATACATTATCGCTTTTATTTTCGTATATAAGCGTTTGAATTCTATTCTTGTAGGAGCTCTTAATTAACTTGAAATGCTGATCAAAACTTTGAATATTATTCCTTTTATGTGTGTTTGTACGAATGTGGTGATTCCAGTCTAGTATTTTCACCATCACCTGACACAAATCACAAAGTTTGAAAGATGAAGGTGGGCTAAGTTTAATCGTTTTATGTGGTATGATGTTCTTAACTGGTGCCCCCAATCGTTTCATTGAAGATAGTTCCTTCCTCCCTCCTATTGCGTTGCCGTTCATCGTAGTATTTTCTATTTAAAATATATACATTTTTGTAAAAGCTAGAAAAAATTTAAAAGCTTAAGCCAACACTTACTGTGAGTATTTTCTACATGTCTTTTCAGACCATCAGCCGTCGAGAAAATCACTCCACACACTTTACAAAGTACAGACTCCATTACTTTTTTATATAAAAATCACTTGATTAACTTTCGTTGACAAATTTCTAACAACAAACTATATGTATAAAAAATCACTTGATTAACTTCACTTGACGAATTTCTAAGACAAACTATATGTATAAAAAAATCACTTGATTAACTTCACTTGACGAATTTCGAAGAGAAACTATAGCCGATGAGGTTGTTGCTGTTCTTTTTATACTAAAACTCTTATCTATAATAAAATCTTATTTATACAGAAATATGCTGACCACACACAAACAAGCAGAATGGATCTTTTTTCCATAAGAACAAAGAACCGCAAAACTATAAACAATTATTTATAAACAACCTATCATAACAAAAATTTCTTATCTACTTTTACTCACACAGAATTCAATCGTTAATTTTAGCATATATGAAACCTAAAACCACAAAACTATAAACAATTATTCATAAACAACCGAATGAACGAACGTGTTTATTCCTGTTAATGTAAATATGAATTTCATCATCGAAAATATGCTGACCAACGTATATCCAAGCAGAATGGATCTTTTTCCATAAGAACAAAGAAACGCAAAACTATAAACAATTATTTAAAAACAACCTATAATAATAACAAAAAATTCTTATCTACTTTTACTCACACAGAATTCAATCGCTAACTTTAGCCTATATGAAACCTAAAACCACCAAACTTAAATTTCAATTGATAACGAACGTGTTTATTCCTGATAATGTAAAAATCAATTTCATCATCGAAAATATGCTGACCACACACAAACAAGCAGAATGGATCGATCGTGTTTATTCCTGTTCGTAAGTGAAGAAGCAGTGGAATAATATTAAGTAAAAGTGTAATAATAAAAAGAAAAGCAAAATAATGTAATTTATAATTTTTTATTATAAATATATATTTTTATAATAATTTTTTTTTTTTTTTTTTTATTTTTTTTTATTTTTTTTTTTTTATTTTTTTTTATTTTTTTTTTTTTTTTTATTTTTTTTTTTATTTTTTTTTATTTTTTTTGACATTATGGCAACTCCAATTGATGATGACGTCATGAAATAATACCACGCTATTAATAACAATAACAATTTCCACACATACACACACACACACACACACATATATACACATACACCACAATCTATACCCCATCTGGACTAATACAACATCCCCCTATCCAGCATCCTATCTGGAATAATATCAATACATCATCTCTCTCTCTCTCTCTCTCTCTTCCATTAACCAATATATATACTCACCAATAACCAATAATCTCTTACAACCAATAATCTACTCTAAAATTAATATCGACAGGTAAAGGGGTACCAAGGTGTATCTAAGCAGGTAATGTGCAAGAGCTTGAACTCGTTTATCAAAAAATGATCATATATGTTAGCGGATTGAGGTGAAATTTTCATATCAATCTCACTCGTAAACCAAAAAATTCCATACACAAAAAAATGTAAACAACCTATCATATGAATACTCTAAACCATAAACAATTCGAAAGAATTATTCCTTATCGATGATGACTTCATAAAAAAAAAATATCACGCTATTAATAACAATAACAATCTCCATACACACAATCTATCAATTTTCATCATATATGAAACCTAATTCGTAAAACTAAAATGCTGAGCACAACCTATTTCACAATATAAACAACGAAAGCATTCTTAAAGTCCAACTAAAAATATAACCCACGTGTTCATTCCTATCAATGTAAATATCAATTTCATCATATATGAATCATAATTCGTACAACTCTTATCAATCTTGGCATTTCAAAAAAGAGTCAGTTAGGGATACTGCTACTGCCATCTCTGAAGAAACAGCGAAAGCCTTCTCGAAGTCCAACTACCGGTTTGGATCCCCACTAATAAGTATTGCCATAAGCCACCTCCGGTTTGGATCCCCACTAATAAGTATTGCCATATAACTTCCGGTTTGGATCTCCACTAATAAGTATTGCCATATGAACTTCCGCTCCAGAAACGCCATATACCCACTACTGATGTATCCACATGCAAAATTTAAAGTTTCTATCTTTGACCAGAGTCCTAAAAAAATCACTCAAAATTTTCGACATTTTTGCTTACCACCTCCCTCCCTTTACACCCCCTAACTTAAAATTTTTATCAAAATTATAAATTATATAGTTCTATAATCTGACGAATTTTTGATTTGATATCTGCACTCAGTTTTGAGATATAACGATTTCTAATTTTGAAAAGTGCACCATTTTTGAAATGCTCCCCATTTCCCCCCACTACTATTATGACCAAATTTTATTTTTTTTTTATATTTCGCTAGTATAGCTTAGTATATGTTTTAAATTTCAATTACATAGCTTAAGAGATAGTTGAGATATTAATTCTTAAGTGTTTTTCTTTGCACCCCCCCTGACCCTCCCCCTTACAATAATGAGCCTATTTCTAAGCTTATTCTGATGGATCTATACGCCATCTTAATTGTCCCAAAATATGAATTTTTTATGGTAAGTAGTTTCGAAGATATAACCATTTCAAAAAAAGATTCGGCCGACAATTTGTTTTTAGCCCCCCCTTTTCGGACGCCAATGGATAAAAAAATTAAATTATTTTTGGAGTATGTCCCACAACCTTCTCTATATGTATGCTGATTTTCATCTTTCTATCTGCATTTGTGGTGAAGATATTAGCAAGTGTATTTTTCGACTTTTTCCATCCCCCCGCCTCCCCTTCCACCCCACACTCCCCAAAATTTGGATAATGGAGCTCACTTACCAAATTAACAATCCACCCACAAACCAACATTCTACCTTTAACGGTCTTGGAGGTACGAGTCCATATGTACGGCGTACGGCGGGACGGATTTTTTTTTTTTGCTTTTTTAGGCTAATTTAGTCATGAAAGGCGAAAAAACAAAATTTCAGGGTAGAAAATTTTTTTTTTTTTCTGTGTCGATCACAATACTTTATTATTAAAAAATAATAAAGTAAAAGATTGTTAGACGCGACAAGAGAAAGGCCATTGAAGATCTGGCCAACAAATCAGAATCTGCAGCTTACCTTGGGAATATGGGTTCCCTATTTAAAATTATGAAACAGTTCACGAACAGGAATTTCACCGCCAACCACCTGCTGAGAGATGTCAACGGAACTCTCCTTAATATGAGTGAACATCAGCTGCGGCGATGGAAGGAATACTTCTCTGATATTTTAAACATCTTGTCAGAGGAAGATATTCCAGAAACAGAACAACTACGAAATATCCAACCGAAACAATCCTCTATTAGTGACGATTCCCCAGAAAAGGAAGAGATAGTTTCCGCCATTCGGTCAATGGCGGGAAGGAAACCCCAGGTATAGATGGACTAACAACCGAAATCATCAAAGCGGACCCAGAAATAACAGCCGATATACTCCTCCCACTCTTTACTGAGGTGTGGAATGAAGGAAGATATCCGACTGAATGGAAGGAGGGCGTCATTGTGAAAATTCCGAAGGGCAACCTTCGGGATTGTGGCAATTGGCGTACGTTACTGCCGTATCGAAAATTATGGCTAAGGTAATTCTCAATAGGATTAGTGATGTCGTGGAGAGCACTCTCGTAGTTTATCAGGCTGGATTCCGTAAACGATCGTCTTGTGCCGACCACACAAATATCTTCTTCTTCAATGGCGCTACAGCCCAAATCGGGCCTTGGCCTCCTGACCTTCAGGTTCCTTAACATTTTCATTATTTATTACGGAAGAGTTGTTAGCTCTTCGCACAACCCTCTATATACGAATTTTTCATTTTCGCAGATTGAGGTAACCAAGATATATTCAAGCAGGTAGTGTGCTGGAATTACGCGTCGACCGGGATTTGAACTCACGACCTTCGCATTGTAAACCAAACACGCTACCTACTAGACCACACAAATACCCTACGGATAATATTGGAGCAGTCCGCCGAAATGGGTTCGCCACTACATCTCATGTTTGTAGACTTCTAGGAGGCTTTCGACAGCGTTAAGCGAGATTTCATATGGGATGCTTTGCGTAAGAGCGCCATTCCAGATAAGGTCATAGCAATGATTAAAGACTCCTACGAAGATGCAAGGTGTCGCGTCGTACATAGAGGAGAGCTGTCCGAGAGCTTTTCAGTGCGAACGAGTGTCAGACAAGGCTGCATATTATCACCAGCCCAGTTTCTGGTGGTGATAAATGACATCTTGTAAGCTGCACTGGAAGGAGGGGAAGGTATGAGTCTTCAATGGAGACTATTTAACATCTTAAGTATACTTAATTATGCTGATGACGAGTTTTTGCTTGCACAGAACGTTCCGACTTAGAGTCAAATATTCGCTCGTTGCATTCTAAATGCAAAGAGGCGGGACTAAAAATAAATGTGCGTAAAACCAAGTACATGCACATGGGTTCGAACGCAAGCACACATCTTAAGACATCGGAAGCATTGTCAGCATGGACGACGGAGCCAAAAAGGACATTGAGGATCGTCTAAATAAATCTCGTCAGGCCTTTCCCCTTTCTGGAGGTTAAGAGAGATCTCCCTTCGCACGAAGCTGCGAGTATTTGACGCATGCGTCAAATCCTTATTGTTATGTGGTTGTACTACGTGGAAACTCACCGTTCGACTTACCAAAAAACCACAAACTTTCGGGATCCAATGCCTCCGACGCATTTTAGGAGTATCCTGGCCAGAAGTGATCTCCTACGACAAACTAAAATAGGATTCTCAATTCAAAGACGAAAGTGGCAGTGGATTGGTCACACTTTGAGGAATCCAGAGCAAAACATCGCCAAACAGGCTCTGAATTATAATTCTCAAGATAGACGTCGACCATGTAGCAAAAAAAACGTTAAACTTTAGCTACGAAAAAAATCATTCATATACTCTAAAAAAAAATTTAAAAACTATTACCGTAGAAACATTTCAATTCACCATACAATTTATATGTTTCCCATTAAAGGTTACTTTGTGTGATATTTACGCAATGGCTTCCGGGAGCATACCACTAAATTGATGTTAAATTGCTTCAATTTTGCTGTATACTTCCATCATCGCTATCACCCAGCTCCACATCGCATCCCTCTTTTTGTATATTAACTAGACACGGTATCTAGGGAGGTAGTTCCATATTTTGCCATCACCGATCATTACACAGAGTTTCGAGGTTGGGACGACTACGATGATATCGCGAATTCCGTTGCAGTTTCGCCAATCACTGAATTGGCACCCGGAAAGAGGATACCGGATGTCCACTGACGGACAATCCTGTATGCATTTGATTGAAGCACTGTATAGCAGGCATACCGTCAAAATAATACTGAAAAAAGGTCGTGGCATATCAACAGTGATATCTCGCTTTGATCCCGGCAAGCAAGAGGTCTTATCGTCTCATCGTCCTACCGAAATACGCTGGCATATTCAACGAATTTGCGAACTGTCAAACCTCATTTACCTGCCCGTATAGCCTGTCGTCATGTTACCCAATAAACTCAACGTTATTTGTTCATCTGGGCATGAAATGCGAAAAATGATAAAATTTCACTGCGACACCCTGCATGACACATTTTTTCCTTTTTTTTTTCTCTCTTTACCTCGACAGAGATGAATTTTTGAATTTCCACCCTCAGGGTTTCGGGTAGATACATATACGAGAAAACGAGCGAGTTTACTGTTGACAAATTCGCTCAAGCGTAAAATGGAAAGCTTCTTCGCTTCGTTGAAAAAATCTTCTGAAATTAAATATGAGCCTGTAGGTGGTTTAAAAAGTCCAATTTTAAATATCACATGAAAATAAATAAGGTAATGGGGTATTTTTCGGGGGTATGATGGCTCTTGTGGGATTAAAAATCAAAATCTCATGGATTGGTTATTATTTTTTTCGATAAATTTAATAAGTAGTTTTTTTTTTATATAAAAACGAAAACATTGGTAACTTAAAACATAAATTGAATCATAATTATGATATTGCTATTATTAAAAAATAAAAGTAAATAGAAAATCAAAAATTTTCAATTGTAAAAAAATTGTACTTTTTCAACATTTAATAAAATCTTTTAATTGAATTTTCGCATTTCTAACGAAAATAAATAGTTTTAGCACTATTCAGGTTTTAACCATGAAAGTGATATTAATAATGAATGGCAGTTTTGCTCATTTATTCACGAAACATAATATTGATAATTATCATTAAAAAGAACTAAAATAGGATGCTTGCATACAAACACAATCATTAATAAAAAAAAACGATTAACAAAAAATTAATACATTTTAAGTATGTAACATACGTTTAATTCAATTATTTAATAATACATATGTATTAAATACCCTAAAATAGGTACTGAGTCTCAGCGTTCGATCACTGTTTATATTTTTTTATCACGATTTTACTTTCTTAGATAAGGCAAATTTATATCGATGGAATTTTTCGACGTATAATTTTAAATACTTAATCAAACAATGTTTAAGGCTCTTCTATACCCGCTTTCTTGTTTTTTTTTTTACGAAATTTTGCACTTTCGGCCAGTCTTACGCGTTCTCACATTAGTTACCCAGACGCTGTAGTTTAATTCATCGCGAAAACAAAAATATACACATTCTAAATTGAACTAATTAGATTACAGAAATTTGTAAACAAATGTAAGAACGCATAAGACTGGCCGAAAGTGAACATTTATACTTTAAAAGTGTAAAATTTAGCAAAAAAAAAAAACACTAAACAGGAAGACAGGTACAGAAGTCTTTAGACGAATTTTTTTTCAATTTCAATGCATCGATTTCAAACCCTGTTTGAAACGTAAGAAATTTGATCGACATTCCTCAGCTTCTATCGTAGCCTCCATCGTAATAATTGGCATGGCCGGACAATACCTTATAGTATGAGCCTCTGTGCCTGATTTACCACATTTCGGACAAACCAGAGCTTGTAGAAAAGGACAAGTTATATCGCCGTTCAAATCGCGAAGCGTATGGCTATCCACTATTGCAGCAGGTCTCCTATTATTGTCACAAAAAACGCAATGCTTCTTGGGACTTTTAAACGAATTTTTTACAGAGTTCTCTAACATCGAATTTTTTAGTATTGATTTGATTTTCCTGGGTTTCCGGATGGCAATATTTTTATCGTCATTTTCATCGCATTCCCGACCGTTTTTAGCAAAATCAGCCCGTACTTCGTCCATATTCCACTTACTAGCGCCGCTATTCCACTCACTATCGTCGCTAGAAAGCACTTGCCGACTGAATTTGAGCAGTGATCCACAAATTGGATTCATAATTTCCCAAGTAGACATGTTGGGTTCTCAAGTTCAATAAGGGCGGACAGAACAATATTTATTACTGTTGAAAATAATTTGTAGCTGAAAGTAATGAAATTATGGTTTTATTTAAAATTTGTATGAATTAAAGCATATATACCTGATTTCGACGATTTCACGATCAGTAAGTCATACATCTGTATGATGATGTAAAAAAAAATCAAATTTTAATTAAATGAATATTTCAAGGACGTTACTCTTAATAAACAAATTTATTATTCAAATAATTTAAAATTCCCTTACAACGTTCCGTCCGGTCCGCTTGTCTATCACAAACTGAAACCGTCAATTATTTTCGTGATTTCTCTACAAACTAGGATCACCGAAACTACGCACTTTTTTATTGCAAGAAATGACGAGTTTCTGGGAAAAAAAAATGCAAATACGAAAGTTGTAAATCTACTCTAAAACTAAGTTCAACCGATCGTATATTTTTTTTCTCGGTTTCCTCGCAAAGGGTGTTTTATGATCGCACCACACATGCTTACTTACATTTAGTTACAAGCAAAAGCATGGATTTCACATTGTTCTTAGCGTCGACCACGGGTCGTCAAACACGACGGCACGACACCTAAACAAACAATCTGTAATGAATCCTAAAGCAGGCGAAAATGCTAAGGCAGTAAATATTCGAGGAAGAGTTGGAGGATCTTCTCGATCGCTCTGTGTACCGTAAAACAAAAACAATTAAGCTAGGTATGGAATTCAGTTATGGATTCTTTTGTTTCATAAGGAATGAAACGAGTAAGGCAAGCATGATGAAGTGAAATGAAGTTAAAAACTTGCGATTTTTTCGGCAGATGCAGGTAGGTTAGGTTAGTTTAGGCTTGTGGAGGGATGGGACAGCAATGTACGTAGGCCACCAGTGGGCCCATTCTACCCCTCTGTATTTATACCATGTGCACTAGTGATGAGAACTATTGAATAACTATCGAAAAGTTATTCGATAGTTTTTAATATCGATAGAGACTGTCGAATAACTTTCTGAATGAATGAAAATCACTATCGACAGTAACTATCGATAGTTGCCTTCGATAACGACTATCGAATAACTTTTCGAATGAATGAAAATTATTTCGATAATGACTTTCGAATAATTTTCCGAACAAATGAAAATTACTATGGAATAACGTTTCGAATGAATGATCATTTTACTTTATTATTCTAATAATAAAGTATTGTGATTGACACAAGAAAAAAAAAATTTTGCTACCCTGAAATTTTTTTTTTCGCGTTTCATGACTAAATTAGTCTAAAAATGCAAAAAAAAAAAAATCGTCCCGCCGTACGCCGTACATATGGACTTATATCACCGAGACCGTTAAAGGTCTCGTCGCAGCGCTACAGCCCCTTTCGGGCCTTGGCTTCCCGAAGTCTCCAGCGATCTCGGTCCAGTGACCGCGTCCTCCAATTTTGAAATCCGAGCAGCGATGAACAGTCTTCGTCAACAGAGTCGAACCAGCGTTTCCTGGGTTTTCCCACTGGCCTCCGGCCCTCCGTTTTTCCCTCGAATACCTTTTTAGGTATTCGAGTTTCGTCCATCCTTTGTACATGGCCAGCCCATTGCAGCTTCCGCAGTCTGATGATAGTGGAAACCTCCTGTTCGTCAAATATATCATACAGCTCACTGTTGTATTTAGTTCGCCATCGGTCACCATCACGTTTCGCTCCAATTATTCGTCTCAGGACCCGTCTTTCGAAAGCGTTCAACATATTTGCGGATGCTTGTGTAAGGGTTCATGTTTCGCATCCGTAGCAAAGCACAGGTCTTGCTATTGATTTGTAGACTTGGAGTTTGGTCTTCCTGTGTACGCAGCTGGCCTTAAGAATAGCTAAGACTGAATAATACGTTTTATTTACGAGCTGGATTCGTCTTTTTATTTCATTCGTTTCATTTCCACTCTTTGTCAATTTTGTGCCTAAATATATGAATTTGTCCACATTTTCTAAATTATATTCGTCAATTGTAATGTTTTGTCTATTGGGGGTCCTTTTCCTTGTTTGTGTCATTATTTTCGTTTTTGTTTCATTGATTTTCAGGCCAACTTCTTTTGCTGCTTGATCGAGGCTTAGTAGAATTTCTTTTGCGGATGTGAAAGAGCGTGATAATATGTTGATATCGTCCGCATAACCCACTATCTGGCTGGATTTATAAAGCAGCGTACCTCTTGTGTCAACGGGTAACTTTCTGATGACGTATTCTAAAGCTAGGTTAAAAAGTAGAGGGGCCAGCCCAGCACCCTGTTTTAGTCCGACATTTGTGTCAAAGGCATCAGTTAGTTGGTTGTTGACTCTGACTTGTGATGTTGTTGATGTCATCGTCATTTTGATCAGTCGGACTAGTTTTGCTGGGACGCCAAAATGAAGCATTATTTTGTGCAGTACGTTTCGATCAATACTGTCGTATGCTTGTTTAAAGTCCACAAAAACCTGGTGAACGTCGATGTTGAATTCCCAGCATTTTTCAAGCACTTGCTTGACCATAAAAAGTTGATCAGTCGTTGATCGACCAGCTCTAAAACCGCCTTGGTACTCCCCAATCACATTGTCAGCGTAAATTTTAATCTTATTTTCTAATATTTTTGTCAGTATCTTATATGACGTGCAAAGTAGTGAGAGTCGCACTGCAGTTTGTCTCCCTTTTTGTGGATAGGGTAAATAATGCATTGGCACCACTCCTCCGGTATTTGCTCCTGATTCCAGATGTACTGGATCACTTTATGGATGGCATTTCGGGTGCAGCTTCCGCCATATTTAATTAATTCCGCTGGAATTTCGTCGATGCCCGGCGCTTTATTGCTTTTCTGGCTTCTGATGGCGAATTCGACTTCTTCCACCATTGGAGGATCCAGTGGGCATTCGTCGGAGGTTTGGAGACCTATCAGCTCCAATGTTCGGGAGCCGTGTGCGGGATTAAGGAGTTCTTTAAAGTATGACGCCCACCTTTCCTTAATCTGATTATCCTCGGCGATGATAGTGCCATTTCTGTCTTTACAGAGGGTTGTCTTAGGCTGATATCCACGTCTTAGGCTTTTCACTACTTTGTAGGCTTGTCTTGTTTTATTGCTCGCAAGATTGTCATCGATATTTCTCAATTGGTCGTCATAATATTTTCTTTTCTTACATCTAATGACCTTATTTGCTACTCGTCGGAGATTTTCGTATTTTTCTCTCTTCGTTCTGGTATTCCTTTCGAGAAACTGTCTGTACGCCTGATTTTTCTTATCTAACGCATCCTGGCATTCGTCGTCGAACCAGTAATTTCTTTTGCGCCGAGCTTCATACCCAACCACTTGTTCCGCAACGGTCTTTATGGTTGCCTTTATATCCATCCAAACTTGGTTCACAGGCTTCACGGTATGTCATCCTGCAGAATCGGAGTGAGCTCTCTTTCAAGTGCTGCTGCGTAATTTTCCGCAACTGACGCCGTTTGGAGCTTTTCGATGTCGAACTTACGAAGAGGGCTGGTCTTTGTTTGATACGCCTTTGACATACGACATCGATATTTGGATTTGACCAAGTAGTGGTCCGAGTCACAGTTTGCTCCTCTGAATGTTCGAACGTCAATGATGCTGGAGGCCCATCTCCGCTGGATGAGGACATGGTCTATTTGGTTAAAGGTATTGCCATCTGGTGATGCCCATGTTCTTTTATGGATGCGTCGATGTGGGAAGCATGTCGAACTTATAACTATGTCTCTGCTGCATGCAAAGTCTATCAGGCGCTGGCCGTTGTCGTTACTTTCGTCGTGGAGGCTATGCCCTCCAGTTGTTCCACGATGAGTCTCTTCATTCCCGACCTTAGCGTTGAGGTCGCCAAGTATTATTTTAACGTCGTTTGAGGGCAATGAGTCGAATAGCCTTTCAAGGCTCGTATAAAAGGCATCTTTCGTTTCCTCATCTTTTTCTTCCGTCGGGGCATGTACATTTATTAGCCATATTTTGAAGAATTTCGCTTTGATGCGGATCGCACACATCCGTTCGTTAATTGGCTTGAAGTCGATGACGTGTGATTTGAATTCCCTATCCACAATAAAGGCGACTCCAAATTCACGGCTTCCTGAGGGCTTCCCACTTTTAAAAATTGTGTACGATCTCATGTCCTGAATCTCTCTACTAGTCCATTTCGTTTCCTGGACTGCCAACACCTTTAATTTGTACTGACTGGCCTGTTGTAGTAATTCTTTAACAGCACCAGGTTTGTTTAATGATCTGATATTCCAGGATCCAAAAGCATAGTCCGTTGTACGTTTGCGCGGTCGTTTCCGTTGGTCCAATCCTATCCGAGGCTTCGTCTTGGGTTCCAAAACAATGAAGATTTTTTTTACGGTGACAGGGGAGTTAACCCTTCGCCCAACCTCCGCTCTGGAGAAGTGGTTATTATTGTAATATTGTTATGACCGTTAAAGGTATAATGTTCGTTTTTGGGTGGATTGTTGGTTGGGTGAGTGAGCACTATTTTCTAAATTTTTGGGGGGTGGTTGGTGGAAGGGGGAGGCGGGGGGAGGGAAAAAGTCGAAAGCTACACTTGCTAATATCTCCCTCAATGCAGATAGAAAGTTGAAAATCAGTAGACATATAAATAGAGTTGTGGGACAAACTCCAAAAATAATGTAATTTTTTTTATCCACGGGCGTCCGAAAAGGGGGGCTAAAAACAAATTGTCGGCCGAATTGTTTTTTCAAATGATTATATCTTCGAAATTACTTATCGTAAAAAATTCATATTTTGGGACCATCAAGGTGGCATATAGTTCCATCGGAATCAGCTTAAAGAGTGGCTAATAATTGAAAGGGGGAGGGTCACGGGGGGTGCAAAGAAAAACACATAAAAATGAGTATCTCAACTATCTCTTAAGCTATGTACTTGAAACTTGAAACGTATATTAAGCTATACTAGGAAAATACAAAAAAAAATATAATATGTTGAAATAATAGTAGTGGGGGAAATGGGGAGCATTTCAAAAATGGCGCACTTTTCAAAATTACAAATCCTTGTATCTCAAAAAATAGTACAGATATCAAATCGAAAATTTGTCAGATTGTAGAACTACACAATAGTTAATTTTGATAAAATTTTTAAGTTAGGGGGTGTAAAGGGAGGGAGGTGGTAAGCAAAAATGTCGAAAATTTTGAATAATTTTTTTAGGACTCTGGTCAAAGATAGAAACTTTAAATTTGGCGTGTGAATACATCTATTTGATATACGTACAAAAAAAATAATAATTTGATCCACAATTGTTACGAACCGACCACTCCGGTCTAATGGGCACAAGGTGTTTCATGTGCAGCAAAAAAAAACACGAAAACTGAAAATTTTTGGATGTAATTTTAAGGTAGAAACTTGAAAATTTGGGAAATACATTTAAAAAAAATCCCTAAGAGTATGAAATATTAACTGGTCGAATACTTTCAAAACTTCTACCCCCTCCTTATTTTTTCGACCATTTTTAAGAAATTAATTATCACCTAACTATTAAAAGCTATCAATTTGAAATTTTGCATAAGAACTTATAAAAATATTCGAAATGAAATTACTTTAAAACTTTTGAAATCGCACTTGACCTTCCGGCTGCGCTGCTAAACAACACGAAGGTAGAGATCGTGAAGGTAGATCTTGGTCAAGAACTGGTCGTCAGAATTTAAATCTTACACACGGTTTTGATAAAAGACGCTGGAGTCGATCGAAAACCCCGAGTTGGCAAGATCGATTGGAACAAGAACAATACATCGGGAAAGATCCGGGAAGCAAAGATAGGCATTCGAATAAGGATTGCGAACGAACGGGTAGAAGTCGTGACGGCCAAGTACCTCATGCGAATAAACGTGACAAGGCCGAACATGAGAAGCGATGTGATCGAGAAGATCGCGAAAGGAAGAATGCGGAACGTGAAAAGGAAAGAGAAGCCAGAAAAAACCATTCAGAGGATAACGACCGAATCAAAGGATGGATGGAATCAGCAAGAACTGGAAGACGCCCAACGTAAAGATTCAGATATTTCACCGATCATGGCATGGAAGGACGAAATGAAACGGCCTGAGTGGAAAGACATCTCACATTTCAGCGAAACCTTAAAGTGTTATTGGGCACAATGGAACTCCCTTCACCTAGACGGCGGATTATTAAAACGGAAATGGGAAAACGCTGACGGAAAGTCGTATCACATGCAAACCATCGTCCCGCATTCCACAGTCGAGGAGGTTTTGAAGGAATATCATGGAGGTACCTCCGGTGGGCATGGGTGTAAATAGAACCTTGGCAAAGATACGAGAAAGGTTCTATTGGATCCATCTCCGAGATGATGCCGAAAATTGGTGCCGTAAATGTACTACGTGTGCATCGAGTAAGGGCCCACAACGCAGATCAAAGGGAGAAATGCAACAATACAACGTGGGAGCTCCATTCGAGAGAATTGCTGTGGATATTGCTGGACCATTTCCGGAATCAGAAAATGGTAATCGCTACATTCTAGTGGTCATTGATTATTTCAGCAAGTGGCCTGAAGCCTACGCAATTCCAAACCAAGAAGCAGTAACCGTCGCCGAACAAATTGTTACCAACTGGGTGAGCAGATTTGGAGCTCCACGTGAACTACAAGGGCGCAATTTTGAATCTCAAATATTCAAACACGTGTGCCAAATGCTGGGAATAAACAAAACCAGGACAACTCCACTACACCCACAGTCCGATGGAATGGTGGAACGTTTCAATAGGACATTGAACTAAAACCTATCCAAACTCGTCAGCGAGAGGCAACGGGACTGGGATCAGCACATCCCTCTATTTTTGATGGCCTACAGAACATCAGTACATTCAACAACAGGAGAAACTCCGTCCCGAGTCATTTTCGGAAGAAATATTCGAGTCCCTGCGGAACTAATGTTTGGAGTGCCACCGGACCAATTAACCAATGCCAAAGATTACGTCTCGGATCTTCGATGTCGACTAAAGACAATTTATAACCTGGTCAGAGATAAAATTGATTTGGCGACCGACCGCATGAAGACGAGGTATGATCAACGGGCGAATTCATCAGGATTCCATGAGGGCGATTTGGTTTGGTTATATAATCCCAAACGACAGAAGGGCAGATCGCCGAAACTACAGCGCAACTGGTAAGGCCCTTACCAGATCATCAACCGGTTAAATGATGTCGTCTATCGGATTCAACTATATCAAAAACCTCGCACTAAAATGAAAGTGGTACATCTCGACCGACTAACAAAGTACCATGGTGCCATTGAGGAAGTGAACGACTCTGTTCGGGACGAACAGGGACTAAGGAGAGGGTAATGTTATAGATCTCGCAAACACGCAATTTCAATGTTTCCAGAAAAAGCCGGAAAAGTCACTCAACATGTAAAAAGCCATAAAGAAAGTTGCAGCAACTTCTAGTATACTCCAAAATGTAGGCAATCTAGAATAGTCTAGACACACACACACACCCAACGACACCTGTCTGGGAGATTTGGTATAAATATCCGCAACTTTTAGACAGCAGTCAGTTCAGTTCAGCAACATCTGCGAGAGAACGTGAACCGGAACGCGATATCAGTGGTGCCGTATAGTAAGAATTAAATTAAAAGTGCGAATTAAAGTGAAACGTGCGAATAAATAAATTATCCTTTATTTTTAAACGAATTGTGTTTTACTTGAAATCCCGACGAACCTCTAGCTCGCAACAATACTTTTGTGTGGGAGGGGGTAGAAGGGCAAGTGCGATCTAAAAACTTTTAACGTAATTTATGCTGATGTTTATGCCGCACTCTGTAAATTAAAAAATAATACGAGTCCTGGCCCAGATAATATTCCTGCATCTATGTTAAAGTTTTGCCGCGATTCTCTGGTAATTCCATTAAAAACTATATTTAATCTCTTTTTACAAAACGGAGAGTTTCTAGACCAGTGGAAAGTTTCCTACATCACTGCCATTTATAAATCAGGACCTAGACATCTAGTTGAAAATTATCGAGCTATCTCTGAACTATCTGCGATTCCCAAACTTTTTTGACTTCTATGCCGACGATTTGAAGATTTTCATTCATGTTAAAGACCTAGAAGATTGCCAAAAATTTCAAAGTGAGATTAATTTGTTGATTGGTGTAAATTTAATCTTTTGGAGTTAAGTTTTCCTAAATGTAAAATAATGTCTATTTATCGTTGTCTCTCACCCATTCTGAATTGCAATTTTCTGAATAATACAGGATCCCAGGAGGCAAGTGATCTAGCTGCATTACTGAACCATAAATTAAGTTTTGTTGCTCATATCGATCGCATGGTTGCAAGAGCTAATTCTCGAGAAATTCAGTTGATTTTCAAGATCCATATACTTTGAAATCACTCTTTTGCTCGCTGGTGAGTCCCCTCCTGGAATATTGTTCAGTCATTTGGGATTCATCATATGCCATTCATAGTAGACGAATTGAGGGTGTTCAGAGAAGATTTACTCGTTTTGCACTGAGAAGGCTTGATTGGTCAAATGATATGCCATGATATGAAAATCGTTGTAAGCTAATCGACTTGCAATTTCTAGATGTTCGAAGAAAACAACAGTCAATAGTGTTTTTGCGAGATATTCTTTGTAATAGAATTAATTCTCCTGAGCTGCTTTATAAAATCTACATTTATGTTCCTGAGAGACCTCTACGTATTCGTGATTTTTTGGCATATCCTGCTCATATGACAGTTTATGGATCCAATGAGCCCTTAACTCGCAGCATATTTAATTTTAATTCGGTTGCTAATTTTATTGATATCAGCTTTAATAGAGACTGCTTTAGAGAGATGTTATTAGACGCCTTAAATCGTACCTGATTGTATGAGTGGGTTTATGTTTTAATTCTGCTTAGTTTTTTTTTTAATTTTTAATTTTAATTTTATTTTAAATTTACGTAAATTTACTAATTTTATTATTTTATTGACTTGATATTTAATGTTTGATATATTTTTTCCTCTCAATTAATGTTAAATTGTATTTTGAATAATCTAGCCTGTAAGGACTTTGTACAGTAGGCTAAATAAATAAATAAAAAAATAAATAAATAATTTTATTTCAACTATTTTTGTAAGTTCTTGTGCAAAATTTCAAATTGATAGCATTTAATAGTTAAGTGATAATTGATTTCTTAAAAATGGTCGAAAAAATAATTTTGTATGGGAGGGGGTAGAAGTTTTGAAGATATTCGACCAGTTAATACTTCAAACTCTTAGAAATTTTTATACTCTAGATGAAATCTGAGAGTACATTGTGTTTGCCTTACCGTTTGTATCGCTAAGAAATAACGCTCGCACAGAGCCGCCAAGGGTACAGAAATATTTGTTGTCGCTCAAAAACCTCGATTCCGAGTGACCGTCTGTCTGTCTGTCCGTCTGTGCGTCTGTCTACAGCATAACTCTCTAGCTTTGAGCTATAGTGCTAAAAATTTTTGTGTCGTTTTTAGCAAAAAAGTAACTTTAAGTTCGTGAATGGGCTACATCCTCCCACTCCTTCTACCCCCTCCCATACAAATTTCATGAAATTTCGAAATATTAAGAAATTGATTTTTCTTTGAAACTATTTAAGCTATCGACTTGAAATTTAGGTCAAAGTATTATGATATAGATGTCATTAATATCACGAAATATTGCCTCAATCCCCTTGCTCCTTCTACCACCTCCCATACAAATGGACAATTTTGAAAAATATATATTTTCGATTTTCATTGAAACTGGTAAAGCTGAAAAGACGAAATTTTGTCAGAATTAATTCTACTATAATTGCAATTTATTTTAGAAATAATTATCAACTTCACCTCACTCGATCTACCCCCTCCCATACAAATTTCACGAAATTTTGAAATTTAAATTAAATTAGTTTTCTTCGAAACTGTAAGAGCTATCAACTTGATACTTTGTAGAAAGTATACAAATAAAAATATTAATAATGCAAGAAAAATTTATTTTGATCCATACACTTCTTCTACCCCCTCCCATAAACATGCATAATTTTTGTTAAATGCATTTTATCGATTTTCATTCAAACTAGAAAAAGTACAAACTTCAAATTTTGCCAGAATTTGTTTCTTCATAATTGAAATAACTGTTAGAAAAAATTATCAGCTCCGCTTCACTCCTTCTACCACCTCCCATACAAATATCTGTGTTATAAATTTAAGAAAAGCATTTCTCCTTCAAGTATACATATGAGAGCTATCGACTTTGAAATTGAATCAAAGCATGGTGATAAGGATGATGATAAGCAAATTCAAAGTCATCTTAAATGCTCCACATCCTCTGCAACCTCCCATGCAATTGCCCCAATTTCAGGAAAACTATGACTAATTTCTTTAATTAATAATGAAAACTAAAAACTTTAAAAAAACATTTTGCTTGGTGTTCGGTGTCATATACGAAAAATACAAACCTCCCCCTCTACTTCTACCCCCTCCCATGCAAAAGTCTCTATTCACTATTCAAAAGAATTTGAGATGACATATTTTCCGGTATATTAAAGTCATTTCCATCTCATCTAGAGTATCATATGATTGGACTTTAAGCCCAATCATAATTTTGTTATGTTTTTTAAATGCATTTCGCAAATTTTCAAGTTTCTAACTAAAAATTTCATTCAAAAATTTTCAGTTTATTTGTTTTTTTCATTTCACATGAAAATCTTTGTGCACGTTAGACCCCCACTACGGTGCATAACAATTTTGGAACAAATTATTATTTTTTTTTCTGTGTACATTAAATAGATGTGTCGACGTGCAAAATTTAAACTTTGTATCTTTTACCAGAGCGATAAAAAAATCACTCAAAATTTTCAACATTTTCGCTTTTCACCTCCCTCCCCTTACACCACCAACTTAAATTTTTTACCAAAATTAAAAACTATGTAGCTCTACAATTTGACAAATTTTTGATTTGATATCTGTACTCAGTTTTGAGATTTGGTGATTTGTAGTTTTGGAAAGTGCGCCATTTTTGAAATGCCCCCATTTCCCCCCACTACTATTATTTCCATATGTTATATTTTTTTCATATTTCGCTAGGAAAGCTTAGTATACTTTTCAAGTTTCAATTACATAGCTTAAGAGGCAGTCGAGATATTACTTTTTAAGTGTTTTTTTTGCACCCCCACTGACCCTCCCCCTTACAATAATTAGCTTTTATCTAAACTGATTGTAGTAGATCTTGATGCCATCTTAATGGTCTCAAAATATCAATTTTTATGGGAAGTAATTTCGAAGATATAATCACTTGAAAAAAAAATTCGGCCGACAATTGGTTCTTAGCCCCCCCTTTTCGCACTCCAATATATAAAAAAATTAAATTATTTTTAGAAGTTGTCCCACAAACTCGTCTATATGTATGTTAATTTTGAACTTCCTAGCTGTAATCATGGTTGAGATATATTAATTCGTATTTTTCGGTTTAAGTGCTCCCCCCGCCTCGCCCTGAACCTTTACACCCCACAAAATGAGTGTCCTCTTGAGATCCGCAACTATCTACAATCCCTCTAAAAATGAACTTTCTATCTTGAAGGGTTTGGGAGTTAATGTGCTCTGAGTGTACACACCGGCGTACAGACGGATTTTTTTTTGCATTTTTAGGCTATTTTAGTCATGAAACGCGAAAAAATAAAATTTCAGGGTAGCAAATTATTTTTTTCCCCAAGTCGATCACAATACTTTATTATTAAAATAATAAAGTAATAAATAAAAAATTTCTAGGAAATACCGTGTGTAATAGAAAGTATAATTTTGTTTTTCAAATCAACCGCACCAGTTAAATGCAACTTTATTTAACTATTATTGTATTTTAACTATTAATTATAACTAAACACTGAACTTCTGTGTTTTCTATTTTATTTTATTTTAATTATTTATATTTGCTTCGCTACACTATATATCACTGAGAGTTTGTGAAAAGTGTGTATTCGCTAATTATTTCTCAATATTTATACGTTTTAGTGTCAAGTAAAATACTTTAGTCTATAAAAGGGACTATGAATAAAAAAGGGACTATGAACTATAACGTAAGAAAATGGACCCGTGGTTGGGTCCGAAACGCGTAAACGTATCCAACCACGAGCACATCATAAAATAATGGTTTTGAGTATTTCTTAATCACTAAAAAACCTTTTTTTACGGGGAATGCCAATCCTTTTATAACAGACGTTCATATTATAAAAGGATTCGTATTCCCCGTAATTCGGAAAAACCATTGAAACTATTTTATAAATATATTTTACACTGACAAAAAAAAGGTTTTTTAGTGATTAGGAAATACTCAAAACCATAATTAGTGTCATAGAAAATCTCCATTATATCTTATACATTTTATTACTATTTATAAAAGGGACTATGAATGAAAAAGGGATTATGGACTATAATGCAAAAGGAAGTTTTAAAGAAAGGTAATAAAATGACATGCAAATGCATATGTTTGTGGAAAACATTTCGAACATAACCAAATTGGGAAAAAATATTTAAAAACGAATGCAATGCAAACATTAAATATTCCTTCTTCGCCTGACTTGGGGATCCGATTTTGAGTATATGCAAGAAATTCCTGTTAGTTTTTCGGGCAAAACGTACAATACATCAAATTTTGCTGGGGGTTATTTAGAATATGTTGATTTGGAAAACCTGGAACCTCTTTTTAGCCATTATGATGTCGAAATGAATAATATAGATGTTCCATGTAGTTCTTGTTTGAAAGCAGAACAAAATTTGGATTTCTATCACAGGAAATATATCTGCTGTTGAGAAAGTACCGGACTTTACGACAGAAAATTTTAGAGTGTAAACCGCAAAAAGTATATTTGCAGCGAAAAAAAGTTAAAATTCATCTACTTAAAAAAGCGGCTAAGAAACCAATATCGTCTCCAATATATACTCATATTGTCTATGCGATCAATATGAGTTCACATGCTCGAACCCTAACTAAAATGCTTATTAGAAAAAAATCAGCTAAAGCAAATAGGTGGAATCAGGAAGAAAGTGAATTGTGCCAAAATCTACACTTCAAATCTCCTTCAACATTTAAATTTTTAAGAGGTACATTAAAATTTAACCTTCCTTCGCTGGGTTCAATTTATCGGTGGTTTCCTTTTAAAAACTGTAGCCCTGGTTTTAATGATACATTTATTTCAAATGTTAAAAAATTGATTTATTCACGGGATATCTCTTCGAAAGAAGCAGTACTTTTGCTCGATGAAATATCAATTAGGAAAGGGTTAAAATATGATTCTATTAAAGACCAAATAGTGGGATATATGGATTTAGGAGACACTAAGAATAACAAGCAAGTATAACCTTCAGCATTTCAAAAACAATGTCCATCGCCACTTCCATCTCACTCCCCCAAAATTCCCATAACACTACCAACTTTCATCCTCTTCCTATACCGACATAACTGTGCAATGCATTAAAGGATAACCCCCTAAGTTATAATCGGTGCCTTAAAAAAAAACAAAAAAAAACATGAAAGCCAAATACGTGTGCGTTTTCATGGCTAGAGGTATTTTTGCAAATTCGAGATTTGTACTGTGCTATTTCGCAACTGCAACACCAATTTCTGGAAAAATGTTGATTCAAAAGATTAAGGATTGAATTAAGATTTGTACGGAAATGGGTTTGAATATACGTTGCATAACAACTCCGCCATAGACGGTCCCAAGCCCAGTTTCAGAAAGGAGGAAGGAACATGAAGTTAACCTGAATGGCCAGTAACACCAGTGCGTCTCAGGAAGTAGGCAAAAAGTATGACATAGTTGGACTTGCAGCATAGCTATGAGAACTCCAGCATGTCATATTTAGCTCAAAACTCCCACCCTTTTTCTGCTAGGGTGTAATAAATAA
Organism: Chorisops tibialis; assembly: GCA_963669355.1. Classification (NCBI taxonomy): domain Eukaryota; kingdom Metazoa; phylum Arthropoda; class Insecta; order Diptera; family Stratiomyidae; genus Chorisops; species Chorisops tibialis. Next base: position 185,420,279 of record OY770262.1, read on the forward strand.
GTAGGACCGGTCCTCCAGGTCGGGGGCTGGGCGAGGCGCCGACAACGCAGCACCGGAAAAAAAACACTCTCCCGAAACCTGAAGAACAGCCTCGGAAAGGATGGACTCAACGGCAACGACCCCGCAAACGAAAAATGGACTACTCTATTGGATCTTGGAATGTTCGATCCTTATTTAGGACAAGAGCTCTGAAAGAGTTCCTCGAAGAAGTGGCAAAACACAACATCAAGATAACTGCCATCCATGAAACGAAATGGCTCGGTAGCGAAATTATGGACATGAGATCGCACACAATCTATTCAAGTGGAAAATTGTCGGGAAACAGAAAGTTTGGAGTCGCTTTTGTCGTTTACAAAAAATTTAAACAGCAGGTCACGAGGTTCAGACCAGTAAATGAAAAATTGTGTGCAATCCGAATAAAGACTAAATTTTTCAACACTTGGTTGATCAACATTCACGCACCAACCGAAGACAAGGCCGATATAACTAAAGACGAATTTTATGCCACCCTAGAGAAACCTATGATTCACTGCCCTCGAATGACCTAAAAATTGTCTTAGGGGATTTCAATGCAAAAGTCGGAAAAGAGGAGGCTCATAGAGGAACAACAGGAGGGCACAGTCTCCATGACATAACCAACGACAATGGCCAACGTCTTATTGATTTCGCAAGCAGCAAAAATATCATAGTAAGCTCTACGTGCTTCCCACATCGCGATATTCACAAACGAACGTGGGCATCACCAGATGGTCACACCTTCAAACAAAAACCACGTTCTAATTGAGAAAAGGGCTGCTTCCAGCATATTTGATGTACGAACTCTTCGCGGTGCGAATTGTGATTCTGATCACTATCTAGTCTGAGCTAAGTATCGATGCAGAATAGCTTGTCGTGGATATTCGAAAATGAGTAGAGCTCGCAAATTCAATGTCGACAAGCTTAACGACGAAACGGTGGCGCAGGCTTACATGTAATAAACACCTGACACCAATATATGAGAATATCCAAAATATGCCAGTGGAGAATGCGTGGATGAAAATACGAGACGGCATCAAATCCTCCGCAGAAGAGGTATTAGGATATCAAGTACGGCGAAAAAATAATGATTGGTTCGATCAAGAAAATCGCGACGCAATAGATAGAAAGAACGAGGCTTACAAAATTTTTACTGAACGACCAACATGAGCCAAAAAAGAAAGATATAACGAGCTTAGGCGATATGCGAAAAAAACCTGCAGACGAAAACAAAGGAAGTACCATGATGACAAGATACAAAAAATGGACGACGATATGAGACAAAATAAAACTCGGGACGCATACGCAATAGTAAAAGAATTAAAAAAAAAATATAAGCCCAAAACCAGTCTCTGCCAAGACGCAGAGGGCACCATCATCACCGACACACAAGAAATCAAAAGGAGATGGGCTTCTTACTTTGAACATCTTTTGAATCCCACCCCATTAGCACCGACGACAGACAACATTTCAATTGAAGCCTCAACTGACGAAGATGAACCATCATCGACACTACCCACGCTTGCTGAAATCAAAGCAGCCCTATGTGACCAAAAACTAAACAAAGCGCCGGGAATTGACGAAATACCAGTTGAACTTCTGAAAAACGGTGGAAATTGTGTCCCTGAAATACTTCACAACATGATATGCAAAATTTGGACAGACGATTGGCGAAAAAGCATTATATAATATAATATATATAATTTACAAGAAAGGAGACAAACTCTGCTGTGAGAATTAAAGAGGAACATCATTGTTGCGTACGTCCTATAAAATACTGACAAAAATAATTGAACGTCGTCTTAAGCCCTATACTAATCAAATAATTAGCGAATACCAAGGCGGATTCAGAACCGGACGATCTACAACAGACCAGATATTCTCCATGAAACAGGTGCTTGAGAAATGCTGGGAATATAACACGTGCACCAAATCTTCGTAGATTTTAAACAAGCATACGACAGTATCGACAGGAGCGTACTGTACCAAATCATGCTTTGGAATTCCTCCAAAACTAGTCCGCCTAACAAGACTCACAATGACGAACACTGAATCCCAAGTGAGAATACAAACCGATTCCACAACCAGCTTTCGAACGGAATGTGGTTTAAAGCAGGGAGATGGTCTAGCCCCTATGCTTTTCAACTTGGCACTAGAGTATATCGTCCGAAAAATCCCAGTCGACACTAACGGGACACTACTATTCAAGTCCACCCAACTTGTAGCATACGCTGACGACATTAACATCCTAGCAAGATCCTTCCCTAGTGTTAAGGAGGTATTTGTCAATCTTGACTCCGCCGCAAAAGAAGTCGGGTTGCGCATTAACGAAACAAAATAAAAGTAATGACGCAAACAAGAAGGAGAGCGCCCATCAGACAAAACATAACAATTGCGGAATATAATTTACAGAGTGTGAACAATTTCATATATCCTGGGGCTAATATAGCAAAGGACGGTAATGAAACAGACGAAATCAAACGACGGATAATACTTGCAAATAAGGCGTATATTCGGTATTTCCAATAATTAAATCCAAGAAAGTGCACAGGAACAATAAGCTGCGGATGTATAAAACTATTATATGACCTGTGCTCTGTTATGGCAGAGAACTTCCGAAAAAGCAGTTAACGCATTTGAAAGAAAGGTCCTCCGAAGAATTTTGGGACCTGTGAAGGAAGGAACGGAATGGCGAATAAGATACAACCATGAGTTGTATCAACTCTACGACGAGCCAGAAGCTTCAACGTTCATCAAGCTACGTAAACTGCAGTGGGCTGGCCATGTAGAGCGAATGGAAGTCAGAAGAATACGTGCTTTGAAAGACAAAGCGAGTGGTAACCGGCCAGTAGACAAGCCACGCAAGCGATGGGAAGACCCGATTGATGAAGATAGCAAAGCCATCATAAAATTTGCAGCTGGAGGACACGGTCTTTGGATCGAGACGATTGGAGGCGACGACTTCATGAGGCCAGGGCCCGATTTGGGCTGTCGCGCCATTGATGATGATTATGAATCATGTTTCTTAAAAAATAATATGTGAAAATAAATTACTTATCCGCTTTTCATTCTACCTCTTTAATGAACCACCTGCTTATCGGACCATATTTTTTTGGTCCCGTCGTTGGTCCAATTCGGCAAGTTTAACTTGCAAAAATTAAAAAAAAAATCAACAGGTAGTATTTCACACATTTGTGCACAATTGCATCAAATTGTTCGAATGAGAAATGCTTTCTTGAATATCTAATAAATAAATTTGTTTAGGAGGTTAAGTGAGTGAGGTGATGCTAATATTCTTTTAAATATGTCTGTCTACTGAAATTTGTATGGCAGGGAGTCAAAGTAATGAGGTGAGTATGATAATTTTTTTTAAATTGATTGCAATTATAATTAAAATGGCCTTTGAAGTGGGGGGTTCGACGATGTGTTAGCAAATCATCCTTGGAAAAACCAGACTTGTTTCAAAACCTGAAGCACCGCCTCGGTCTGGGTTGATTCAACGGCAACGATCACGCAAATGAAAAATGGACTATTCCTTCTATTCCGATCTTGGAACGTGCGGTCCCTGTACAGAGCAGGAGCATTGAGAACGTTTCTGGAACAGGCAATCAAATACAATATAAACATAATTGCACTCTAAGAAATTAAATTGTTAGGTAGCGAGATTACTGACATTAAATCGCACACAATTTTCAAAAGTGGGAAATCATCGAAGCCGGGAGTTTGAAGTTGCATTTATAACAAGAAGTTTAAACATCAAGTCTTCAACTTCAAACCCGTCAATGAACGATTGTGTGTAATCCGCATCAAAACAAAATTCTTTAATGTTTGGCTTATTAATGTCCATGCTCCAACAGAAGACAAAGATGACGAAGTTAAAAACGATTTCTACAGCACCCTAGAATCAACATTCGATTCCCTTCCGTCGAACGACATTAAAATAGTATTAGGTGACTTAAATGCGAAAGTGGGCAAAGAAGAAACATACATAGGGACAATTGGAAGGCACAGTCTCCATGATATTGGTAACGACAACGGCCAGAGGCTGACTGATTTCGCCAGCAGCAAAAATCATATTGTAAGCTTGACATCCAACATTGTGGCATTCAAAAGAGAACCAGACGGAAAAACATTTAACAAAATAAACCACGTTCTAGTAGAGAAAAGGACGGTCTCCTGCATTATCAATGTGCGTACATACATATAGAGGAGCTAATTGCGACACAGATCACAGAATCGCAAACCGAGGACACTCAAGTACACCACTGGTTCCTTAATTCAACATAGGAAAACTGAAAGACGAGAAAATGTAGCAAAATGTGTATCAGCCTTGGAGAGGCACTTCGCGACAATGCTGAACAACAACGCTCGCAAGCCAATAGAAGAAATGTGCCAAATATCAAAGATGGCATTACATCTGTCGCAGAGGAGGTGATAGGACGACAACCCCGGCGCAAAAGAAATGATTGGTTCGACAACGAATGCCAAGATGCCTTAGAGCGAAAAATCAAGCTTATAAAATATTAACGAAACGGCCGAAACGAGCCAAAAAGGACAAATACAAGGATCGTAGACGATTTGCAAACAAAATATGGAGAAAGAAAAAACGGAAGTACAATAATGACGAAATTAGAAACATGGATGAACATTTTAAATAACACAACACAAGAGCCGCGTATTCCCTTATGAAAAGGATGAAAGAGGGATACCAACCGAAAATGACTCTCTGCAAGGATGCAGAAGGGAACATTATAAGAACGCCTTCTTAATCCGAGCCCATCACCAGCACGAACAGCAGCGGCAGACATAAAAGCCGGCATAACTAATGTAACAGCTGATGAAGGATTTAATTTGAGTCCTCCCAAACTCAAAGTAGTAAAAACAGCCCTGAGGAACCACCCAATCAACAAAGCGCCGGGCACTGATCAAATCCCTGCTGAGCTTCTGAAAGCCGGCGACACCTGCATAGCGCATCTTCTACATAGATTAGTTACGAACATATGGACGCAGGAAATACGTCCTGAAGATTGGCGCAAGAGCATCATATGTCCAATTTATAAAAAAGATGACAAACTCTGCCGCGAAAACTACCGAGGAATATCTGTTGTGCACGTCTTATAAGATCTTGACGAAAATTCTGGAAAAGAGAATTAAGCCCTATGCTGACAAAGTAATTGGTGAATACCAAGGCAGATTTAGAGCTGGACAATCGATCACGGACCAGATATTCTCAGTTAAACAGGTGCTGGAAAAGTGCTGGGAATATAATATTGATGTGCACCAGATATTTGTTGACTTCAAACAAGCATACGACAATATCGACAGACGCGTACTGTAGAAAATCATGTTGGCAACTGACTACAAGTCAGAGTAAAACATAACAGAATTATGATTGGGCGTACGGCCCAATCATATGATACTCTAGATGAAATAGGAAAGAGTTTATTGTACCGGAAAATATGTCATGTCATATTCTTTCGAATAGTGAATAGTGACTTTTGTACCAGCTCTCAGTAAAAGCAGATGGGGGAGGTTTGTAATTTTGGTATATAACGCCGAACATAGTATACAAAATGTGTCATGCTGAATTTGAAGTTTGTAGCTTTCATAATTTTCGAGGAAATTAAACAATTTTTGTCTGAATTTATAGCAATTGTATGGGAGGTGGCAGAGAAAGTGGGAACTATGAAAGCTACAAACTTTAAATTCATCATGAAACATTTTGTATACTACGTTCTGTGTACATATAAAAAAATACGCCCAATCATAATTCTGTTATAGTTCTTTTAAATATTTATTGCAATTATTACGGAACAGTTTTTGGCAAAATTTGAAGTTTGTACTTTTTCTAGTTTTAATGAAAATCGATTAAATGCATTTACCGAACTGTGTATTTGTGTGGGAGGGGGTAGGAATCAAAACCAAATTTTTCGACATCAATGGTATGTAATTGTTCCTCAAAATTTAAAGTTGATAGCTTTGGCGGTTTTGGAGAAAAATAATTTAATTGAAACTCTGAAATTTCGTGAAATTTGTATGGGAGAGGGTAGAAAGAGTGAGGTGAAGTTGATAGTTTTTCCAAAATTGGTTTCAATTGTAATACAATTAATTATGACGAAAATTCGTTATTTTAGCTTTGCTAGTTGCAATGCAAGCCTAATTAATGCATTTTTGAAAATTATTCATTTGTATGGGAGGGACTAGAAGGAGAGAGGGGATTGGATCAATATTGTGTGATGTTAATGATATTTACATCAGTATACTTTGACCCAAATTTCAAGTTGGTACCTTAAATTGTTTCGAAGAAAAATCAATTTCTTAAAATTTCGAAATTTCTATGGGAGGGTGTAGGAGCGAGGGGATGTAGCCCGTTCACAAACCTTAAGTTACTTTTCCGCTAAAAGTGACACAAAAAAATTTCAGCACGATAGCTCAAAGCGTTCGAGAGATATTTTGTAGACAGACGGACAGACAGACAGACGGTTATAATCGAGGTTTTTGAGCGACAGCAAATATTTTTGTACCCTTGGCGGCTGTGTGCGAGCATTATTTCTTACCGTTACAAACGGTAAGGTAAACACAATAAACTCTCAGATTTCATCTAGAGTATAACAAAATCAACAGGTAGTATTTAACAAATTTGGACACTCTGGTATCAAATTGTTCGAATGAGAAATGCTTTTCGTGAATTTCTAATAAATGAATTTGTATGGGAGGGTGAATGAGTGACGTTTCGGTCTCTGTCGAGACCCTTATCAAATTAAAAGGAAAGATTGCAAAATTCTACACTGTTACACTTTATTATTCGTGAACATTTGGGTTCCTGCTGGGACCTTTACGAAATTGAAAGGAAAAATTTCCGGATTCTACACTGTTAGGCTTTATTATTCGTGACGTTTCGGTCTCTGCTGAGACCTTTATCAAATTAAAAGGAAAGATTCTCGGATTCTATACTATTGCGCCTTATTATGTGTGACGTTTCGGCCTCTGCTGAAACCTTCATCAAATTGAAAGGAAAAATTTCCGAATTCTTCACAGTTAAACTTTATTATTCGTGAAATTTCGGTTTCTGCTGAGACCTTTATCAAATTGAAAGGAAAAATTTCCGGATTCTACACTGTTGAAGCGGCTAACACGAAAGTGGGCAAAGAAGAAACTTACATAGGGGCAATTGGAAGGCACAGTCGCCATGATATTAGTAACGACAACGGCCAGACACTGCCGGATTTTGCCAGCAGGAAAAATCTCATTGTAAGCTCGACATACTTCCCGCATCCTGACATTCATAAGAGAACGTGGGCATCACCCGACGGATGAACATTTAATCAAATAGACCATGTTCTAATAGAGAAAAGGACGGCCTCCTGCATTCTCGACGTGCGTACATGTCGAGGGGCTAATTGCGACACAGACCACTATTTGGTAAAGACCAAGTTCCGATGTCGAATCGCAAACCGAGGTCACCCAAAAACAAACCGGTTCCTACATTCGACATCGAAAAACTCAAAACGCCAATACTGAACAACAACGCGAACATGCCAACAGATGAAATGTGGCAAAATATCAAAGATGGCATTACATCTGTCGCTGAGGACGTGATAGAACATCCCCGGTGCAAAAGAAATGACTGGTTCGACAACGAATGCCAAGATGCCTTAGACTGAAAAAGCCAGGCTTACAAAATATGTACAGACCGGCCGACACGAGCCAAACGGGACAAATATAATGATCTTAGACGATTTGCAAACAAAATATGCAGACAACAAAAACGGAAGTACAATAATGACGAAATTAAAAACATGGACAAATACTTTAAGTTACACAACATAAGAGCCGCGTATTCCCTTGTCAAAAGAATGAAAGGGGGATACCAACCGAAAACGACCCTCTGCAAAGATGCAGAAGGGAACATTGTAAGTAATGCGGAAGATATAAAATTAAGATGGGCGCAATACTTTGAACACCTTAATCCCAGCCCATCACCCGCACGAACAGCAGCAGCAGACACAATTGCAAGTATAACTGATGTACCAGCTGAAGAAGGATCCGCTTTGAGTCCTCCCACACTCGAAGAAGTAAAAACAGCCTTGACGAACCACCCAAACAACAAAGCGCCGGGCTTTGATCAAATTTCAGCTGAGCTTCTGAAAACCGGCGACACCTGCATAGCGCATCTCCTACATAGATTAGTCGGACATATGGACGCAGGAAACACTTCCTGAAGATTGGCACAAGAGCATTATATGTCCAATTTATAAAAAAGGTGACAAACTCTGCTGCGAAAACTACCGAGGAATATCTCCGTTGTGTGCGTCTTATAAAATCTTGACGCAAATTCTGAAAAAGAGAATTAAGCCCTATGCTGACAAAATAATTGGTTAATACCAAGGCGGATTTAGAGCTGGACGATCGACCACGAACAAGATATTTCAGTTAAACAGGTGCTGGAAAAGTGCTGGGGATGTAATATTGATGTGCACCATATATTTGTTGACTTCAAACAAGCATACGACAGTATCGACAGGCGCGTACTGTGTAAAATAATGTTAGAGTTTGAAGTCCCACCGAAACTGGTTCGGCTTACACGAATGACAATGACCGAGTCTTTGTCACAAGTCAGAGTAAGAAACGATCTGACTTCCAGTTTCATAACAGACAACGGCCTTAAACAAGGTGACGGCCTCGCACCAATGCTTTTCAACTTAACACTCGAATATGTTGTTCGGAAACTTCCCGTTGACACCAAGGGAACACTATGCTTCAAATCCACACAACTCGTAGCATTTGCCCACGATATAGATACCCTTGCAAGATCTCTGAAGAGTGCTAAGGAGGTATTTGTAAACCTTGACTCGGTAGCAAGGGAAGTTGGACTATGTATTAATGAAAACAAACCAAAAATTATGACGCAAACTAGACACAAGACGCCAATCAGACAAAATATTACGGTAGGAGACTATAACCTAGAAAACTTAGACAACTTCATATACCTAGGGGCGAAGCGAATCCATCTAAATTAAAAGAAGGATAATGATGGCAAACAAAACTTATTATTCGGTAATTTCAATAATCAAAAACAAGAACGTGCACAGGAAAACAAAACTTAAGTTATACAAAACCATCATAAGACCTGTGCTATGCTATGACAGCGAAACGTGGCCTTTAACTCTGGCGTCCGAAAAACTAATTAACACCTTTGAAAGAAAGGTCCTCAGAAGAATCCTCGGACCTGTGAAAGAAGACTCGATCTGGAGAATACGATACAATAGAGAATTGTATGCCATCTTCGACAATCCAGGAGTGTCAACCCTCATAAAATTTAAGAAGTTACAATGGGCTGGTCATGTGGAGCGTATGGATGACGGAAGAATTCCGAAACGCACACTAAAAGGGAAAGTTAACGGACAAAGACCGGTCGGAAGACCACGGAAGCGCTGGGAGGATTCGATTGACGCAGACAGCAAATCATTGCTAAGATTTTCTAACTGGAGGACGCGGTCACTGAATCGAGATGGATGGAGGCAAAGCATTCAAGAGGCCAAGGTCCGATTTGGGCTGTAGCGCCATCGTAAGTAAGTTATATGGAGCAGACACAGCGGGTTTCGTAAGAAACGTATTTCTAAGGTATTTTATTAATAGTGCTCGGCATGTAATTATTACACGTTGATATCAGTGCAATAGATTTTAAATTGAACAAAGTGCGATCAAATTTAAATCTCGGTTTCTTACACCGAAGAAAATCTGTAACTCATAATGTGCAGAGTTTTCCGATTAATTTTCACACAGAAAATTGTAGAATTTTAGTTATTACGAAAAAGTATACACTCGCGTAATATTTCCGTGCTAAATTTCATTTAATTATGCTTTTGTGTTGTTTTCAGTAAAACGTGTTTTTACGATAATTTTGTACAAAAATAATACAGGTGGTCTTTTGAAATGAAAAAAATCCATGACGTCACATCCACTGGAGTCATTCAAGATGGCCGCTACGTCAGTTCTGCCTAGCTTGGGATGTAGAAAGCTTTGTTCACACACAATTTGAAATGTAAGAAAAAGGAAAAACATGACCAAAAAAAAAACATCTAAAAAATTTAGACACACTTCTTCTATGTCATGTTTTTGTTATTATAACGGTAATCTTTTAATGTTCTAATGCGCTATTTCTTGACTTTGTAGATAATTATTGCAGAGTTGTTCAATTGTCAAAGGGTTTGTGTTAGTATTGATCTTGATTTCGTGATAGGGTGGTCGTACGGGAATTCCAGTAGATGTCCGTAAAATTATAATTAATCTTCATGAACAGCATAAATCTTATCGCGATATTGCCAATACAGTGCAGTGACCATATTCAAATGTACGAAACATTATAAAGCATTACATAAATACTGGCAAATTAGATCGTGACAGCAGATCTGGACGGCCAAGAAAAAAAATATCACCGCGCCAGGACCGGATTGTACGTAGTAGTACCTGCAGTGGCTAAAAATCCAAAGATTTCGGCCATGATATGCAAAAAAAATTTAAAAAAAACGTCGATCTCCAAACAATACGGAATATCCTAAATAGAACTGGTTATCATGGACGAGTTCCTCGGCGTAAGCCGTTCATTTCGGCTGTGAATAAGAAAAGGCTGGAGTTCGCCAAACTCGGAATCATTTTGAAATAGCGTAATATTTAGTGACGAATCAAAGTTTAACTTATTTGGCGCACAAAAAATATGGCGAAAACTAAACAAATAGTTGCAGGAAAATAATATGAAAACAGTGAAACACGGTGGCGGTATTTTGAAGGTATGGGGGTTTATCGCGGTATCTGTAGTGGGAAATCTCCACATTATTGATGAGAAGATGGATAAACACTAAGGCTAGGTACTCAGCTCGAGCTAAACTAAATATCCAATGCTTCTAGTATTGCCAGCTAAATATCCGTGGAAATTTTACGCATAAATTTCGCTCGGGCCGTACTCACCTACGCAGCAAAATGGAAGCGAAAAATGTAATGTCTCCACAGGGGAAATTTGAATCTGTCACATTTCACGAAGCTAAATCGCGCGTGTGAAATGAAAAGCATTCTTTATGTGACAGTAGTGCGCTAAAAATGAAAACCGGTATTGGAAATGTGGCCAGCGCCGCTTTCGATTTAACAGAGGCAGAGAAATATATGTGTGTATGGCTGTGTATATGTTCTTCACAAGTTTGACGACTCTCCACTAAAAATTTAGCTTAGCCATTTAAACGACCGCTAAATACAGCCAAGCGAACATTTAGGTTAGCCTTAAGGTGCGTTTACATCAAGCGAGCGACTCGGAGCATAGTTGCTCCAAGCGAAAGCTCTCGATACAAGCTTGCTTATTCACTCTGAACGAGATCTGAGCGCAAGCGAACATGCTCGCGGTGCTCCGATTTCTGTGGAGCATTTTTGCTCGTGGTGCAAACGTCAGTTTTCGCGAAAGTCAAAATGGAAGCAGGAAATGTTGAAATCGCAAGTGCGGCATTTATAATTGTATGCCTTTCTTTAAATGAAAAGAAGAAACAAAGAAAAAAGATACGATATTGGAGAGTGAGCTGAGCTGAGCACGACAAAGCTTTTGCTGTCAACGGAACTTGGAGCACTGTGAGCATGCTCGACCGTGCGCGGAGCATGGTGCAAACTGATCGAGCGAGCAGTTTTGCTCCGAGCTGTTCAGCTCCGCTCAGTTGATGTAAACGCACCTTTATACATGAACATCTTAGAGGAAAATTTGGCATCTAGTGTTGAAAAGTTGGGGTTGGGAGACCATTTTACTTTATTATTTTAATAATAAAGTATTGTGATCGACTTGGGAAAAAAAAAATTTGCTACCCTGAAATTTTTTTTTCGCGTTTCATGACTAAAATAGCCTAAAAATGCAAAAAAAAAATCCGTCTGTCTGTACGCCGTCCGCCGTACGCCGACGTGTACGCTCAGCGCACATTAACTCCCAAACCCTTCAAGATAGAAAGTTCATTTTTGGAGGGATTGCAGGTAGTTGCGGATCTCAAGCGGATACCCATTTTAGGGGGTGTACGGGCTCAGGGGGAGGCAGGGGAAGCGCTTAAACCGAAAAATACGAATTCAAATTTCTCAACCATGGTTACAGCTAGGAAGCTAAAACTCAACATACATATAAAGGAGTTCGTGGGACAACTTTTAAAAATGAGTAGTAATGAGAGCAACCATATTAACAACACAAGTATTGATCTTATGTGTGGAAATTATGTTACAGGTAAGTAAAAATATGACAACTAATTAGATAGCGTCCATTTGCGTCAACGAGGTACACTGCAGCCGCGGCGGGAGACACAACATCGAAGACGGCGACACTCGGTACCTGTGACCACGGAGGAGCGCATACTGCGCATCGCGGCTAGGGACCCCACAATAAGCACCCGACGCATCGGCCATCGATTAGGCAACAGCCACATGCAAGTATTCCGAATTCTGCAAGGAGAAAGACTGTATCCCTATCACAATACACCGGTGCAACAACTGTTGCCCGGTGATCATGAACATCGGCGAGACTTTTGTCGTACCATGTTACTGCGAGCAGAAGAATATCCAGCGTTTTTCGGAGGACGGACGAATCCCAATTCACCCGCGATGGCATACAAAATTTTGTGTGGGCACGTGAAAATCTCCATACCAGCCGAAATACGTCCTATCAACATCGCTTCAGTGTGAATGTTTGGGCTGGCATCATCGGTCCGGTATTTCTTCCCCCATTTCTCAATTCCACCAATTATGCCGAATTTTTGGAGGAAACTTTACCAGACCTCATAGAGGATATACCACTCCGTGTACTGGTCAGGTTTTGGTACCAGCACGATGGAGCGCCACCGCATTACGGTTCTAATGTCCGTCGGTGGCTCGACCCGAATTTTCAGGATCGATGGATTGGTCGTGGCGGTCCCATTGCATGGCCTCCACGATCTCCCAACTTAACTCCCATGGACTTTTATGTCTGGGGGTATTTGAAAAGCATCGTTTACGCAGAGGAAATTCATACACAAGAACGGCTCATTTCCCGTATCACCGAAGCGTGAGATCAGTTACGAGCCCAACCAATGCCATTCGTCGGCGATACCAATTGTGCTTGCTCCACAACGGCGGACATGTTGAAAATTATTTACAAACTAAATAAAAAAAATAAACGTACTGAACTATACTTTAACTCTTTTAGTTCGTCCTCACTATTATTAATCATACTCCTTCGACGAATGACGGTTGTCAAACCGAATTTACTTGAAGGGAACTTGCTTGATAACTGTTAGCCTCGCTCCTTTACAATTCAACCTATGAAGAAATTCTGTTTGCAAACTTATAGTGAAATTTTATGGGCTTTCCGAAAATGTAATAAAATTTGTTGGTTAATCAGGTCCTTCTTGGAGAAAAAATGACTTTTTTGTATGTTTTTTTCAATTTTTTTATTATTTTTGTGTCATTGAAATGATTTTGAATTTTTCTCAAAAAGTATAGCACTGACTGACACAGTTGATAGCAATATGGAAAGAAGAATTTGTGTCCTTTCCAACCAGCCCAAAATTATTGCGTTACGCTAAGTACGGCAGAAGTTATAGATCAAACAGTGATCACAGGTACGATGAAAATCCATCGACTTACAATCGCGCTATCTCCTTAACGGTGCAAAAACGGGAGTATGTGTGGAACGATTTTCCACTCAGGACAAGTTCCTCTATCTCCCATTTTCGTTTGACGCTTCACACAAGTTACACCCTGTATAGACTTAAATTTAGGTAAAAAATTTAAGTTGGGGGGTGTAAGGGGAGGGAGGTGGATAGCGAAAATGTTGAAAATTTTTAGTGATTTTTTTATGGCTCTGGTAAAAGATACAAAGTTTAAATTTTCCACGTCGACATATCTATGTAATGTACACAGAAAAAAATAATAATTTGTTCCAAAATTGTTATGCACCGAAGTGGAGGTCTAACGTGCATAAAGTGTTTCATGTGCAATGAAGAAAACACATAAACTGAAAATTTTAGAATGAAATTTTTAGGTAGAAACTTGAAAATTTGCGAAATGCATTTAAAAAAATTTTCTAAGAGTTTAAAATATTAACTGGTTGAATATCTTCAAAACTTCTACCCCCTCCCATACAAAATTATTTTTTCGACCATTTTTTGCACAACAACTTACAAAAATAGTTGAAATAAAATTACGTTAAAAGTTTTGAGATAGCACTTGCCCTTTTACCCCCTCCCACACAAAAGTATGATTTCGACCAATTTCATTAAATCAACTAATAACTAACAAATTAAAAGCTACAAACTTGAAATTTTGTACAAGCACCTTACAAGAGAAAAGAAATAAAACTGCATCACAAATTTTACGATTCCCCTGCCTCCTCTACCCCCTCCTATACAAATGTTTGCTTTCGTGAATTTAAAATACACCGAATCCAATGAAAATTCTATGCAATTTCGTCTATGAAACTGACATTCTATACAAAGAATATTGGATTTGGTTCAAGCAATCAATTAAGAAACTATTCACATCCACCCACCCTTACTATCACCCTCCCCCCTCCATGAAAACTCAAACTTGCATAAATAAACCAATGAAATATGGAGCTTTTGAACGTTTCCGGAAAGTGTTAAATTGAGAACTGCCCTGCCCAAGAAGCTCCTTTCACTTAGTCTTCCCTAACCACTCTAACCTGCATATTGACTTTCTACGCATGCGCATTTTGTCCCAAAAATAATAGTTTCGCCCAACTTGTTGGCAGTTTATTTGTTCCAACAAGATAACGACCCGAAACACTGATCGTTTCTTATGCAGGAAACACCCCCACAGTCGTCAGATATGAATAAGATAGAACATATTTGGTACTTACTGCAGAAAAATACGGAGTCGTCAAATACCTTCAAAAATTTCACTTAATGAGGCCATACGCACAGAATGGGCAAATATAACTCCAGAGGAGACAACCAACTTAGTTCGAAGTGTGGAGGTCCAATCAAATTTTAGAAGTCCAAAAATTACACCTACACATATTCAAATTTTACATATGTATGTGTGCCTAAACTTTTTTACTTATAAATCATGACTTTTTCTCTTTTTTTAACATTACACCTACAATAAAAATGAAATTAAAATATCTTTTGTTTAAATATTTAATAAAATGTTTCTTATCGAAAATCGTATCCTAATTTTTTTTGTAAGTTAAGTGGGGAGAAAGTTATTAACAGGTAAACTTTGAGATTGCCGCTGTGCCTAAACTTTTACGGTAGACTATTAAGATGGTTCGGAGTAGGTCTTATGCCTAACTAAATCACTAGCCTAGTGCGAACTAGGCTTTAAGGACGAGGATAGAGACGTTAGATTAACAAGTAATTTTAGAATCAAACAATAAATCTATACAACAAATGAAAAATCTGATTGCAAAAATTAATGAAAATTGGATGAAAATAAAAACACTGCATACCAATTTTAATGTCACTTAACTTTCGACGACGATCACCCCCGGCTTGGTCACTTGTCGATCGGAAACTGAAACTGTAAATTTTTTCGGGATTTCTCTAATGTCGATCACCGAAACTGCGCATTTTTTATTACCACAAATGACGAGTACCACTGCAGCGGATCGTTTTTTGTTTTCGGTTTCCTCGCAAAGGGTGACTGCATCACACCACTTACAAACTTACAAGCAAATATACGAATAGATTTCCTTAGATCAACAAAACAACGGCACGAAGACACTTGAGCAAACAATGCGAACAATTTGAAAGTAGCAAATTCGATGAAGAGTTGGAGGATCGGTCCCGATCGGCGTGTACCGTAAAACAAAAACAATTAAGCTAGGTATGGAATTCAGTTACGGATTCTTCTGTTTCATACGGAGCGTAATGAGCAAGGAAGTCCTATGGCAGTGAAATGAAGATCGATGGAAAACTTGCGATTTTCAATCTGCAAATCAAGTCGGGGGTTGTACTTTATTATTTTAATAATAAGATATTATCATAGACTTGGAAGAAAAATTGCTACTCTGGAATTTTGTATTTTTCGCGTTTCATAACTAATATAGACGTGTGTGATCTTGGCCCCCCCAAAATCGATTTTTTTTAATTTTTCTTGTTGCAATCGATTGGTGGTGATAGCGACTTTTTTTCGTTTGGTGGTAATCCGTATTCTTAGAAATCACGTTTACATTATTTAGCGTGAACTTAGCCCCCCAAAACACATTTTCTTAAAAATACACATGCTAGAAAAAGTCTGCGTTCACCTGCTGTCAATCAGTTTTTAACTTTAAAAAGTCTAAAACAAACAAATATTTTCCAAATATGTATGTTTCACATATTTATTAAGTACTAGCAAACGCCCGCGACTTCGCATAAAAATCGCAATAATAACATTTTCTGAGAATGTACATATGTAGTTAGTCGTACATTATGTCGGATAAATAATCTGCTTAGTTTGATGGCTCTTTGAACACAATGTTTTGTATTTTGTTGGAATCAGAACCATAAATTATTAAGAATGAGACCATGATACTCGCATTTGTATGGGACAGGCTCGTGATCAAATCAAACCCGTGATTCGAGATCATATGTATACGTGTTAAGGACATGTGAATAGTTGTAGCTTGTGTTAATTGAAAAAGCCCCAATAAAATGACATTAAGCTTAAAAACATAACAGGACTTCGATTGTGCGTAAAGCCCAATTATATGATACTACCGATGAAATCGAAATTTTTGTAATCTTAAGAATTTTTGTGTGGGGAGTGATAGAAGGGATGACAATACTAAATTAATTTTTTTCACACCATGCTAGAGTAGCTATGAAAATATTTTGCACCAAATTTAAGCTTGAAAAACTGAATAGGTAACTTGAGAAACTTAGTGCATTGGATTTAGTGAAATTGTGCAATTTGTATAGGAGGTGGTAGAAGGAGTGGAGGGTTTTTGGTAATTTTTCTAGAAACAACTATAATCACCATGCAATTGATGTGGTTTAAATTTTAGATCAGTTAGATTAACACTTTTCAAGAAAATCGAGTTTTTGCAAAGTCGTGGAATTGTGCCACATTGTATGGGAGGGGGTAGAAGGAGTAAAGCTAATTGGTTAGTTTTTTCGTGACATTAATAACAATGCTAATTAAGGATTTAATACAAAATCTTAGCTCGATCAAAGTTATACGTACTGAGAAAATTGGAGTATAGTATTTCATGAAAAAGTTTAGTTTGTATGGGAGGTGGTGGAAAGAGTTGGGGGATTCAAATTATTTATATACTTGAAGATTGAATTTATAATAAAAATAATACAATTTAAATTTCAAATTAATAGCTTTCATAGTTTCCATGAAAATTTGATTATTATAAGTTTTTGAAAATGAGTCACTTTGTATGGGAGGGGGTAGAAGCCGTGAGGGGAGAAAAATAAAACCTAAAGCAGATTACTCCCAGAGGCAATCTGTGAAAGTTTCATTGCAATCGGTGCAGCCGTTTTTGCGTGAAAGCCGGAAAGACAGACAGAGAAATTTTTTAAAAACGTTTGATTCTGCTTAGTTATTGCTAAAATGAAGCAAAAAACTTATTTATAGCCATTTATAAACAAATAACAGACAGACACTACAATTATATTTATATAGATTTCTTACGTATTCGACACAAGTAAGTTCATTTATTTCGCTTTTACAATTTTCGAGATAACGGCTCTTTTCAGAAAAAACATACTAAAGCGAGGCAGAAAAAGTCTGCGTTCACATGTGATAAAAATAATAAAATAGAAAATAATAAAACATATTTAAATTAGTTAGTAACTGGTGGACTATCCCCGATTCTTTATTACCTCTCGGAGCCTTTTCGGCATCGAATTGACGAGCTTCGCTGTCTCTTCAGCACTTGTTTTCTCCAACTCCTCTGTGAAAACAGTTTTCAACATTTCCTAACTTGTTATTGAGTGTTGTCGAATTTTTTTCTCTAGCGAATCCCATAAGTGTTAGATGGGGCTTAGGTCTGGTGACTGTGGGGGTGTATGTAGCTGTTTTGGGGCATGATAGAGTAACCAGAGCCTCACTATCCCAGCCGTACGCTTCGGATCACAATCATGTTGGAAGCAAAAATCTGAACCTAAGCCGAGTTTAATGGCACTCTGCCTCAAATTATTTTTCAAAATGTTGAGATATCCAAATCTATCCATCGTCGATTCGATGAAGTCCAACTTTCCAACGCCAGTACTCGCCATACACCACCACACCATTACTCCACCCCCACCATGTTTCACAGTGGGTAGGAGGTTTTCTTTTTGGAGTGCTGCTCCAGACTTCCTCCATACTAACTTGCGTCCTTTTATGCCAAAAATGCAAAACTTACTTTCATCGGAAAATATTAGATTCTTCCAAAACTCTATTGGCTCATTTATGTGCAGCTTGGCAAATGCAATGCGCTTTTGTCGGTTGACCGGTGAAATGTACGGTTTCTTCCGAGCAACTCACCCGGTATCCAGCCTTTTTGACGGTTTTTCTTGCAGTATCCGAACAAATATTTTTCTGGAATTTTTCCTTGATTTCAGTTGCTATTTGGAATGCAGTCAGCCGTGGATTTTTTTTTACTAGTGACACGATATGTCGTTTTTCCCTGCAGGACAACTTTGATGGACGACCGGAACGAGGTTTGGATGTGAGCTCTCCTGTCGATTTTAAATTATTTATAACCCTTTGAACTGACGAATACTGTTTTCCCACTATTTTTGCTGTTTTCCTGTAGCTGTTCTCTTCTTTCCATAATTTTATGATGATTTTTCTTTCACTCACAATGATTCTTTCATTTAATCTTCCATTGCGAAAAAACAAAAAATTATTCACAAGACAAACTCTACAGGAAACTATTTAACCACTTGCCAGAATAGCTAGTAATGAATAATAAATGCAATAAAACACTAGAAGAGTGTATTTGAAACGACTTATTCCGGGGAATCCCGTAATTCATTAAGTAAACGCAGACTTTTTCTGCCTCGCTTTTGTATGTTTTTTCTGAAAAGAGCCGTTATCTCAGAAATTGCAAAAGCGAAATAAATGAACTTACATGTGTCGAATACGTAAGAAATCTATACATATAAATATAATTGTAGTGTCTGTCTGTTATTTGCTTATAAATGGCTATAAGTTAGTTTTTTGAGCTACTTTAGCACTAACTAAGCATAAAAACACATTTTTGAAATTTTTGTCTGTCTGTCTGTCTGTACGACCGCTTTTCACGCACAAACGGCTGAACCGATTGTAATGAAACTTGCACAGTTTGTTAGGTGTCCATCGGAATGAAATCTGCTTTTGGTTTCATTTCACTCCCCTCACTCCTTCTACCCCCTCCCATACAAAGTGACTAATTTTCAAAATATATATTAATCAAATTTTCTTGGAAACTATAAAAGGTATGAGTTTGAAATTTGGAATGTATTATTTCTATTATAAATGCAGTCTTTTGGTATACAAATTGTCTGAGTTTCCTCACTCCTTTCACCACCTCCCATACAAACTACACTTTTTCATGAATTACTTTACACCAAATTTCTCAGTACGTGTAACTTCCATAGAGCCAAACTGTTGTATTAAATTCTTAATTAATATTATTATTAATATCGGGAAAAAATTAACCGATTAGCTTCACTCCTTCTACCCCCTCCCATACAATGTGACACAGTTTCACGACTTCACAAGAATTTGATTTTCTTGAAAAATCTGAATGTTACTGATCTGAAATTTAAAATATAGCAATGGCATGATTATTATAGTTGTTTTACAAAAAATCACCAAAAACCTCCTTCTCCTTCCACCACCTCCCATATAAACCGCACTTTTTCATGAAATACTCTAAGCGAATTTTTTCAGTACATTTAAATTTCATCGAGGTAAAAATTTGAACTTAATCCTTAATTAGCATTATTATTAATATTGGGACAAAAATTAACCGAGTAGCTTTACTCCTTCTAGCCCCTCCCATACAATGAGACACATTCCACGACTATATAACAATTCGATTTTCTTGAAAAGTGTGAATGTTTCAGATCTGAAATTTAAAGTATATCAATTGCATGGTAGTTATAGTTGTTTCTCGAAAAACCACCAAAAACCCCCCACTCCTTCTACCACCTCCCATACAAATTGCACAATTTGATTAAATTCAATGCACTAAGTTTCTCAGTACCTACTCAATTTTTGAAGCTTAAATTTGGTACAAAACATTTTTATAGCTATTCTAGCATGGTGTGAAACAAATTAGTTCACTGCTGTCACTCCTTCTACCACTCCCCATACAAAATTTCTTAACACAGCAAAAATTTCGATTTCATCTATACATAGTATCGTATGATTGGGCTTTACGCACAATCGTAGTCCTGTTATGTTTTTAAGCTTAATGTTATTTCATTTGTTTTAATAACACCAGCTTCAATTATTCACATATCCTTAACGCTCTTCAACACATATATGATCTCGAATCACGGGTTTGATTTGATCACGAGCCTGTCCCATAAAAATGAACGTATCATGCTTTCATTCTTAATAATTCATGGTTCTGATTCCAACAATATACAAACCATTTTCTTCAAAGAGCCATTAAGGTAAGCAGATTATATATCCCACATAATGTATTACTAACTACACTCTCAAAAATTGCTTATTATTGCTATTTTTACGCGGACGAAGTCGCGGGCGTTTTCTAGTACTTAATAAATATGTGAAACAAAATCTGGAATATATTTGTTTCTTTTTGATTTTTTAAAGTTACAAACTGATTGACAGCAGGTGAACGCAGACTTTTTCTGCCAAGTGTATATCTGGAGTTACAGTTATCTTAGCGTAAAACAAATTATGCCATTCGTTTGGTGGTGTTTGGTAGTAACATTTCAACATTTGGTAGTAATTCAATTAGCTGTAATAAATGATTTTGTTAAAAACCGTGAATTTAGCCCCCCATTATGTATTTTTCTACATAACTGGAGTTACGATATTCTTACAGCAATACGGATTTCACTAGTCGTTTGGTGGTGATTGGTAGTCACCTTTTACACTTTGGTACCCATTCACATAGCAATAGTAGGCAAATTTCGATATGAGCTTTAAGCTTTCCGATTTTGTGTGAAGTTGGCCTCCCAATGTAAAATATCTAATTTTTTTTATTGCATTCGCTTGGGGGTCGTTCGATGGTGCTTACTAGCCCAATTTCATCGTTTGGTGGTGATCGTTATAGTTACAATATCGAATTTCCGTTAGAGCTTTATTCCGAAAAAGGCAACCCGAAATAGAATTATCAATGAAAATTTCCCCAATATTTCTGATTTTTCAATTTTTCTTCTTTCATTCGCTTGAGAATCGTTTGGCGGTGTCTGGCAGTCTAATTTTATCTTTTGGCGGTGATTTGTATAGATACCGCATCGAATTCCCGCAAGAGCTTTATTTCAAAAAAAGCAACTCGAAATGGATTTATGAATGAAACTTACCCCCAAATGTAAAATTTTTTAATTTTTCTTTTTGAATTCACTTGGCAGCCGTTTGGTGGTATTTGGTAGTCTAATCTTATTGTTTAACGATGACTAGTGTAGTTACAATATCGAATTTCCATTAGAGCTTTACTTCAAAAATAGAAACTTGAAATATAATTATGAATGAAAATTTCCCCAATATTTATGATTTTTGAGTTTTGATTATTGCATTCGCTTTGCGATTGCTTGGTAGTGCTTGTTTGTCTAATTTTATTGTTTGGTGATGATCAGTACAGTAACGGTATTGAATTTCCTTGAGAGAATTTTTCCAATAGAAGCTGCGAATCTAATTGTTAATGAAACTTACCCCCAAATTTAAAATTTTGAAATTTTTAATTTTGGATTCGCTACGGGGTTGTTTGGTAGTGATTGGTAGTATACTCTTATTGTTTCGTGGTGATCAGTACAGTAACGGTATCGAATTACCTTGAGAACATTTTTCTAACGAAAGTATCGAATACAATTATTAGTGAAACTTCCCCCAAATTTAAAATTTTTAAATTTTTCATTTCGGATTCGTTAGGGAGTCGTTTGGGTGTGATTATTAGTGTACTTCTATCGTTTGGTGGTGATCAGTACAGTAACGGTATTGAATTTTCTTGAGAGAATTTTTCCAATAGAAGCAGCGAATGTAATTATTAATGAAACTTCCCTTCAAATTAAAAATTTTTAAATTTTTCATTTTGGATTCGCTAGGGGGTCGTTCAGTAGTGATTGGTAGTCTACTTTTATCGTTTGGTGGTGATCAGTACAGTAACGGTATCGAATTTCCTTGAGAACATTTTGCCAATGAAAGTATCGAATCTAATTAGTAATGATACTTGCCCCCAAATTTAAAATTTTAAAATTTTTCATTTTCGATTCTCTAGGGGGTCGTTTGGTAGTGATTGAAAGTCTATCGTTTGCTTTTATCGTTTGGTGGTGATCAGTACAGTAACGGCATTGAATTTCCTTGAGGGATTTTTCCCAATAGGTGCAGCGAATGTAATTATTAATGAAACTTCCCTTCAAATTAAAAATTTTTAGATTTTTCATTTTTGATTCGCTAGAGGGTCATTCAGTAGTGATTGGTAGTCTACTTTTATCGTTTGGTGGTGATCAGTACAGTAACGGTATCGAATTTCCTTGAGAACATTTTTCCAATGAAAGTATCGAATCTAATTAGTAATGATACTTGCCCCCAAATTTCAAATTTTAAAATTTTTCATTTTCGATTCTCTAGGGGGTCGTTTGGTAGTGATTGAAAGTCTATCGTTTGCTTTTATCGTTTGGTGGTGATCAGTACAGTAACGGTATTGAATTTCCTTGAGAGAATTTTTCCAATAAAAGCATCGAATCTAATTATTAATGAAACTTGCCCCCAAATTTAAAGTTTGAAAATTTTTCATTTTGGATTCGCCGGGGGGTCGTTTAGGAGTGGTTACTAGTCTACTTTTATCGTTTGGTGGTGATCAGTACAGTAACGGTATCGAATTTCCTTGAGAATATTTTGCCAATGAAAGTATTGAATCTAATTATTAATGAAACTTGCCCCCAAATTTAAAGTTTTTAAATTTTTCATTTTGGATTCGCTGGGAGGTTGTTTGGTAGTGGTAGATAATCTGATTTCATTGTTCGGTGGTGATTAGTATAGTTACAGCAGTGACACTAAAATTGAGCCACATGCTGCCATATATAATAAAAATGAATAAAAACTAAAGCAAAGTTAATAAAATTACTTTGTACATATCGCATTTCATTCCGCCCAAATAACAAGCATATGCAACCCATCTCATCTCTATAAAAATCTAGACAACTAATAGACGTCATTATATACGGACAAGGATTTTGATGGTTTAAACGTACTTTAAAGCGTTATCCCATGCATTCAT
Source organism: Chorisops tibialis (assembly GCA_963669355.1). Classification (NCBI taxonomy): domain Eukaryota; kingdom Metazoa; phylum Arthropoda; class Insecta; order Diptera; family Stratiomyidae; genus Chorisops; species Chorisops tibialis. The sequence goes on from OY770262.1 coordinate 185,443,683, forward strand.
TAATAATTAAAGAAAGGAAGAAAGGTTATGACTAAACAATTACTGAATTTAGTTTCAATGCCAAACTGCATAGGTGCTTTATTAAATAAAATCGCTCAAGGAAATTCGATATCTATACTGATTACTACCGATCACCAATAAACGACCCCTAAGTGAATTCGAAAAGAATAATTCAAAAATGTTAAATTTGGGGGTAAGTTTCATTGATAAATCGATTCGATGCTTTTATTGAATAAAAGCGCCCAAGGAAATTCGATATTGTAACTATACTTATCACCACCAAATGACAAAAGTAGACTTAGCGACCACTACCAAACCACCCTCTAGCGAATCAAAAATGAAAAATTTAAAAATTTTAAATTTGGGGGGTAGTTTCATTAATAATTAGATTCGATGCTTTTATTGAAAAAATGTTCTCAAGGAAATTCGATACCGTTACTGTACTGATCACCACCAAACAATAAAAGTAGACTACCAATCACTATCAAACTACCCCCTAGCGAATTCAAAATGAAAAATTTAAAAATTTTAAATTTGGGGAAGTTTCATTAATAATTAGATTCGATTCTTTTATTGAAAAAATTTTCTCAAGGAAATTCAATACCATAACTATAATGACCACCACCAAACAATGAAATTAGATGAGCAAACACCACCAAACGATCCCCAAGCGAATGCAATAATCAGAATTCAAAAATCATAAATATTGGGGAAATTTTTATTCATAATTATATTTCAGGTTTCTATTTTTAAACTAAAGCTCTATTGACAATTCGATATTGTAACTATACTAATCACCGTTAAACAATAAAATTAGACTACCAAATGCCACGGAATGACTGCCAAGTGAATTCAAAAAGAAAAATTAAAAAATTTTACATTTGGGGGTAAGTTTCATGCATGAGTCCATTTCGAGTTGCTTTTTTTGAAATAAAGCTCTTGCGGGAATTCGATGCTGTATGTATACTAATCATATTCAAAAAATAAAATTAGACTACCAGACACCGCCAAACGATTTCAAAGCGAATGCAATAAGAAAAATTCAAAAATCAAAAATATTGGGGATATTTTCATTAGCGCAAATTCGATATTGTACCTATACCGATCACCACCAAACGATAAAATTGGGCTAGCAGGCACTACCAAACGACCCCCAAGCGAATGCAATAAAAAAAATTTGAAATTTTACATTGGGGAGGGGGGCCAACTTCACACAAAATCGGAAAGCTTAAAGCTCATAACGAAATTTGCCTACTATTGCTATGTGAATGGGTACCAAAGTTTAAAAGGTGACTACCAACGACTAGTGAAATCCGCTTTACTGTAAGAATATCGTAACTCCAGTTATTTACAAAAACACATAATGGGGGGCTAACTTCACGCTTTTTAAGAAAATCATTTATTACAGCTAATTGAATTACTACCAAATGTTGAAAGGTTACTAACAAACACCACGAAACGTCCACCAAACGAATGGCATTATTTGTTTTACGCTAAGATAACTGTAACTCCAGATATTTAAGAAAAATTGTTTTCGGGGGCTAAGTTCACGATAAATAAAGTAAGCGTGATTTCTAAGAATACGGATTACCACCAAACGAAATTGGGGGGGCCAAGTTCACACACGTGCGTAAAGCGCAGTCTTACGATACTCTAGATGAAATAGAATTGTTTGTGATCCCAAGAAATTATGTATGGGAAGTGTTAGAAGGGATGATAGCATTGAACTAATTTTTTCCTCATCATGCTAAAGCAGCTATAAAAATGATTTATGCAAAATGCTTACTCCAAAAATTGAATGGGAACTGAAAAAACTAGTGAGTTAGATTTAGTGAAAATGTGCAGTTTGTAAGGGAGGTAGGAGAAACAGTGGGGGGATTTCAGTGATTTTTTTCAGAAATAACTAGCAATATTATAAAATTGACATCCTTTAAATTTCAGACTAGTGCCATTCATACTTTTCAAGAAAATCGAGTTTTTGTGAAGTTGTGAAACTGTGTCATATTGTATGGGAGGGTGTAGAAGCAGTGAAGCTAATCAAATATTTTTTTCTGATCTTAGTGATAATACTAATTAAGTAGTTATTTCAAAATTTGAGCTTGATAAATGTTATATGTTCTGTGAAAATCGTCGTAGACCATTTCGTGAGTAGTGTAGTTTGTATGGCAGAGGGTGGAAGGAGAGCGAGGTCTACTGTAGATTTAGATCATTATGGAAGTAATATATCCCAAAATTCAGACTAATAGCTTTTATACTTTTCGAGTAAATCCATTTATTGTCAAATTTCGAAATTGTGTCATTTTGTAGAAGGGGTGAAGCTAATCATCTAATTTTTTTTAGTCTTACTAACAATTTTAAATAAATATTTGGTGCACAATTTCAGCCCACTAAATTTAGAGTAATTCATGACAAGCACAGTTTGTATGGGAGGTGGTAGAAGGAAGGGGAGGACACGCATAATTTTTATACGATAGATTGATATTATCATAAAAGTAACATATTCCTAATGTCAGGCCAATAGCTTTTATACTTTTCGACCAAATCTGTTAATTGTCAAATTGCGCAATTGTGTCATTTTGTATGGGAGGGGTAGAAGGGATGGAGCGATTTGGCCAGTTCACGAACTTGACCTTCGTTTTTTGTTAAAAAGACGTGTACAAAATTTTAACTATCTAGCTCAACGCGTTCTCAAGCTAGACAGCGCACTTCCGGTTTTGAGATTTTCGAGTGAGTATATGAACTTCTGTATCATTTATTTTTTTCTCTGAGCCTTATTTCTTAGCGTCACAAATTTTAGAGCAAACTTATAATACTATCAGATTATATTTAGAGTATAAAAAGGTGAATGGACAGACATGATCTTTACAATGTTTTATCGTCAATTTCGACTTCCATGTGCGTACACATTCAAAAGAGCAAAAGTATATAAGTTATCTCCGAAATACTTTTTAACGATTATAGGAAAATGTACAAGCAAATCATGTGGCAATTCTTTTTACTTTATTATTCTAATAATAAAGTATTGCGATCGACACAGAAAAAAAAATTGCTACCCTGAAATTTTGTTTTTTCGCGTTTCACGACTAAATTAGCCTAAAAATCCAAAACAACAAATCCGTCCCGCCGTACGCCGTCCGCCGTACATATGGACTCATATCTCCGAAACCCTTAAAGGCAGAATGTTCGTTTTTGGGCAGATTGTTGATTGGGTAAGTGAGCTCGAATTTCTAAATTTTGGGGAGTGTTAGGTGGAAGGGGGAGGCGGGGGAGGGAAAGAGTCAAAAACTACACTTGTTAATATTTCCACCAGGAGTGCAGATAGGAAGCTGAAAATAAGCAGATATAGAGAGAGGGTTGTGGGACAAACTACAAAAATAATTTAATTTTATTATCCATTGGCGTCCGAAAAGGGGGGGGGGCCTAAAAACAAATTGTCGGCCGAATTGTTTTTTCAAATGATTATATCTTCAAAATTACTTATTATTAAAAAATTATATTTAGGGACCATTAACGCGGCATATAGCTCCAACAGAATCAGTTTAGAGAGATGTTTATTACTGCAAGGGGGAGGGTCAGGGGGGGTTCAAAGAAAAACACTTAAAAATGAATATCTCAAGTATCTTTTAAGCTATGTAATTGAAACTTAAAACATATATTAATCTCTACTAGTAAAATATCAAAAAAATATAAGCTATTTCCATATGAATAATAGTGGGAGGAAATGGGGGGCATTTTAAAAATGGGGCACTTTTCAAAATTACAAATCATTATATCTCAAAAATGAGTACAGATATGATATTGAAAATTTGTCAGATTGTAGAACTAAATAATTATTAATTTTGGTAAGAATTTTGAGTTGGAAGGTGTAAGGGGAGGGAGGTGGTAAGCAGAAATGTCGAAAAATTTGAGTAATTTTTTTAGGGCTCTGGTAAAATATACAAAGTTTAAATTTTGCTTTTGGATACATCTATTTGATATACATAGAAAAAAGAATAATAATTTGTTCCACAATTGTTATAAACCGACCCCCCCCCCCCGGTCTAACGTGCACAAGGTGTTTCATGTGCATTGAAAAAAACACATAAAGTGAAAATTTTTGAGTGAAATTTTAAGGTAGAAACTTGAAAATTTGCATTTTAAAAAAATCCCTAAATATATGAAATATTAACTGGTCGAACATATTAAAAACTTCTACCCCCTCCTATACAAAATTATTTTTTCGACCATATTTAAGAAATCAATTATCACCTAACTATTAAAAGCTATCAATTTAAAATTTTTCATATGAACTTCTAAAAATAGTTGGAACAAAATTGCCTCAAAAGTTTTGAAATTGTGCATGCCCTTCTACCACCTCCCATACAAAAGTATGATTTCGACCAATTTCATTCAATCAACTAATAATAAACAAATTAAAAGCTACGAAATTGAAATTTTGTATGAGCACCTTACAAAAGAAATGAAATAAAATTGCATCACAAATTTTACGATTCCTTTACCCACTCTACCCCCTCCCATACAAATGTTTGTTTTCGTGAATGTAAAATACATAGATTCTTATGAAAATCCTATACAACTTCGTCTATGAAACTGACATTCTATACAAAGAATATTGGACGTGATTCAAGCAATCAATTAAAAAACTATTAACATTCACCGACCCTTACTATCACCCCTCCCCTCACCAAACTCAAACTTGCATAAATAAACGAACGAAATATTGATTATATATACTGGAGCTTTTGAACGTTTCCACAAAGTGTTAAATTGATAACTGCCCTGCCCAAGAACCCTCTTTCACTTCATCTTCCCTTACCACTCTAACCTGCATATTGACTTTCCACGCATCCGCAACTTGTCCCAAGAATAATAAAGTTTCGCCCGACTTGTTGGCAGTTTATTTGTGTATCTGTCTGAAACAAACAAGAAAAACAGTTTTTCCATAACGTTGATTGTGGTTCATTAGTGCCTTAGTTGAAAAGCATACAACCCATAAAAAAGCCATTGAGAATGTGGAGCTGAGTATATATACCACGTGTGGAATCGTGGGTACATAAATATAATGTAAGCCATACGCTACGACTTGACAAAAGCAAAAAGTTTCAATCCAATCGTCTGTATCTTATCGTACAAAAATATTTAAACTATACTCTCGTTTGCATGAACAATTCGTTTATCTCGGACATCATCTCTGCCACGAAGATGTTTCCCGGAAAGTCCTGAAGGGTTTCTTATCCCGGAAGCCTAACCTATCGGGATAGATTTCCTTAACCGGAAATAAATTATTCGTTTCCTGGAGCTGCCTGCCAGGATGTCTTATACCTATACACAGAAAAATGCTTTTTTACTTTATTAGCGAGATTTTTTCCTTTCTCCCTTTTATGGAGCAGGTCATTCCCTCGGGGGCTGCCTCCAATTTGTGAAAGCAACTCGGCAACTCAACCATACGGATAATATGGACACGAGCAGTGATGAAAAATTAGGGAAACTCTTGGCCGATTCGAGAATCCTTATTGCTATTTATGATTTCTGTTATTTTATAGCGTGTGCGTTGTTAGGACTATTGAATAGCTAGGCGATATGAAAAATGAATGACGGATGGGCCAATTAGAAGTTAATAACGCATTATTTTCTTATTCGTTGAATATTATACTGAAACGATGTTGGCGATAATCGTTCAAGTGATTTGCGGTTTGAGTTACTCCCTCGATTAATTGAAACATAAGAAATAGATCCTTGTTCGCCACGAAATAATGGTCCGATTTTTACTTAATTTTCATCGGAGCTATTATCTGAGGATAAGGTTGCGCGCGGCGGTGACAGCCGTTCTATCCGGTGGAAACTTTTCCGGGTTACGAGTTTTCTTTTTTACGCTCCATGATAGATGTCTACGGTCTTTCACGTGGCTCATGAATAAAATATGACAAGGGATCCATGATAAATCACTTATGCAAATTGAGATCTCCTTTAGTCGGCGGCCAGGACTATAACTTTGTTTGAATTAGAATTCAAGGACATTCCATTTGGATTTCCATACTATAATGGGATAAGGAAGAGAGTTTTTTTTTTCATCTTTTTCTTTTTCTTTAAAAACGTAACGCAATTAATTTTCGAGTAGGTAAGGTGGGCACTAAGAATATGAGAAGATAAAGTTAGTGTCATTGTGGTATAGAGAGAAGGAGGTCGGAAATATTCATTATGAAAAGAGGAGTTAATTCGGAATATCATGTTCAAGATTTATTGGATATGCTTTAGGGTAGGAATTTTAGTATGGTGAACATAGAAATACTTTTGAAAAGTCTCCAGGTGAGTTCGGAAGCGGATACAAGCGGAAACTTAGCACTGAGCAAAAATACATTAATTAATACTTGTAGTTGTTTCGTTTCTGAGATTTCATCTATTCGAAGTTTTGTTTTGTTTGATTTCTAAAAGTTTTGTTGTCGACAGATAACCCCGCTCTCAAATAGAAAATATTGAGAGAAAGGACTGCTTTCATAAATGAAGAGCGAGTGGATGAAGCTGTTCTGTAGCAAAAATAAAATTTGAGAATATCAGCTTTAAAGTTTCTGGCCTGCTATTGTTGAATGTCACTAACGCGAACTTCCGAAAAAGCAGTTAACGCATTTGAAAGAAAGGTCCTCCGTAGAATTTTGGGACCCGTGAAGGAAGTAACGTAATGGCGAATAAGATACAACCATGAGTTGTATCAATTCTACGACGAGCCAGAAGCATCAACGTTCATCAAACTACGTTAACTGCAGTGAGCTGGCCATGTAGAGCGAATGGAAGATAGAAGAATCCCCAAACGTGCTCTGAAAGGCAAAGCGAGTTCTCGACGACTTTCGGAGGCCAAGGCCCGATTCGGGCTGTCGCCCCCTTGATGATGATTGTTACATGTCAGCTCTATTCGCTCGCCGTATGTACGCAATCTTCCAGTGATCGCGTGCAAACACTATGCTACTCAGGTCTCAAGCAACAGCACTCTGCTAATAAAAAGAACACCTGTGACCTAGAACAAAATATACAGCCACTTCAATCCCGATCGTGCATGCTAATCAAAAACAAATATACGGCCACGTAATTTTCGATGCCGTCTCACTTTGAATTGCTCATAGACATTCGGCAAGGAAATCGATTCGGGTTGGATTCGGCATGAAGGCCCGACAAAAACGATATAAAAAGGGTGAGCGTTTGTAAAGGAAGTTAGTTGATATTGAGAAGTCGACGGAGACAGCCGAAGTTTTGGAAAGCGAATGAGTGGAGATTCGGAAGAGAAAGAGTCGAGGTCGAAGCTCAGAAGCGAAAGAGTCCAAGTTGGAAAGCGATAATTTGTGAGTGCAAAAGTCTCAAATGAATTTGTCGACCTAATTTTGTTCGAAATGATTACATGGTATTTCGGAATTTTTCTGTTCTATGCCCCTATAGGGGGTCTTAACAGGAATTTTGATTGATTTGATTATCTACAATTTCAAAAGGCTCAAACAAGTTATGACTGTTTAACAAACTATTCAAGCTTCCGTGGCATAGTGGGCAGCGTTCTTGCTTCTCAGTTAATAGGTTGTGGGTTCGATTCCCACTCCAGACGCGATTTATTTAAGCACGAATTTTTCAGTTGCTACTGGCGATGACCACCGCAAGGGGGTAGTTGTAGTCTGAGGTTTTACCAATTCCTGCAACTATCTTTGGAGTTAGCAACTCCACGGACCTGAGCTAACTATCCCCCTCTGGGATGGGGGCTGTAGAATTCACCCACAGCCAGTCCTGCTTGCCCTAAAAATGCCAAATGGACACTCACTGGATCATGGGCTTATCACCCGTGATCTTAAGACCTAAATGATACGAGAAACGGATACAGCGCCTCGGATACTGACTGATTCTACGATAACGACTTTTGGCATTCGAAAACGGACTATGATTAGCTTCTGGAACGTTCGAACATTGAATGACGGGGGATGAGCTGGGGTTACTCGGTCCTTGCACCGCCAATCAGTGATCGACCGTGAAATGAAGCACTATAACATCCAAATCTTGGGCTTGAGCGAGGTCAGGTGGACAGGATCAGGAAAAGAACGAACCCCTAGCGGAAACACTATTCTGTACATTGGCCCTAAAAGTGAAGCCAGAAATGGCGTGGCGTTCGTCCTTACGCCGAGAGCGAGAATCAGTCTCATTAGCTGGGAACCAATCTCGGATAGGATTATCGTCGTCAGGCTCAGGACCAGTGTCAGAAACGTCACAATTCTGCAGTGCTACGCACCAACTAATACCGCAACATCTGGTGACAAAGAGGAGTTTTATAGCCAACTGAGTGCCACCTTCGAACGTGTTCCAAGAGGTGATATTATTATCATCTCGGGAGATATGAACGCCCAGGTTGGATCAGACAACACTGAACTAGAACACGTCATGGGGAAGCATGGTGACCCTTGGGTCGACCCTTCACGACCTTGGATTAAGAGACCCGAAAACGGCGAATTATTTGTGGAGTTCTGTAGTACTCGGCAAATGGTCATCGGAGGGACCCTTTTTCCACACAAGAGTCATCATAAAACATCTTGGGTTTCCCCTGATGGTGTTACTCAGAACCAGATCGACCATTTGGCTATAAGTCGCCGATGGAGAAGATGTCTCCTCGATGTGCGAGCGAAACGTGGAGCTGACGTGGGGAGCGATCACCACTTGATGGTTGCCTGCTTGAGATTGTGTACAGCAGCTATCCGACGACCACAAATTCTTCAAATGAAGCGCAAGCATAATGTGGATAAACTCAGAGATCCCAACAAAAAACTCGAATACACCACCATTCTACGCGAAAAGTCATCCACATTGGGTGAACATGAAATGCGCACACTGGACGCCAATTGGGAGGCAACCAGAAACACTTTTCTAACTAGTGCTGAAGAATCTGTGGGATATGTGCAAAGCGGTGAGAAACCCTGGATATCGCAAGACACATGGGACAAGGTTGGCAATCGGAAAAAAGCCAAATTGGCAATCATCTCTCAACCCGATGTCAACCAACGAACGCCCGACTTGAGGCAGAACTACCGCGATGCTCATATACAGCTTAAAAAGGCTGTTAGACGCGACAAGAGAAAGGCCATTGAAGATCTGGCAAACAAGGCAGAATCTGCGGCTTACCTTGGGGATATGGGTTCACTTTTCAAAATCATGAAACAGTTGACGAACAGGAATTTCACCGCCAACCACCTGGTGAGAGATGTCAACGGAACTCTCCTTAATATGAGTGAACACCAGTTGCGACGATGGAAGGAATACTTCTCTGATATTTTAAACATCTTGTCAGATGAAGATATTCCGGAAACAGAACAACTTCCAAACATCCAACCGCAACAATCGTCTATTAGGGACGATCCCCCAGATAAGGAAGAGATAGTTTTCGCCATTCGGTCAATGGCGGGAAGGAAAGCTCCAGGTATAGACGGACTACCAACCGAACTCCTCAAAGCGGACCCGGAAATAACAGCCGATATACTCCTCCCACTCTTCACTAAGGTGTGGAATGATGGAAGATATCCGACTGAATGGAAGGAGGGTGTCATTGTGAAAATTCCGAAGAAGGGCGACCTTCGGGATTGTGGCAATTGGCGTGGTATATGTCTACTTACTGCCGTATCAAAAATTATGGCTAAGGTAATTCTCAATAGGATTAGTGATGTCGTCGAGAGCACTCTCGAAGTTTATCAGGCTGGATTCCGTAAAGGGTCGTCTTGTACCGACCACACAAATACCGTACGGATAATATTAGAGCAGTCAGCCGAAATGGGTTCGCCACTACATCTCATGTTTGTGGACTTCCAGAAGGCTTTCGACAGCGTTAAGCGAGATTACATATGGAATGCTTTGCGTAGGAGAGATATTCCCGATAAGGTCATAGCTATGATTAAAGAATCCTACGAAGATGCAAGGTGTCGCGTCTTGCATAGAGGAGAGCTGTCCGAGAGCTTTCCTGTGCGAACGGGTGTCAGACAAGGCTGCATATTATCACCAGCCCTGTTTCTGGTGGTAATAAATGACATCTTGAAAGCTGCACTGGAAGGTGGGGAAGGTAAAGGTCTTCAATGGAGACTATTTAACATCTTAAGTCACCTTGATTATGCTGATGACGTGTGTTTGCTTGCACATACCCGTTCGGACTTAGAGTCAAATGTTCGCTCGTTGCATTCTAAATGCAAAGAGGCGGGACTGAAAATAAATGTGCGTAAAACCAAGTACATGCACATGGGTTCGAACGCAAGCACACCGATTGTTATTAATGGACAGGATGTGGAAGAGGTGCAAGATTTTTGCTATCTCGGAAGCATTGTCAGCATGGACGGCGGAGCCGAAAAGGATTTTGAGGCTCGGCTAAATAAAGCTCGTCAGGCCTTCGGTATCCTTTCCCCTTTCTGGAGGTTAAGAGAGATCTCCCTTCGCACGAAGCTGCGAGTTTTTGACGCATGCGTCAAATCCGTGTTGTTATATGGTTGTACTACGTGGAAAGTGACCGTTCGACTTACCAAGAAACTACAGACTTTCGTAAACCAATGCCTCCGGCGCATTTTAGTAATATTCTGGCCAGAAGTAATCTCCAACGACGAACTTTGGAGTAAAACTCGCCAGACTAAAATAGGTATTGAGATTCAACGGCGAAAGTGGCAGTGGATCGGTCATACTTTGAGGAAACCAGAGCGAAACATCGCAAAACAGGCTCTGGATTATAACCCTCAAAGAAGACGTCGGGTTGGTCGACCATGTAACACATGGAACCGAGCAGTTGAGCAGGAGGCCAGAGGAATAAACAAGTCCTGGCAACAGCTTAAAGCCGATGTTCATGATCGCGCCTTGTGGAAGAGAGTTGTTTCTGTCCTATGCCCCTATAGGGGGTCTTAACAGGAATTTGATTAATTGATGACTGGCGATGAAAAGTTATTCGAAATAAAATGGGCAAACGGTGTAAAAATGAAGCAGTTCCACTTGTAGAAAGTATGTATGTAGGAACTGAACGCGACCTAAAATTTATTTCAAGAGGTTGGCACCACGACAACATGCATTTTCATTATTTCCGAGTTATGCTGCCTTCGATCTCTTCTTCCGAACACCTCGACCAGAGTGGACGTGGATCACCGATTATTCGATCGTAGTGTTTGATTCATATAAATTTTGATACTTTAGAACTACTTTTTGTTTACCTCTTAATTTCTTTTGAAACAATATATCTTCTTGTTTTACATATTTCGTTGCTTTGTTTCCGATCCAATAATAAAATACCACATGTATACTCAGTAGATGGTTTCTGGTCGCTTTCTATCATTCAGTCCCCCATAACTTATGTAAATATTTTGTCAATAGCGCCAGTACAACTGAAAAGTATACCAGCTTCTTTCCTCGTTACGGTCGTCCTCACTCCTCTTCCTCTACCTTCCTAATCGCATTCGTTTCCTTCATGACTGTGTTCGTGCATTGTACATAAAGGCCGAAATTGCCTACAACACAGGTCATTCTGTAAAAAAAATTGTGGTCACAGCGATTTATGTACCTTCCTTAAAAGAGAACACGTGATTGCCTGTAGCGAATCAGAAAAGGCGAACATGTTATCTGCAAACTTGTACATTGTTTTTAATTTGTTCTCTGTTTATTTTTAACTTTTTAATTTTTAATTCAAGTCCTTTTTTTTTCTTATTTATACATTTATTTCTTATACCCTTCTTTTTAATGGCAACTTTTACGATTGACCAGGTCAACGTTCGGGGTTTGAGCTCTGCTTACCTCTTCCTGTACATTTACACCTAAACTTTAAAGCCAGAAATATTAGCACTTGGTTAGTGCAAGGCGCTATCTGGAAGTGAGCAGTTTTATTCTGTTCCCGGTTATTACCTTATCCCAACATTTTTTCGCCAGCGGGTGATCGCTCTCTAAATTTGTGCCCTTCCAATTGTTTCCGCATTTGGGTACCTGTTTCAATCCGGAATTTAATTATATTTGGATAAAACTTTTAATTCAAGGGCATATCTTGTATTTTTGTTACGTTTATAGAAGCTCGGCATTGAGTGCAGCTGTTGAGCTAGATGGTTTATCCGAATCCATTCAGTCCATTTACACTTCACATCCTGATGCTGAAATCGTTATCGCGGACGATTTCAATGTTCACAACACTGCCTGGCTTAAATATTCCTCCTGCACGGACCAAGAGGAACTGAGCTCTTTGCCCCGCTAAACGGTCTAACACAGCTGGTAAATGAACCTACTCGCTTACCAGAAATTGCAGGTCAATTCTCCAATCTTCTTTATTTATTTCTCACCAGCCAACTTGAGAAATACTCTCTCTCTCTCTCCGTAATATCCCCATCGCCAATTGGAAATATGGATCACTTCTTGATTCGTGCACAATTTCCTGTTGTAGCATTTTAAAAGAGCCAATTGGGGGGCGCTGAACAAGTTCTTCAATACCTTCAATTAGAAATTGTGGTTTGATTCTAATGTCTGAGATGAAGCCTGTAAACTTGTCACCGAGACCATCCTGAGAGGTATGAAGATCTACATACCTTTTAGTCAAAAGAGAATCCGGTCGTCAAAAGACTCTTGGTTTACAAATGAATGTCTCGCGACAATTCACTCTAAGAAACAAACGTTTCAAAATTTTCCAACTCCAGCGAACAGAGAGCTTTTTAATGCATCAAGAAATACCTGCAAATCCCTCCTTAAACGTGATAAATTTGATCACGACCAAAAACTTCGGCGGAAGATTCTTCAGTGTCCAAAAGGCTCAAGATCTTTCTTGTCTTTTCTCAAAACGGTCAACAATAATTTCATCCTTTCATCAACACCACCACTCGTGATGGCGACCGTACCGTTATTGATCCGGTTGAGAAAGACACTTGGCGGTAAGTTTCGTGAGAAACTCCACGTTACCACCTTCTAACTAAACCCCTCCTATCGCATCACCATCAGGTTTTTCGCTGCCTCCGCTACATTTCCGCACGCGTCTCATATTCAGGATCCTGCAGAAGCTCAATGTTCACAAGACCGCTGGCCCTGATGGCATTCCCCCCATTACCCTTAAAATGTGCTCCTCTTCTCTAGCTAAACTTCTTTCCACGATTGTGGAAAGTCGCAAATGTTCAGTCGATTCGCAAGAAAGGAAGGAAACCCGCTAACTACCGCCCGATAGCCATCACTTCAGTGCTCTCCAAAGTGATGGAAACTGCTTTCAGTCGCAAAATCATTCACTATATCGAGGATAAACAGCTTATCCACGATCGCTAATACGGTTTCCATTCTGGAAGGTCGACGGGAGATCTCGTGGTCTACCTAACGGAACTCTTACTTGCATAAATATGACGAAGGTCAAGTTCTTCCTCTTGACATTGCAAAAGCTTTTGACAGAGTTTGGCATGAATGTCTCCTAAAGGCCATTGGCTTCGATGCTACCCTCATTCGATGGATTGAGAGTTTCCTGTCCGAACACACTACATGAGTCGTATTAAATGGCGTTACTTCTTCATCTTTCCCAACTAATTCTGGTGTCCCTCAGGGCTATGTGCTATCGCCTACTCTGTTCTTAGTATTCATTAACGACCTTTTGTCTTCTACTTATTCTCAATCCAATCCATAGCTTTGCGATAGTACTTTAAATAACACCTTTGAATTTAACTCTGCGGCGGATTCTCACAAGCAATCTGTTGCTTCCAAACGCAGGGAGTTATTCATTTCGCTGGACTCCAAACTCGACTTAATCCTGCAATGGGGCAGGAAAAATATAGTAGAGCTCAACGCTGCTAAAACAAAGTCTTGTCATCTTTCCCTTAAACGTGATGTTCCAGCGTCGTCGTCTAATTTAGCCTTTAATGGCGTACCGATTAGCTCTGTAAATAAATTTATCGTATTAGGCGTAAAGTTAAATAACCATCTTGATTGGAGCAAACATATCTTTGATGTTGCCCTTGATACCTCAAAACGCCTAGGTGTTCTCCGGAAATGCAAAAAATATTTTTCGCCTCACGACTTAGCTACCATCTACAAGGCTTACATTCTACCTCGTTTAGAGTACAATTCGCATTTGTGGGCTGGGGCACCTACACCACACCTTACGCTGCTTGATAGAATCCAAAAACACGCGTTTCGACTAATTGGAGATGATACCATTGCGATTTCTGTTGACTCCCTCGAGCGTCCTAGGAACGTTGCAGTACTCAGCATTTACTATCGCTACTTTCACGTTAAATGTAGTGCGGAACCTAGATCACTCATTCCTCCACTTTTCAGTTTTTCCCGAAATACTCGTCAAGATAAACGCGCGCACGAGTTTACTGTCAACCCTATTCCTACTCGTGCAGTGAAATATAGTCATTCATCCTCCGAACGTCCAGACTTTGGAACGCATTGCCTGCTAGCATGTTTCCAAGCAAGTATAACCTTCAGCGTTTCAAAAATAATGTCCATTGCCAATTCCGTCTCTCCCCCCCCAAAATTCCCATAACACTACCAACTTTCATCCTTTTCCTATACCGACATAACTGTGCAATGCATTAAAGGGTGACCCCCAATAATGTTAAGTTATGATCGTTGCGAGCTTCTTATGGTGTAAGAACAACCAGACAACACTGTAAACAACGATGTTACTGCCAGCGTAAATGCAATATCTTCGACTCCTGTTAATATCTAAGAGAATGATGATGCAATGGCGCTACAGCTCATATCGAGCTTTGGCCTCCCGGATGCACCTCCTCCAGTTGGCTCCGTCCAACGACCGCGTCCTCCAGTTTGAAAAATTGAGAAGTGATCTGCAGTCTGCGTCGACTGAGTCCTCCCATCGCTTTCGTGGCTTCCCCTGCGGTCGGTTACCTTGAGCTTTGCCCTTGAGCACTCGTTTTGGGATTCGTTCCTCGTGCATTCGTTCCACGTGGCCAGCCCATTGCAGCTTGCGCAGTTTGATCACTATAGATGCTGGTGGGTCATCAAATAGTTGATACAGCTCATGGTTGTATCGAATTCGCCAATCATCTCCTTCCTTAACTGCTCCGTATACCTTCCGAAGAATTTTTCGCTCAAAAGTGTCGATTAACTTCTCCGAAAACCGTGTCAAGGTCCACGTTTCGCATCCATATAGCAGCACAGGACGAATTAATATCTTGTAGATGCGTAGTTTATTGTTTCGATGGACCTTCCTTGATTTCATTATGGGGAGGACCGCATAAGATGCTTTGTTAGCTGCCGTAATTCTTCTTTGAATTTCATGTCGCTCATTGCCGTCCTTTGTGAGAAGGGCTCCCAGGTATACGAATTCATCCACCTGCTCGAAGTTGTATTCACCTATTGTAATGTTCTGCCTCTCTGGGACAGTCCCTCGTGCCTGGGTCATGTATTTATCGCTTCATTGACCCTGAGCCCTACTTCACCCGCTACCGACTCCAACTCCTGGAATACTTCCTTAACGCACAGTATTAATCGGGTCCGAATATCCACGTCGTCTGCGTACGCCACCAACTGTGTGGATTTTTCCTGATGACATACTCGAGCACCAAGTTAAATATCATGGGGGCGAGACCATCTCCTTGTCTAAGACCTGACTCCATTGGAAAGCTGTGAGTCAACTCTTTTTGGATTTTTACTCGGCACTCATTGTTTTTCATCGTGGCTTCCCAGCATTTTGCTAGCACCTGTTTTACTGAGAATGGCTGGTCCGTTGTCGATCGTCCAGATCTAAAGCCACCTTGATATTCTCCGATGATGTTGTTAGCGTATTCACTGAGTCTTCGTTCGATAATTTTAGTCCAGATTTTGTAACACGTACATACATAGCAATGAAATTCCTATGTAATTTTCGCAACGCAAACGGTCACCCTTTTTGTATACCGGACATCCGCCAGTCGTCGGGTAATTTTTCAGTTGTCCAGATTTTAACAATTAATCTAAATATTCGACTGGTAAGCTCTGTTCCACCTTCTTTCAAGAGTACTGCAGAGATTCCGTCAATTCCGGGCGCCTTGTTCGATCTTAAATTATGTAAGGCTGTCTCTACTTCATCATAAGTTGGTGCAATAGGCAGATGAGCTCCATCTGGATCTTCCGGAATTATAAAAGGTTCAGTCTGTGATGTCGTTCTATTTAACAGTGTTCGGAAGTACTGAACCCATCGTGCTTTGATTTCGGTAGCGTCGCTTATGATGTTGCCTTCTTCGTCCTTACAGAGGGTAGTTTGCGGTTTGTAACCTTGTCTCATTTGTTTCACGGTATTAAATGCTGCTCACACGTCATTTTTCTTCAGGTTTTCGTTCAGTGATAAAATTTTGTCATTGTTTATTTTGCGTTGTTTTCGTCTGCAGATCTTCTTGGCGTTTCGCCTGAGCCGTTGATAGTTGTCCTCTCTAGCTCGTGTTCGTCTTTCGAGAAACAGTCGATAGGCTTCGTTTTTCTTGGTGATGGCTCCTTGGCATTCCTCATCGAACCAGTCATTTCGTTTTCTCCGCTCTAAATGTCCTAAAAAGTATTCTGCTGCGCGGTGAATACTATCCTTAATGTTCTGCCACATTTGGTCAATACTTTCCTCAGGCTCAGCCTGAGGTAATGCCTCAATATGTGTTTTGATTGTGGTCATATATTTCACTTTCGTTTTGTCGTCCTTTAGTTTTTGCATATTGAGCTTCGGAGCCCAGCTCCTTTTAGTGTGGCCATTGTTAGCTATGCGACAGCGGTATTTAGCTCGAACAAGAAAATGGTCCGAGTCACAGTTCGCGCCACGTAGAGTCCTAACATCTAGAATGCTCGAGGCAGCCCTTTTTTCGATGAGAACGTGGTAAATTTGGTTGAAGGTGTGCCCATCTGGTGATGCCCACGTCATTTTATGAATATTTTTATGCGGGAAGCAGGTGGAGCTTATGACTAGGTTCTTATTGCTGGCGAAGTCAATAAGTCTTTGGCCATTATCATTCGTTGCATTATGGAGGCTATGCCCTCCTGATACGCCCCTATGAAAGAGTTCGTTGCCAAGTTTACTGTTGAAGTCTCCTATAAGAATTTTGATGTCATTGGAGGGCAGCCCGTCAAAAGTGCTGTCAAGTCGGGCATAGAATTCGCCCTTAGTCATCTTTCTCCTCTGTAGGAGCATGGCAGTTAATGAGCCAAACGCTGAAGAACTTCAACTTGAAGCGGATTAAGCAGATTCGTTCGTTGATCGGTATAAATTTCATTACGAGTTGTTTGAACGCATTATCTACCACAAAGGCGACACCGAATTCTCTGCTTCCTAGCTCTTTTCTGCTGGTAAAAATCGTGTGAGATCTGCTATCGTTAATTTCGTTTCCGAGCCATTTCGTTTCTTGGAGAGCGAGGATGATGATGTTGTTACGAGACATCTCCTGAAGAAGTTCCCGCAGTGCACCCGTTCGATGTAGTGAACGCACATTCCAAGATCCAAAAAAATAGTTCATTTTCCGTTGCCGTAGTCGTTGCCGTTTGATCCGTCCAATCCGAGGCTGTAATCCGGGTTCCTGGACACGCGAGTTTTTTCCGGGGAGACGTTGTCAGCGTTTCGCCCAACCCCCAACCTGGAGGGCCAGTCTGGATGGCAGTTCCGATTAGAGGCGCGGAACACTCGCCTTCACCCTTCTCCGTCTGCTGTTTTGAATAAAACACCCGGTGGCCACCGCGGGAAGGTGGAGATAGGATTCAGTAGCAGAGCTGTTGATGGTATTTACAGTGGGCTTTTCACAGAATTTATGCTACGTCATGTACCAGATCACGATTACGCTCTGTGACCCTTACTACCATTCGACCACTTATCTAAGGGAATGCCGTACAGGTAATGGGATTAGAACCCGGGGATTTCGAGCTGCAAAGCGGCCGTGCTGACTCCTGAGTTTTTTGCTTAGTCAGTTTTTAGCGTCGCAGCATAAGCCGCCACATGCTTCCCTACATTGTGGAAAAAAGCTATCGTCACCCCATTTCCAAAGCCTGGAAAAAACAACAATAATCCCCAAAATTATCGTGCTATAAGTCTCTTGCCGTTACTCGGGAAAATATCCAAAAAAAATATTCTAAGACGCATACATGGCAAAATAGAAGAATCTAATATTGTCTCAAACTTTCAATTTGGATTCTGTCCGCAACACTCAACCTTACACCAACTTTATAGAGTTAAGAGTGATATTCAGCATTCACTGAATCTAAAAAAACGGTTCTATATTATTAGATGTCGACAAAGCCTTGGATAGAGTCTGGCACGACGGACTTGTATTTAAACTTGCGAAGTTCTCCTCGCTCATTTGTCGATTAATTCAGTCCTTTTCATCAGGTAGAGCATTTCAAGGATGAGTTAAAAAATGCTTTTCTAGCCCACAAATAATGGGAGCTGGCGTTCCGCAAGGATCATGTTCAACTTTATATATATTTATTTTGAATGCGAATTAGCAAATCTTCACCGACGACATCGCCATTTACATCCATTCAAAATAGCCGGATGATATAATTATAAATTCTTCACCATAGGAAGAGTCAACCGCTTTTTTCCTCCTTCGGCTATTAACATATTAGGAATTCCGAATCAATGGTCTAAAACAATCAAATTCCTCGGTATTCAATTTGATCAAAAGCTAACTTTTCACCAATACACGGAACAAACAAGAATAAAAAACATAACAGGGCTACGATTACGCATTAAGCGTAATCTTACGATACTCTAGATGAAATAGAATTTTTTGTGATCCCAAGAAATTTTGTATGGGAAGTGTTAGAAGGGATGATAGCCTTGAACTAATTTTTTCTCCATTATGCTAAAGTAGCTATAAGAATGTTTTATACAAAATGCTTACTCCAAAAATTGAATGGGAACTGAGAAAATTTGTGAGTTAGATTGAGTGAAAATGTGCAGTTTGCATGGGAGGTCGTAGAAAGAGTGGGGGGATTCTAGTGATTTTTTCAGAAATAACTAGGAATATTATAAAATTGACATCCCTTAAATTTCAGACTAGTGCCATTCATACTTTTCAGGAAAATCGATTTTTTGTAAATTAGTGAAACTGTGTCATATTGTATGGGAGGGGGTAGAAGCAGTGAAGCTAATCAAATATTTTTTCCTGATCTTAGTGATAATACTAATTAAGTATTTATTACAAAATATGAGCTCAATAAATGTTATACGTTCTGAGAAAATCGTCTTAGAGCATTTCGTGAAAAAGTGTAGTTTGTATGGGGGGGTGGAAGGAGAGGGAGGACGCAAATAATTTTTCAAATATAGATTAAAATTATTATGAAAGTAATATATCCCAAAATTCAGATTAATAGCTTTTATACTTTTCGAGTAAATCCATTTAATATCAAATTGCGAAATTGTGTCATTTTGTATGGGAGGGGATAGAAGGGGTAAAGCTAATCGTCTAATTTTTTTTGGCATTACTAACAATTTTAAATAAATATTTGGTGCACAATTTCAGCCCGCTAAATTTTATACGCACTGAGTAAATTGGCTTAGAGTAATTCATGACAAGTGCAGTTTGTATGGGAGGTGGTAGAAGGAGAGGGAGGACACGCATAATTTTTATACGGTAGATTGATATTATCATAAAAGTAATATATTCCAAATTTCAGGCCAATAGCTTTTATATATTTTGAGCAAATCCGTTTATTGTCAAATTGCTCAATTGCGTAATTTTGTATGGGAGGGGGTAGAAGGGGTGGAGCGATTTAGCCCGTTCACGAACTTGACCTTACTTTTTTGTTAAAAACGATGTATACAAAATTTTAACTCTCTAGCTCAACGCGTTCTCAAGCTAGAGAGCGAACGGACGGACGGACGGACGGACATCCGGTTTTGAGATTTTTGAGTGATAATATTAACTTCTGTATCATTCATTTTTTTCTCCGAGCCTTATTTCTTGGCGTTACAAATTTTAGAGCAAACTTATAATACTCTCAGATTCCATCTAGAGTATAAACATAACAGGACTACGATGCGATACTCTAGATGAAGAGCAATTTTTTGATTTTAAGACATTTTGTATGGAAAGTGGTAGAAGGGGTAACGACATTGAACCAATTTTTTCACATCATGCAAGAGTTGCTATCAGAGTGTTTTATTGAAAATTTCAGCTTCAAGAATTTCATAAGTCCTGGGAAAATTAGTGTATTGGATTTATAGTCCAGTCGGATTAGATTTTTGGGATCAAATGTTGCGATCTCGATGTTATTTTTTTTAATCTCATTGTTTTTTACGTAGATTACGATAAAAATATTGCGGCCACTGGGGGAGTGGGGGAAAGACTCGAAAACAGCAAAATTCGCAAATTTTCGTCTGTTTTAGAGGCTTTTTGAATTTTATTACGTTATACTAAAAAAATGAGGTTCGATTGCAGACACTTAGACCTTTCATTTGAGTGGTACATTGTTAAATTCGGTTTATTTGAACCTGAGATATAGACTGTTATTCAAGACGTTTTTGACAATTTTCAAAGAATCTGTGCTTTTGGAAGGAAATGAGTATCTCATAGACTGTAAAAAAGATATTCTACCAAAATTGCGGCATTGTCTCTTAATGAATGCACTTTAAATAACTGAATCAAAATTCAGCCCAAATTTAGCCGGTTTCATAGAAATTTCTCCTGATGAATTTATTAGAAAATAACTTTTCGAGTAAATTTTTTCTTAACTCCTTTCTTAAGGCAGAAGGACTAAATGAAATTTCCAACTAACCTTTATAGTCACGTTGTATTGTGGACATTCTGATAAAGAATTTGCGGGGCTTGAAGTTCAATTTAACTTATCCGGAGCCGAGATATCGAACTTTTTATTGCAGATTTTAAGATTTTTTTAATAATAACGTTATTTTTACTCGTATAAAGCGCCTTTGAGGGAGGCAAACATATTGTTCTTAAATTGCCGTGTAGCTACAACTTAGGAGATGGAAATGCAAGATTAAAGAAAGAGTTGATTACATAAATGCGAGTGTAGCTCTTTTATTACTGGGCTGAAATTCAGAATTCTCTACTAATTCTACGGGTTCTTCGCTATTTTGTCTTTGATTGTTAAGTTAGTGTTGTTTACTATTTCAGTATCATCCTCTATTTCATTCTGTATTGCGTCTCTATTTAAATAATTATTTCCCAAACTTGTTTTACAGAAGGAATTGCATTTTAGACCCATTTTTCTGCAACCCCATCTTTTCAGACACCCAGTTTTGCAGCCACAATGCATTTTTTCAATCAAATCTTGAGGGATTAAGCTTTCCTTGGAGAAAACGGGTTCAAGAATATTTCCATTTTTTGTCCACCCCCAGTTTTGTGGGTCAAGATTATTTTGCAACCAAAGCTGGCACTACAAGTAAACCCTTAACGCGTGCTAGCGTAGGGCACCTTCGGTGCAAGGCAGTGCGCTTAAATCAATATTTTTTAAGGATCTACAATATTCAAATCGAAATTCGTTCAATGTCATCTTACAATTATTCTTTTTAGAGGAGTATAGCGTTAATACTAGAGAGCAAGAAACTTCAAATAACTTATTTACATCAGCTTCAGGCGAGTTAAAGATTTCCATTTCTTGTAATAATTTGGCATTGTTATTCAGCATTTTCATAAACGTGGTATCACAGCCACTGAAAGCATGAGCAAACAGAAATACCCTCTTCAGTGATTTTTGTTCCAAGCTTGATGGTATGGAACTTTTGAACCTCTAGTAGGTTTTTTCAAATAAACATTTGAATTTTCGTCAGCTAGTTGTGTTAGTAGCACAAGTAAATCAACGTCTTCTCCAATAATGTAACTTCGAGTTTTATTATTGGATTTTAATATAGCTGTTGTAACTATCTATTAGCAAATCTGCGTCTTCCTCCGCTTGAAGAGTTTCTATATTTAACTGTGCACACTTTTCCCTAAGCAGAGAGATTTTTATTATTATTATTGCTAAGGAAGTTTTCTTGTCCTACTAGAACTGGTTTTTCTTCATTTAAAAACAGCATTTGATTTGAAAAATGTTTACTTCCTCTTCTCGATCTTTCGTAACTTTTTGTGCTAGGCTCTAGAGGATATCCATCGAATACAACAATACACGGAGAATACAAATTAATGTATATGTTAAATATTTGGCACAAATTGTTTTAAATGTATCGCTTGAATGCCAGATTACTTTATGGAGTAAGAAACCTCCATCTATAATATTAATTGATGAACCAGGAATAAAACCGTCGATAGGTGTGAATAAATCATATATCTTTGATTTTTGTGTCTTGCGAAAACTAATTCCATCAAAAAGTGAAGCTGGGTAAGGTGCGAGCTCAAAAGTAAGATAATTTTTCAAGTTTGCACGACTTTCATTCGATAAAATAATTCGTTCGAATATAAAATTTGGATTGACGGAATTCTCCTCTCCATCTATTACGATTTTCGACATCATGGCCTGGAGCGGTAAGACTCTGTTCTTTTTTTTAAACCTAACTTCGTATAATATTTGCCGACAATTCTATCGCAACACTGTTTTCCTATTTTTAATGTTTAATGATAGTTAATGTTATCATTACCTCTTAAGCCACTTTCTATTGATATTAGGTACGGTAAAAAATAATGATTGAAGCACCGAATGTACCTTCCGCCAGCACGCGTTAAGGGTTTACTTGCAGTGCCAGCTTTAGTTACAAAATTACATTTCCATCCCCTAAGTTCTAGCTACACGGCAATTTAAAAACAATATGTTTGTCTCCCTCAAAGGCACTTTTTACGAGTAAAAATACCGTTATTATTAAAAAAATCTTAAAATCTGCAATAAAAAGTTCGATATCTCGGCTCCGGATAAGTTAAATTGAACTTCAAGCCCCGCAAATTCTTTATCAGAATGTCCACAATACAACGTAACTATAAAGGTTAGTTGAAAATTTCATTTTGTCCTTCTGCCTTATAAAAAGAGTTAAGAAAAAATTTACTCGAAAAGTCATTTTCTAATAAATTCATCAGGTGAAATTTCTATGAAACCGGCTAAATTTGGGCTGAATTTTGATTCAGTTATTTAAAGTGCATTCATTTAGAGGCAATGCCGCAAGTTTTGGTAGAATATCTTTTTTACAGTCTATGAGATACTCATTTCCTTCCAAAAGCACAGATTCTTTGAAAATTGTCAAAAACGTCTTGAATAACAGTCTATATCACAGGTCTAAGTACTTGCAATCGAACCTCATTTTTAGTTTTCCAATATTGTTTAGTATAACGTAATAAATCTCAAAAAACCTCCAAAACAGACGAAAATTAGCAAATTTTGCTATTTTTCGAGTCTTTCCCCCACTCCCCCAGTGGCCGCAATATTTTTATTGTGATCTACGCAAAAAAACAATGAGGTTAAAAAAAAACATCGAGATCGCAGCATTTCGCCAAACAGACCTTTTTTGATCTAATCCGACTGGACTATTAGTGGAATTGTGCAGTTTGTATGGGTGGTGGTAGAAGGAATAGAGAGTTTATTGCAATCATTACTTTTCAAGATATAGCGTTTTAAGTGAGTGATAACCCTCTCTATATCTATGCTGGTTTTCAGCTTCCTATCTGTATTCGTAGTAGATATATTAGCCAGTATAATTTTTTTTCCGGATAACTTATAATTTTTTTCTTGTGAACATCCGCGCAGTCGTACTAAGCCAGCTCGCTGGTTTCGGACCTGTACCCTCACTCACTTAAAACGCTATATCTTGAAAAGTAATAATTGCAATTCAAAGTGTTGTAGCTTGTTTTTTAGGGAATCGAATAACCTTTCATTTGCTGTGATAGTCCGCATTGTAACTGTACCCAATCTTGAGGTATTTGCTTCAGAACACAAATTTTTGAAACTTTGACCCTTAAAATTCTGGGATCAATGTAGTTTTTCTCAAAAAAAAGCATTATAAAAATGTCATTTTAATGTTGTTTTTTTATGTTCCATATTATTGCCTGCAAAAGATGCATACACTTGCATTGCATAAGTTTCATAGTTTAGCAGCAACTATCATTCCAATAATTTAGCACTTTTATCAAAAAAACAAGAATATGTTGATCAACACTCTCCGCTTGAACTAAAAGAACTTAAGAATGGTTTTTATGGTTTATTTTAAATTTCTTTAATTACAATAAATGTTCAAAATAGCCACCTTCATTTTGAATGCACGCTAAAGCTCGTTTTGCCAGTGTTCTCTTTGTGTTCATACTCCGCAACTGCTGCCTTACTTCTGTTGCTGCCGCATCGATTCTGGTGTTTAGATCCTGCAACGTTACTACTTCCGTTGCGTAGACAAGGTCCTTCATCCGTCCCCATACAAAGAAATCCATAATAGTTAAATCAGGAGATCTTGCAGGCCAGTGTATGGGTCCATTTCTACCGATCCAGCGATTGTTATAATTGGAATTTAACCAATCTGTGATTTGTCGGCCGTAATGAGCTGGAGCACCATCGTGTTGGTAAAACAGGGAAGCCAATTGTTGAAGTGGCACATCATCCAATAACTCCTGTAGATCATTTGTCAAAAAATGCAAGTAATTGGAACTATTTAAGGTAGGCGGAAGCCTAATAGAACCAATGAAATCGTCACCAATCACACCTGCCCATAAATTGACACTGAATCTGTGCTGAAATGATGCCTCTCTTCTTGTATGTGGATTGTTCTCAGCCTAGGTGTGTAAGTTGTGGAAGTTTCTGATACCGTCCCTGGTGAATTGGGACTCACCCGTCCAAAGAATGTTGTTCACAAAATTTTCGTCACATAGTTTTCGTTCAAGGAGCCAATTGCAAGACCCATCATTTTGGGCAAATCAATGGGTAACAGCTCCTGCGCTGGTGTGTGGTGGTAGGGATGCAAACGCCCTGCTTTTATGATACTCCAAACTTTCCACGTAGAGACTTTTAACTGCAATTCCAAGCGTCGGATACTGATTGATGAATCATTTTGAACTGCAAGTAGTATCTCTTCATCGATTGGAACAGCAATTATCGGCGCAGGATTTGCATTTACTCTGCTTATCCTAATGCTGCCTGTTTCCTGATTCCTTCTGTAAACGCCTTGGAATACTCTCCTATCAGGTATCCGACGATTAGGAAATCTCTGATGATACTAAGATCGCGCCGCTTGTGTATTTCCCTGACACTCTCCATAAATAAAAATGATGTCTACATGTTCTTCATTCGTGTACTCAGGCATTTCGAAATTATTTTCTAAATTTTAGTGACACCTTGTACTTTTATACAATGTAACTAAAACTGGTAAAAATATGAAGTAAAATTTGCTTTTATACGCTTTTCATTTTGTTAGGTACCCCATTAAAAAAGGCAAAGTGCTGCACCTAGTTGTGTTGAAACTCATTTTAATTTAATTCATTTCCTCGATAATTTAAATACTAATTAAAGGACATTCCTCGATAATTAAAATAAACTGCCAACAAGTCGGGCGCAACTTTATTATTTTTAGGACAAGTTAATCATGCATGGAAACTCCGCCATAGACGGTCCCAAGCCCGATTTGAGAAAGGAGGAGGGAACATGGAGTTGACCTGAATGGCCAGTAACACTAGTGCGTCTCAGGAAGTAGGCAAAAAATATGGCATAGTTGGACTTGCAGCATAGCTGGGAGAACTCCAGCATGTCATATTTAGCTCAAAACTCCCACCCTTTTTCTACTAGGGTGTAATAAATAAGTAGGACCGGTCCTCCTGGTCGGGGTTGGGCGAGGCGCCGACAACGCATCACCGGAAAAAAAACACTGTCCTGAAACCTGACAGGAGGCCAAGGCCCGATTTGGGCTGTCGCGCCATTGATGATGATGATAATCATGCATGGAAAGTTAATATGCAAGTTAAAGCGGTTAGGGAAGACTAAGTGGAACCCCATTTCACAAGTGGAACCCCCTTTCACAAGTGAAACCCCCTTTCACAAGTGAAACCCCCTTTCACAAGTGAAACCCCCTTTCACAAGTGAAACCCCCTTTCACAAGTGAAACCCCCTTTCACAAGTGAAACCCCCTTTCACAA
Organism: Chorisops tibialis; assembly: GCA_963669355.1. Taxonomy (NCBI): domain Eukaryota; kingdom Metazoa; phylum Arthropoda; class Insecta; order Diptera; family Stratiomyidae; genus Chorisops; species Chorisops tibialis. The sequence continues at coordinate 185,469,647 of OY770262.1, forward strand.
GTGAAACCCCCTTTCACAAGTGGAACCCCCTTTAGGGCAGGGATGATGCCAATTCAACACTTAGTTGCGAATACGATCAATAGCTCCAGTACATGTAATCAATATTTCATTCGTTTATGCAAGTTTGGGTTCTTATGAGGGAGGGTGAGGGGTGATATTAAGGGTGGGTTAATGTCAATAATTTTTCAATTGATTGCTTCAATTATGTCCAATATATTTTGCATAGAATGTCAGTTTTAAAGACGAAGTTGCATAGAATTTTCATAAAATTTGGTGCATTTTACATTCACGAAACCAATCATTTGTATGGGACGGGGTAGAGGAGTTAAGGCAAATGTAAAATTTGTGATGCAGTTTTATTTCATTTCTTTCGTAAAGTGCTCGTACAAAATTTCAAGTTCGTAGCTTTTAATTTGTTATCAGTTGATTTATTGAAATTGGTCGAAATCATACTTTTGTATGGGAGGAGGTAGAAAGGCAAATGCGATCTGATCTCAAAACTTTTGACGTTGTTCTGTTCGAACTATTTTTGAAAGTTCTTATGCGAAATTTCAAATTGATAGCTTTTGATTTTTAGGTGATAATTGATTTTTTAAAAATGGTCGAAAAATAATTTTGTATGGGAGGAGGTAGAAGTTTTAAAGGTATTCGATCAATTAATAATGCATTCTTTTATTGATTTTTTTCAAATACATTTTGCAAATTTTCAAGTTTCTACCTTAAAATTTCATTTAAAAATTTTCAGCTTATGTGTTTTTTCATTGCACATGAAACATCTTGTGCACGTTAGACCAGGGGGGTCGGTGCATAGCAATTGCAGAATTTTTATTATTTTTTCTGTATGGACAATAAATAGATCTATCGACGTGCAAAATTTAAACTTTGTACCTTTTACCAGAGCCCTAAAAAAATTACGCAACATTTTCAAAATGTTTGCGTTCCAACTCCCTCCCCTTACACCCTTACACTTAATTTTTTATCAAAATTAAAAGTTATATAGCTCTACAATCTGACAAATTTTTGATTTGATATCTGTTCTCAGTTTTCCTCCACTACTATTTTCCAAATTTTATATTTTTTTCGTATTTCTCTAGTATAGCTTAATATAAGTACCAAGTTTTAATTACATAGCTCAACAAATAGCCGAGATATTGATTTTTTAAGTGTTTTTATTTGCACCCCTCCTGACCCTTCCCCTTACAATAATTAGCTTCTATGTAAGCTGATTCCAGTGAATCTCTGTGCCACTTTGGTGGTCTGAAAATATAAATTTCTTATGCTAAGTAATTTCTAAGATATAATCATTTGAATAAAAATTGGCAGACAATTTGTTTTTAGACCCCACCCCCCCTTTCTTGCACCCCAATGGATAAAAAAATTAAATTAATTTAAAAGTTGTCCCATAAACCCTTTTATATGTATATCGATTTTTAGCTTCCTAGCTGTAACCATGTTTGAGACATTTGAATTCTTAGTTTTCGTTTTAAGTGCTCCTCCCGCCTCCCCCTGAACCCTTCCACCCACCAAAATGGGTGTCCGCCTGAGATCCGCAACTATCTACAATCCCTCAAAAAATGAACTTTCTATCTTGAAGGGTTTGGGAGTTAATGTGCGCTGAGCGTACACACCGGCGTACGGCGGATGGCGTGCAGACAGACGGATTTTTTTTTTGCATTTTTAGACTAATTTAGTCATGAAACGCGAAAAAACAAAATTTCAGAGTAGCAAATTTTTTTTTTTTTAAGTCGATAACAATACTTTATTATTAAAATAATAAAGTAATAGTAATTAAAGGACAATAAGAATATTTCAGTTTAACAACATTTCAGGCAGTTTTTTTAGAACGAGGGTTGCTTTATGACATTTTTCATTTTTAAGCCATATGTATTTTCGCTTATTACCTGGAAAACGGGAAAACCTAAGTCATATGTGTGCATCTTTTGTAGGCAATAATATGGGTCATAAAAAAACAACATTAAAATGACATTTTTATAATGCGTTTTTTTGAGAAAAACTACATTGATCCCAGAATTTTGAGGGTCAAGTATCAAAAATTTGTGTTCTGAAGCAAATACTTCAGGATTGGGTACAATGCGGACTATAACACCAAATGAAAGGTAATTCGATTTCTTAAAAAAAGAGTTATAACACTTTGAATTGTGATTATTAGTTTTTAAGATATAGCGTTTTGAGTGAGTGAGGGTACAGGTCCGAAACCCTTTTCTTGATCACCCTCTATCTCCGCGGATATTGAAAATCGACCATCAATTTTTTTCTCTAAATATATCTAGGAATAACCCCTTACAAGGTGGCACACTGAGTACCAAACACGCCGTATATTGCTTCGATCGGGATTTGAACTCACGACCTTCGCATTACAAGACCAACACGCTATCCACTAGGCTACACCCTAGCTTAATTCTTATTTTATTACTAGCAAACGACCGCGACTTCGTCCACATAAAAATCGCATTAATAAGCAATTTTTGAGAATGTAGTTAGTAATACATTATATGGGATATATAATCCGCTTACTTTAATGGCTCTTTGAACGCAATGTTTTGTATTTTGTTGGAGTCAGAACCATAAATTATTAAGAATGATAGCATGATACTCGCATTTGAATGGGAGAGGCTCGTGATGAAATCAAACCCGTGATTCGAGATCATATGTATACGTGAAATGGGTTCGCCACTACATCTCATGTTTGTGGACTTCGAGAAGGCTTTCGACAGCGTTAAGCGAGATTACATATGGAATGCTTTGCGTAGGAGAGGTATTCCAGATAAGGTCATAGCTATGATTAAAGAATCCTACGAAGATGCAAGGTGTCGCGTCTTGCATAGAGGAGAGCTGTCCGAGAGCTTTCCTGTGCGAACGGGTGTCAGACAAGGCTGCATATTATCACCAGCCCTGTTTCTGGTGGTAATAAATGACATCTTGAAAACTGCACTGGAAGGTGGGGAAGGTAAAGGTCTTCAATGGAGACTATTTAACATCTTAAGTCACCTTGATTATGCTGATGACGTGTGTTTGCTTGCACATACCCGTTCGGACTTAGAGTCAAATGTTCGCTCGTTGCATTCTAAATGCAAAGAGGCGGGACTGGAAATAAATGTGCGTAAAACCAAGTACATGCACATGGGTTCGAACGCAAGCACACCGATTGTTCTTAATAGACAGGATGTGGAAGAGGTGCAAGATTTTTGCTATCTCGGAAGCATTGTCAGCATGGACGGCGGAGCTGAAAAGGATGTTGAGGCTCGGCTAAATAAAGCTCGTCAGGCCTTCGGTATCCTTTCCCCTTTCTGGAGGTTAAGAGAGATCTCCCTTCGCACGAAGCTGCGAGTTTTTGACGCATGCGTCAAATCTGTGTTGTTGTATGGTTGTACTACGTGGAAAGTGACCGTTCGACTTACCAAGAAACTACAGACTTTCGTAAACCAATGCCTCCGGCGCATTTTAGGAATATTCTGGCCAGAAGTAATCTCCAACGACGAACTTTGGAGTACAACTCGCCAGACTAAAATAGGTATTGAGATTGAACGGCGAAAGTGGCAGTGGATCGGTCATACTTTGAGGAAACTAGAGCGAAACATCGCAAAACAGGCTCTGGATTATAACCCTCAAGGAAGACGTCGGGTTGGTCGACCATGTAACACATGGAAGCGAGCAGTTGAGCAGGAGGCCAGAGGAATAAACAAGTCCTGTCAACAGATTAAAGCCGATGCTCAGGATCGCGCCTTGTGGAAGAGAGTTGTTTCTGTCCTATGCCCCTATAGGGGGTCTTAACAGGAATTTGATGTATACGTGTTAAGGACATGTGAATAGTTGTAGTTTGTTTTAATTGAAAAAGCCCCAATAAAATGACATTAAGCTTAAAAACATAACAGGACTTCGATTGTGCGTAAAGCCCAATTATATGATACTACCGATGAAATCAAAATTTTTGTAATCTTAAGAATTTTTGTGTGGGGAGTGATAGAAGGGATGACAATACTAAATTAATTTTTTTCACACCATACTAGAGTAGCTATAAAAATATTTCGCACCAAATTTAAGCTTGAAAAACTGAATAGGTAACTTGAGAAACTTAGTGAATTGGATTTAGTGAAATTGTGCAATTTGTATGGGAGGAGTGGGGGGTTTTTGGTAATTTTTCTAGATACAACTATCATCACCATGCAATTGATATCTTTTAAATTTCAGATCAGTTAGATTCATACTTTTCAAGAAAATCGAGTTTTTGCAAAGTCGTGAAATTGTGTCATATTGTAAGGGAGGGGGTAGAAGGAGTGGAGCTAATCGGTTAATTTTTTTTCCCGATAATAATAGTTATGCTAATTAAAGATTTAGTACAAAATTTTAGCTCGATTAAAGCTGTACGTACTGAGAAAATTGGTTTAGAATATTTCATGAAAAATTGCAGTTTGTATAGGAGGTGGTGCAAGGAGTGGAGAGTTTTTAGTTATTTTTTGAGAAGCAACTACAATTATCATTGAATTGATATATTTTATATTTCAGAACAGTAACATTCATGCTTTCCAAGAAAATCGAATTTTCGCAAAGTCGTGGATTTGTGTCAGATTGTATGGGACGGGGTAGAAGGAGTAAACCTAATTGGTTAGTTTTTTCCTGAAATTAATAACAATGCTAATTAAGGATTTAATTCAAAATCTTAGCTCGATCAAAGTTATACGTACTGAGAAAATTGGAGTATAGTATTTCATGAAAAAGTTTAGTTTGTATGGGAGGTGGAGAAAGGAGTAAGGGCATTCAATTTATTTATATACTCGAAGATTGCATTTATAATGGAAATGCTATATTTTAAATTTCAAATTAATAGCTTTTATAGTTTCCATGAAAATTTGATTATTATAAATTTTTGAAAATGAGTCACTTTGTATGGGAGGGGGTAGAAGGAGTGAGGGAAGTAAAATGAAACCTAAGGCAGATTATTCTCCAATGTAGACCTAATAATCTGTGAAAGTTTGATTACAATCGGCTTAGCTGTTTTTGCGTGAAAACCGGAAAGACAGACTGACAGACAGAGAAATTTTTTAAAAACGTTTGTTTCTGCTTAGTTATTTCTAAAATAGAGCAAACAACTTATTTATAGCCATTTATAAACAAATAACAGACAGACACTACAATTATATTTATATAGATTTCTTATTTTATCAATTAGGTGGCATACATTACTACTAAAATCTACTAAAAGGGAGGCTAATAATTTTAAGGGCAGATGCAAAGAAAAGCACTTTAAAATTATATCTTAACTATCTCGTAAGCTATGCAGTTGAAATTTGGAACATGCATCGAGCTATACTAGCAAAATACGAAAAGAAATTTTCACATAACAGTAGCGGGCACAAATTGGGGATATTTAAAAAAATGATGCACTGTTCAAAATTCAAACCGTTATATATCAAAATCCAATACAGTTACTAAGTTGAGATTTCGTCAGATTGTAGAGCTACGTACATGATCTATAATTTTGGTTAAGGGATAGAGTTGGTGAAAGATGCAAGGTTCAAATTTCACGAAGCGGAGCCCTAACGTACGCAAGATGTCACGTGTATTGAAAAAGAACATAGCTCAAAATTTTTGAAATTTTAATGTAGAAACTTGAAAACTAGGGAAATTCATTTCAAACAAATTCATAAAAGGTATTAACTGGTCGGATACCTTTAAAACTGCTACTCCCTCCTATGCAAACGTATTTTTTTTTTAAGAAATCATTTATCACCAATACATTCACTTAGTCTTTCCTATCCACCTTAACCTGCATATCAACTTCCCACGCATCCTGAACTTATTCCATGAATTATAAAGTGGCGCCCGATTTGTTGGCAGATATTCTATTAGGGAACTAATAGAATCCTATAGATTTCAGGATCCAGGAATAACGAATTTGCACATAACTATAGTGCAGAGTTAATTAGAGTTGAATAACTGACAGTGGCACAAAGAGCCGATAACTCACTTCGAATTTAGTGCATTTTTTCCCTAAAATCTGATCCGATTCAAATGACCCAACTAGCTCCAATCAAAACTGTTATTCGATTTCATATTCCTGAACATACCGTATCCCAAATCCTATTTACACACTCTCACGCTGATGTGTAAACCTCAAGCTGGCAGCTATCGTATGGAAACGAAAACTTAATTACTATCCTTGATCCGCGCATTTGGGTCAGAGACGGATAACTTCCCATAACTTGCCAGGATGGAAACCATTCAAGACATTTCATAAAGCCACACTATATGTGCCATATCTCTCCGTAAAACCTGCGGCTAAAAACACGGATTTGACGTCGTTGCTTCTCGAAGCATGCAGGGCATTTTGATTTCATACCCGCTCGAGATCCGCATAGGAACGAGAGGTTTTGTATATGTGCTTTTATGGACGTGGCTGCTTCGAGTATCTTGCAATTCAAAGGATTCGGTATGGAATCCTTTCGATGTACATTGAAAGAAAATCTGACATAATCAGTACTGCATGAACGGAGCAGGAGCAGGTTCTTATGAGCAACTGTAGAAAGATTTCTTTCGCCATTAAAACGACTCCCGGGTCGTATTCGCAACAGCCATGCAATTCGAAAAGGGATGTTTCAGCGTAGACTACTGCTCGTTTTAGAGCTTAATTCGATTTTTTATGGAAAAATGTTGCGAATGCTGTCGATTATGGGGCTAAGTCTGATTTAATTTTTAAGTACAACACTTTATGTGTTTATGCAGAACAGAAACAGTAGTGAGTTATTAAATTTGACATTAAATTTATATCATCGTATTTTTCATGGTTTTGTGGCCATCAGGAGTTTTGAGTTTGTTATGTAATGGAAATAGGGGAATTTTTGTTAGTTTGGGAGCATTGTCAGTTTTGCAATGTGGATGAAAAGTTCGTAATAATAAATTCATCGGTCGTTTAGTTAACATTTTTCATTATGGAAGAGTAAGAAGAAGGCGGGTAATACGGTTGTCCTTAAAGAGTGGCGATTTTCTTAATTGATACCGCCTTGAAAAGTTAAACCAAAGGTGTGGGTTCAAATCACACTCTAGACACAGTCATTCGCGCTAGCACCATTTTCAACTTATCTTTGCTTTTCTTGAGCTAGCATTTATACCTACCAAGTGTTTAGATAAAAAAAATGTGAAAACATTAGAAAGATGTATAGAGTCAAGGCTCTCTACAAATACCAGGCCGTAAGGCTGAAAATAATGACGTAGAATAGAAGGTTTTTCTGAACTAAGCATGAGGTATCCGAGCATGTCGAAGCTCAGCCAAGCACGAGACTTGTCAGTTTGACAATTCGGTTTGACGTGTCGTGGCAGTCTGTTTATGAATAACCTCTAGCTGTCAGGATTCACGTCGCTCCTGTTTGCTTTGATCCGCCGATTTGAGAGCATTGTTTATGAGCTCGATCCGTATTTAATTATCGGGCGACGGCTTATATGGTCCAGCACGGATACTATGAGTTCCTTAATCGGTTCGACGAGCGCTCTGTTTATCCGGGTTTGGTGATCACGTCCGGCGGGATCCATTTGCTGCACATTCCCATTCATATTCCGGACATTTGTGTTTTCTTGGCAGCATTCAGGTTAGTTTCGATCTTCCAGTCAGTCACAGGTTCTTTTATTCGCCATTTTTTTTTGTCAGTGGCGTGACTGCGATTTCAATGTGCTGACGATGAAGCTGGTCTCCAGGAGCGGGACTATTCGTAGCCAGTTTTATTGCAGTCGTTCTGGGCTGCAATAGTCGAATGGTAGCTGGATCATATGACAGTGAGGGAATCGATGGACAGTCAACTCCGGTTATAACACACTTCAAGGGCCCAGTTTCCCAGTCATTGCCCTCAATTGTTAAAACAGTGTCATCTGCAAATGATATTAATTCACCTTGAATTGGTTGGGAATACAAATCATACATATAACAGAAATAGCAATGGTGCAAGAACAGTTCCTTGAGGCACATCGTGAATGAAAGTAAGCTCTTCGCTACAAATGTCATTAATCTTAACCATTTGTTTTCGATTTCTTAAATAGCTAGAAATCTAATCAATTCATTTACCATTAAAATTTAGCTTGTGCAGTTTTTGATCTATGTTTTTATGCGGAATTGAATCAAACGCTTTAGTAATATCCAGAAATACTGCGGCTGGTTTTTTTTCCTGCATCAAGCGTTGTTGTAATTTTGTTTGCTTAGTAGAGCAATGGCATCGTGTGTACTACATCCAGTCCTGAAGTCATATTGATAATCAGAGATTAACCTATTAAGATTTATGAACGCATTATTCTGTTTTTGGCCACTTTTTCTATAATTTTAGCAATGTTAGATATTAAAAATATACATGATATTTCAAATTTTTTTATTTTAGTAAGCAGGTAGTACTGTCCTTCATTATTATCCCATAAATTGGCGCGGTCTGTTAATCAGTTTGCTTACAGCAGCTGGTTTAATCGGTACACCTTAGTAGTCCACGGCGATTTTTGTTTTAAGTTCTCGATCGACTGAAAACGGGTTCCACGAAGCGGTAATTTCAGTTGCGAGGATAGGAAAAAAGTCACACGGGGTCAAATTTGGTGAATACGGTGGTTGATTGGAGCAATTTCTTACTTTTTTGACCTTAAATTCGGTCACAATTGAAGCTCAAAGCGATGGCGCATTTTCATTGTGGAAAACCCATGAATTCTCCTTTCATAATTGCAGCCGTTTTTTAAGGATTTGCTCACGCAAACGCTTCAATAAGGTTAAATAGTACTTTTTGCAGACCGTCTGTCCCTCCGGAATGAATTCGTGATGGATTAAACCTCGAACATCGAAAAAGCCAATGCGCATCGTCTTGATTTTTGAGCAGCTTTGGCGTGATTTTTTCGGTTTCGGCTCATTTTTTCCTCCATTCCAATGATTGTTGACTGGTTTGCATGTCAAACTCGTAGACCCATGTCTCATCACTAGTTATGATGCGCTCCATGCATGTGGGATCAGATCTCGCACGAGCAAGCATGTCCAAAGTGACCTGTTCACGGTGCTTTTTTTAAAGAAAATTCAGCTTTATTGTTGTAAATGATGTGCCGAACAAGAGGTGGCGTTAGCATAGACCGCTGTCTTCTTAAAAAGACAGGAAGCAAGTCTTGCTCTCTCTCTCTCTCGTTCGACCGCTGTCATATAAGAAGGACGTGCGCTTGGCAAAGTTCGTCTAATAAAGTGAATAATAAAGTAATTGCAATTTATTCAATATTATTGGTAAGAGTCGAGAATGAAATTTTAGACAAATTCTTTGTTCCTTATTTTTAACCATTGTAAAAATCGCCGTGGACTACTGAGGTGTGTACCGATTCAACCAGCTGCTGCAAGCAAATGATAGCATACAGCCCTAATTTTTGAGATAATAATTAAAGACAGTCCTACCTGCTTACCAAAAAAAAAAAATTTTTTTTTAAATATCATTCCCCAGAGTAATTTTATTTACGAATTGTCAATACTTTTTGGTCATAATGTAGGTCTATAATTACTAACAAGCTGTTTTTTGGCTCCTTTATGCACTGGTGAAACTATTGCAGTCTTGTAGATTTGCGGGAATATATCTTTTTCGAAGCTGTGGTTAACTAAATGAGTCGATGGTTTTATAATAAAAGAAGATAATTTGTTTAAAAATTCAATAATATTATAATTCCATCGAAACCCGGACGTGAACCATCAATCATCCTTTCAATAATAGACCTAATTTCTAGTTCATTAGCTAGATCAACATCTTTAGTCAATGAGGTCTTAGGTTACATTGGTTACATTGGGTGAATTTGTGGAAGCAGTAACTATTTCGTCTGCAATATTTTTTCCGACTTTTTTGAAATAATCGTTAAACATGTTAGCAATTTCTTTCGCATGTTCGTCAGTATGCAGTTTCTTTTCCCCAACGGTTATGCATCTTATTGGTGTATGTCTACTTCTTTTCCGATACTGAGATTGATAGCATTCCATATTTTTTTTCGTCACTACCGACGTTGTCTAATAACTTAGCAAAAGCAATATTTTTAGTTACAGTTATGAGCGCAGTTAATTTATTTCGATATTTTTGGTAATATGACCTCAATTGTTCATTTTGGAGAGTTTTTTGAAGGGCCCAACTTAATTTATACCTCTTTCTAATTGAAATTAGTGAACCCTTGGTGATTCAGGGCTCCAATCTTTTGTTTTCACTTGATGGTGTCTTATAATTTAAAGTATATACAACTGTTAATTAGTTCATTTCACTTATTACAAAATAAAATGGCACTATCTTCTACACCCTTATTCAGTAGAATGTTATCCCAAGAGGTGGTTCTAAGCTTGTCAATTAATGAATCATAATAATTAATGAATCATAATCACACGCGAACAGAGCGTATGACCTACGTTAGCTTATATTTGAAAAATCGTACTCAAAGCATCAAGTTGTGTCTTCTGAAATGAGTAGACGTATGGTATTGAACTGTGGATTGCCACAAGGCACAGTTTTGAAACCCATTCTCTTTAACATCTACCTAAAAGACCAAGTCGACACACAGAAAAATTACCGCTACAGTGGTATTGTATCCTTCGCGGATGGCACTGTAGCACTTTCAAATGACAATATGATGTAGCTACTACGGCTGTATCTATCATGGATGCTATACATTCTTAGCTTGATACATCAGTCTTGTATGCTGAAAATACTAAATGTCTATGGTTTCCCTGCATTTGACCTGGAGGCATAGAAAATAAAAATATATCCATTAGTGGTAAGATAATTAAGGAAGTGGCGGATACACGTTATCTTGGTGTTTTCTTCGATAATAGGTTAAACTTGGAATGGCAAATCTTAATTATTTGTAGCAAGATTAGGAAAATGGTGTTGAAAATTAAAACCCTATCACAAATACTTTTATAAGATGAAGATCTTATCTTATAAAATGAACATACTTCGCTCTTCTGCAAATCGTTTTGCAATATGGCAGACCTTATATGAGGTAGTGTTGGGTTACTCATACAAGAAGTGGTACAAATGTCCCATTCATGCACTTCAAATGTCCCAAATAATATTTTTGTCCCACTTCAAAGTTTTTGTCCCACTTCAGAGCTTTTGTCGCATCTGAATTAAAGTCATGCATTTGTATGGCTGCTGTACCAACACATTTGTAACACTCAAATCGCACTCACTCTTCACCGGATTTTGTCCCATGCATTTGTATGACTGAAAGCAAAGCTCTCTAGAATGAAGCACGGGAACGGGACGGAAATATTACGAACCGGAGAGCTCTGTGAACATGAATGACAGATTCTCTTCGATGGGAGAAACCGAGATTTGACTTTCAACTTTCAACAACTTGTTGTTGTTGGATTGACTTGCTTTGTGTTTTAACCCTAGTGAAACCGAATAAGTGTAAACTTATGTATATTCAAAGCCCTCTAAAATTGAAACACATAGAAAACTGTAGAATTTTAGTTATTCCGCGACACCTCTTATCTCTCATTCTTGTACATGGCGTTCTTAAAGCTTGAATTTTAATTTTTAAAATTAAATAAGAATAACTGAAATAAATAAGACTATATTTATTTTGTGACATTGATTAAGGAGATTTTGAATTTTAATTTTTAAAATTACATAAGAATAAGTACAATAAAAAAGAATGCATATTATAAACACAACCCACAAATGCCACACACCTAATAATACGTCATTTTACAATCGCATCCCAAAAGAAACGGTGTTACTAGGGTTAACATACTCTACGCGCACACATAAAAGCGCAATATACGTCATTCTTCGCTCATTTGCTCCTCAAAAAGGCAAATTGTATGTATGGGACATTGTATGTATGAATGGGAAATGGAGCTTTTGAATGGGACATTTGAGGTAGGACATTGTACCACCTCAAATTTCAAATGAGCCCCTCATACAAACATGGGACAAAAATTCTTGTCCTACCCAATACTAATATGGGGTAGAGCCGTGCAACATACACCGCTACTTTAAGTCCGCTTCACAGCTACTTAGCAAAGTAATTAAAATATGTTTAAAAAAATCAAAATTTGACTCCACGTCGCAAGCTTTCAGCAAATTTTCGGACATGACAATCAGATAATTGTATGTTTTGCAATCAAGACAATTTTCAAGTCATCGCTCAATGTACCCTCTATACCTATGTATGTATAGAGGGCTGTGTGAAGGGCTAACAACCCTTTCACAATAGCAAGTAAATGTTAAGGAACCTGAAGGTGAGGAGGCCAAAGCCTGATTTGGGTTTCAGTGCCAAGATGAAGGTAGTTAGGTAATCCTCTAGATGTAGCCAACTTTAATAAGAATATTGTTCGTTGTCATTTTCAATTTTTAGGCCCAATATTGTTTAATAAAACCCAACTAGGGCTGCCAGATTTCTTTAGGGCTTCAGTAGGACCTTGGTTTGTTACGTACTAACTTTTTTTTGGTTTAAAATTTATGCACCTATTTGACGCACGCTGATAAAAGGGACCATATCTTGCCAAAATTGTCAAAATTGAATTTTTTTAATCAGTGCATAAAGAACAAAATTCTGAAGAGGGTGTCGCAAGAATCGCGCAAAAACCTCAAAAAATTACAAAAGTATGGCGTTTCGAATTTTGAAGCACAAAGAAGATAGTCAATTTTCAAAATGTATGGTGTATCAACAAGAGGAGTAGGATTTGTTTCTAAGACCCAATCAGAGAATGTACAGTGCTGCTGGTGGTCCGCCGGTTGCAATTTTTGAGTCAATTGGACCTTGTACGCTAGGGTGTAGCCTAGTAGGTAGCGTGTTGGTCTTGTAATGCGAAGGTCGTGAGTTCAAATCCCGGTCGACGCAATATATAATTCCAGCACATTGCCTGCTTGGATATACCTTGCTCACCTCAATCTACGAAAATGAAAAATTCGTAGAAAGAGGGTTGTTCGAAGGGCTAACAACCCTTCCACAATAAGTAATATAAAAAATTTTAAGGAACCTGAATATCAGGAGGCCAAGGTCCGATTTGGGCTGTAGCGCCATTGTAGAAGTTGTTGAAGGACCTTGTACGCATAGAGAGCCAAACATTTGTCAATATCCGTTATAGTGTGGACGTCGAGAGGTCGAATTGTTGAGCATGGTGAGTGATGAATGGAGGTGTTTCACTGCGACGATATTTTCTGCCGAACGTCCGGAGCAAAGTTGTTTAAGTATTTTCACATCTTGCACTGAGCCAGTCTCTTGGAATTTTTGGAGTAGGTTGCGTCTCAGAAAGCACATGATTACGATCAAAATTTTCTAGAATTTTGCGCATCGCAACTGCAATTGAACGCGAATTCTCGTAATAAAATCCAGCAACTGTGTAGCATTCCATGTTAAATTTGCCGCGTTTATAGATGAAAAATGTCAGCATTTTGCAACTTTCAAGCAACCAGCTGTTAGATAATAGGCCTTTCCAACTATACATCTCTTGCTCAAGCACCCTATATAATTTATAATTATTTTATTATGTAACACATAATTAATATATAATACTTGCGAATTAATTTATTTTGAACATATATTTCATTACTACCAGCTTTTTGTCTTTTAATAAATTTTCACAATGTTCTTTATACCCTTCTTACAACTCCTTTATCCAGTCGTCGTTGGAGCAGTTCGCTTTCCTTTTGCTCATTGCAGGTGTGAAAAAATTTTTTTTTAACAAATTATCTGTCTTGTACGGTTAATCCTAATAATGGAAATTTTAATGCAATATTGTGTTGAATGTCGCAAAGTGAAATTCGACCAATTACAATGGAATGTTGACAAATTATTTTAAAAATATTGGATGAAGTTCACTTCATTTTTGATACACGTTGAAGTTTATGCAGATATTAAGGACATACAAACGGGCAATAAAATTTGCAAAATGTTTATTTCAAATAAAGAGAGCTGATAAATTTGTTGTGCTAAATTTTATATGGAGTACTTTTGAGTAGATAAGGAGGATGGAATACTGTATAACAAAATGTAGCAAAGTACTCCCGATATAAATACTCCTGGTAGCCCTACTTCTAACTGAACTTAAGCGCATGCTTAAATTACAATAGTAATTTCAAATTAATATAAAGAGAATTTTTTTCTAAGTAATAAAAATTTGCTTGAGAGTATAATTTTATAAATGTTAATTATGTTCATTGCTCAACAGAAGGTGTATGAACCGATATTGGAATTTCTCCATATTCCAAAAATTAAATTAAATGCTATTACAAGATTAATCAAATTGACACCCAATAGCTCTCGCACACACGAGTTATTTTTTGAGAAACCGACCACTAGTTGGAAAGTTTTTGTAACAATAATTCAAGTCCATAAAATGAAATGAATTGTAAATTTAAAAAATGCTATTAACTTCTGCTAGGGTGGCTATGGAGCTAGGGTGCAGCCTAGTGGGTAGCGTCGTCGTCGTCGCAGCGCTACAGCCCCTTTCGGGCCTTGGCTTCCCGTAGCCGAAGTCTCCAGCGATCTCGGTCCAGTGACCGCGTCCTCCAATTTTGAAATCCGAGCAGCGATGAACAGTCTTCGTCAACAGAGTCGGACCAGCGTTTCCTGGGTTTTTCCACTGGCCTCCGGCCCTCCGTTTTTCCCTCGAATACCTTTTTAGGTATTCGAGTTTCGTCCATCCTTTGTACATGGCCAGCCCATTGCAGCTTCCACAGTCTGATGATAGTGTAAACCTCCGTTCGTCAAATATATCATACAGCTCACTGTTGTATCTAGTTCGCCATTGGTCACTATCACGTTTCGCTCCAATTATTCGCCTCAGGACCCGTCTTTCGAAAACGTTCAACATATTTGCGGGTGCTTGTGTAAGGGTCCATGTTTCGCATCCGTAGCAAAGCACAGGTCTTACTATTGATTTGTAGACTTGGAGTTTGGTCTTCCTGTGTACGCAGCTGGCCTTAAGAATAGCTTAGACTGAATAATACGTTTTATTTGCGAGCTGGATTCGTCTTTTTATTTCGTTCGTTTCATTTCCACTATTTGTCAATTTTGTGCCTAAATATATGAATTCGTCCACATTTTCCAAATTATATTCGTCAGTTGTAATGTTTTGTCTATTGGGGGTCCTTTTCCTTGTTTGTGTCAGTACCTTATATGACGTGCAAAGTAGTGAGATACCTCTGTAGTTTTCGCACTGCAGTTTGTCTCCCTTTTTATGGATAGAGCAAATAATGCATTGGCACCACTCCTCCGGTATTTGCTCCTGATTCCAGATGTACTGAATCACTTTATGGATGGCATTTCGGATGCAGCTTCCGTCATATTTAATTAATTCCGCTGGAATTTAGTCGATGCCCGGCGCTTTATTGCTTTTCTGGCTTCTGATGGCAAATTCAACTTCTTGCAACGTTGGAGGATCCAGTGGGCATTCGTCGGAGGTTTGGAGACCTATCAGCTCCGATGTTCGGGAGCCGTATGCGGGATTAAGGAGTTCTTTAAAGTATGACGCCCATCTTCCCTTAATCTGACTATCATCGGCGATGATAGTGCCATTTCTGTCTTTATAGAGGGTCGTCTTAGGCTGATTTCTTACATCTAATGACCTTATTTGCTACTCGTCGGAGATTTTCGTATTTTTCTCTCTTCGTTCTGGTATTCCTTTCGAGAAACTGTCTGTACGCCTGATTTTTCTTATCTAACGCATCCTGGCATTCGTCGTCGAACCATTCATTTCTTTTGCGCCGAGCTTCATACCCAACCACTTATTCCGCAACGGTCTTTATGGTTGCCTTTACATCCATCCAAACTTGGTTCACAGGCTTCGGTATGTCATCCTGCAGAATCGAAGTGAGCTCTCTTTCAAGTGCTGCTGCATAATTTTCCGCAACTGACGCCGTTTGGAGCTTTTCGATGTCGAACTTACGAAGACGGCTGGTCTTTGTTTGATACGCCTTTGACATACGACATCGATATTTGGATTTGACCAAGTGGTGGTCCGAGTCACAATTTGCTCCTCTGAATGTTCGAACGTCAATGATGCTGGAGGCCCATCTCCGCTGGATACGGACATGGTCTATTTGGTTAAAGGTATTGCCATCTGGTGATGCCCATGTTCTTTTATGGATGCGTCGATGTGGGAAGCATATCGAACTTATAACTATGTCTCTGCTGCATGCAAAGTCTATCAGGCGCTGGCCGTTGTCGTTACTTTCGTCGTGGAGGCTATGCCCTCCAGTTGTTCCACGATGAGTCTCTTCGTTCCCGACCTTAGCGTTGAGGTCGCCAAGTATTATTTTAACGTCGTTTGAGGGCAATGAGACGAATAGCCTTTCAAGGCTCGTATAAAAGGCATCTTTCGTTTCCTCATCTTTTTTTTCCGTCGGGGCATGTACATTTATTAGCCATATTTTGAAGAATTTCGCTTTGATGCAAATCGCACACATCCGTTCGTTAATTGACTTGAATTCGATGACGTGTGATTTGAATTCCCTATCCACAATAAAGGCGACTCCAAATTCACGGCTTCCTGAAGGCTTCCCACAAAATTGTGTGCGATCTCATGTCCTAAATCTCTCTACCAGTCCATTTCGTTTCCTGGACTGCCAACACATTTAATTTGTACTGACTTGCCTGTTGTAGTAATTCTTTAACAGCAGCAGGTTTGTTTAATGATCTGATATTCCAGGATCCAAAAGGATAGTCCGTTGTACGTTTGCGCGGTCGTTTCCGTTGGTCCAATCTTATCCGAGGCTTCGTCTTGGGTTCCAAAACAGTGAAGATTTTTTTACGGTGACAGGGGAGTTAACCCTTCGCCCAACCTCCGCTCTGGAGGAGTGGTTATTATTGTTGTTTCCGTTATCAGGCGCGGAAAACTCGCCTTCACCCTCCTACGTTAGCAACTCTCAAGTGAGAGTTCCCAGCGGCCACCACGAGGAGGTGTAGGTAGGATTCGGTAGCAGAGCTGACGGACGATGTTCTTACAGTAGGCTTTCTCGGCTTTTAATACTTTATTGGAAACCAGTAAACCAATGCAGACCCGAGACCTTTTACTACCATTTGGCCACCAGTGGGTAGCGTATTGGTCTATAATGTGAAGGTCGTGAGTGCAAATCCCGGTCGACCCATAATTCCAGCACACTGCCTTCTTGGGTATACCTTGGTCACCTCAATCTACGAAAATGAAAAGTTCGGAGATAGAGGGTTGTGCGAAGGTCTAACAACCCTTCCACAATAAAGAACGAAAAATGTTAAAGAACCTGAAGGTCAGAAGGCCAAGGCCTAGTTTGGGCTGTAGTGCCATTTTAGAATAACTTCTACTTGATGATCATTTTTTCTGGTTATCTCGAATTATCGTTAAGACATAACGACATACATTACCGATTTTTTAAACACTGCGTCAAAAACGGGACTTCGCAAACTCTTACGACAAAAATAGTTATAACAATAGGGAACTGAACAGCTCTTGAAGTTTGATATCTCATTTAAAACAAAATTCAACCAAACAAACGTCTTCCTTGAGGATTATAATCCAAAGCTTGTTTGGCGATGTTTCGTTCTGCTTTCTTTAAAGTTTGACCGATCTACTGTCACTTTCACAACCACACAGATTTGTCGAATGCATCAAATACTCGCAGCTTCGTGCGAAGGTAGATCTTTCTTAACCTCCAGAAAGGCGAAAGAATACCGAAGGCCTGACAAGCTTTATTTCTACGAGTCTCAATATCCTTTTCGGCTCCGCCGTTCATTCAAACAATGCTTCCGAGATAACAAAAATCTTGCACCTCTTCCACATCTTGTCCGTCAAGAACAATCTGTGCGCTTGTGTGCATGTATTTCGTTTTCCGCAAATTTATTTTCAGTTCTTCCTCTTAGAATGCCACGAGCGAATATTTGACGCAAATCCCGAACGATTATATGCAAGCAAGCACACCTCATTAGCATAATCAGGGTGATTTAAGATGTTAAATAGTCCCCACTGAAGACTTTTATTTTCCCTAGCTTCAAGTGCCTTGAAAGCTGCACTCACGTCATTTATTGCCTCCAGAAACAGGGCTGATCGCACATGAAAGCTCTCGGACAACTCTCCTCTATGTAATGCACGGAACCTTGCATCTTCGCACGATTCTGTAATCATAGCTATGATCTTATCTGGAATACCTTCCATATGTAATCTCGCTTAACGCTGTCGAAAGCCTTCTTTGTGTGGTCTGTACATAATTAATTTAATTAAGTAATGGTTTAATGCCTTGTATTATATAGCTACTGATATTATTTTCAAATGTTAGCTACAAAATGGAGGAAGAAATACTGTACCACATTGGCTGTTTAAATCATTAACTTTTCATTGCGTTATTAAGCGCTAAATATACATTACATTTTATTAGCACTTCTAACAAAATACTGGATCTGACTAAAACAATTTTAAGCGAGCGAGCTTAACATATCAAATATTTGTTATTAAATTTTATTATGTACTTAGCCGAGCATTTAACAATTCCTTACAAGTTCAAGCTAGACCATTGAAATCCTGGAATCATGATAAGCGTATACGCTCCTTATATATAAAATTAATTTACCCCGAACTTCATTTGTGGCGTTAAATTATAATAATTCCCTTTAAAGTTGAACACTCCTCTAGCCGAAAGTTATTAACTCGGAGTAGCGCAGAGTCTTCGACACGACCTGTAGGTGTGAAGGACTCGAGCGAGTTATTATTCCCGAAGAAAGGCCATCAGTTCGTTCTTAATGAACTGTAAACCGGATGTGAATTGAAAACCTTACCGTATCCTGCCACAATCTAAGAACCTTCCAACAAAAGTGCTGGATGGGGATGGGTGGTATGTGGCAACTATAACCGGGTGGAAATGTTATTAAGTTGTTGTTACACTTTCGGGCTCGAAGGCGTCTTGTATTCCCAAAATGAAAAATCGTAAGAATGAACTCATCTCAAGGTTTAATCTTGTGCAGGGATAGGAGGGAGGGTGATGGGAGAATTTCAATTAGCCC
Organism: Chorisops tibialis; assembly: GCA_963669355.1. Classification (NCBI taxonomy): domain Eukaryota; kingdom Metazoa; phylum Arthropoda; class Insecta; order Diptera; family Stratiomyidae; genus Chorisops; species Chorisops tibialis. Next base: position 185,488,619 of record OY770262.1, read on the forward strand.
TCGTATGTACACACGGGGGGCACGAGTTGATGTCCTGGAATTTTCGGTAGCTTAGGGCAAATTAGTCAAGGTTGTTATGCCGCGAAATTTAATTACGTTACACCAAACTAGAGGCACCCGGAGTGTACTCAAGGCTATGGAGTGGCTATAAACGAGTGAATGAAAAGCACTAATTATGTATGAGCTTAGCAAAATTCCATTTTTCTTAATTAGAGATGCGACAATGAACATCGCTTTTTTGAGTGGTTTCGGGAATTTGAGAGAAAGCGCGCGCGATTGCGAAAATTTCATTTCATTTTCAGCTTTTATGCGAATTATTCACAAAAAGAAATTTAATTAAGTAGTTCGTTTCTTTTATGCAATTAAGACGGGTTTATTTTAATATCTAAACTCTTTGAAACTGAATTGACGCTATTTAAAATAGCAAAGTGGAGTTCCTGTGTAAACTTAGAAGAACAGGATTTTGTCTTTCTATACCACTTTTGGTTTTCTGAATTGCGAACAAAGTAAAGCAGATACCAACTTTAAAAAATATTTAAAACTATGAAAAATAAACTGCCAACAAGACGGGCGAAACTTTATTATTCTTGGGACAAGTTGCAGATGAGAGGAAAGTCAATATGCAGGTTAGAGTGGTTAGGGAAGGCTAAGTGAAAGGGAGTTCTTGGGCAGGGCTGTTGTTAATTTAACAATAATTCATTCGTTTCTGCAAGTTTCGGTTTTTATGAGGGGGAGGAGGGGTAATAGTAAGGGTGGGTGGATGTTAATAGATTTTAATTAATTGCTTGAATCACGTGCAATATTCTCTGTATAGAATGTGTTTCATAGACGAAGTTGCATAGAATTTTCATAAAATTCGGTGTATTCTACATTCACGAAACCGAACATTTGTATGGGAGGGGGTAGAGAAGGTAGGGGAATCGTAAAAATTGATATATAGTTTTATTTCGATTCTTTTGTAAGGTGCTTGTATAAAATTTCAAGTTCGTAGCTTTTAGTTTGTTGATTTAATAAAATTGGCCGAAATCATAGTTTTGTTTGGCAGGGGGTGGAAGGGCAAGCGCGATTTCAAAACTCTTAATGCAACTTCATTTGAATTATTTTTATAAGTTCTTATACAAAATTTGAAATTGATAGCTTTTTAAGAGTTAGCTGATAACTTATTTCTTAAAAATGCTCGAAAAAATAATTTTGTATGGGAGGGGGTATAGGAGGTAGGGGAATCGTAAGACTTGTGATGCAATTTTCTTTCTTTTCTGTTGTAAGATGCTCGTACAAAATTTCAAGTTCATAGCTTTTAATTTGTTGATTATTAGTTGATTTAATGAATTTGGTCGAAATCATACTTTTACTCGGTGCATATCTCATCTCCCCGCAAGGGGGTAGTTGTAGTATGAGGTTTTACCAATTCCTGCAACTATCTTTGGAGTTAGCGACTCCACGGACCTGAGCTAACTATCCCCCTCTGGGATGGGGGCTGTAGAATTCACCCACAGCCAGTCCTGCTTGCCCTAAAAATGGCAAATGGACACTCACTGGATCATGGGCTTATCACCCGTGATCTTAAGACCTAAATGATACGAGAAACGGATACATCGCCTCGGATACGGACTGATCCTACGGTAACGACTTTTGGCATTCGAAAACGGACTATGATTGGCTTCTGGAATGTTCGAACATTGAATGACGGGGGAAGAGCTGGGGTTACTCGGTCCTTGCACCGCCAATCAGTGATCGACCGTGAAATGGAGCACTATAACATCCAAATCTTGGGCTTGAGCGAGGTCAGGTGGACAGGATCAGGAGAAGAACGAACCCCTAGCGGAAACACTATTCTGTACATTGGCCCTGAAAGTGAAGCCAGAAATGGCGTGGCGTTCGTCCTTACGCCGAGAGCGAGAAACAGTCTCATTAGCTGGGAACCAATCTCGGATAGGATTATCGTCGTCAGGCTCAGGACCAGTGTCAGAAACGTCACAATTCTGCAGTGCTACGCACCAACTAATACCGCAACATCTGGTGACAAAGAGGAGTTTTATAGCCAACTGAGTGCGACCTTCGAACGTGTTCCAAGAGGTGATATTATTATCATCTCGGGAGATATGAACGCCCAGGTTGGATCAGACAACACTGGACTAGAACACGTCATGGGGAGGCATGGTGACCCTTGGGTCGACGCTTCACGACCTTGGATTAAGAGACCCGAAAACGGCGAATTATTTGTGGAGTTCTGTAGTACTAACACACAAGAGTCATCATAAAACATCTTGGGTTTCCCCTGATGGTGTTACTCAGAACCAAATCGACCATTTGGCTATAAGTCGCCGATGGAGAAGATGTCTCCTCGATGTGCGAGCGAAACGTGGAGCTGACGTGGGGAGCGATCACCACTTGATGGTTGCCTGCTTGAGATTGTGTACAGCAGCTATCCGACGACCACAAATTCTTCAAATGAAGCGCAAGCTTAATGTGGATAAGCTCAGAGATCCCAACAAAAAACGCGAATACACCACCATTCTACGCGAAAAGTCATCCACATTGGGTGAACATGAAATGCGCACACTGGACGCCAATTGGGAGGCAACCAGAAACACTTTTCTAACTAGTGCTGAAGAATCTGTGGGATATGTGCAAAGCGGTGAGAAACCCTGGATGTCACAAGACACATGGGACAAGGTTGGCAATCGGAAAAAAGCCAAATTGGCAATCATCTCTCAACCCGATGTCAACCAACGAACGCCCGACTTGAGGCAGAACTACCGCGATGCTCATATACAGCTTAAAAAGGCTGTTAGACGCGACAAGAGAAAGGCCATTGAAGATCTGGCAAACAAGGCAGAATCTGCGGCTTACCTTGGGGATATGGGTTCACTTTTCAAAATCATGAAACAGTTGACGAACAGGAATTTCACCGCCAACCACCTGGTGAGAGATGTCAACGGAACTCTCCTTAATATGAGTGAACACCAGTTGCGACGATGGAAGGAATACTTCTCTGATATTTTAAACATCTTGTCAGATGAAGATATTCCGGAAACAGAACAACTTCCAAACATCCAACCGCAACAATCCTCTATTAAGGACGATCCCCCAGATAAGGAAGAGATAGTTTCCGCCATTCGGTCAATGGCGGGAAGGAAAGCTCCAAGTATAGACGGACTACCAACCGAACTCCTCAAAGCGGACCCAGAAATAACAGCCGATATACTCCTCCCTCTCTTCACTAAGGTGTGGAATGAGGGAAGATATCCGACTAAATGGAAGGAGGGCGTCATTGTGAAAATTCCGAAGAAGGGCGACCTTCGGGATTGTGGCAATTGGCGTGGTATATGTCTACTTACTGCCGTATCAAAAATTATGGCTAAGGTAATTCTCAATAGGATTAGTGATGTCGTCGAGAGCACTCTCGAAGTTTATCAGGCTGGATTCCGTAAAGGGTCGTCTTGTACCGACCACACAAATACCCTACGGATAATATTAGAGCAGTCAGCCGAAATGGGTTCGCCACTACATCTCATGTTTGTGGACTTCGAGATGGCTTTCGACAGCGTTAAGCGAGATTACATATGGAATGCTTTGCGTATGAGAGGTATTCCAGATAAGGTCATAGCTATGATTAAAGAATCCTACGAAGATGCAAGGTGTCGTGTCTTGCATAGAGGAGAGCTGTCCGAGAGCTTTCCTGTGCGAACGGGTGTCAGACAAGGCTGCATATTATCACCAGCCCTGTTTCTGGTGGTAATAAATGACATCTTGAAAGCTGCACTGGAAGGTGGGGAAGGTAAAGGTCTTCAATGGAGACTATTTAACATCTTAAGTCACCTTGATTATGCTGATGACGTGTGTTTGCTTGCACATACCCGTTCGGACTTAGAGTCAAATGTTCGCTCGTTGCATTCTAAATGCAAAGAGGCGGGACTGAAAATAAATGTGCGTAAAACCAAGTACATGCACATGGGCTCGAACGCAAGCACACCGATTGTTCTTAATGGACAGGATGTGGAAGAGGTGCAAGATTTTTGCTATCTCGGAAGGATTGTCAGCATGGACGGCGGAGCCGAAAAGGATGTTGAGGCTCGGCTAAATAAAGCCCGTCAGGCCTTCGGTATCCTTTCCCCTTTCTGGAGGTTAAGAGAGATCTCCCTTCGCACGAAGCTGCGAGTTTTTGACGCATGCGTCAAATCCGTGTTGTTATATGGTTGTACTACGTGGAAAGTGACCGTTCGACTTACCAAGAAACTACAGACTTTCGTAAACCAATGCCTCCGGCGCATTTTAGGAATATTCTGGCCAGAAGTAATCTCCAACGACGAACTTTGGAGTACAACTCGCCAGACTAAAATAGGTATTGAGATTCAACGGCGAAAGTGGCAGTGGATCGGTCATACTTTGAGGAAACCAGAGCAAAACATCGCAAAACAGGCTCTGGATTATAACCCTCAAGGAAGACGTCGGGTTGGTCGACCATGTAACACATGGAACCGAGCAGTTGAGCAGGAGGCCAGAGGAATAAACAAGTCCTGGCAACAGCTTAAAGCCGATGCTCAGGACCGCGCCTTGTGGAAGAGAGTTGTTTCTGTCCTATGCCCCTATAGGGGGTCTTAACAGGAATTTGATTGATTGATATCTCATAAACTGTGAAAGTTTCATTACAATCGCTTTAGCCGTTTTTGCATGAAAACCAGAAAGACAGACAGACAGATAGAAAGAGAAAATTTTTGAAATGTGTGTTTCTGCTTAGTTATTGCTAAAATAAAGCAAAAAACTTATTTATAGCCATTTATAAACAAATAACAGATAGACACTACAGTTATATTTATTTGTATAGATTACAGCTATGAAACTGATTTTCTATTCAGAAAAATTTAAACGAAGTCAAATGATCAATTAATAAATTATTAACATCTGAATGCTCCTTCTACCACCCTCCAACAAATCCAAACTTGCAAAAATAAACTAATGAAATATTGAATCTATTTACCGGAGCTAAGTATTATCGCCTTTAGAATTCTCATCCCTCTCATTTCTGTAGTTAACTACAACCACAGCATATTGACTTACTCCTGTCTCAAGAACAATAAAGTCTCGCCTGACTTATTGACCGAGTTTTTTTTATACTCTAGATGAAATCTGAGAGTATACAGTGGTAGACATTCGTATGCGCATATCACATATTGTGTTCCTCACTGTAAAATATTTCTATTTTTCCCTATTTTTGGAATTGCTATGGATGAGTACGAATACGACAGTAAAACTGATCTGACGGTACTACTTTGAAAAAAAATAGCGAAAAATGTGAATGGAGCTCAGTTTGAGCTGCGACATTCGTATGAGCGCATCGAGGAATTATTTAGTTTTGAACGCGAAATTTAAAGTTTTTTTTGCAAATTTTGTTTTAAATAGCTTTAAGGAATTTTCATTGAAGGTTTGTGCAGAATATATTTTGCAATATTATTTAGTATGAGCGTTATTTTTGCAGTAATGCCTTCTGGGAAGCGTTTAAATGAGGCGGAGCAGGTTGCCATCAATTTATTTAAATGAATGTGCAATTAGGAATTTCTTTAAAAAAAGACAATGACTATGGCGTTAAGGCTCCAATAAAGGGCAACACAAAATTATTCTTGGTTGACAAAGGCAAAATTCAACACGAGGCAACAACAAATCGGCTATCTGCAAAACAAATTAAGGACAAGTTAGAGCTTAATATAACACCTCGTGACATTGCGTGTGTTATAAGGACTTCGCCAAATATAGCATGAACGAAACTTAAAGGAAAACCCCGATTAACTGCCGTTCAAAAAAGTGATTTTTTCTGATGAAAAAAAATTCAATTTGGATGGCCCAGACTGCTACAGTTGCTACTGGCATAATTTGAAAAATACAACATGGTCAGATCGAAGCGTAATTTCGGCGCTGGAAGCGTTATGGTCTGGTGTGCATTCTCCTTCAAAGAAAAGCTTCCAATCTGTTTCATAACTACTAGAATGAACTTCCAGATGTACATACAATCAGACGAAAAACTCTTCTTTGAAAATAATTGTAAATAAGTTTGATGATTTTTCCGATTTGCCGTAATGACTTTCCTTCGTTGTGCATCTTGATAATAAGCTTCCTGATATTGATGGTAATTTCGGCTTTGATGGAGCTCATCTTCAAAAATTACACAGAATAAAGAAAAAAAATGTGAGCAACGTTAACGCGACACTTATTGCGAATCAGTCTGTGGTTAGTATTACACTGAAATTCAAGAAGGAAGTATAAAAATCTAACGGGACTACTAACTGTACAGAGACTTTTTTGTCATATTTTCGCCTATTAAATTTGGTTTTTCTTTATTCCTTCCAGGATTGTAAATTGGCGCCGTTTATTTCTTAACATATTTGTTGTGTATTGATTGAAATAGAGTTTTGTCAAATTTCATAAATATATATTCCTTATAACCAAACTTATTTATAATTATTTTCAAAGAATGACGGTGTACGGAGAGTTTTTTGTCTGACTGTAGATCTCTTGGAAGACGTTTTAATGAGTCATCTGGATAGTTGCGACGACGAAGATGTAGTTTTCCAGCAGGATAATGCATCCATTCATGTTTCGAGGCAAACCAAGGATTGGCTTTCGGACAAAAATATTCGCACATTTGTCTGGCCCGCTTTACTGTAATCCAACCTTTGGGGGATTCTCGCTAGCAAAGTGTATGCAAATGGAAGTCGGTTTGATAGCGTAAATGCCTTAAAAGCAGCCATTCGCACGTGCTGGTCCGAAATTTGCCTGAATTGTCTAAATAATCTAACAAATTCAATGCCCAGCCCAATTTTTAGTGTCATTCAAAATAAAGTAGGCCAAAATATTAAATAAAAATGTGCCAAAAATATGAACTTATTTAATTTTTTTTACTTATAAGTGACAAGTGCGAATGTCTAACCATTAATTAGAATTTTGTTTTTTTTTTAAATCCACAAAAAGAAAAAAATTTTGCCTAAAATGAGTTCAAATCATTTCTTACAAAAGAAAACATAATATATCTCTTTTAAAAGTATTAAATTTTTTTTCAAGAAGATATCTCAAAAAAATGTAGTGCGCTCATACGAATGTCTACCACTGTATTGTGTTTGCCTTACCGTACAAGGGTACAGAAATATTCATTGTCGCTCAAAAGCCTCGATTCCGAGTGACCGTCTGTCCGTCTGTTTACAACATAACTCTTGACAGCTTTGACCAATCTTGCTGAAATTGTTTATGCATCATTTTTAGCAAAAAAAAGTAACTTTAAATTCGTAGACGGGCCAAATCCCCCACTCCTCCTAGCCCCTCCCATACAAATTTCATGAATTTTCGAAATTTAAAGAAATTGATTTTTCTCTGAAGTCATTTCAGGTATTGGCTTAAAAATGAGGTCATAGTATAACGATACCAAAGGCAGGAGGGATTCAAGAGGTAATAATAGCCTCAGCATACTTTCCTGGTGAGGAGTTAGAGGCTCCACCTCAAGGCATCATGAAACTAGTGGAATACAGCAGACTACACAAATTACAGGTAATACTGGGCTGTGACGCCAACGCACACCACACTATCTAGGGAAGTAGTGACATCAACAAAAGAGGTGAGTCACTTTTGGAGTTCCTTACTACAAACAACCTAGATATAATAAATAAAGGTAACACACCGACCTTCATAAATTCAGTAAGGCAGGAAGTACTTGACCTAACCATAACAAACCCCTGCCTGGTTGACAAGTGCGAAAATTGGCACGTATGAAAAGGAGCTTCATTATCAGACCACAGGAACATCTGTTTTGATGTTAAGATTTCATTTAGTTACATAGAACAATACAGAAACCCTAAACGTACCAACTGGAATCTTTACCAGTCAGTCCTAGAGTACGAAATAGGTATCGAGGAGGAAACAATAAGCAGCCCAGACTGCATTGATAAAATCACAAATAAACTCGTAAACAATATTATCAATGCTTACGAGCAAAGTTGTCCTGCTCTACACAAAAAAAGAGCCACACAAACTCCTTGGTGGAACGAAGAATTAGCGGCAAAACGCAAACAAACTAGAAAATTGTTCAATAGAGCAAAAACCTTTGGTACCTGGGACGAATTCAGAGAGTCTCTTACTGAATATAATAAACTTCTAAAAAAGTTAAAAAAAAGAGTCTTGGAGAAGATTCTGTGAAGAGATAGATGGGAGATCATCTATCTCAAGACTCCAAAAGGTGGTGTCAAAAGACACCCGACAGACATCGGTCTATTAGAGAGACCAGATGGGTCCTTAACCGAAAGCAGCATGGAAACTCGTGAAGTGTTATTGGCAACACATTTCCCAGGCTGCAAAATAATTAACAATAATGAAGATTTAGAGGTAGAGGAAAGGATGTATCGTCAAACTCCTTTCAGCAAAAGTATTGCTGGTAAAATCGTAACTCCGGAAAAGATCAGATGGGCGATCAACACCTTCAAACCCTATAAATCAGCTAGAGTAGATAAAATATTCCCCGCAATATTGCAGAAGGGGTTAGAGATCCTAATGCCAATAATGATAAGGATCTTTAAAGCCAGCTTTATATGGGGATACATCCCAAAAATCTGAAGGAAAGCGAGAGTGGTATTTACACCGAAGGCAGGGAACCGTCCCAGCGAACAGCCAAAGCCACATCGCCCTATAAGTCTTACCTTCTTCTTTGTCAAAACGATGGAGAAATTAGTGGACATCCACATAAGAACGGGACCTAACAAGGTCTGTCTTAATAAAAACCAACATGCCTACCAAAAAGGCAAATCAACAGAGTCAGCCCTTCATGGTTTGGTAATATAAATCGAAAAGGCAAAAGACTATAAAGAAATTGCCGTTTGTGCATTCCTAGATATAGAAGGAGCATTTGACAATACTCCCCATGAAGCCATAATAGCGGCAGCTAGGAAAAGGGGTCTGGAAACGGCCACGATAAAATGGATACACGTCATGCTGAAGAGCCGAATGACAACCACGGATCTAGGTGATAGCACAGTGACTGCACAGACCTATAGAGGATATCCTCAAGGTGGGGTACTATCCCCACTACTTTGGTCAATTGTAGTATATGAGCTTCTGGACCGTCTAACAGACCAGGGATACGAGGCAATAGGATATGCTGATGACCTTGTCATTATCATTAGAGGCAAATATGATTCAATAATATCGGTGATAATGAACTGGTGTCAGTCTAAGAACTTGAACATTAACCCAAGTAAGACTGAGATAGTACCATTCACAAATAGAAGGATAAACCACATTGTACCTCTTTCAATAAATGGAACAATAATACCCTTTTCAGATGAGGTTAAATATCTATGTGTTATACTGGATAACAAACTCAACTGGAACAAACATATAGAATGGACTCATGCCAAAGCACTAAATGCATTTTGGGCCTGTAAAAGCTTATTTGGTAGAAAATGGGGATTAAAGCCCAAAATGATTTACTTGTGTTACAGAACAATCATTCTCCCAATAGTCACATACGGATCAACGATATGGTGAACTAAAATATTACAAAGGAAAGCACAACTTACGCTAAAAAAAATCCAAAGGCTAGCTTGCCTTGGTATCACAGGTGCAATGAAAACCTGTCCGACAGCGGCAATGGAAATGTTCCTTAACATCCCTCCGATACACATCCAAATAAAAAAGGAAGCTATCTAAGGAGTGTTACGCATACAGGAGAAAAACAATTATAAGTCAGGGGATTTTAGAGGTCACCTCAAAATCCTAAAAGACCCAAAAATAGAGGTTACAACTTTCACATTATCGGACGCGATGCCGACAAAATTCAACTTTGAAACCCCCTTCAAAGTTATAATCAGAGAACGCAAGGACTGGCAATCCATGCTACCTGAAATAGTAGAGGGATCAACCATCTGGTATACAGATGGCTCTCGCACCTCTGAGGGGACAGGAGCCGGAGTCAAAGGTCCTAACTTCTCGGTATCAAAACCACTCGGTAAAGAAGTCACAATCTTCCAGGCCGAACTAATTGCAATGGAGCTATGCAACCAAGAAAATATAAGGAGAGCTCATCGCAATAAGTCCATTTATATCCTATCGGATAGTTAGGCGGTTCTCAAAGCTCTAGCATCCAATAAATACGGATCGAAGATAGTATGGGAATGCCTTCAAAACCTAATCACCCTGGGTAAAAGGAATGATATAACATTAATGTGGGTACCAGGACACATGGGAATTGAGGGAAATGAAGAGGCTGATCGCCTTGCAAAAAACGGCGCAGAAACAAATTTTATTGGTCCAGAGCCATTCTGCGGAAAACCAAAAGGGTACTCCAACCCCATACTCAAAAAGTGGGTAGAAAAAGAACATAAAATCTACTGGAATAGACTTCCAGGCTTGTCAATTTCAAAAAAACTGATCCTACCACAAAAAAACAAAGTGGAGGATATTCTAAAATTCAGCAAGAAGGATATTAGTACTCTAATCGGCCTAATGACGGGGCACAGTGGAGTAAACCACCACCTCAAAAATATGGGCTTAGCTGAAACCGACATTTGTCGCCTTTGTCTAGAGGACTCAGAAACGACAGTACACATCCTATGTCACTGTGAAGCAGTAGCTAGGAAAATACACAGTCTTCTTGGAAAGGGTTTCCTTTCTACGGAGGAACTAGCCAATACGGCTCCCTTAAAGATTCTCAAATTAGCTAAAGCTATTGAGATATAATAGGGTGAAGGGGCTATAAACGCACAATAGGCCAAGAAGGTCGCAGTGCTCTCACGCGTTCCCCTAATATTAATAATAATAATAATAATAACGATATGAATATCATTGACGCCAAAAAATATTGATCTGATGCTTTTACTCCTTCTACCATCTTCCATACAAATGCACAATTTGCATTTATTCGGTTTTCATTGCAACTAGTAAAGCTAAAAGAACTAATTTTTGTCATAATTAATTTTATTACAATTGCAACCGATTTTGTGAAAGCTATCAACTCCACCTCACTCTTTTTACCCCCTCCCATACAAATTTCACGAAATTTTGGAATTTTAACTAAATTATTTTTCTCCAAAACCGTCAAAGCTATCCACTTTACATTTTGAGAAAAGTATACTATTATAAATATTATTGATGTCCAAAAATTTGGTTTTGATTCAAATACTCCTTCAACCCCATCCCATACAAATGCAGTTTTTGGCAAATACATTTAATCGATTTTCATTGAAACTAGGAAAATTACAAACTTCAAACTTTGCCAGAATTTGTCCCTTAATAATTGCAATAAATGTTAAGAAAAATATGAGCTTCGCTTCACTCCTTCTACCACCTCCCATACAATTTTTTGTGTTAAAAATTCAAAAAATTCAAAAAAAGGAGAAATCTCCTTGGAACATATGAGCCACAAGGCAATATGATTAGGATGTTGATAATCAAATTCCTGTTAAGACCCCCTATAGGGGCATAGGACAAAAACAACTCTCTTCCTCAAGGTGCGATTCTGAGCATCGGCTTTAAGCTATTGCCAGGACTTGATTATTCCTCTGGCCTCCTGGTCAACTGTTCGCTTCCATGTGTTACATGGTCGACCAAACCGACATCTTCCTTGAGGGTTATAATCCAGAGCCTGTTTTGCGATGTTTCGCTCTGGTTTCCTCAAAGTATGACCGATCCACTGCCACTTCCGCCGTTGAATCTCAATACCTATTTTAGTCTGGCGAGTTGTACTCCAAAGTTCGTCGTTGGAGATTACTTCTGGCCAGAATGTTGATAAGCAGATTCTAAATCATCCAAAACCTCCTACTTCCTCTGCCACTTCCCATACAAATGCCATAAATTAGGCCAAATTTCTTCAAAAATTATGAAAGCTACAAACTTTAAATTTAGCATGAAACATTTTGTATACAACGTTCAGTGTTATATACAAAAATTACAAACCTCCTCCCTATGCTTTTACCACCTCTCACACAAAAGTCGCTGTTCACTATTCAAAAGAATTTGAGGTGATATATTTTCCAGAACACTAAACTCTTTCCTATTTCATCTACAGTACCAAGTGATTGGGCTTTACGCCCAATCATAATTCCATTATGTTTTTATACTCTAGATGAAATCTGAGAGTATTATAAGTTTGCTCTAAAGTTTGTAACGCTAAGAAATAAGGCTCGGAGAAAAAAATGAATGGTACAGAAATTAACATTATCACTCAAAAATCTCAAAACTGGATGTCCGTCCTTCCGTCCGTCCGTGCGCTCTCTAGCTTGAAAACGCGTTGACTTAGATAGTTGAAATTTTGAACACGTCGTTTTTGACAGAAAAGTAAGGTCAGGTTTGTGAATAAACCAAATCGTTCCACCTCTTCTACCCCTCCCATACAAAATGACACAATTGCGCAATTTGACAATAAACGGATTTGCTCAAAAAGTATAAAAGCTGTTGGCCTGAAATTTGGAATATGTCACTTTTTTGATAATATCACTCTACCGTATAAAAATTATGCGTGTCCTCTTTCTGCTTCTACCACCTCCCATACAAACTGTACTTGTCATGAATTACTCTAAACCAATTTACTCAGTGCGTATACAATTTAGCGGGTTGAAATTATGAACGGAATATTTATTTAAAATTGTTAGTAATGCCAAAAAAATTAGACGATTAGCTTCATCCCTTCTACCCTCTCCCATACAAAATGACACAATTTCGCAATTTGACAATAAATGGATTTACTCGAAAAGTATAAAAGCTATTAGTCTGAATTTTGGGATATATTACTTTCATAATAATTAAAGTCAACAGTAGAGAAATTGATTGCATCCGACCTCTCCTCCCCTCTAAGACAATTTTCTCAGAACATATAACATTTATTGAGCTCATATTTTGTAATAAATACTTAATTAGTATTATTACTAAGATCAGTCAAAAATATTTGATTAGCTTCACTGCTTCTACCCCCTCCCATATAATTTGACACAGTTTCACAACTTCACAAAAAATCGATTTTCTTGAAAAGTATGAATGGCACATGAAATTTAAGGGATGTCAATTTTATAATATTCCTATTTATTTCTGAAAAAAATCACTAAAATCCCCTCACTCTTTCTACCACCTCCCATACAAACTGCACATTTTCACTAAATCTAACTCACTAATTTTCTCAGTTCCCATTCAATTTTTGGAGTAATCATTTTGTATAAAACATTTTTATAGCTGCTTTAGTATGATGGGGAAAAAATTAGTTCAATGCTATCATCCCTTCTAACACTCCCCATACGAAATTTCTTGGGATCACAAAAAATTCTATTTCATCTAGAGTATCGTAAGATTACGCTTTACGCGCAATCGTAGCCCTGTTATGTTTTACTTTATACTTCGTAATAAGTCGATTTTCTTGAAAAGTAAAATGGCTACCGATGTAAAAATTATAAAAAAAAACAAAACAGAATTACAATTGGGCATAAAGCCCAATCATATGATACTCAAGATGAAATAGGAAAGAGTTTATTGTACCGGAAAATATGTCATTTCAATTTTTTTCGAAAAGTGAATAATGACTTTTGTATGGAAGGTGGTAAAAGCAGAGGGGGCAGGTTTGTAATGTTCGCATGTAAAACCAAACGAAGTATACAAAATGTTTCATGCTGAATTCAAAGTTTGTAGATTTCATAATTTTTGAAGAAATTGAACAATTTTTTTCTGAATTTATGGCATTTGTATGGGAAGTGGCAGAGGAAGTGGGTGGTTTTGAATGATTTTGAATCTGTTTATCAACATCCTAGTCATATTGCTTTGTTACAATTTTAAAGTCGATTCTAGTTTAAAGGAAAATCGATGAAATCGTGCATTTGTATGGGAGGTGGTAGAAGGAGTATTCGAATCAGAACCAAATCGTACGACATCAATGATATTTGTAATAATTATAATATTATATAATATAATTCTCTTAAAATTTAAAGTTGATAGCTTTGAGGGTTTTTAAGAAAAATTATTTAATTGCAATTTCAGAATTTCGTAAAATTTGAATAGGGTGGTAGAAAGATCAGGGGATGAAATTGATAGGTTTCCAAAATTATTTACGATTTTAATAAAATTAATTGCGATAAAAATGGCTTCTTTTAGCTTTGCTAGTTGCAATGCAAACCGAATACATGCATTTTTGAAAATTGTGCATTTGTATGGGAGGTGGTAGAAAGTGTTAGGGGATCAGACCAATATTTTTAATGATATTAATGATATTCACATACATCACCTAATTTTCAAGTCAATAGCTGAAATTTCGAAATTACATGAAATTTGTGTGGAGTAAGGAGTGGGGGGATGTGGCCCGTACACGAACTTAAAGTTAATTTTTTACTAAAAATGACATATGACACTTTTCAGCAAGACAGGTCAAACCATCCGAGAGTTATGTTGTAGACAGGCGTATAGACAGACAGACGCACAGACATACAGACGGTCACTCGGAATCGAGGTTTTGGAGCGACAACAATATTTCTGTACACTTGACGACTCTGTTCCAGCATTATTTCTTAGCGTTACAAACGGTAAGGTAATTACAGTATACTCTCAGATTTCATCTAGAGTATAAAAATCTCTGGTAGAAGGAGTGGTGAGACTCCTTGTATCATCTCTCATATACCTATACATTGTATATTGTATATTGCAAAATTTCACAAAACAAAATCTGTAATAAAATCTCAGGACCTATTAAATTTTGGATACTCAAATTTTGTGTAAGACATTTCCATAGCAACTGTAACATGATGTGAAAAAAAAACCATCACTCGCAACAAAAAATTTACATTACTTCACAAATATCGCATTTTTGGACTTTTTCTATTTTTTTTTTTTCAGCAATCTCCTGAAAATTGTACTCACCAGTTTTGATTCTTTATTAATTAAAAACAACAATAGTTTTCACTCGATATGCGGAAATATATAATTTATTTCATTTATAACTTTTTTCAATTTTTTTTTACATCACAATTTAAATATCTAAAATGCATTTCGTAAATAACTTTTCAGTTCCTTTTAAATTTCATTCTATTTGAAAATAGTTAGATAAATTTCAAAGTATTTCTTTCAAAATTAAAAAGAAATGAGAATCGACTGTGTACAGAAGTTTACAGGCCCGATTGAAATTTCTAAATTTTCGTAATCATTTTTTCCCGATTTTGATCTTTTCTTCCTCCTGCAAGAACATACATATATTTCCTTTTTTCGAAAGTTGCATTAAAAACTAATTTTGATATTTTTATAAATTAAAATTAAATTTTTCTCTTAAATCTAGTTCAGCGATAACAACAAACTGAGCTAAGACCTATCATTAGTTAATATTTAATTTCTTATTAATGTACTATGAAAGTATCTTTTGTTTCATTTTATAATTTTTTTTTTGTATACGAACGTGTAAATTTGAATCCGAAACCCCTGTATGATCGGTCCATTAATGCGAAGGATAGACAAAAAGGTGAGATAAAATTGTAAATTTTTTTATTACAACATTGTAATAATTATTATGAACTATTTAACTGTTTTTTTGTTGTTGTTATTAATATTTAGTATAATATTTATTCTGTTTCGTAAAATAGACAAAAAAAAATTAGTGTTGGAGCCTTGCCAATTTTGTAAATTTGGTGGTTCTTATATCCCGAGCGATCTTGGCTATGGCTGTTTGTTTTTAAGTTTTTTACAATAATATTGTACATTGATATGCAGTGAATACCACTATGAATTCCAGTGTGTCGTCTCAAAGTCAGTTTATTCTTACTTGTATCTCGCTAATTAATCTTACCGATAAAATTTTAAATATATTTTTAAGTTCTTTCTTTTTTTTAATTTTTAATAATACATTTTTAATATCACCCTGCATTTAAGTAAAAAATACATTTAGAATTTTCATTTCCCATATTTATTTTTTGAATAGAAGAAAATCCTTTGCAGCATTATTAGCGAGGCCGTTTCAAAGGTCAATAGTTGACTGCTGCGTCCGCTTCCGTACGATTCATATTGAGACGAAAACGCTGGAGCTACACATCCTCGTAGTTACGACATTGTGATACTGGTCCGGACCAATTGCCATCTGGCAAACAACTGGGGCGTTCGATTGGCCCTGATGCGCTAAATTCAATAAATCCGGGCCGACATTGTACACTTAATAGATCTCCGGGGTCATAGTGGAATTTAAGTGGTGCTATGAGACCATTTGGGGGATCACCAGGATACGGACATTGAGACTTACCTACGAGAGTTTAGAGTATATTTATGGGGAGTTGCAAGTTAAAACGTGAAAAGATTTCGTTCTATAGACGTCTCCTTACAGAATGGTGGTGGATGTGACCAGAAGCCCGTTTCGGTGCATACGATACTCGCTTCACCCTCGAGAAGGTGGCCTTCGGTACAACTGAAGGTGACCAGAGCACCTACGGCATATCTTCGATGGCTGCTCGATCCACTAGTTCCATCGATTCGTCCGTTTATCGGAACAAGCGGTTGAGGACATTGAATCGCTGTTTAACGAGAAAAAACAATTAAGTAAATTTGAAATTCATCGGGAATAACTTAACTCGAATTCTACTATTTGCCATCTTTTCTATCTAGCTCAACTTGTACATTACACCTTTCTACAAAAGTTACATTCTTCTTCAATGGCACTACAGCCCAAATCAAACTGAGTCCCCCTAACTTTCATGTTCCTTAACACTTTATTTAGTTTTTTTGGCAGGGTTATACCACCCTCTATCTACAAATTTCAATTTTCGCAGATTGAGATAGCCAAGATATACCCGCGCAAGCAGTATGCTAGATTTATTACGTTGACCGGGATTTGAACTCACGACCATCGTATAATAAACCGACACGCTACCCTCTATGCTACACCGAAGCATAAATGTTTCCTGCTCTAAGCTACATACAAAGTTACAGATCAAAATAAACAGTTGTAAACAGTACTTACCGCGACATCTGGGAACTGGACCACTCCATACGCCGGTCGGTTCGCATTCCAGTCCCGGCGGTCCGTTCAATCGAAAACCCCACGAACATTTGAATACTGCTCGTCCCCAAGCCGATGTATTCAATTCGGTCAAGCTGAGGTGTGGATCCTCTAAAAACAATGGCGGACACTGAACGGGATGACATGTCGGTGGTGGAGATGACCAATTTCCGGATGCCAAGCATGTCGAATTCGCCGTACCCTCGATTGTGTAGCCCAACGGACATCGATACAGGGCTCGTTGTCCCAGTTTGTTGCCTTCCAAGCGCAAGGAGAGTGGCGGCGCAGGATCCGGTAGTTGAGCACATTGCGATGTTGCAACCACAATAACGATGCTATTAGTGAGTCCACGTGGAGATGCACACGTATACGTGCCCGAATCCGTTCCCTTGATGTCCTTGATGGTCAGACGATATTTTATGCCTTTCTCTTCCGGTATCGTCGACCATCCTGCAGGATTCGCTCTAAAGTCATGGAAACCATTTAATTACAAATTTCTAGTGCTATTATTTTACCGGTATAGTACTGCTTAAACCATCCTGTCCAGCTCCAGTCGGGTGTCCCACGACGCCTTGGATACATACAATCTAAATAAAGGGTACTTCCGGGAAGAACGGCTAATACACCAGAGGGTTCGAATGCCCCGGACCCGGTCCCGATTTTTATTCGAATCGAGGGCGGACTATCTTCGGAATAGTTGGATAGCATCGAGGTAGGCACACAGGAGGGCATACGTGGCGCCCATAAACCATTCGAGCAGAGGACACGAGACTCCCCAAGTAATTTGTACAGACCCAATTCTTTACAGCGCGCTTGTAAGGAATGGCCGTGCGGTAAATCCCAGCCAACATTCTGCAGGATATCAAGATAGAGAGAAAGAAATTGTGTGTGAGTTAAATTAAGGTGCGCTCTGTATGAAGGTTGCCGCTTATTTTTTTCGGTCGCAGGTTATTACACAAGCAAAGAAATTGCGGGATGGGAGAGCCAAGGTGGGTCCCGCGGGAATATTCATCATCTGTCGTAAACAAAAATTGTTGCGAAGTACCGAAGACGGACATTTTTATCGTAGTCTTGCTTTTGCTTGTTGGGCAAGTCGTCTGTTCAGGGTTTTTTTTCGAATGCTGATGTGATTTTGTTTGTGTTTGTGAGTTATCGCTAGCTCTCGACAGGACGATTTACTGAATTATTGCATTGGGAGTAGTTGTCAGTGTTTATCGCATTTAGTAGGCCGAGGGGAACTTTTTTAAGATACCATTCAGGATAACGAAAGGACGATTTTAAGGGCCTTGCTGGATTTTCTGTATAGCAAAAAAGTTTTGAAGTATTTTAGTGGTTTTCATGGAATATTCTTTGTTTTTTTTTTGGCCTTAGCTTGGTTTTTTTTCTCATTCATGAAAAGTTATGATAGTATACCACATTAGTTCATTGGCAGTAATAAAATCTGCTTAAAGGGATTTGAAAGATATAAGGAAGTGAGATTAAGCTTTGGGACGAACTGAAAAGGTTCAAGGTAATTTTTTTATCTTATTTTCTTGATCTATAAGTACCTGCAAAGCTGAGTTGCTTTCAAGTTCTCAAGAAGAAAGGGCTAACAACCGATTTTTGGTGGAAGCAAAACTTTAAGACTTACTATCTTTAAGCGATATAGCGTAGATTTAGTACTACATTTTTAGTTTTTGAGAGAAAATAAGGACCTTATTCTTATGGTTTCTCTCTGCGGTGTAAAACACTTCGTTTACATGAATTCGAACTGATTAGTTCTAATTAGTTCGCTGGTAAAGTGAACAGTCCCTAAGGCGTTAGGATTTTATTAAACACTATCGTTCCCCCGTGACTTTGTCCGCGTAAGAATCGCAAAATAAGCAATTTTTGAGAATGTAGTTAGTAATACATTATGCGGGACATATAATCTGATTAGTTTAAAGACCCTTTCAAGACAATGCTTTGTATTTTGTTGGAATCAGAACCATAAATTATTAAGAAGCCCAATCATACGATAGTATAGATGAAATCGAAATTTTTGTGATATTAAGAAATTGTGTATTGGGAGTGGTAGAAGGGGTGACAGCACTGAACTAATTTGTTTTGCATCATGCTAGAGTAGCTTTAAAAATGTTTTTTGTACGAAATTTAAACTTTAAACATTGAATTGGTACTGAGTAACTTAACTTTTATTGAAATTGTGCAATTCGTATGGGAGGTGGTAGAAGGAGTGGGGTTTCTTAGTGATTTTTTGAGACTACTATAATCATCATGCGATTGATGTACTTTACATTTCAGAGCAGTAACATTCACGCTTTTGAAGAAAATCAAATTTTTGAAAAGTCGTGGAATTGAGCCACATTGTATGGGCTAATTGGTTAATTTTTTCCCGATATTATTAATAATGCTAACAAGGGATTTATTTCAAAATTTTAGCTCGTTGAAAGTTATACGTACTGAGAAAATTCATGAAATTCATGAAAAAGTACAGTTTGTATGGGAGGTGGTGAAAAGAGTAGGGGGTTTTTAGTGGTTTTTTGAGAAACAACTATAGCCATCATGTATTTGATGTATTTTAAATTTCAGATCAGTAACATTCACGCTTTTCAAGAAAATCGATCTTTTGAAAAGTCGTGGAATCGGGTCACATTGTATGGGAGGTGGTAGAAGGAGTGAAGCTTATTGGTTAATTTTTTCCCGACATTAATAATAATATTAATTAAGGATTTAGTACAAAATTTTAGCACGATGAAAGTTATACGTACTGAGAAAATTGGAGTATAGTGTTTCATGAAAAAGTGCTGTTTGTATGGGAGGTGGTGGAACGAGTAGGAGGATTTTTTATAATTTATATTCTAAAAGATTGCATTTATAATAGAAATAATATATTTTAAAATAGGAGCTGCTATAGTTTCCAAGAAAATTTGATTATTACATATTTTTGAAAACGAGTCATTTTGTATGGGAGGGCGTAGAAGGCGTGAAGGTATTGAAAAAAGACCTAACGCAGATTACATCTCTATACCTAATAAACGGTGAAAAATTCATTATAATCGGCTCAGCCGTTTTCGCGTGAAAGCCGGATAGGCAGACAAAAAGAGAAGAATTTTAAAAACGTGTGTTTCTGCTTAGTTATTGCTAAAATAAAGCAAAAAACTAACTGATTGGCATTTCTAAACAAATAACAGACAGACAATACAATTATATTTATATGTATAGATACGTAGGCGTAATCGCTGTTGCAGTATTGAAAAAGTGAAATACAGTAGCTATGGTATACAAAATTCAACATACGCAATAATAGCTGTATTGTATTAATAGGGAATTCGCTGGCCAACTAAATCAAGTCATCAAGCCGGGATTCACTTTATAAATTTTCGAAACAGGCGAAACCGAAAGCCCCTAAACACAAAATTTAACGTAAAACAAATTGTATCGAATGTGTTCGCCATTTTTATAACGAATAAAACACTCGAACATTAATTGAGGCGATGAGAGCAAAACTGGCCTAACCCTAATACGTTTCTACTGGGGTTAGGCCACTATTGCTCTCATAGCCTCAATTAATCTATGAAAAAATCTAATCTATTCTGCTCTGAAAATTTTCAGACCAATGCCACAAAGTATTTAGCACGGTTCAACTGAAATAAAAACACTTGTATTTAATTTTTTTAAATGCTGTGATAGATGAGAACGAAATTGGCAGTAGCTGTATGAAACCTTGCATGAATCTTTATCCAATTTTTTCTTATACGCAGCACTGCAATTTTTCGTGTTAGCTAAATCACAACTGTTGCCCTACAGTTGACTTTAACTTGAATGAAAATTTAATCAGCCAAAATAATCGACAAAGTTCTAGATTTTAGAGTGCTCTTTAAACTCGAATTATTTGTAACAGAATCACGTAATCTTATAAGAAACGTTTATCTTGGCTGAAATGTACTTCGATTTTTGCGAAATGAATGACAGAAATGGAGCGATAATGAAGTCTTGTCCCACAATTTTCGAGTATTTGTGTAAAATGGACCAAAAATAATGAGGCTTGGTGAAAACTTTCTCTCTACTTACCACGGATATGTTGCGATAGCTGAGCAGGAGATACGCGTGTAAACGATTGACTTTACAGCTCTTATAAAGCGGCTGATACTTGATATGGCCATCTGTAAAGAAATTCGAAGAACTTGTAAAGGTCACAGAATTAAGGACAATCAGCCAGCAGAAATGTTACCCTCTTCGCTAACAGCGCACAGCGGTCCAACCCATTTTCCTTTCACACAACGAATTTTACAGAGACGTCTATCGCCTTGAGCGCCCACTTCACCCGGGAAACGAATTTCCGATACTTCGCTAAAATGCGAATGTTCGGCACTGTCCTCCTCTTTTTCTTCCTCCTCGGGCGATTCGTCTTCCGAATGAAAGGGTGAGGAGCCACCCTCTTCTTCGTATCCACCTGAAATAAATAAATTGAGAGTTATTGAAACGATTGCATGTTTAAGCGTTAAGGATTAAGGGATTTCATAAAGCAACCGGAGATATTTTAAATAATGCCAGGAGGAAATCACTATGTCCGAGCTCAATAAATAAATCGTTCAACCCACCCTTCCACTGATCCTAATTTAATGCAATATTCAAATAACCTTAAAGCATTGTTCGCACGGAAACCATTCTGATAAATTAATTGGTGGTACAAAGACTCCATAGTAGTCACTTTTGATTGTATCCTGTCTGCTGGGATATATAAGGATAGCAGCTCGTTTTAGAGTAGTAAATCACACATCTTCATAGTCAGGTAATGTTACCGACAAGACAGGATTACAGTAGATTTAGATAGATCGACCGATTTACTTGTCACTGTGTCAGCTCCATTAACAGGACATTTGGGTAATGCTTGCACTTAGTAGAACCAATTGATACCTCAGTACATTTATCTACATATATATGAATAAATGCTAATGACATCCATGTTTTGCTGTGTTTCGGTTTTAGAATAATCTATAAGGATTTAGTTTGTGTGTCCATGTGAAGGAACAATTAACGTATAAAATCAATTTTTGATTTTTAATCACTTATCAATGAAATTAGTTTTACTTTATTATTCTAATAAAAAAGTATTGTGATCGACACAGAAAAAAAAATTTGCTACCTTGAAATTTTGTTTTTTCGCGTTTCATGACTAAATTAGCCTAAAAATGCAAAAAAAAAAAAATCCGTCCCGCCGTACATATGGACTCATATCTCCGAGACCGTTAAAGGTTGAATGTTCGTTTTTGGGTGGATTGTTGATTGGGTAAGTGAACTATATTTCTATATTTTGGGGGGTGTTAGGCGGAAGGGGGAGGCGAATGCAGATAGAAAGTTGAAAATCAGTAGAGATATACAGAGGGTTGTGGGACAAACTTTAAAAATAATTTAATTTTTTTATCCATTAGCGTCCGAAAAGGAGGGGGCTAAAACAAATGATTCGTCATCATCAATGGCGCGACAGCCCAAATCGGGCCTTGGCCTCCTGAAGTCGTTGCCTCCAGTCGTCTCGATCCAAAGACCGCGTCCTCCAGCTGCTAATTTTTAAGATGGCTTTGCAATCTTCATCAACAGAGTCTTCCCATCGCTTGCGTGGCTTGCCTACTGACCGGTTACCACTCGCTTTGCCTTTCAGAGCACGTTTGAGGATTCTTCTGTCTTCCATTCGCTCTACATGGCCAACCCACTGCAGTTTACGTAGCTTGATGAACGTTGAAGCTTCTGCCTCGTCGTAGAGTTGATACAACTCATGGTTGTATCTTATTCGCCATTCCGTTCCTTCCTTCACAGGTTCCAAAATTCTTCGGACGACCTTTCTTTCAAATGCGTTAACTGCTTTTTCGGAAGTTCGTGTTAATGTCCATGTCTCGCTGCTATAACAGAGCACAGGTCGTACAATAGTTTTATATATCCGCAGCTTATTGTGCCTGTGCACTTTCTTGGAGTTCATTATTGGAAGTATCGAATAATACGTCGTATTTGCTAATATTATCCGTCGTTTGATTTCGTCTGTTTCATTACCGTCCTTTGTTATATTAGCCCCAAGATATATGAAATTGTCCACATTCTCCAAATTATATTCCGCAATTGTTATGTTTTGTCTGATAGGCGCTCTCCTTCTTGTTTGCGTCGTTACTTTTGTTTTGTTTTCGTTAATGCGGAGCCCGACTTCTTTTGCGGCGGAGTCAAGATTGGCAAATACCTCCTTAGCACTAGGGAAGGATCTTGCTAGGATGTTAATGTCGTCAGCGTATGCTACTAGTTGGGTGGACTTGAATAGTAGTGTTCCGTTGGTGTCGACTGGGATTTTTCGGACGACATACTCTAGTGCCAAGTTGAAAAGCATGGGGGCTAGACCATCTCCTTGCTTTAAACCACATTCCGTTCGAAAGCTGGCTGTGGAATCGGTTTTTTCAAATGATTATATCTTCGAAATTACTTATCGTAAAAACTTCATATTTTGGAACCATTAAGGTGACATATAGTTCCACCGAAATCAGCTTAGAGAGTGGCTAATTATTGTAAGGGGGAGGGTCAGGAAGGTGCAAGGAAAAACACTTAAAAATGAATATCTCAACTATCTCTTAAGCTATGTAATTGAAACTTGAAACATATATTAAGCTATACTAAGAAAATACGAAAAAAATATTACATGTTGAAATAATAGTAGTTGGGGGAAATAGGGAGCATTTCAAAAATGGCGCACTTTTCAAAATTACAAATCGTTAAATCTCAAAATTTACTACAAATATCAAATCGAAAATTGTCAGATTGTAGAACTACATAGTGGTTAGTTTTGTTAAAAATTTTAAGTTGGGAGGTGTAAGGGGAGGCAAGTGGTAAGCAAAAATGTCAAAAATCTTGAGTGATTTTTTTAGGGCTTTGGTGAAAGATACAAAGCTTAAATTTTGCATGTGAATACATCTATTTGATATACAGGGTGTTTGGTACTCCGTGCGCCACCTTGTAAGGGGTTATTTCTAGATATATTTTGAGAAAGAAATTTTTCTACGGAGATGGTCAATTTTCAATATCCGCGGAGATACAGGGTGATCAAGAAAAGGGTTTCGGACCTGTACCCTCACCCATTCAAAACGATATATCTTGAAAACTAATGATCACAATTCAAAGCGTTTTTTAGGGAATCGAATTACCTTTCATTGTAATAGTTCGCATTGTAACTGTACCCAATCCTCAGGTATTTGCTCCAGAACACAAATTTTTGATACTTTGACCCTTAAAATTCTGGGATCAATGTAAAAAACATAACAGAATTATGATTGGGCTTAAAGCCCAATCATATGATACTCTAGATGAAATGGAAATGACTTTAATATACCAGAAAATATGTCATCTCAAATTCTTTCGAACAGTGAATAGAGACTTTTGCATGGGAGGTGGTAGAAGTAGAGGGGGAGGTTTGTATTTTTCGTATATGACACCGAACATGGCATGCAAAATGTTTTATGCTGAATTTAAAGTTTTTAGTTTTCATTATTTTTAATGAAATTGGTCATAGATTTTCTGAAATTGGGGCATTTGTATGGGAGGTGGCAGAGGAAGTGCAGCATTTAAGCTGATTTTGAAACTGCTTATCATCATCCTTATCACCATGCTTTGATTCAATTTCAAAGCCGATAGCTCTCATATACTTGAAGGAGAAATGCTTTTCTTGAATGTATAATACAGATATTTGTATGGGAGGTGGTAGAAGGAGTGAAGCGGAGCTGATAATTTTTTCTGGCACTTATTTCAACTATTAAGAAACTAATTCTGGCAAAATTTGAAGTTTGTACTTTTTCTAGTTTGAATGGAAATCGATAAAATGAATTTAACAAAAATTATGCATTTGGATGGGAGGAGATAGAAGGAGTTACGGATCAAAACAAATTTTTTTCGCATTATTAATGTTTCTATTTGTATACTTTATACAAAATATCAAGTTGATAGCTTCAACAGTTTCGAAGAAAAATAATTTAATTTAAATTTCAAAATTTCGTGAAATTTGTATGAGAGGGGGTAGAATGAGTAAGGTGAAGATGATAATTATTTTTAAAATAAATTGCAATTATAATAGAATTAATTCTGACAAAATTTGGTTTTTTTCAGCTTTACTAGTTTCAATGAAAATAGAAAATATGTATTTTTGAAAATTGTCCACTTTGACCTAAATTTCAAGTCGATAGCTTAAATAGTTTCAAAGAAAAATCAATTTCTTAATATTTCGAAATTTCATGAAATTTGTATGAGAGGGGGTAGAAGGAGTGGGGGGATGTAGCCCATTCACGAACTTAAAGTTACTTTTTTGCTAAAAATGACACAGAAAAATTTTTAGCACTATAGCTCAGAGCTTTCGATAGTTATGCTGTAGACAGACGCACAGACAGACAGACAGACAGACAGACAGACGGACAGACCGTCACTCGGAATCGAGGTTTTGGAGCGACAACAAATATTTCTGTACCCTTGGCGGCTCTGTGCGAGCATTATTTCTTAGCGTTACAAACGGTAAGGCAAACACAATGTACTCTCAGATTTCATCTAGAGTATAAAAACTGCCTAAATTGTTGTTAAACTGAAATATTCTTATTGTCCTTTAATTACTATTTAAATTATCGAGAAATGTCCTTTAATTAGTATTTAAATTATCGAGGAAATGAATTAAATTAAAATGAGTTTCAACACAACTAGGTGCAACAATTTGCCTTTTTTAATAGGGTACCTAACAAAATGAAAAGCGTATAAAAGAAAATCTTACTTCATATTTTCACCAGTTTTAGTTACATTGTTAAAAGTACAAGGTGACACTAAAATTTAGATAATAATTTCGAAATGCCTGAGTTCACGAATGAAGAATATGCAGACATCATTTTCATTTATGTCATTTAGTGTCAGGTAAATACACGAGCGGTGCGATCTTTGTATCATCAGAGATTTCCTAATCGTCGTATACCTTACAGGAGAGTATTCCAAGACGTTTACAGAAGGATTCGGGAAACAGGCAGCGTTAGAACAAGTAGAGTAAATGCAAATCCTGCGCCGATAATTGCTGTTGCAACCGATAAAGGAATACTACATGCAGTTCAAAATGATCCATCAATCAGTATCCAACGCTTGGCATTGCAGTTAAACGTCTCTACATGGAAAGTTTGGAATGTTCTAAAAGCAGAGCGTTTGCATCCCTACCACCACACACCAGTGCAGGAGCTGTTACCCATTGGTTTGCCCAACAGGATGGAGTTTAGCAATTGGCTCCTTGAACGACAACTAAGGGACGAGAATTTTATGAACAACATTCTTTGGACTGATGAGTCCCAATTCACCAGGGACGGTATCACAAACTTCCACAGCTTACACACGTGGACTGAGAGCAATCCACATGCAAGAAGAGACGCATCATTTCAGCACAGATTCAGTGTCAATTTATGGGCAGGTGTGATTGGTGACGATTTCATTGGTCCTATTGGGCTTCCGCCTACCTTAAATAGTTCCAATTACTTGCATTTTTTGACAAATGATCTACAGGAGTTATTGGATGATATGCCACTGCAACGATTGGCTTCCATGTTTTACCAACACGATGGTGCTCCAGCTCATTACGGCCGACAAATCACAGATTGGTTAAATTCCAATTATGACAATCGCTGGATCGGTAGAAATGGACTGATACACTGGCCTGCAAGGTCTCCTGATTTAACTTTTATGGATTTCTTTGTATGGGGACGGATGAAGGACCTTGTCTACGCAACGGAAGTAGTAACGTTGCAGGATCTAAACACCAGAATCGATGCGGCAGCAACATAAGTAAGGCAGCAGTTGAGGAGTATGAACACAAAGAGAACACTGGCAAAACGAGCTTTAGCGTGCATTCAGAATGAAGGTGGCCATTTTGAACATTTATTGTAATTATGGAAATTTGAAATAAACCATAAAAACCATTCTTAAGTTCTTTTAGTTCAAGCGGAGAGTATTGATCAACATATTCGTGTTTTTTTGATAAAAGTGCTATACTATTGGAATGATAGTTTTTGCTAAACTATGATACTTATGCAATGCAAGTGTATACATCTTTTGTAGGCAATAATACGGTACATAAAAAAACAACATTAAAATGACATTTTTATAATGCGTTTTTTGAGAAAAACTACATTGATCAAAAACAAGTTATAGCACTTTGAATTGTGATTATTAGTTTTCAAGATATAGCGTTTTGAGCGAGTGAGGGTACAGGTCCGAAACACTTTTCTTGATCACCCTGTATCTCCGCAGATATTGAAAATTGACCATCTCCGTAGAACTATTTTATTCTCAAAGTATATCTAGGAATAACCTCGTACAAGGTGGCGCACGGAGTGCCAAGCACCCTGTATATGTATAGAAAAAAAATAATAATTTGTTCCACAATTGTTATAAACCGACTCCCCCGGTCTAACGTGCACAAGGTGTTTCATTTGCATTGAAAAAAAAACACATAAACTGAAAATTTTTGAGTGAACTTTTAAGGTAAAAACTTGAGAATTTGGTAAATGCATTTAAAAAAAATCCCTAAATGAACGAAATATTAACTGGTCGAAAAACTTTAAAACTTCTACCCCCTCCCATACAAAATTATTTTTTCGACCATTTTCAAGAAATCAATTATCACCCAACTATTAAAAGCTATCAATTTGAAATTTTGCACAAAAACTTTTAAAAATAGTTGAAATAAAACTGCGTGAAAAGTTTTGACATTTGACGTTTGTGCTTCTACCCTCTCCCATACAAAAGTATGATTTCGACCAATTTCAATAAATCAACCAATAACCAACAAATTAAAAGCTACGAACTTGGAATTTTGTACAAGCATCTTACAAGAGAAATAAAATAAAACTGCACCACAACTTTTAGGATTCCCTTACCCGCTCCACCCCCACCCATACAAATGTTCGGTTTCGTGAATGTAAAATACACCGCCGAATTTTATGAAAATTCTATCCAACTTCGTCTATGAAACACATTCTATACAGAGAATATTGGACGTGGTTCAAGTAATCAATTAAAAAACTATTAATATCCACGGAAAGTGTTAAATTGATAACAGCCCTGCCCAAGGACCCCCTTTCACTTAGTCTTCCCTAACCACTCTAGCCTGCATATTGACTTTCAACGCATTCGCAACTTGTCCCAAGAATAATAAAGTTTCGCCCGACTTGTTGGCAGTTTTTTTTAGTATAGTCAACATACTTGACTGAAAAAAAAACAAAATACAAAAATACAAAATACAAAAAATACCCAGCGAACAATTTGGTGAAATTTCAATAAATGAAGCCTATATGAAATCATTTGCTGAGATTTCGTTTCACTTCGGTTTCAAAAACTGATTAACTTGTGAATAAATCAGGTTCTTTTCTTCGTATGAATCACTACTGAACATGCTTTTAAGCCTTTCATTCTTTTGTCACTTAGTAAAAATGAAATGAATTCACGCTCTGAATATGGATAATATGGATATCAGTTCTTAACCAGTTACTGATAACGTTGTGGATCCATTCTGTGACATCTTTCCGAAGTCGTTTTTTGAGTTTAGTTCTGTATCACCTACGAAAGCTTTTCTGAATTCATATACTGATTTCAGTCTGGGGTAAAGTTTTTAGTACGATAGTGGATTCGACGTGACTTTAAAAAGAAGCCAAAATGAACCTTAAGTGATTTCACATTCATATAAAGATTTCATTATAAGTTCACTGTGGTTTCTCATTGTTTGCTGGGAATAATTACAGTTTTCGCGTCTCTCCTAACAACCCAGACTTAAAAAATTACCAAAAAAATAAAGGTATACTGATTAAATTTCGAATTTCAAAAGGTAAATCAGTTTTCCATCACGTATAATTATGTGGAAATGTAGTATTTTATAAATAAACAATTTTGCGGCAGCAGTTGGAAACTTGAACTTTTTTTTCGAATATCTTTAAATCAAACCTTTGGAGAGGGAACAGATTTAATGGCAATGTGGTTAGTTTTACTTTATTATTCTAATAATAAAGTATTGTGATCGACACAGAAAAAAAAAATTGCTACCCTGAAGTTTTGTTACTTGTGCGTTTCATGACTAAATTAGCCTAAAAATGCAAAAAAAAAGTCCGTCCCGCCGTACACCGTCCACCGTACATATGGACTCATATCTCCGAGACCGTTAAAGGTAGAATGTTCGTTTTTGGGCGGATTGTTGATTGGGTAAGTGAGCTCCATTAACTAAATTTTGGGAAGTTGCAGGTGGGAGGGGGAAGGCGGGGGAGGGAAAGAGTCAAAAAATAACATGTGTAGAGGGGTGGAAAGAGGGGGCATTTCAAAAATGGCGTACTTTCCAAAATTACAAATCATTATATATCAAAATCGAGTACAGACATCAAATCAAAAATTTATCAGATTGTAGAGAATTTTAAGTTGGGGGTGTAAGGGGAGGGAGGTGTAAAGCAAAAGTGTTGAAAATTTTGAGTGATTTTCTTAGGCCTCTGGTAAAAGATACAAAGTTTAAATTTTGCATGTCGATACATCTATTTGATATACATAGAAAAAAATAATAATTTGTTCCAAAATTGTTTTGCACCGAAGTGGGGTCTAAGGTGCACAAGATGTTTCATTTGCAATGAAAAAAACACATAAACTAAAAGCTTTTGAATGAAATTTTAAGGTAGAAACTTGAAAATTCGCTAAATACATTTAAAAAAAATTTCTAAAAGCTTGAAATATTAACTGCTTGAATATCTTTAAAATTTCTATCCCCTCCGATACAAAATTATTTTTTCGACCATTTTTAAGAAATCAATTATCACCTAACTATTAAAAGCTATCAATTTGAAATTTTGCATAAGAACTTAAAAAAATAATTGAAATGAAATTATGTTAAAAGTTTTAAAATCGCGCTTGCCCTTCTACCCCTTCCCATACAAAAGTATGATTTCGACCAATTTCATTAAATCAACTAATAACCAACAAATTAAAAGCTACGAACTGGAAATTTTGTACGAGCACCTTACAAGAGAAAGGAAATAAAATTGCATTACAAATTTTACGATTCCCCTACCACCTCTACCCCCTCCCATACAAATGTTTGGTTTCGTGAATTTAAAATACACCGAATCCAATGGAAATTCTATGCAATTTGGTCTAGGAAACTGAGAATATTGGACGTGATTCAAGAAATTAATTAAAAACCTATTAACATCCACCCACTGTTACTATTACCCCTCACCTCTCCCCTCATAAAAACTCAAACTTGCATAAATAAACGAACGAAATATTGATTATATACACTGGACGTTTTGAACGTTTCCGCAAACTGTTAAATTGATAACAGTCCTGCCCAAGAACCCCCTTTCACTTTGTTTTCCCTAACCACTCTAACCTGCATATTGACTTTTCACGCATCCGGAACTTGTTGACAGTTTATTTAAGCTATAACCACTTTAGTGCAGGAACTTTTTAAAAAAGTATAAAAAAACAATTTTTATAAACATACATTTTTTATATCTTGTCAGGAAGTTAATTTTTTTTCTCAAAACCAAAAAATGCACCTTTTCACGGAGGGAACTGTTTCCAAATTTTTCTAAATTTCAAAGTTTTTATTAATAATATTATGTTCTCAAATGGCTCTTGTTTTTTTTTACTGAAAAACATGATAATTTTGGGACTCTGTTTCTTTATTAGTATAAAGACTGATTTGTTGTGAGCTGAGAAAA
Organism: Chorisops tibialis; assembly: GCA_963669355.1. Lineage (NCBI taxonomy): Eukaryota > Metazoa > Arthropoda > Insecta > Diptera > Stratiomyidae > Chorisops > Chorisops tibialis. The sequence continues at coordinate 185,519,324 of OY770262.1, forward strand.
ACATAAATAATTAAAATTATACAACCAATTAGATTTTTTTTAAGTTGCCGAACACAACTTAGGGGGTCACCCTTTAATGTAAATTACACAGTCATGTCGATAAGGGAAAAAAGGAGTTCAGGAGTTAAAGTTAAACGGATTTAAAAGGGTGGAAAAGCCTAAAATGCCGGTGAACGTTGGGTTTGAAACGTCGAAGGTCACATACCAATGGGAATACAGCTTCAGCCAATGCATTCCAGAACTAAGAAGTTCGGGGTATGAGTGACTGCCTATATTTCACTGTGCGGGAAGTTGGAAGCTTAACAGTTACTCGATGCGTGGTCTAATGTAGACCTTATAGACATTTGCTAGGTCACTGAGAGTAAAATATTTTTTACATCTTCGGAGAACTCCTAGGCGTTTGGAAGCGTCAAGTGCTAGTCGAGTATGTGCTAGTTCCAATTAAGATGGTTATTTATTTTGATGCCAAGAAGTGAGAAGTATTCGAAAGAGTTTAGTAGGACACCACCGAAGGTTACATTAGAGACCGACGCCGGGACAACACGTTTAAGGGAAAGATGACAGGCCTGTGTTTTTGAGGTGTTGAACTCAACTCTATTTATCCTGCCCCATTCCAAGATTAAGTTCAGGTCAGAGCTCAATGATCCAAATAGTTCGGCACGTTTAGATGCACAGTGATCGTTAGTGATCAAGTCGAATTCATAGACATTATCCAGGGTACTGTCATCTGCAAAGCAATGTATTGGATTGAGCGTTGACGACAGAAGGTCATTGATAAAAATAAGATAGAGTATGTGTGATAAAATAGAGCCTTGGGGAACTCCGGAATCTATGGGAAAGGGAGAAGATGCCACGCCATCCAATACGACTTGTATGGTGCGTTCATGTAAGAAACTCTCGATCCATTTTACGAGGTTATTATTAAAAGCGACTGCTTTCAGCTTTACTAGAAGACAATTGTGCCAAACTCTGTCAAACGCTTGACCATTTGAAGGTACATTGAATTTTCACAGTAAATTCTTTTATCTAGTCAGCTTCTGGCCATCCAGCTAATCAGATGGCTCTTTTTTTCGCATAATTTTTCGATTCGAAATTAGTTCATCTTCAACGAAAATGCCTTTTCGGTACATACGGCCCCTTAAATTTGCCTTTCCACAAGCTACTGTCGAATACAGATGCAAAATTGTTGTTCATTAGTAGATTTTTCATTTCTTTTCACTTTCGTTTATTGACTTAAATTATTGTTACAGAAACTTACAAACTAGTGGGTATACAAGTCGGCTTCTCACAAAAGAATTTTTATGTGTTAGAGCCACAGGGCATCAATCTGATTAATATTACAATAGTATTACATATCTTTTTGGAAAAATGAAAAATTTACAGTATTGAGTCATACACGATAATTCAGTAGAGCAGCAGACATAACTAATAATTTATACGATTAAACTCTCAAATAAATTTTTATTACTTACAACAAATTTTTTTAACATTAATTTGTAATTTCTAATATTAAACGTATGTTCGAGTTCCGCTGGAAGGTTATTAAACACTATTGGGCCTAAAAATTGAAAATGACGACGAGCGGTATTCTTATTGCACTTGCTTACAGCTAGAGGATTACTTAATTGCCTTCGGGTGGGGTATATTGAGTGATGAATTGGAAAATTGTCTTGATTACAAAACATAAATTTCAAAAGATCAAAAACGTATAATTCTCTGATTATCATGACCGAAAATTCGTTAAAAGCTTGTGTTGTTGAGTCAAATTTTGATTTTTTTCAAACATATTTTAACTATTTTATTGTGTTAACTTAACTTAAGAAGCGGAGTATGTTCCACCCCAAGCAAGTATGCCCTATTGCAATACGGATTGCACAAGAGCGAAGTAAGTTACTTTCATAAAATGCAGGTCTAATATATGTGATAGGGTTTTAATTTTAAATACAGTTTTCCTAATCTTACTACAAAGGTTTGAGATTTGCGATTTCCCACTTAACCTATTATCTAAGATAACTCCGATAACTCAGTACCTCCACCACTTCCTGAACTATATTACAACAAAAGGATATATTTTTATTTCCAAGGCCTCCAGGTTGAATTCCGGGAAACCATAAACATTTAGTTTTATCAGTATTTAAAGCTAGTCTATGGAGTGATAGCCGAGAATGTATGTCATTCATGATAGACTCAGCCGTAGTACTGACATCATTGAATGTATTACATTTTACATACCAGTACTACTGTGTCATCTGCAAAACAATACGACTGTTACGGTATTTTTCCTGAATGTCGGGTAGGTCATTCAGGTAGATGTTAAATAGAATGGGCCCCAAGACCGTGCCTTGTGGCACTTCACATTTCATTACCATAGGCCTACTGATTTCAGAACACAACTTTACACTCTGAGTACGACTTTTCAAATAAGAGCTGAATAGGTCATACGCACTGTTCGCGAAGCCTAGCCTATTCAGTTTTTGCAACAGAAGCTCGTAATTAACGGTATCAAAAGTTTTTTAAGGTCCAAGAAAATAGCAAGAACTTTTCTAGAACAATATGCTGTTGTACTCTGTTATTGATACATTTTTTCCAATAACTTCGCAAAATTGCAAATAATAGAAATCGGACGATAATTACCTGGTTGCAACGTGCAGTTCCCCTTATGGAATGGAGTTACGTTAGCCGTTTTAAACTTCTCAGGAAAAATTCCCGGGATTAGCGATAAATTAAAAATATGAGTTAAGGGTGCAACAATAAGATGTCTCAGTTTCTTAATTGTCACAGTAGAGTATCCATCAGGTCCTTTTGATGTATTCAGTTTTGATGAAATCTGAGAGTGTTATAAGTTTGCTTTAAAGTTTGTAACGCTAAGAAAGAATGCTCGCACAGAAATATTTGTTGTTGCTCAAAAACCTTGATTGCGAGTGACCGTCTGTCTATCTGTCTATCCGGTTGTCTACAATATAACCTTCGAACGCTTTGAGCTATCGTGCTGAGACTTATCTTTTCTTGTCATTTTCGTGCGTTAAGCACATGCTTTCTGGAATAAAAGCACAGGCTTTAAGTTGAATGACGCACATGCCACGTATGTGTAAATGCATATAAAAATGCGTCCAAACGAAGCGCTTTTTCGTTAAATTTAGCCCATCCGTCAAGCACAGGTAGCCACGCAAGAGAATGGTGCCTCAAGCGCGTGTGCTTTTTCTTCAAATTTGATGACGCATGCAATAGCGCAAGGCTATTATCCGGCTAATACGGGGATCCCGTGCGCTATTTACAGCGATTTGCTTGTACGCGGTGACACAAAAACAAAAAATCTTTGATTAAAACTTGAAGCTAGGAATTTCAAAATTTGAAAACTCATTAAAAAAATACTTAAAAGTTCAAGTTACCTACGTAAACGCTATGTGTCATTTTCGTACGCTAAGCGCATGCCTTGTAGAAAAAAAGCGCATACAATAAGCTGTGTGTCATTCATAATAATTCTTGCGCTTTTCTTTTGGAAGGAATGCGGTTATGTCCTAACATGTGTACGTAGCTAGGTCGCTCTTCCATAGAACATCAAATGCTCTATAATTCTCAATAGATTTGAGAAAGTTTTCTTTGCTTTTCATTTTATTTTACTACATATATAAAAGATAGCTACTCTATTGCAAATAGTAAATAGCGCGTTCAAGCAAATCGTTTTCAAGAGCGCACGTGATCTCCATATCCGTCAGATACTCTTGGGTCATTAAATTTCAAGAAAAAGAGCGCGCACTTGAGGCGAAATTCTCTTGCGTTGCTCCTTGCGTTTCACGCAAGCGCAAAATTGAACGAAAAAGCGCATCGTCTGGACCTACCTGAAAGTTTGTAATGCCAAGAAATACTGCTCGCATAGAGTTGGTGAGGGTACACAAATATTTGTTGTCGCACAAAAATCTCGAAATCAGATGTCCGTCTGTCTGTCCGTCCGTCTGTCCCTCCGTCCGTACTTCCATCCGTCTGTCCATCCGTTTGTTCTCTAGTTTGACATCGCGTTGAGCTAGCTCAAAATTTGAATATGTTAGTTTTGCTGAAAAAGTAAGGTGAAATTCGTGAATGGTTCAAATCGCTCTACTCCTTCTACCCACAAAACTCAATTTTGGAATTTGGCAATAAACGGATTTTCGCGAAAACTATGAAAACTATTGATCTGCAATTTGGAATTTAATATTTTTGTAATGATTTTAATCTACTGTATAAAAATTATTTGAGTCCCCTCCACTCCTTCCACCACCTCCCATATAAACTACGCTAAAATTGTGCACAACATATTTATTTAGAATTATTATTAAAACCCTTCTACCCCCTTCCATACAATATACATCTTCTCATTCAGCTACTGATCTGCAATTGTTGATGTTGGTGGCCGAATGGTAGTAAGGGTCACAGAGCGTAATCGTGATCTGGTACATTACGTAGCATAAATTCTGTGAAAAGCCCACTGTAAATAACATCAACAGCTCTGCTACTGAATCCTATCTCCACCTCCCCGCGGTGCCACCGGGTGTTTTGTTCAAAACAGCAGACGGAGAAGGGTGAAGGCGAGTGTTCCGCGCCATCCAGACTGGTCCCCCAGGTTGGAGGTTGGGCGAAACGCTGACAACGTCTCTCCGGAAAAAACTCGCATGTCCAGGAACACGGATTACAGCCTCGGATTGGACGGATCAATCGGCAACGACTACGGCAACGGAAAATGGACTTCTGGATCTCGGAATGTGCGTTCACTACATCGAACGAGTGCACTGCGGGAACTTCTTCAGGAGATGTCTCGTAACAACATCATCATCCTCGCTCTTCAAGAAACGTAATATCTCGGAAGCGAAGTTAACGATTGCAGATCTCGCACGATTTTTACCAGCGGGGAAAAAGGAAGGAAGCGGAGAATTCGGAGTCGTCTTCGTGGTAGATAATGCGTTTAAACAACTCGTAATGAAATTTATACCGATCAACGAACGAATCTGCTTAATCCGCTTCAAGTTGAAGTTCTTCAGCGTTTGGTTCATCAACTGCCATGCTTCTATAGAGGAGAAAGATGATATCATTAAAGACGAATTCTATGCCTAACTTGACAGCCTTTTTGACGGACTGCCCTCCAATGACATCAAAATTCTAATAGAAGATTTCAATGGTAAAATTGGCAACGAACTGTTTCATAGAGGCGTATCAGAAGGGCATAGCCTCCATAACGAAACGAACGACATTGACTTCGCCAGCAGTAAGAATCTAGTCATAAGCTCCACCTGCTTCTCGCATAAAAATATTCACAAAATGACGTGGGCATCACCAGATGGGCACACCTTCAATCAAATTCACCACGTTCTCATCGATAAAAGGGCTGCCTCCAGCATTCTAGATGTCAGGACTCTACGCGGCGCGAACTGTGACTCGGACCATTTTCTTGATCGAGCTGGGCTCCGAAGCTCAATGTGCAAAAACTGAAGGACGACACAACGAAAGTGGATTATATGACAACAATCAAAGCACATGTTGAGAAAGTATTGACTAAATGTGACTGATATTAAGGATAGTATTCAGCGCGCAGCTAAATACACGTTAGGACATTCAGAGCGGAGAAAACGAAACGACTGGTTCGATGAGGAACGTCAAGAAGCCATCACCAAGAAAAACGAAGCCTATCGACTGTTTCTCGAAAGACGAACACGAGCTAGAGAGGACAACTATCAGCGGCTCAGGCGAGACGCCAAGAAGATCTGCAGACGAAAAAAAAAAATAAACAATGACAAAATTTTATCCCTGAACGAAAACCTGAAGAAAAATGACGTGCGAGCAGCATTTAGCTTCCGAAATTAATGCACGATGAGTTCAGTACTTCCGAACACTGTTAAATAGAGCGACATCACAGACTGAATCGTTTAAAATTCCGGAAGATCCAGATGGAGATTAAGTGCCCATTGCTCCAACTTATGAAGAAGTAGAGACAGCCCTATATAATTTAAAGTCGAATAAGGCGCCCGGAATCGACGGAATCCCTGCAGAGCTCTTGAAAGAAGGTGTAACAGAGCTTTCCAATCGAATATTTAAATTAATTGCTTAGATCTGGACAACTGAAAAATTACCCGATAACTGGCGGAAAAGCATTATATCTATGTCCGATATACAAAAAAGGTGATCATCTGCGTTGCGAAAATTAAAGAGGAATTTCATTGTTGTGTACGTGTTACAAAATTTTAACGAAAATTATCGAACCAAGATTCAGTGAATACGCTAACAACATCATCGGAGAATATTAAGCTGGCTTTAGATCCGGAAGTGTGGCAATGAACCCGTTATTCTCTGTAAAACAGGTACTAGCAAAATACTGGGAATATGATATTAATGTGCACCAACGGATCATCCATTTTTGTTAAGCATACGATTGAACCAAGTGTCCCACCGAAACTAGTTTGGTTAATAAAAGCCACGATGGATAACAATGAGTGCCAAATAAAAATCCAAAACGAGTTGACTCAAAGCTTTCCAATGGAGTCAGGTCTCAAACAAGGAGATGGTCTCGCCCCCATGCTACTTAACTTGATGCTCGAGTATGTCATCAGGAAGGCAACATCAGTAACCTCAGTGGACACCAGAGGTACGCTACTCGTAAAATTCACACAGTTGGTGGCGTACGCACACGACGTGGATATTCTGGCCCGATCAATACTGCGCGTTAAGGAAGTATTCCAGGAGTTGGAGTCGGTAGCGGGTTAAAGTAGAGCTCAGGGTCAATGAAGCGATAAATACATGACCCAGACACGAGGGACTGTCCCAGAGAGGCAGAACATTACTATTGGCGAATACAACTTCGAGCAGGTGGATGAATTCGTATACCTGGGAGCCCTTCTCCCAAAGGACGGCAATGAGCGACATGAAATTCAAAGAAGAATCACGACAGCTAACAAAGCATTTTATGCGGTCCTCCCCATAATGAAATCAAGGAAGGTCCATCGAAACAATAAACTACGCATCTACAAGATATTAATTCGTCCTGTGCTACTATATGGATGCGAAACATGGACCTTGACGCGGGTGTCGGAGAAGGCAATCGACACGTTTGAGCAAAAAATTCTTCGGAAGTTGTACGGAGCAGTTAAGGAAGGAAATGATTGGTGAATTCAATACAACCATGAGCTGTATCAACTATTTGACGACCCACCAGCATTTATCATGATAAAAGTGAGCAAGCTACAATGGACTGGCTACATGGAACGAATGCACGAGGAATGAATCCCAAAACGAGTTCTCAAAGACAAAGCTCAAGGTAACGAAACGCAAGGGAAGTCACGAAAGCGATGGGAGGACTCAGTCGACGCAGATTGCAGATCGCTTCTCGATTTTTCAAACTGAAGGACACGGTCGTTGGACCGATACAACTGGAGGAGGTGTATCCGGGAGGCCAAGGCTCGATATGGGCTGTAGCGCTATTATATCATCAATTAAATGATGCTTACAATTATTTCTGAAAAAGTCATTAACACTAACTACTTCTACCACCTCCCATACAAACTGCACTATTTCACTAAATCCATTACATTACATTAATTTTGTCACTAACTATCTAAGTGTTGAAGTTTAAATTTTCAATAAAATATTCTGATAGTAACTCTAGCATGATGTGAATAAATAAGTTGCCGTCACTCCTTCTACCGCTCCCCATTCAAAATTTCTAAAAATCAAAAAAATTTCTCTTTCATCCAGAGTATCGCATGATTAGGACTTACGCCCAATCGCAGTCCTGTTATTTTTTTTTAATTATTTATATCAAGAATAAATTTTTTTCAAGAATATCTGCTTATTTATAATACCATATTTTCAGTGGAATGTTTCGTCTATAGTAAAAGTAAACAGAAAAAAACTTACCCTTATCTCCTTTTCGACTAGTACTTTTCGATCCTGAATCACTGCCACCTTTCGGTCGACTTAACGCTCCGGTCGTTTTACCCGATTTTCTTTTAACTCTTAGCAAAGTACTCGATCCATTACCATTGCTCTCAATTACATCGGTCGTCTCGTTAACGCTTACTTCAGCTATTTCAATAGTAGGTTCCTCCTTAACGACCTTCTTCTTGCCCTTCTTCTGATTCCTTTTCTTGTCCTTTATGATATGATCAATTTCAATGTAATACTCCTGATCTAAAGGAGGTGCCTTCAGTTCATGCTTAATTTCATCGGTATCGTTCGGCTTGTAAATCGCTGCACGCTCATATCGTCCGCTGCCGCCACGTCCACCACCTCCCCGGCCTCCACCATGCTCGCTCTCAACGCGACGTCGTTTGCCACCCGTAAATCGCCTTTTCTTGCCCCGACGCCGGCCATTATTATTCGCTTGAGCCAAGGCTGCATCGTGACCTTCGGCCCCGTCGCCCGACTCATCCAGCTCATCCTCATCAGTGCCATCTGTTTCTATCCTGTACGGATTCGGTTCGGGATATTTGTGCTTCTTGTCGGTCCCAGACTCATCCAGGCCCCCATCGCTTCCATCAACGTCAATGTCAACTTTTTCCACAATCTCAATGTCTGACGTTGTGAAATCCTCCGGCAAATAAATCTGTGTAGTCTCGAATTCGGCGTACGGGGACTCGGTGGTTGTATCGGTTTTTCGTGGTCGTGTGAAGCGTAAATCTGGCGCAGCACACCCGGTTGATGCTTCTGGAAATGCAAAAAACAAGAAAATCTTAGGAAAAAGTTATTTCGTGGTAAGGAAGACGGTAAACTTATTCGAAAAGTTTGAAAGACCAAGCTCGAGGAAAAAAAAAAACAGGTGCACAAGGATACATGCGATACATTCTTGTATTTTGCAGACGTATCTTAAACTTCTAGAAACAGGCGATAAAAAAGAATAGAAAAAACAAAAAAAGCAATTTATCTACTTTTCACCCCAATCGCGGGATATATTAAATTTACAGGTCCATATTGCGAAACAAAGACCTTTGAAGAATTCATGCAAAGTGATCTGAGGCAGGTCCTTAAGCCTGCTCTTGGCAATTTCGCAGATAAGCAGCCTTATCGCAGCACCGACTTAAATTGACTGAGAAACATGCAGGCATAGCTTGCCGCAAGTTCCACCGCAACTTGTTCTACAATATAATTTTCAATTAAATTTTCAAAGCGGATATAGAGTTGTGCGATATCTCAAAACGATTATCTCTCAGCCGAGGACTCATTTAAGGAACTCCGTTGTCGACGTTGTTTTATGCCTGCCGTACGATTGCGAATTATTCACGAATTTAGCTAAATCAGCAGCATTCGAAGAAGGAAATGGAAAATTTAATGCTTGGCTGCAGTTTCTTCATTTATCAAGATAATTTCCATTAGGATCTCATAGGTACGAGTAGTTATATTTAAATAATTCAAAACTCGTTAGTATCGTTCTAATCTATTTATCTGTCTACGGGATATTCTTCAGATGGAATGTATGTTTATTTAATCTTCGGATTGCTTGGGTAAACCTAACATCGATTTCATTGAAATTTCCGTTGATTTTATTCACATGAAGAAGTAGTAGTAAGTAGTTTGTAAACGGCTCCTAGATTAGATTAGATAAGTTTAGATTAGTTCGCCTATTGTGATATCCCCCGGTCAATGGTTCCACATCGAGTCCCGTGCTAAGGGTTAGGCCTAGGATATCTCGAAGAGAAATGCTTAGAAATTCACTCGAGTTCATGAATCGTTGACAAAATGAAGGACTCTTTTACTCACGAGTGGTTAATATTTACAGAAATGTGCTGCCGAGTTTCGTTCTCCTGATTGCATATTTTGCATAGATTCTCCTCTGAGAGTGTAATTCTGTTTCATATGACAGTGTCCAGTTAGGATATTGTCTAAGAGTCTGTTCTGATTTCTATTTAGTTGTAGATGAATGTTTGGTATAAACATTTTAGCATGCTTCGTGACGAGTCCCATTGAAGGGTACACTGTGATTTTAGTCACAATTTAATATTGTTTTTTGCAGTACATAGTGCTATTCCAGAAAATTGAAGGAGACTCTAGAAATCAGATTTAGATCCATTCCTTGCCAATGAACCCTATTGTTCGTTTCCCTCAAAACCACTGTGTTCTGGGATCCAAATGAGCCAATTGTCAAAATTTCGGAATTCGGTTGACACGGTCTATACATAAGGCTTTCTTTAACGCCTTTGACTGGATGGCAGAAACAATTTTTTCCTTATATGCTGGATCGCTACTAACAGAAGATTACTGTGGTTGGAAGTTTGATAATTACCCATTTTCCGGAATATTTAATCGGCCAAGATGTTTAAAATATAAAAGAAGTATTTTTTCTAACGCCGCGACTGTTGCTCACTCATATTTAGGAAGGTTTCTTTCACCATGGTTTTGGCGGTAGAATGCCTGTTCCCAACTTAAGCCGCAGATTCCACCTTATTGGTCAGATCTTCAATGATCATTCTTTTGCGGCATCTAACAGCATTCTTAAGCTGTAAATGAGTATTGCAGTAGTTCCGTCTTAAGTCGCTAGACATCGGGTTGAGAGATAGTTGTCAATTTGTTTTTTTGCTATTGCCAAGTTAACGACATCCGGGCTATCTCATTGCCTTGCTAGGAATGTGTTCCTGTCTGCCTCTCACCTGGCATCCAGTGTGCTCGTTTCACGTCCGCTCAATTGGGATGACCTGCCGCGTAGAATGGTTGCACATAAGCGCTTTTTATTGGAATCTCCAATTTTATCTATATTAGGTTTGCGCTTTATCTGAAGACTCTGTGGCCGACGTATAGCTCCCCACGTCATTTTCATGCTTCGTTCGTATATCGCGGAGACATCTTCACCATGGGCGACTGATGATCAAATAGTTAATTTGGTTCTTGCTAACACCATCAGGCAAAATTCAAGATGATTTATGGTGACTCTTGTGCGGAAAGAGCCAACCTTCTTCATCTTCAATGGCACTACAGTCCAAATAGGGTTTTCGCCTGCTGACCTGAATGTTCCTTAACATTTGTTTGTTATTATGTAGGGTTTGCAAGCCTCTCGCACAATCCTCTATTTACGGATTTTTCATTTACACAGATTAAGGTGACTCAGATATGCCAAAAGCTGGAATCACACTTCTACCGGGATTTGAGCGCATGGCCTTTGCACTGTAGACCAACACACTACCCACAAGGCTACACCCAGGTCAGAGCCAACCTGGGCGTTCATATCTCTTGAGATATTAATGCTACACCAATCCCGATCTGACCGACCAAACCCATGTTTATTATCCATTAGTTCTATGGTTAACATCTGGACTCCAGTCTCTCCAATTCCTCGGAAATTGGTATGGCATTACGGAAGTGTGGACTGGGTGAGTTTGAAGCAATTTCACAATTCGTTTGATCTGTCTGAATACTACAAAATAAATGTTCAGTGTGTCTTTTCTTTTAACCTAATGGCACGATTAATTACAAAAAAAGGATCGCCTGCAAGTCAACTACACGAGAAAAATAGCTTGATAATCCAAAACTAAGACAACGAGTTTCTAATTGTTTTAATTGTGGTAAACGCGTCTGCTATTCTTACTTGATGATGATCAAGTAAATTCTGTCTCTTCAATACCACAATAGCAGCGAGGTCATTACTGATTCCAGTCACAAGGCAGCAATTTTGGAAGCGCAATTTTCTGCCAATTCTATGATTCCACCAAAGAACTAGTTTCCACCAGAGTACAAGGACCTTCAAAAATGCTTAAGGCAAATCAATATTCGATCTAGAAATGTGATCCGAGATCTCAAGAACCTTGATTCAAACAAATCGTCCAGCCCCGATGGGATCCCTACTCTCGTCCTTAAAACTATTTTGTGAATTTCTTGCTTAACCACTAACTACCGTCCAATTGCCAATTACTTCACGCCTATCGAAGGTTATGGCAACAGTCATCAACCAGGGACTGATGAAATATCTCACTATAATGATATTCTTAGTGACTACGAATATGTTTCCATAAAAACCTTTCAACATCCCAGCGGTTGGGTGCACATAGAGATCGTAGAAAAATTACTGATAATCTAAAAGTCCTTTTAAGGTAATGGATCGAATACAACTCTTACCTCTCGGCAGGCGCTCCGAAAACTTTACTCTACTATCTAGATCATGTTCAAACGCGGGATATTAAGTTGAAAGAAGATTCTGAAGTCACCTTGATTCTGAATTCGCTGCTTTACAGATGATTTAATGGAGACTACTTTCCGCAAATGTCCAATACCTCGCTTGTCTCATCTGCGTATTACACGTACCGATGCACGTGGTCTTGGTCCATTCCATTCATCGTTCATACTCCGTTCGACGCGAATACGAAACAATCTACCACCCAATGTGTTCCCAAACGAATACAACATCCAAAAGTTCAAGGTGAATATCAACTGCCACTTCCGACTCAACCCTCCTAAAACTTAATTACCCTCTTCATTTTTACTGTGCTTCTGCAGTGCAAAAATTGAAATAATAATACCACCTCTTGAATCACGCTCGAGGGTGATACTCAGTTGCCCGTAATACTTCGATTTATCGCCAGGTGTTGCAACATTAGGTAGTGCCTAGCACTGCAGAATTCTATCGCTTCTGACCTTGGTCCAGAGTCTGACGACGATAAGCCTATCCGAGCTTGGTTCCCAGCTAATGATGCTATTTCTTGCTCTCAAAGTAAGGACAGGACGACCGCCGTTTTTGGCTTCACCAACGTACGCAATGGTATTTCCGCTCCGGGTTCGTTTTTCTGCTTTTCCTTTCTACCTTATCATGCTGAGAGATTTTGGATGTTATGAGATTGGCGGTGTTTCGACCGAGTTACTCCCACTACTTTCACTGTCATTCGCATGATTCAGAAGCTAGTCATAGTCCTCGTCCGAAAGCCGAAAACCGTTACTATCCTTTCACTTGAGACTTTTTCGCTCACAACGTATCGCATGTCAATCTTGACTTTCGCTTTTTAATTATCGACTCACTCGTCGATCGCTCCGAACTGGACTGACTTATCGCATTCAATTCTATCGCAACTTTTCCACGTAATGCTCTCATTCAGCTCGTCTAACCGAACTGACTCGTTCATCAAAAAATGCTCGTCTTACTGTATTGCTTTTGTCACCCGAACATTTTTGTTGTCGACCGAGCGGTGTTCCCTCTCAGTCGAGCGCTATTGTTGCTTTCTATAAAGTTGCCCCCGTAAGGAGGTAGTTGTAGGATGAGGTTTAACCAATTCCTGCAACTATCTTTGGAGACTAGCGACTCCACGGACCTGAGCTAACTATCCCCCTCTGGGATGGGGGCTGTAGAATTCACCCACAGCCAGTCCTGCTTGCCCTAAAAATGGCAAATGGACACTCACTGGATCATGGGCTTATCACCCGTGATCCTAAGACCTAACTGACACGAGAAACAGATACAGCGCCTCGGATACGGACTGATTCTACGGTAACGACTTTTGGCATTCGAAAATGGACTATGATTGGCTTCTGGAACGTTCAAACATTGAATGACGGGGGAAGAGCTGGTATTACTCGGTCCTTGCACCACCAATCAGTGATCGATCGTGAAATGGAGCACTAAAACATCCAAATTTTGGGCTTGAGCAAGGTCAGGTGGACATGATCAGAAGAAGAACGAACCCCTAGCGGAAACACTATTCCGTACATTGGCCCTGAAAGTGAAGCCAAAAATGGCGTGGCGGTCGTCCTCACAACGAGAGCGAGAAACAATCTCATTAGCTGGGAACCAATCTCGGATAGGATTATCGTCATCAGGCTCAGGACCAGTGCCAGACACGTCACAATTCTGCAGTGCTACGCACCAACTAATACCGTAACATCTGGTGACAAAGAAGAGTTTTATAGCCAACTGAGTGCCACGCTCGAACGTGTTCCAATAGATGATATTATTATCATCTCAGGAGATATGAACGCTCAGGTAGGATCAGACAATACTGGACTAGAACACGTCATGGGGAGGCATGGTGACCCTTGGGTCGACGCGTCATGACCTTGGATTAAGAGACCCGAAAACGGCGAATTATTTGTGGAGTTTTGTAGCACTCAGCAAATGGTCATCGGAGGGACCCTTTTTCCACACCAGAGTCATCATAAAACATCTTGGGTTCCCCTGATGGTGTTACTCAGAACCAGATCGACCATCTGGCTATAAGTCGCCGATGGAGAAGATGTCTCTCCGATGTGCGAGCGAAACGTGGAGCTGCGTGGGAAGCGCTCACCACTTGATGGTTGCGTGCTTGAGATTGTGTACAGCAGCTATCCGATGACCGCAAATTCTTCAAATGAAGCGCAAGCTTAATGTGGATAAACTCAGAGATCCCAACAAAAAACGCGAATACACTACTATTCTATGCGAAAAGTCATCCACATTGGGTGAATATGAAATGAGCACGCCTATTGGGAGGCAACTAGAAACACTTTTCTAACTAGTGCTGAAAAATCTGTGGGATATGTGCAAGGCGGTGAGAAACCCTGGATGTCGCAAGATACATGGGACAAGGTTGGCAATCGGAAAAAAGCCAAATTGGCAATCATCTCTCAATCCGATGTCAACCAACGAACGCCCGACTTGAGCTAGAACTACCGCGATGCTCATATACAGCTTAAAATAGCTGCTAGACGCGACAAGAGAAAGGTCATTGAAGATCTGGCAAACAAGGCAGAATCAACTGCTTACCTCGGGGATATGGGTTCACTATTCAAAATCATGAAACAGTTGACGAACAGAAATTTCACCGCCAACCACCTGGTGAGAGATGTCAACGGAACTCTGCTTAATATGAGTTAGCAACAGTTGCAGCGATGGAAGGAATTCTTCTCTGATATTTTAAACATCTTGTCAGAGGAAGATATTCCAGAAACAGAACAACTACCAAACATAAAACCGCAACAATCCTCTATTAGGGACGATCCTCTAGACAAGGAAGAGATAGTTTCCGCTATTCGGTCTATGGCGGGAAGGAAAGCTCCAGGTATAGACGGACTAACAACCGAACTCCTCAAAGCGGACCCGGAAATAACAGCCGATATATGTACTCCTCCCACTCTTTACTAAGGTGGGGAATGAAGGAAGATATCCGGCTGAATGGAAGGAGGGCGTCATTGTGACCTTCGAGATTGTGGCCATTGGCGTGGTATATGTCTACTTACTGCCGTATCAAAAATTATGGCTAAGGTAATTCTCAATAGGATTAGTGATGTCGTCGAGAGCACTCTCGAAGTTTATCAGGCTGGATTCCGTAAAGGGTCGTCTTGTACCGACCACACAAATACCCTCCGGATAATATTAGAGTAGTCAGCCGAAATGGGTTCGCCAATACATCTCATGTTTGTGGACTTCGGGAAGTCTTTCGAAAGCGTTAAGCGAGATTACATATGGAATGCTTTGCGTAGGAGAGGTATTCCAGATAAGGTCATAGATATGGTTAAAGATTCCTACGATTCCCGAGTTTCCCATCTATCGAGTGTAGTTGTTGCTCTTTCGTGTTAATTCGATAATCGCGCGAATATTTGTTTTTGGTTGAAGACCTTGACATTCCGATCAATTCTCATAGCTTTCATGCCGATGTTCTTTATGCTGTGCGTACGCGCGCGTTAATTTGATTCAGTGTTCAGTGATAGATGTACATGTACCACTATTGCAACACTATTATTTTAGAATGTTGGCTGAAACCTAATATACGTATATGTTTAACCAATTCATATTCAAAAAATTTAGTTAGTACAATAAAATTTCGTACGATAAAGTCAGATAGCCTAAAACTAGGTATAAAGTGGGTAAAATAGACAATAGGTGGAGAATTCAAGTCCTGTCGTGATGCATGCCAAAATCGAATAGATTGGTCTGAGCGATATTAGTCCATGGATGAGGATCTGCTTAAATCACACCAAGAAAATGTCTAAAATGAAAAGAATAACCTACGAAAAAATACATTTAAAAAAATCGAGTTGAATACCACCACTTGCACATCTTCGATACCACGAATCCACAGAAAAAGTTAATTTCCTCAAATAAGTCACAGTGACGTGCTATAAAAGCGTACTATACTGTACTACTCGACGACTGTATATCTCGTAACTTTGTCACAACAAATCAAAAGTTAATTTCCAACTTGTTTTGCTTTCCGCAAACTTTGAGTTGTAAACATTCACTTGGAAACTAGGAAGTACTGAGTCTTCGTCGAACTAAGCCGTTTGCCATACACGGATACAGGAGTCGTAACTTTACTTTTACCGCCACAGTCCTTCTTCCTCCCGTTTAGTCCTCCTAACAATTCTCATCAGTTTGTACAGAGATACCCTCTCAGGGAAAAAATAAATAAATAAAAATTCGTCGGTCTATTAAGGATCAGTAGACTGTAAAACAAGAAAACCGGAAACAACGGAATCACACAGAATATCGAGGAGCGAATGAGTCAGGGAGGACCAGTTTCGGCGCATTATATCTCTTTAGGACGGGGAAAAAGGATATCAACGAAGCATAAGGAATTTAAACCCTAAATATCGAAAGTAAGAATGAACCATTCGGTTTGGAATTTCTCCTGGCATTGTGCCAGATCTTCCTTAGTAGGGGAGCAGTACTATGGAATTTATTTCTTTAGTTGCTTTTTGTTTTAAAATCAGAAAATACTAAACATCCTTCTCGTACCTCAGGCTGGAAAATCCTTTTAATGTAATAAAACACCATCGAAAAACTTGATTTTCAACTGGGTGATAGATAAACCGGGTCTTTTGCGCGAAGATTATCGCAAAGTGGACTAGAGTTCTAGCGTTTATTTCACTAAAGTAGAAATATCCCCTACCATATGTGTTGATTCCTTGACGAGTTCCTCTTTTCAGAGCGTTCGACTTTCAAAATGAAAATAAATCCCCAAAACCTTACTGTCGCATTAAACTTATCGTGAAGAGCTAAGACTTTCAGAGATGGTGCAGCAGATGTCTAGTCGTGACAGAGAGGACGTAATACAAATCCTTCTTTGCAAATGGATAAGACGCCATATCGTTCTGTGTAAAAGCTCCTGTAGTGGAGACACAACTGAATAGATAAGAGTGGGTATGAAGATGAAACTCTTGATTTTGGTCTGAGTGTTTTCGAGTTGTACTTGTACAATAAAATAAGAGTAGATCTATTTAAATTTATCATTTACTTAAATTGAGTGTTACGAGTAAAATGTAGTAAAAGGTGTTATTTAGTGTGAATCAGGATAAGAATTATATCATTATTATCTCTATATGAAACGAATTCTGAAAAAAGATTATCGAATCTTATTGATAAACCCATTTGTTGAATGCTTAGGGGCTTCCGTGACTCAAGGGTAACACCAAAGATACGCAGATTCGATTGGAGTGGATTAATCTTCACGACTTGGATGGTGAAATCTTCTCTGAAACAACTTCTGAATCATTAAGTTTTAATAACACACAGTTCTGTTAATATTTGTTTCTGTAATCCCATTTACTAACATTTTGCACCTTCAATACCTAAAATAATTCATTGACTAGGATTTGAACCATACGAGTCGAGAGGAGATGGTCACGGGGGCCACTGTTTCAGGGTGATCAGATGTATGGCTCTGTCGGGGCCCGCTTTACCGTATATCGTGGATAATGTGATCGATTGC
Source organism: Chorisops tibialis (assembly GCA_963669355.1). Taxonomy (NCBI): domain Eukaryota; kingdom Metazoa; phylum Arthropoda; class Insecta; order Diptera; family Stratiomyidae; genus Chorisops; species Chorisops tibialis. The sequence goes on from OY770262.1 coordinate 185,536,942, forward strand.
GTCGCGTTGACAATATGCATAAAATAAAGCAATGCAAGGTCATCGCGATGCAACGATAAACATTAATAATTATCGAGGTCGCGATGTACGGAAAACTTGCGGCAGTAAATCTGCATTGCGTTAGCAATAATCAAATATTGTAAATTAATGTAATGATTAACGCAATGCAGTGCCCGGTAATTCCGTATACACGGAATTTCACCTACTGTGTTGAATGTAGGTCAGTTACGACTCATGACTGGGTATGAGCCAAGTATGTATAAGCTAGTATAGTTAGTTCTATTACAGTAGTCTTAAGGTTAAGAATAAGTGATATAATAACTAAATATAGTCACAAAAAGAAAGATGCAAGTGTTTTATTTAGAAAAAGGATTGAAAAACGGACATCACATTTGGCGCAGCTGGTGAGTCAATCCTGTTTATATATTTTTATGTTTTATCGAAATTTTAAAAGTTTAGGTGTGTTAAATTTAAGAAAAGGTGTGTTTTATATTTTATTTGAATTTTTTGGATTTGGACCATTCCTTCATTCTACATCCGAGTTCCATTTTAAGATCGTGACACGACTATTAGCATTTTAAACTTAATTTGTGTTGTGCTGTTCGAAAATCGTGTGTGATAGTGTAAAATCCGAGTTTTTGTGGAAAGGTGTAGCGATCATTACGTTGGTAATGAATACAAATACAACTAGAAGTAATATTCTTACCAAAGAGGAGCTTGAACAATTCCGAACTTTGGAAAGGGATTTGTCCAGAAAAAACGAAGAAATAGAGGTTTACAAAAGAGTGATTCAAGCCAACAAGAGGGATTGGCTGTTCATTTCAGATAGGCTGAACGCAGAAATCCTCAAGCGAGTTGCGAGGAAAACCAGTGAGGTTACAACGGGAGACAGTGCTGAAGTCGTCGATAGTATATTGACAGAAGCATTGGATATAATAAAAGATTGTGAGGAAAAGTTAGAAGAAAATTTAGACGATATTCGGAAGAAGAACGAATACCTTGAAGCTATCATAAAGTCGCTGAGACAACAATTGGAATCTGCAGAAGCAACGAATACGGAATTAGAGAAACAGCTCACACAAGGAAAGGAGTCTAAAGCAGAAAATTTAAAAGTAAGGGAAACCAGGACTCCGTCAAGGAGAAGTGCGGAGAAAAACATAGTAGAGACGAACTCTAAATCGGTAATTCCAACAATACAAAGAAACACAAGCCCCAAACAAGTCGTAATATCTGAACAAATGGCGGATAATGCAGCGTATGATAAAATTATGTATTCGATATCCAAGTATATTCCAGTGTTTTCGGGAGCGATATCTCCAAATCTAGATAACGATTTAGTACGGTTTTTGGATTGCAGTTCAAGTTTATACGAACGACTATCAGTTGCAGAAAAAGTTATATTTATGAAATGTATTCGACACCGTTTAATCGACGATGCCTACTACCTGACTAAGTCAGAGGATCTTACAGATTTTGCGTCATTAGAAAATTTACTGAGCAGCACATACATACCTAAGAGATCTCTCAACGATATACGAAGTGAAATGCTGCAATGTAAGCAAAGACCGGCTGAAAATGTGGAAGAATACGCGGGTCGATTACAGAAATTGTGGAAACGGATGAGAGAAGCAATTTCTACTGAATATCCAGGAGGAGATCAGGGTTTAGTCTCAGAGTTAGAGAAGGATGCTATTTCGACATTCAAAGTAGGGTTATCGGATTGCAAATTACAAATGCATTTAGTTGGACAACATTTTAATTCTTTAGAAAAAGCGAAGAACGAAGCGAAGTTTTTTGAGACGGAAGTGAAAAAACTACAAAATCTTGTTCCAGCTCAGAGGGTTTATAATGATAATCATTTCATGGCGAATGGTTCATATCAACAAATTCTCCAGAATGAATCTAGCAGAACATACAATGAACCAAGAACTCAGGTGATGGAAAGGAATATAAACAGCCCACCGACTCAGGGAAGAGAGCGTATACCGACCAACACGCAATCCAGATTTACGTGTCACTCCTGCGGGAAGCCAGGTCATTTCGCAAAGGATTGTCGTATTCGTCAAAACATGTATTGTTCCAAATGCAATAAATACGGACACATCGCGCAATTTTGTCGTCAACAACAACAACCATCGCAAAGAGAACATGTTAGATTTGCGGAGTTTCAAAATAATAATCGTTCTAGAGGAAATACTATGGATAAGATGGTATACTGTCAATTTTGTGATGAAATGGACCATTATACGGAAAATTGCTTAAAAAAGTATCTGGCAGAAAATGAAAAACAACATATGGGAAACGAATGGGGACAGCTCGGATGCACGGCGAGGACTGTCACAGAATAAAACCGTGCAACACAAAATTAACTGAATTAGATTTAGGAAACAACTTTGCTATCGAAGTAAAAGTGGATATCGGCATTGAAGGCAGTTGGAAATTGTTAGTGGACACGGGGGCGACGTGTAATTTGGTGAAGTGCAGTAAATTAGCGAAAGGAATAATGATTAGCAGAAAAAATAGGTTTAGTATCGAAGGTTTGTTTGGTGCAAGGAAAGAATCTATGGGAACATGCCAAGCTAAACTACAGGTTGAAGGAAAATACTTTGATTGTTTATTTAATGTAATTCAAGACACGGATTCTATTCCATATGATGGAATATTGGGTACAGAATTTTTGAGGAACAAAGCAATTATTGATTGCATTAGTAATCGGATGCAAATATTTAATGAAGGACAGGATTCAGTGGAAAAGGTCGAATTATTACTCGTAGGAGAAGAAACAGGTTTAAAAGATACTAGTAGTGCAAAAAATGATGTTTGTTTTACCAAAAGAAAACCGGGGACAGCAGAATTTCGGAAAACGTCGGAATTAAAAGAAAAAGGGAAAAGTAATTTGAAGAGAGTAGTTAATGAAACAAGCGAAATAACGTTAAGCCAGGAACAAGTAGAAGAAAACAGTGCAGAGAAATTCGTTAATTTGGTGAAAAAGGAAAGTGGTTCTGAGCGCTGTCAATCACCCACTTTTAGGCAAACATCAAGATGCGCACAATTAGTTAGACAGCTAATTACGAAGGCAAGCTCTGGTGATCAGCACAGCGAAGTATCAATCTCAAATGGAAAGGTGGCGAAATGCGGCAATTTAATCGAAGATGAACATGATGTTGATGTAATAGACCGTACGAGTGATTCGCGATTTCGAATTTCACCTAGGGAAGAACGAATCATACGGTTTCCTTCGGAATTCAATGAGGACATGGTTTGTTTGAGACAGGAAATTATACCTGGGGTATACAGTAGCAATACTCTGGTTAGACCTGTAGACGGACATGTGTTCATCGGAATCGTAAATACAAACGTAGAACCTGTCGAAATTGTTGATTTCAGGCCAAAATTTGAAACTTTACGTGATTATCATGTAAGGTATACCGAAGGGGACGGGTACTCAACGATATGCGACACAAAAAATGAGCGAGTGGAGCGAATGAAGGAAGTGCTTCAATTGCCGGATAGTTTAAATACCAACGAATTAGAAACTATAACTCAACTTTGTTACGAATATAACGATATTTTTTATCTGCCGGGAGATAAATTAACGTACACCAACAAGAAAACTTTTAAGTTACCACTTAAGGAAAATGTCGGACCGATAAACAAAAAGCAATACCGTCTGCCTGAGGCCCATATTTCGGAATGTAAGGCACAAGTTGAACGGATGTTGGAGGAGGATATTATAGAGCCTAGTCACAGTCCCTTCAACTTTCCAGTAATTTTGGTCCCTAAAAAGAATAATGATAAAAGTGGAGAAAAGAAATTTAGGCTATGTGTAGACTTTAGGGAACTTAACAAGCAATGCATCCCGTTTTCATATCCACTACCGTTAATCGAGGATATATTAGACAGATTAGGTCATTCTCGATACTTCTCCACTCTTGACTTAGCTAATGGCTATCATCAAGTCCTAATAGATGAAAAAGATCGGCAAAAAACCGCTTTTAGCACAAATTTCAATCATTATCAATATAAACGCCTTCCGTTTGGGTTAAAAGCGGCACCCGCATTTTTTCAATCGTTACTCAATCAAATTTTATCGGGTCTTCAGGGCGTTAAATGTTTCGTTTATTTAGATGATGTAGTGGTGTTTGCAAAAAATTTAGAGGAGCATAACGAAAAATTAAGGGAAATATTTCAGCGATTTCGAACAAGCAATCTTAAGTTACAACCAGCAAAGTGTAGATTCCTTGCTAAAGAGGTTATATATTTGGGTCATGTTTGTTCTGAAGAAGGAGTCAAACCCGACCCTAGGTTAACTGAAAGTGTTCGAAATTTTCCGAGGCCAACAAAAGTACGCGAGGTACAAGCATTTCTGGGACTAGCAAATTATTACAGGAAATTTGTTCCCAACTTTTCAGGAATAATGACTCCGATCAATAAATTACTTCGAAAGGGTGTTAAGTTTGCATGGGACCAACACTGTGAATATGCATTTAATGTGATCAAACAAAAACTAATCTCGCCTCCTATACTAAAGTATCCAGAGTTTGATAAAGAATTTAAACTGATCACGGACGCAAGTGGAGAATCTTTAGGAGCAGTGTTGGAACAGGAAGGTAGACCAATAGCCTATGCAAGTAGAACATTGAATCGAGCCGAGAAGAATTACTCGACCTCAGAGCGTGAGTTGCTAGCAATCGTCTGGGCAACCAAAAATTACAAATGCTACTTATTAGGGCGAAAATTCACGGTTATAACAGACCATAAGCCACTTGAGGGAATGCTAAAGGTGAGGGACACGACTTGTAGAATGTTACGTTTCCATCAAAAGCTATCAGAATTCGACTTTGACATAGTATACAGATCAGGGAAAAGTGTAGGTAACGCTGACGCCCTTAGTCGCATCCCGGTAGAAACGATGAAACACACTTCATGTCATGTAGTGACACGATCCCAAATGCGTAAGCAAACGGAGCGTCAGAACGAGGAGGAAAAACTGAGTCACGACAAGGATGATACAGATTGGGAAGATTACGATGAGATGGACAATGTGATAATTGCAAATAACGTCGAAACTGAAGTGCAAGAAGTCTCTTCACCTGAACAGATTAAGCTCATTCTTAAGGATTATCATGATTCAAGATTCGGTGGGCACTTTGGTAGGAATAAAACGCTAGACCGAATCAAAACCAAATATAAATGGAAACGAATGAAGAGGGATATCGAAGAATATATAAAAAAATGTCCAAAGTGTCAGAAAAATAAACAATCTCGAGCCGTGAAAATGCCTCTTGTTATCACGCCGGTAGCTGACAAACCGTTCGATAAAATTTATATTGATATTGTTGGACCGCTGCCAAAGTCTAATTCAGGGAATAAATATATTCTGACCATGATGGATGATTTGACAAGATTTGTTGATTTCGTGGCAATACCGGATCAGGAAGCTAATACTGTCGCAAGAATTCTCTACGAGCAAATAATTAGTCGGTACACAATGCCCAAAATGATTGTAACAGACCAAGGAGCTAACTTCACAAGTGAAATTTTTCAATCACTCTGTAAACTTTTGAAGATTAAAAAGCTTCAAACGACGGCCTATCATCCACAATCCAATGCAGTGGAGAGACAGCACAGTACTCTCGCAAACTATTTAAGGAACTTTGTGGATGAAGAACCTATGAATTGGGATAATTTTGTTCGAACTGCAGCGCATGCTTATAATAACACTAAGCATGCGGGCACAAAGTTAACACCGATGGAGACTCTGTTTGGATTTGTCTCGGAGATCCCTAGTAACCTCCAGAGAAAGCCAGAACCAGTCTACAACCACGAAAAGTATCACTATATACTTCGGAACAAGTTGCAGAAGTCATTTCAGTTAGCAAAACGTAATTTAGAGGTTGCTAAAGTAAAAGCAAAACAGCATTACGATAGATCTTCTAAATCATTCAAGTTCCACATAGGGGATACCGTATTATTGCGAGATATGGCGAGATCTGGAAAGCTCAGTTCCATTTTCAGGGGACCTTACCCTATAATACACGTTCATTCTCCCGAGAATGTGAGTCTCCTAATTCGAAGGAAACTTAAACGGGTCCATGTCAATCGCTTGAAGATATTTTTTAAAGAATGACGCACCTACTAATATAATAACTCTTTTGTACTTAATAGAAAGAAGTAAAACAGCAGCCAAGACAAAGGACCCATTCGAAGAGACAACTATTCCAAGATAAGTTACAAAAAAAACAAAAAAAAAACAATAGATTTAATTATTTACGAGTAGCTTAAATGTAAATTAAGAGATATTAAGGAAATTTATAGAAAATTTAATTGTACTGGAAATAAATAAATAATACAAAATGTTTCCATTTAGAAATCTTATTCCTATAATTAGTGTAATAATGGTATTTGTGGGTGTGAAAATAGAACCGAGCTATTCAACAACCCAGATGAATCCAACTGGAACCGTATTTGAGAAAGTGGGGTCAGTGAACTGGTACCGGAGGCATTGCACTTTATTTCAAAGGTAACCATACCGGATTTGAAACGTGTGTGGGAGTTATGGAAAACGGTAGATCGACTTAAGTTTTGGCAGAAAGTTGTAGAGAAAAAGCGCGAAAACTTAACGCACTACACCTCTAAATATCAACGCAGTTAAAAGGTATTCTTCGATAGCTTCGGAGCCCTAAGTAAGTCATTTTTCGGAACAAGTTACGGACAGATCCTGACCGCATCAACATCATATTAGCTGAACTAAACCAGAAGGAAGATAGAATGAGAATGCAAGAACCTTAAGAACGCCAGAATTTAAGAGTTGATTTCTTGGAATTGGTTTTTAATCGGAGTAGCCACGGCATCCAAATTACACGAAAATGGACGAGATTCATGAAAATAGAAACCAGATATCATTAGCTTGGCTAGTATGGCTAGTATTTTTACACGACAATATTCACAGAAATATCACCTTTTGGCAGCCGGAACAACATACAAGTTTCAATATTACTTAACTTCTAGAACAAATGAGCTAGAAACGAGAGCAAGTAATCGAACCCTCACTAGCGTTGTCATGGCTCAGAATTTGGATGATCTATGGAAAGAAGAAAGCGGAGCCACAGATAAATTGAAACCAAACATCGTGTTAGAGGAATATCGACGGCATCGTAACCACCGCCAGACTACATACAGTGACTTTCTCATCGTCTGAAGCGGGTTGTTTACTAACATTTTCGATCTTCGCTACCTGGATAATGCTCAAATTGTGAAATCGAGCAGTTAGTCGTTGCTGGAACCAAAAAACTTAATTAAAAACGACGAGAGTTCCTGGGTACTAGGGCTATCCTCACCCCACAGTCGTAACTACCACCGCAAGCGCAACGTCACACTCCAACCCGGTCATTACCAGCACCACCGCCACCTCCCCCGCTACATATACTACGCCACCTACGAGCAGCGACAAGAAAAAGGTGCAGTTTCGAGAAGTCGACGAAGAATAACAACGCCGTGCACACCCACAAAACAGTAAAAGAGCATTAGATTTAGAATAAAATTTCAATTTATAATAATTCATCATATGTAAAAAAAAAAAAAAAAAATAATAAACCTCATAATCAAAATCACAAAAAAAAATTATCACCGTAATAAAGGAAAATGTTAGTTTTTGAACAATAAATTTTAAACACCTCAAAGTATTTATAGAAAAAATAATGAAGAAGAAAATAAAACGATAAGACATAGATAATTAATAATTTTGTCAAACATGTAAAATATAATTAAAGATTCAGTTAAGTAAAAGAAAAATTAAAATAGAAAAATATATATGAATAAAGGTGTATGTTTATACCAAAGTCTATTTATCTTGTTAATAATAAGTATTTAAGAATATTTATTGTCTGATCTCTATGCGAGATGCTTGTATAATCGTAAAAGCACAACATGTGAAGAAAAATATATGTATATTAAGAAAATCAAATATATACCTATAAAAAAAAAAATATATTTCACATACTTAAATAATATTGTAAAAAAAAAAAAAATACAAGGAAAAAAAAGGATAAATAGTAGATATAAATCATGCGTACCATTGTTATTATTTTAAGCTTCCTAACATGTAAGCCCAGTCATGAGAATTGAATCAAATAAAATATCTAGTACCAAATTCTATGGTACTAGTCTTTCTAGAGGGGAGGAATGTCGGGGCCCGCTTTACCGTATATCGTGGATAATGTGATCGATTGCGTCGCGTTGACAATATGCATAAAATAAAGCTATGCAAGGTCATCGCGATGCAACGATAAACATTAATAATTATCGAGGTCGCGATGTACGGAAAACTTGCGGCAGTAAATCTGCATTGCGTTAGCAATAATCAAATATTGTAAATTAATGTAATGATTAACGCAATGCAGTGCCCGGTAATTCCGTATACACGGAATTTCACCTACTGTGTTGAATGTAGGTCAGTTACGACTCATGACTGGGTATGAGCCAAGTATGTATAAGCTAGTATAGTTAGTTCTATTACAGTAGTCTTAAGGTTAAGAATAAGTGATATAATAACTAAATATAGTCACAAAAAGAAAGATGCAAGTGTTTTATTTAGAAAAAGGATTGAAAAACGGACATCACAGCTCTGTGTACTCATTTTCGTCATGCCCTCAGTGGCCCCTTTCCAAGAGTTTGCGCACCCTTGCAAAACATAAACAATATTTACTTGTATGCTATAGAACATCTTCTTCTTCAATGGCACTACAGCCCAAATTAGGCTTTGGCCTGCTGACCTTCAGGTTCCTTAACGTTTTATTTGTTATTCTTAAAGGGTTGTTAGTTCACAATCCGCTATTTACGAATTTTCATTTTCGCAGATTGAGGTGGCCAAGATATACAAGTAGTGTCCTGAAATTAAACGTCGATTGAGATTTCATCTCCAGAACTTCGCAGTGCAGGATATGTATATCGTAATATATAATTACTTTTATTTCATCAACAACAACTTTATTACAACAAAACTCGTTGCAAATGCACCCAGGCTTCGCAAAGAAAGGATATTTAGCAATTGTTCTCGGTATATTTTTCTAAAAAATAGGATAAATAAATTATTATAAATATAAATACAAAAAATTAAGGAATTTCAGCAGTTTGATAAAGGTCTCAGCAGAGACCGAAACGTCGCGAATAATAAAGCGTAACAGTGTAGAATCCGGAAATCTTTTCATTCAATTCGAAATGCACTTTGAAAACATTCACCAAACCATGTAAATTTCATTTTTTTTCAGAAACTTTTCACCAAGGCTTGAACCTGAACATCGGACTTTAGAATAGAATTTCTTTAAATGGGCTCCTGTTCAACTGCGCGCTTCCATGGGCGACATTGTCGACTAACCCTACTCACTTCTTGAGAGCTATAATCAGCTTGTTATGGAAATGCTTTGCTCTGGCTTCCAGCACTGTCAAGGCATACAATTTGTTGGGAAGCTTAACAGCCATTCCCAGTTGCCATTCAAGAAACCTTAAAGATCTGTTTGGCATTTTAAAAAAACAAATTAGGAGGTGTATAATGACTTCTTCTGTGCCTTTAAATGGAGATTGAGCTTCGACTCCAGACATGTTACCGAGACTATTTTGAAAGGTATGAAGACGTTCACATCTCTTAGTCCAAAGGCAGGACGGACTCTGGGCTTAACGAGAAATGTTTCAATGCAATTCAGGTCATGAATCAGTCGTTCCAAAATTTTAAAAATAAAAAAAAACTCCAGTTAACAATAGATCCAGAAAGCTTTGTAAATCTGGTCTAAATTAGGACGTTGGAACTCATGCTTGCATAGATACGACGTAGGTCAAGTTCTTGCACTGACATTGTAGAGGCAGAATTTGGCATGACTCTCTTCTAGTTAAGCCAGCAGCCATCGGCTCCTGCTACTCTCATTAAATGGATTGAAAATTCCTTTTCTGACCTCTTCCACCTTTCGAATCCATTCCGGTACCCCCTGAGGTTCTGCCTTATGTTCCACTTTCTTTTAGTTTTTATCAATGACCTTAGATTAGGTTAGTTTAGGTTTGTTGAGAAGTTGGTCACTAATCTACGTAGACCACCAGTGGGCCCATTGTACTCCTCTGTGTTTTTACCACGTGGACATATATATCATTCAGCCAGCCCACTCTACTGGTGGAACTAATGAGCTTCTTCGGTTCAAGGAACTGGAGATCACTCAGCTCGGTGAAGATGAATTCTCCGAGAATTTGTCTTCGAATTGTTCGAAGGCATCTTGGCCAACGGCAGAGGAAATGCTCTATAGTCTCATTCTCCTTTTGCAGCCTCTGCAAATGTCCTCGGTTGTAAAGAAGACTTCGAGCGTGTTTTCTAAGAAGACAGTGGCTCGTGACTATACCTGACTCCGTAGGAAGTTTCTGTCTAGTCTCAATATATTTACTTATTTCCCTCTGTGGCGATACGACGTCGTCGACACATTCCAGCGTCATTGACATCAAACGTATACGTGCTTATCGCGCACAAGCAAACCGTCTTCTTTTTCATATCGCCAGACATTGCTTATCGCGCACGAGCAAACCGTCCTCTTTTTCATATCGCCAGATATTGCTTATCGCGCACAAGAGAACCGTCCATTTCTGCATATCGCCAGATATGCAACGAAAGATATCAAGTGACATCCCCGACGACGCGCGCGATCAGCAATTACTTTTTGCTTATTGCGCACAATTGGAGCCAAAGTACTCCAGCCAGACACGCCGCAGCGTCAGCAGAAAGACGGGGATTAAAAGCAGTCGCGCTGGCCTTTCGACTTCAGTCGTCGTCAGTCTCCAGTTCCAGTTCCTTCAGTATTAAGTTTCTTCAATAAAGTATTATTTATTTTGAAACGTTTCTTTTTATTAACCACCTCGGTCCGCGCTCCCAGGCCCAAATTGGCGTTTTTGCCAGGAGTGGTTTTTTTTTCGATTGGATCGACCCCGACAAAACCAGTGACCGGTGACGTGACGAACACCCTTATAGTGAATTAACAGTGCTAGTAATCAATTCAGTGTCGCTACTATACCAGCTTTTCGAAACCACGTACGCGGTGTGAAACGACGGGCCCAAACCAACCCGGCCTAGTGAGGTGCAGTGATTTTAACAAAAAAAAACGAATCTAACACCCATTTTGCACCGACGACGGTCGCCAATCTACATGTCCAGCGCACCGGAAATGCCCGCGAATGACGCGGCAACAATTGACGTCGAAACCAAGAGCGAATCCGAAACAGGGACTCACGCTGAGGTGCCTAACGAGGGCACCATACGGCAACGCTAGACAACACGTCTAGTGCTCTCGTCCTGCATCGCCTCCAAATTCGTGACCGGTCCAGCTCTGTAGTTTTTCTCATCGACACCGGAGCTGACGTCTCGGTCATTCCACCAATTAGGCACGAACGACTCAACCCCGACAAGACGACGCAACTATTCGCCGCAAACGGTTCCTCGATACGAATTTTCGTCTGGAACTTTATCATCGCCGAGGTAAGTTCACCCATCATCGGAGCCGACCTTCTAAATTTCTACGAATTACTCGTCGACATCCGTGGCCGTAAACTCATCGATCCAGAAACAAGCAGATCAACAGTGGCGCAAATTCAGGAAATGAATAGCCACCCACGCTTTCGTTTCACGCATTCGATCAACAGAGCACCTACGGTTCATTGCTGCAGCAGTACCGCGAGATAACCATCACGCGTCCACGTCGCAACATCAAGTGTGTAACGACGCATCACATTGTCACGAGAGGTCCACCAGTCCGAGCCAAGGTTCGCAGATTGCCTCCCGACAAACTTGCAGCCGCCAAAGCTGAGTTCGACTTCCTAATTGACCAGGGTATTTGCCGACCATCGAAAAGCGAATGGTGCAGTCCGCTCCACATGGTCCGTAAACCGAATGGTGTTGATTGGCGTTCTTGTGGTGATTACCGCGCACTCAACGCTTGCACTCTTCCCGACCGTTATCCGATTGGTTTCTTGCACATCTGCCCTGCATGGACTGAAAGTGTTTTAAGTGCTAGATTTGCACAAGGCGTTTCATCACGTTCCTGTCGAATCCGATGACATCCCGAAAACAGCCATCATCACACCCTTCGGCTTATTCGAATTAGTCTACATGATATTTGGTCTGTGGACAAAACTTCCAACGCTTCATGCACGAGGTTTTGCGAGGTTTGGACTTCACATTCGTGTACATCGACGACATCCTGATCTTCTCTCCAGACGAGAACACACATCGAAAGCATCTAGCTGAGGTCTTCGCCCGACTCAAGGAGCACGGCCTCACAGTAAACATCAGCAAGTGCCAACTTGGTCTATCAGAAGTACGTTTTCTCGGACATCTGGTGTCACCCAATGGATTGAAACCCCTGCCAGAAAAAGCCGAGGGCATATCCGCGACACCACCACCGAAAACGGTGTACCAGCTCAAGTCATTCTTGGGCATGGTAAACTTTTACAGACGCTTCATGCCCCACGCTGCACAGAACCAGCGTGTGCTCCAGGCTTTAGTTCTAGGCAACAAAAAAGGTGATAAATCACTGCTTGTTTGGACACCCGAGGCCGCCGAAGCATTCGATAATTGTAAGGCGGAGCTAGCGAACGCCGCATCTCTGGCTCATCCCGATGCTACCGCAACTTGGTCACTCAGTACTGACGCATCCAACTACCGACTTGGTGCGGTATTGCAGCAAACTACGGGGAACTCGACCGTCCCACTCGGATTCTTCTCTCGTAAACTATCAGCGGCCCAGCAGAAGTATAGCACCTACGACAGAGAGCTTCTCGCGATCTACGAAGCGATCAAACACTTCCGACACATGCTGGAAGGCAGAAGTTTCTCCATATTCACGGATCACAAGCCCCTACAGTTTGCGTTCCGACAGCGCCCGGAGAAAGCTAATCCACGACAGCAGCGGCAACTGGATTACATCTCTCAGTTCAGTGTGGACATCCGCCACATTTCGGCAAAAGACAACTCTATTCCGGACTTCCTGTCACGCGTAAGTACAATAGAGAGTCTTAACTTGTCTGCACTCGCTTCAGCTCAACAAAACGATGAGGAACTCAGAACCTTGCTTCTGGACCACGACAACGCGCTTGAGTGGAGGAAGCAACACGTTCCCGGCACATCCGATCCATTGATGTGCATTGTCACAGAGCAGCGAATCCGTCCGTTCGTCCCGAGCCAACTCCGAATGCCGATAATGCGTCTACTTCACGGACTCACACACCCAGGCGTACGCTCTACTCGGAAGCTAGTCACCGACCGATATTTCTGGCCCGGCATGAATCACGAGATCAATACGTTCGCCCGCGGCTGCCTCGACTGTCAACGCAACAAGGCCTCGAGGCACACCAAAGCACCCGTGCATCGATACGAGAAAACCAACGAGCGATTCTCAACATCGACTTAGTGGGACCCCTTCCATTGAACGAGGGCTTCCGCTACCTACTGACGGTAATTGACCGTTTCACACAATGGCCTGAGGCCATTCCGCTTCAAACCATAACCGCACCCGCGGTCGCCGAAGCGCTGGGTCAACCGATTTGGAGTGTCCGCCAAGATTACTACCGACCTGGGATGCCAGTTCGAAAGTCAACTCTTCGTGGAGCTCAACAAATTCCTAGGAGCCATACACCTTCGGACGACTCCGTACCATCCAGCAGCAAATGGCATCATCGAACGATGGCACCGCATCGTGAAAGCTGCTGTTCGTTGCCATTCCGCCACCGAATGGGTAAAAGCGTTACCTTTAGTCCTGCTCGGACTGCGATCATCTCTGAAGGAAGACCTGCAGGCTTCCGCAGCGGAGATGGTTTACGGAACGACGTTGCGCATTCCCGGCGAATTCTTCTCAGAAGCACGATCGTCTGTTAACGAGACAGATTTTCTTCGAGACTTGCGTCTACGCATGAACGCGATCCGTCCTAAAGACACAGCACATCACGGCTCTCCCGGTGTGTTGGTCAGCAAGGATCTCGCAAGCTGCACTCACGTCTTTGTCCGCAACGACAAAGTTAAACCATCGCTCACGCCACCTTACGATGGCCCATACCCGGTAGTGAACCGGAAGGGAAAATTCTTCAAGGTGACGATCAACGGAAAGGACATAAACACGTCAATCGACCGACTCAAACCCGCGTTCATGACCTTCGAGCCGACATCGAGCCCAGGCGATCGAGAAGACGCAGCAACTACGACCCGATCCGGTCGTATATCACGTCCTCCTGTACGTTTCAGGCTTGGATCTTAATGTTTATTAAGATCCCGGTGCCTTCACTGAGGGGCGAGTAATGTGGCGATACGACGTCATTGACACATTCCAGCGTCAGTTGCATTTTACAGCACTTTTCTTAAAACTTTACCCTTTTAGTCGTCAAGATAAATACCCATATCGATTGGAGCCGATATATCCTTGATGTTACCCTTAACAACTCCAGGTATTCTTCGAAAATGAAAAAAATACTATGGCAACCATCTACAAGGCTAGCTTTCGACCTCGCTTAGAGTACAATTTGCATGTTTGGATTGGGAAACCTAAAACACATCTCGCGTTACTAGACTGTATCCAAAACCATGCACTTCTCATGAGTCGAAACGATTACGGCTTCTATCGACTCCGTCAAGCATTGCTTAAATTTTGTAGTACTCAGCATATAGTACTAATGCTACTTCTATGGCAAATGCAGTATGAAACTTAGCTCAATTATTGCTCCACTTTGTACTTTTACCCGAAATACTCGTCAAGATGAACGTGCGAACTAGTCTACCGTCAAACCTACACCTAACCGTACTTTGAAATGTTAATAATCATTTATCCCCCACTGTCACTGTCTAGAAAACACGCTTGAAGACTTCCTTACAACCGAGGACATTTAAAGAGGCTGCAGTGAGGAGGATGAGACTGTACCTTGGAACGCGTTGCCTGATAACATATTTGTAAGCAAGTATGTACATATAATCTCCAGTGAAATTATTAAATGATAAAAATTTGAATGAATTAGCTAACTACCTAAATCTGCAACTTTGCGTAGAATTTTCTAACTAGAGAATATAATTGATTTAAAGTACACATTTATTGAAACTCAAAATTTATTTAATTTATTTTATTTCATTTATTTAAATCAACTTTATTTCGTTTAATTGTATAATATTGAAGTGCGCTAGGGGCAAGGAGGATATATAAAAAGGAGTGACTATGAGCATGCTTTGCCTTGTAAGCAAAATGGGAATGAATGTATTTCCCTCCCTTACTACCGAAATGCTCGAAATTTTTCGAAAAAAATCGTTTCGCTATCTTTGCCTGCCACACTTAAAAATATTGCAATTAACTCTTTCCCACGATAAATTGTTCGAAACAGTTGTCAAATTTTCGAAAAAATTGTTTCACTATCCTTGTTTGACATACTTAAACCCAAAGTAACTATCTCTGTCCCGCGTTAAATTGTCCATTGCTAAAGTACTTAGCTTAAACACAAACCAAAATAAACTGCCAACAAGTCGGGCGAAACTTTATTATTCTTGGGACAAGTTGCGGATGTGTGGAAAGTCAATATGCAGGTTAGAGTGGTTAGGGAAGGCTAAGTGAAAGGGAGTTCTTGGGCAGGGCTGTTGTCAATTTAACAATATTTCATTCATTTCTGCAAGTTTGGGTTTTTATGAGGGGAGGAGGAGGGGTAAGGGTGGGTGGATGTTAATAGCTTTTTAATTAATTGCTTGAATCGCGTCCAATATCCTCTGTATAGAATGTGTTTCATAGACGAAGTTGCATAGAATTTTCATAAAATTCGGTGTATTTTACATTCACGAAACCGAACATTTGTATGGGAGGGGGTAGAGAAGGTAGGGGAATCGTAAAATTTGATATGCAGTTTTATTTCGCTTCTCTTGTAAGGTGTTTGTATATCATTTCAAGTTCGTAGCTTTTAATTTGATGGTTATTAGTTGATTCAATGAAATAGGTAGAAATGATACTTTTGTATGGGAGGGGGTAGAAGGGCAAGCGCGATTTCAAAACTTTTAAAGGAATTTCATTTCAATTATTTTTATAAGTTTTTAGGCAAAATTTGAAATGGATAGCTTTTAAGAGTTAGCTGATAACTGATTTCTTAAAAATGCTCGAAAAAATAATTTTGTACGGGAGGGGGTAGAAGAGGTAGGGGAATTGCAAAATTTGTGACGCAATTTTATTTTCTTTCTCTTGTAAGCTGCTCGTACAAAATTTCAAGTTCGTAGCTTTTAATTTGTTGGTTATTAGTTGATTTAATGAAATTGGTCGAAATCATACTTTTGTATGGGAGGGGGTAGAAGGGCAAGTGTGATTTTGAAACTTTTAAAATAATTTCTTTGCAAATATTTTTATAAGTTCTTATGCAAAATTTTAAATGGATA
This sequence comes from Chorisops tibialis, assembly GCA_963669355.1. Taxonomy (NCBI): domain Eukaryota; kingdom Metazoa; phylum Arthropoda; class Insecta; order Diptera; family Stratiomyidae; genus Chorisops; species Chorisops tibialis. The sequence continues at coordinate 185,553,356 of OY770262.1, forward strand.
GCTTTTAATAGTTAGGTGATAATTAATTTCTTAAAAATGGTCGAAAAAATAATTTTGTATGGGAGGGGGTAGAAGTTTTGAAGGTATTCGACCAGTTAATATTTTATACTTTTAGGGACTTTTTTTTAATGTATTTCCAAAATTTTCAAGTTTCTACCCTAAAATTACATCCAAAAATTTTCAGTTTTCGTGTTTTTTTCGTTGCACATGAAACAGCTTGTGCCCATTAGACCGGGGTGGTCGGTTCATAACAATTGTGGATCAAATTATTATTTTTTTTCTATGTATATCAAATAGATGTATTCACATGCAAAATTTAAAGTTTCTATCTTTGAGCAGAGTCCTAAAAAATTCACTCAAAATTTTCGACATTTTTGCTTACCACCTCCCTCCCTTTACACCCCCTAACTTAAAATTTTTATCAAAATTATAAATTATATAGTTCTATAATCTGACGAATTTTCAATTCGATATCTGTACTCAATTTTGTGATATAATGATTTCTAATTTTGAAAAGTGCACCATTTTTCAAATGCTCCCCATTTCACCCCACTACTATTATGACCAAATTTTATATTTTTTTTGTATTTCGCTAGTATAGCTTAGTATATGTTTTAAATTTCAATTACATAGCTTAAGAGATAGTTGAGATATTAATTCTTAAGTGTTTTTCCTTGCACCCCCCCCCCCCCCCCGACCCTTCCCCTTACAATAATAAGCCTATTTCTAAGCTGATTCTGGTGGATCTATACGTCATCTTAATTGTCCCAAAATATGAATTTTTTATGGTAAGTAGTTTCGAAGATATAACCATTTCAAAAAAAGATTCGGCCGACAATTTGTTTTTAGCCCCCCCCTTTACGGACGCCAATGGATAAAAAAATTAAATTATTTTTGGAATATGTCCCACAACTTTCTCTATACGTGTGCTGATTTTCATCTTTCTATCTGCATTCGTGGTGAAGATATTAGCAAGTGTATATTTCGACTTTTTCCATCCCCCCGCCTCCCCCTTCCACCCCACACTCCCCAAAATTTGGATAATGGAGCTCACTTACCAAGTTAATAACCCACCCAAAAATCAAAATTCTACCTTTAACGGTCTTGGAGGTACGAGTCCATATGTACGGCGTACGGCGGGACGGATTTTTTTTTTGCTTTTTTAGGCTAATTTAGTCATGAAACGCGAAAAAACAAAATTTCAGAGTAGCAAATTTTTTTTTTTTTTCTGTGTCGATCACAATACTTTATTATTAAAATAATAAAGTAACTAATAAAAATTGAAAAAATAAAAATTTCTGAAATGAAACAGCAAACACCATTGTATTGAAAATTACTTTATTGCTGACTGAATATTAGCAACCAAGAAAGAATACAAATTATTGTATTTTTATACTCCAGATGAAATCTGAGAGTATATTGTGTTTGCCTTACCGTTTGTAACGCTAAGAAATAACGCTCGCACAGAGCCGCCAAGGGTATAGAAATATTTGTTGTCGCTCAAAAACCTCGATTTCGTTTGACCGTCTGTCTGTCTGTCTGTCTGTCTGTCTGTCTGTTTGTCTGTCTGTCTGTCTGTCCGTCTGTGCGTCTGTCTACAGCATAACTCTCGAAAGCTTTGAGCTATAGTGCTAAAAATTTTTGTGTGTCATTTTTAGCAAAAAAGTAACTTTAAGTTCGTGAATGGGCCACATCCCCCCACTCCTTCTACCCCCTCCCATACAAATTTCATGAAATTTCGAAAAATTAATAAATTGATTTTCTTTGAAACTATTTGAGCTATCGACTTGAAATTTAGGTCAAAGTATTATGATTTAGATGTCATTAATACCACGGAATATTGACCCGATCCCTTTACTCCTTCTACCCCCTCCCATACAAATGCTCAATTTTGAAAAATACATATTTTCGATTTTCATTGAAACTAGTAAAGCTGAAAAAACGAAATTTTGTCAGAATTAATTCTACTATAATTGCAATTTATTTTAAAAATAATTATCAACTTCACCTTACTCCTTCTACCCCCTCCCATACATATTTCACGAAATTTTGAAATTTAAATTAAATTATTTTTCTTCGAAACTGTTAAAGCTATCAACTTGATATTTTGTATAAAGTATACAAACAGAAAAATTAATAATGTGAAAAAAATTTGTTTTGATCTGTACACTCCTTCTACCCCCTCCCATACAAATGCATAATTTTTGTTAAATGCATTTCATCGATTTCCATTCAAACTAGAAAAAGTACAAACTTCAAATTTTGACAGAATTCATTTTTTAATAATTGAAATAAGTGTTAGAAAAAATTATCAGCTCCGCTTCACTCCTTCTACCACCTCCCACACAAATATCTCTATTATAAATTCAAGAAAAGCATTTCTCCTTCAAATATGTGAGAGCTATCGACTTTGAAATTGAATCAAAGCATGGTGATAAGGATGATGATAAGCAGTTTCAAAATCATCTTTAACGCTCCACTTCCTCTGCCACCTCCCACACAAATGCCTCAATTTAAGGAAAACTATGACCAATTTCTTTAAAAATAATGAAAACTAAAAACTTTAAATTCAGCAAAAAAAATTTTGCATGCCATGTCCGGTGTCATATACGAAAAATACAAATCTCCCCCTCTACTTCTACCACCTCCCATGTAAAAGTTTCTATTCACTATTCGAAAGAATTTGAGATGACATATTCTCCGGTATATTAAAGTCATTTCCATCTCATCTAGAGTATCATATGATTGGGCTTTAAGCCCAATCATAATTCTGTTATGTTTTTTATTAAACTTATTTGCCCTATTTATTCAGAGAATATAAACATATACTTAGCTTGAATAAAGAATCTAAATTATTAACATTGAAAAGTAGTGCCCGAAATACAGAGGCACCTGTAATAGACATTTATTTATTATTCATTTTTAAGATCGATCTGTTGGCAAAAGATCATATACAAAATCCTCTAGATCATTTGAATTGTATCTTCTATTATAGAAGGAAATACAGTTATCATTTAACAACAATCTATCGTTTCTGAATAAGTACAAAATAAAGGAGGGTGGAAAATTTTTGAATAAAAACTTCTCATTAAGATTTCCGAAGACGCTGTCTAAATGATCATTATCTACTAATCCTGCAAGATCAGGACACTCACTATTTGATAAATTATTCAAACTTTTAATTAAATTTCTCAGTAGGAAGTCATCAATTCTCAAGAATTTGTCAAATTTTCTATAAAGCTCAACCCAATGAATCCTGACAAAAACATCATCATCTTCCTCCGATCTGACGAAGGCCATAGAAGCTGGCAGACATTTATATAAGATTTTGCGTTCAAAGGATCTTAATCTCTTCATTTGTGCCGAGGAAACGTCTGACCACGCTATGAATCCATACGTTATTGCTGGCCTTATGAGCTGTCTGTATATGAGATGCTTTAATTCTATCTTTAAGGCTTTCTTCTTAATAATACCCGCCAAGGACTGGAACGCCACATTACCTTTAAGCAAGATATGGTCAATGTTCTTGATATGAGTAGCTTTTTTAGAAAAAATTATATCCAGATATTTGAGCTCATCCTTAACCATCAACGGACTATCCCCTATTTTCACCAAAATATTGTTATTATTTTTGAATCTCTTCTGACTAATGAAATTTTCGCTTTTTCTCATCAAAATAGTAGAGCATTTGTCAATATTAATTTTTAGCTTCCAGGAAGACAAGTAATCTTGAACACGCTTTAAATAGGAATTAAGGCATTTAATCAGAAACGAAACGCTTCTGCTTGCTTTGTATATAATTACATCATCTGCATAAAAGATTGTCCTAAAACCCATAGAACGGTCTAAGGGAAAGTCAGATATGAAAAGATTGAACAGGAGAGGGCCCAAAATCAAGCCCTGTGGCACCCCCGCTCTTATATCGAATAGTGAAGAATAGGAGTTTTTAATCTTAACCCTAATAGATCTGTCAGTCAAAAACTCAGAATTAGTTTACAGACGTTCCAGGGAAAGCCAAATTGAATCATTTTCGCAATCAAGCCTTCTCTCCAGACTGAGTCAAAAGCCTTGGTAATATCCAAGGAGCATGCTACGGTAGGAGCTTTGTCCCTAAGCCCACAATGTATGTCTTCCGTGAATAAGCACAAGGCAAGTGATGTAGATCTTTTTTTCATAAAGCCAAATTGAAAAGAACTAATTAAATCATTCTTCTTCTTCTTCTTCAATGGCGCTACAGCCCAAATCGGGCCTTGGCCTCCTGACCTTCAGGTTCCTTAACATTTTCATTATTTATTGCGGTAGAGTTGTTAGCTCTTCGCACAACCCTCTATCTACGAATTTTTTCATTTTCGTAAATTGAGGTAACCAAGGTATATTCAAGCAGGTAGTGTGCTGGAATTATGCGTCGACCGGGATTTGAACTCACGACCTTTGCATTGTAAACCAAACACGCTACCTACTAGACTACACCCTAGCTAATTAAATCATTCTCCGTGCGAAATTCCAAGATTTTGTCTCTAATGACAACTTCAAACAATTTTCCCTCGCAATTGAGCAAAGAAATAGATCTATAATTTACCATGTTTGTGGATAATGATAATGTCTTCGGTATCAGGACCACCAACGCACTCTTCCAGGGGAGAGGGAAGTAGCTTATATTAATAGCGTTATTGAAAATTATTGTGAGAAACTGCAGAAATTCATCCGGCAGCTTCCTCAACACCAAGTTTGGAATGCCACTAGGACCCGCAGTTTTTTTGTTATTACGAGACCTAATAATGGATTTGACCTCAGCCAAATCCACGAAACCAATTAGAGACTCTGTATCTCTGGAATCAACCGCAGAAGAGACTCTTTCATTAAAGAAGGTCCTCGGATTGAAACTGTCATTTTCAAGCTCATCAGCGAGTACACCATAAGAGTTCGTTGCTCTGTCACAAGGAGCAGCATCGGAATTGTTATGCACTGAAGCAAAGTAGCTACCAAGCTTCTCAGCACCTTCATCATCAGTGAAACAATCCTCAAGAACTGGCATTCTCCTCCCTCCGAAACAGCCCGACAGAGATTTGACCTCCTTGAAGAAATCCGGTCCTGCCTTGACGTTACGTAGTTTCTTTTCCCATTGAATCTTTTCACGAATGCTGGCCCTTTTTATACCCATCACAACTTCCAGGTGTTCTTCGATTTGTGCAGTGCTGTTATTGTGGACCTGACCTTCGTCGGTACGACGTATTCGCTTATACCGACCGTCGATGAGTAGTCCAATGCATGCCGGCATGTAACTTGATCGGAATTTGTGGGCGCGTATAATTGCTGTTGCTTTCGCTCGTGAAAAAGAACGTGCAGGTGTTCTTTTATGAGTCCAGTATTGCTGTTGTCGAGAAAGTGGTTCAAGATCTCGAACATTCCATGAGCGGTATAGTGTTGGCTTGTAACAATATAATTGAATTCCTTTTGTTATTTTTGTTGAGATATTATTAAGAACCGAAAAAAAGAAAACATCATCTATGTTTGTATGTGGTAACCTGTGGAACCAACTTGACAGACGGCATGAAGCCATTGTCTTGACGTAAAAGCGAATAAATTTATACTTTATATTATTATTTATTTAAATGTGAAATAAACATCATTACTATTTTATTATTATTATTGATCAACCCATACTCCACTAACCATGGTTGTGCGCTATTAATCGACAACTATTGATTTTCTCAAAATCTGAAGGAATGCCATGAATTATTCTGTATTATTCCTTTATACTAATTAGAATTTACTCGCACCGGAAGAAAGTATTCATCCCACGACTGAACGAAACTTTCTGACGAACTTCGCTTGAAAAAATGACGATGTTTAGTCTGGCGGAAGTAGTATGAAATTCCGCACAATACGAAATTCATTTCTCAGTTTTATGCAATCTACCTTTTACGTCGCGCTTTTCTGATAGCATCCAGGACACACTTGCTCGTACGGTAAGCTTTTTGTGTTTCGAACTAGGAAATTTTTACATGTACCACACGATTGTTTTTGTCGTCCTTTGCCATTAATACCCATTTTAATGAAAGTACTATAGAGTGCGGTATGCACTTCAGTCGGCTGGAAATTATCGTACTTTGATGTCCTTTTCTCGTATCGACACCATACGCCGAGCAATGTGCATAGAGTTGCGATACTGTGTTCAAATAGTCGTTATCCAGCAGCATGCACTCTTTCAGGTTATTAATAAATTTATTAAAGGACATAGACCTGAACATAGAAAAATAAATTGTATACAGGAAGGTACATTCAAAAAAATTTTTGAACGGAGCGTTCTGGCCTCGTGCCTTTGGCGAACTTGAACGAAGTCTTGTCTACACTTTGCTGAAGGCATAAGATCTCGGTTTTTTTAATGATTTCCAGTTTCCGTAAAGAAATTCTGAGAAGGAACCTACATATTTCCGTATTTAGAATTTTCATTTCAACGTATTCTCTCTGCGATTAACTTTTATCTGGAAATTTATGTGAACGAAACATACTGTTACGAGCTAGGGGTTCGCCGGGATTTCAAGTAAAACACAATTCGTTTAAAAATAAGTGATAATTTATTTATTCGCACTTTAACTTAATACGCACTATATGGCACTACCGCCGCGTACTGTTCTATCGCTTTCCTGCACTGGTTCGCGTCTCCGTCATCAAAAAGACTGGTTCTCGACTGAAAGCTTTCGTGCCTTTTACACATTTTTCCCCCCTATTCTTGACTGTTCTCGATGCTTCCGTCGGGTGTATGTCTGAACTATACTGGAAAGTTCTAGATCTTTAATTATGGCTTTTTACATATTGGGGGACTGATCTATAAAATTCTGGCATATTCGGGAAAGATCAATTTTGCGTGGTTGCCAGATCTGTAACATTACCCTCTCCTTAGTCCCTGTTCGTCCCGAACAGAGTCGTTCACTTCCTCAATGGCACCATGGTACTTTGTTAGTCGGTCGAGATATACCACTTTCATTTTAGTACGAGGTTTTCGATGTAGTTGAATCCGATAGACGATATCATTTAGCAGGTTGATGATCTGGTAAGGGCCTTCCCAGTTGCGCTGTAGTTTCGGCGATCTGCTGTTCTGTCGTTTGGGATTGTATAGCTAAAATAAATCGCCCTCTTGGAATCCTGATGAATTCGCCCGTTGATCATACCTCGTCTTCATGCGGTCGGTCGCCAAATCAATTTTATCTCTGACCAGGTTATAAATTGTATTTAGTCGACATCGAAGATCCGAGACGTAATCTTCGGCATTGGTTGGTTGGTCTGGTGGCACTCCAAGCATTAGCTCCGCAGGGACTCGAATATTTCTTCCGAAAATGACTCGGGAGGGAGTTTCTCCTGTTGTTGAATGTACCGATGTTCTGTAGGCCATTAAAAATAGAGGGATGTGCTGATCCCAGTCCTGTTGCCTCTCGCTGACGAGTTTGGATAGGTTTGAGTTCAATGTCCTATTGAAACGTTCCACCATTCCATCGGACTGTGGATGTAATGGAGTTGCCCTGGTTTTGCTTATTCCCAGCATTTGGCACACGTATTTGAATATTTGAGATTCGAAATTGCGCCCTTGATCGGAGTGTAGTTCACGTGGAGCTCCAAATCTGCTCACTCAGTTGGCAACAATTTGTTCTGCGACGGTTACTGCATCTTGGCTTGGAATTGCGTAAGCTTCAGGCCACTTGCTGAAATAATCAATGACCACTAGAATGTAGCGATTACCATTTTCTGATTCCGGAAATGGTCCAGCAATTCTCTTGAATGGGACTCCCACGTTGTATTGTTGCATTTCTCCCTTTGATCTGCGTTGTGGGCCTTGACTCGATGCACACGTAGTACATTTACGGCACCAATTTTCGACATCATCTCGGAGATGGATCCAATAGAACCTTTCTCGTATCTTTGCCAAGGTTCTATTTACACCCACATGCCCACCGGAGGTACCTCCATGATATTCCTTCAAAACCTCCTCGACTTTAGAATGCAGGATGACGGTTTGCATGTGATACGATTTTCCGTCAGCGTTTTCCCATTTCCGTTTTAATGATCCGCCGTCTAGGTGAAGGGAATTCCATTGTGCCCAATAACACTTTAAGGTTTCGCTGAATTGGGAGATGTCTTTCCACTCAGGCTGTTTCATTTCGTCCTTCCATGCCATGATAGGAGAAATATCTGGATCTTTACGTTGGGTATCTTCCAGTTCTTGCTGATTCCATCCATCCTTTGATTCGCTCGTTATCCTCTGAATGGTTTCTCCGGCTTTTTTTTCCTTCTCATGTTCGCGTTCTTTCTCCTTGTCCTTTTTGCGCTCCTTCATCTCCTTGGCAGCACGTTTACTTTCCTTTTCATGCAATTTCCATTCTTGCTCTTTCTTTTCACGTTCCGCATTCTTCCTTTCGCGATCTCCTCGAACACGTCCCTTCTCATGTTCGGCCTTGTCACGTTCATTCGCATGAAGTACTTGACCGTCACGACTTCCACCCGTTCGTTCGCGATCCTTATTTGAATGCCTATCTTTGCTTCCATGATCTTTCCCGATGTATTGTTCTTGTCGCAATCGGTCTTACCGACTCGGGGTTTTCGATCGATTCTGGCGTCTTTTATCAAAACCGTGTGTAAGATTTGACCCTGATGACTAACCAAGATCTACCTTCACGATCTCTACCTTCGCGTTGTTTAGCAGCGCAGCCGGGACAATGGTTGGTCGCTTTTCTGTGTTTAAGGCAGTCGAGTCTCAAGTGTCCTGCCTGTCCACAATTCCAGCATCAGGAGGCACCAGATCCTTCGCTCCGCTTGGTATGCTCTGCTTTCTGACACACACACTCTTCTGTTATTGCTCGGACTCGATAGTTACTCCGCGAGCTTTGCTTGGCAGCTTCGAACGTCAGCCCATATACTAAGGCTTCACCAATCGTTTTCTTACCTGCCAATTTTAACGCCTGTCGCAGCTCTCTGTCCTGTACAGCATTGTTAAATGCGAAAACAGCTGTATCGTTGCGTTGCTCTGTTTGCGCATTGGGGAGCGATAATAGTGTGAGTCGTTTAATATCGCGTGCTAGCTCTTGAAGTGTTTCACCATTCTTTTGGGTTCGGTTGTACAGTTGTGTTTTGTAGATCTCTCGCATGTGGTCACTGCCGTAATGAAGATCCAATGTCTGAACTAACGTTGAAAAATCTTGTTGTTGCTCCTGCGGAATCGTTTGAAGAACCTCTGCTGGTGGACCTCTTGGCGCCAATATAAGAGCCGTTCCTTGTTCCAGATCATTCCAATGATTGTTTCTTGCGGCAGCCTCATATTGGGTCTTAGAAATAGCCCACAGTGTTTGTCCATCGATGATTGGAGCTTTGAGACCCTTGTGCGTAACGTGTTCGGTCTTGATGACACCAGTCGCTTTCACGTTATTGAAGTCCCTTTTTAGGTGTTCGACTTCTTCTACAATCCCGGATATCCTTTCCGCAATTTGTTCTTCGAAGATTCAAAGTTTTTTCTCTACGTCTTCTTCTATTGCCTTACCCATGGTGTCTATCTTATTATTTTGCAGCTCCAATTTTTGGTTGAGGTCCTTTGAGGTCTGATCTAATTTTTCATTAAGGTCCCCTCACAGCTGACTTTGTTGGTCTAATTTCTGATTAATGTCCGCTGATTGTTGCTCTAATTTCTGATTAATGTCCGCTGATTGTTGATCTAGTTTCTGATTCATGTCCGTTGTCACAGCTGCTTGTTGTTTAATGTCCACTGATTGTTGCTCTAATTTCTGATTAATGTCCGCAGATTGTTGATCTAATTTGTTCATCTTTTGGTTGAATTAACTGTGTCAGAGCATCCGATGTTCCAGAGCACTCCTCTTCACGAGCTTCTTTGATTTGGAACTCAAAACTATCTGCATCCTTACCCTCAGCCTCAAGTGTCTCGATCATACAGCTGACAAGTTCAGGCTTGCTCCCTGTCGTAGATAACTCGCGTCTACTGAGCTTTTCCTTCAGCTCCGTTAATTTTAAGTCTTTTAGATAACGCGGCATTTTCACTATCGATTATTTCAAGTTTTTCCGCGATTCGAATTCACTTAAATTTACTTCACTAACTAAAGTCACTGCTCACTAAAGCACTCGAGAATATTCGATTTCACAAAATTCTCACTCTCCGTTCGAGAATTTTAGTTTCACTTTTTTGCTCTCACAAAATTATCCGTTCGAGAATTTTAATTTCACTCGCGATTTTTAACCCGAATTTATCCTTGAAATCCCACTTCTGACACCAATTGTTGCGAGCTGGGATTTCAAGTAAAACACAATTCGTTTAAAAATAAGTGATAATTTATTTATTCGCACTTTAACTTAATTCGCACTATATGGCACTACCGCCGCGTATTGTTCTATCGCTTTCCTGCACTGGTTCGCGTCTCCGTCATCAAAAAGACTTGTTCTCGACTGAAAGCTTTCGTGCCTTTTATACATTTTCCCCCTATTCTTGACTGTTCCCGATGCTTCCGTCGAGTGTATGTCTGAACTATACTGGAAAGTTCTAGATCTTTAATTAAGGCTTTTTACATATTGAGGGATACATAATTCTTGTCTATTCGGGAGAGATCGAATTGCGGGGTTGCCAGATCTATAACAATACCTTTGACCTATTCTTGTGAGTGTGATGATCCTTACATACTTAGTTACGATGGCGCTACAGTCGAAATCGGAATTTGGCCTTCCGTATACTATGCCTCCATCCTGAATCCATTCAGTGACCGCGTCCTCCGGTTTGAAAATTTTAGCAGTTATCTACTGTCTACGTCAATCGAATCCTCCCAGCGCTTCCGTGGTTTCCCAATTGGTTTTCGTTCATTGACTTTTCCCTTTAGTGTGCGTTTGGTAATTCTCCCATCATCCATGCGCTCCACATGAGCAGCCCATTGTAGCTTCTTGAATTCTATGAGGGTTGAGATTTCTGGGTTATCGAAGATGACTTAGAATTCTCTATTTTGTCATAATACGTCTTATTCCCTATCATAATCCTTCTTTTATTTTCGATGGGTTCGCTTCCTTCATTTGATAGGTTTGCCCCTAGGTATATAAAGTTCTCTAAGTTTTCTAGGATATAGTTCGCTTCCTTCCTTTGATAGGTTTGCCCCTAGGTATATAAAGTTGTCTAAGTTTTCTAGGTTATAGTCTCCTACTGTAATATTTTGTCTGATTGGCGTCTTTTTCCTGGTTTGTGTCATAACTTTCGTTTGGTTTTCTTTACTTAGTCCAGCTTCCCTTCCTACCAAGTCAAAGTTTACAAATATTTCCTTAGCTCTCTCCAGAGATCTTGCAAGTATATTTACCTATGTCTTCAGCATATGCTACGAATTGTATGGATTTGAAGCATTGTGTTGTCCTGGTTTCAATGGGAAGTTTCCGAACAACGTATTGAAGTGTCAAATAAAACATAACAGGAGTACGATTGGGCATAAAGCCCAATCGTGCGATACTCTAGATGAAAGAGAAATTTTTGTATCTTAAGAAATTTTGTAGGGGAAGTGGTAGAGGGGGTGACGACATTGAACCAATTTTTTCACATGGCGGTAAGGTTGCTATCAAAATGTTTTATACAAAATTTAGGATTTAAAAATTTAATAGGTACTGAGAAAATTTGTGTATTGGATGTAGTGAAGTAGTGCAGTTTGTATGGGAGGTGATAGAAGGAGGGGCGCGATTTTAATGACTTTTCAGAAATAACTATAAATATCATGCTTTTGACATGTCTTAAATTGCAGATCAGTAGTATTCATACTTTTCATGAAAATCGACTTTTTATAAAGTTGTGAAATTGTGTCATTTTGTATGGGAGGGGGAAGGAGGGGTAAAGGTAATCGCCTAATTTTTTTTTGGTTTTACTAATAATTCTAAATAAATATTTAGTGCATAATTTCAGCTCGGTCAATTTTATACGCACTGAGTAAATTGGCTTAGAGCATTTCATGAAAAAGTGCAGTTTGTATGGGAGGTGGTGGAAGGAAGAAGAGGACTCAAATAATTTTTGTACAGTAGATTTAGACTATCATAAAAGTAATATATTCCAAATTTCAGATCAATAGCATTTATATTTTTCGAGCAAATCTGTTTATTGTGAAGTTACGAAATTGTGTCATTTTGTATGGGAGGGGGTAGAAGGGGTACAGCTAATCTTCTCATTTTTTTTGGTCTTAATAATAATTTTAAATAAATATTTCGTACACAATTTCAGCTTGATAACTATTATACGCACTGAGTAAATTGGTTTAGAGCATTTCATGAAAAAGTGCAGTTTGTATGGGAGGTGGTGGAAGGAGGGGGAAGACACAAATTATTTTTATAGAGTAGATTGGAATCATAATAAAAGTATTACATTCCAAATTTCAGATCAATGTGATTTGTACTTTTCAAGGAAATCCGTTTATTGTCAGATTGCGAAATTGTGTCATTTTGTATGGGAGGGGGTAGAAGGGGTGGAGCGATTTGGCTCATTCACGAACTTGACCTTACTTTTTTGTTAAAAACGACGTGTACAAAATTTGAACTATCTAGCTCAACGCGTTCTCAAGCTAGAGAGGACACGGACGGACAGACAGACGGACAGACAGACAGACAGACAGACGGACGGACGGACGGACGGACGGACATCCGGTTTTGAGATTTTTGAGTGATTATATGAACTTCTGTATCATTCATTTTTTTCTCCGAGCCTTATTTCTTGGCGTTATAAACTTTGTGGCAAACTTATAATACTCTCAGATTTCATCTAGAGTATAAAAAGAATTAGTGCCGGGCTTTCTTCTTGTTTAAAGCCGTTTTCTTAAAGTCGGACCATTTTCTACTCTGACTTGTGACAAAGACTCGATTGTTGTTATTCTTGTAAGCCGAACCGGTTTTCGTAGGACCACGAAATGTTTTTATACAGTCGATACTGTCGTATGCCTTATTAAAGTTAACAAATATCTAGTGCCCATCAATGTTATATTATCAGCACTTCGACAGCATCTGTTAAACTGAGAATATTTGGTCCGTGGTCGATCGTCTTTTACTTTGTCAGCAGCGGGCTTAATTCTCTTTTCCAAAATTTTCGTCAAGATTTTACACAAAAAAAAATATTGCTCGAAAGTTTTCGTAGCAGAGTTTGCCATCTTTTCTCAAAAATTGGACATACGATACTCCTGAGACAATTTTCAGAAAATGTTTCCTGCGTTTATATGTGTGTGATTTATCTGTAGCGAAGATGTGCTATGCAGGTGACGCCCACTTTTAGAAGCTCAACTGGAATTTGGTGTTTGGGTGGTTCTTCAGGGCCGTTGCTACTTCTTTAAGTATGGGAGTACTCAAATAGGATCATTCATCAGCTGTTACATCAGTTATACCTGCTGTTATGTCTGCTGCTGTTGTTCGGGCTCGAGTTGAGGAGGTGTTCAAAGAATTGTGCCCACCTTAGTTTTATATCTTCCGCATTACTTATGATGTTGCCTTCTGCATTCTTGCAGAGGGTCGTCTTCGGTTGGTATCCCTCTTTCAACCTTTTAACTAGGGAATACGCGGCTCTTGTGTTGTGTAATTTAAAATGTTCGTCCATTCTTTAATTTCGTCATTATTGTACTTTTATTTCTTCTATCTGCAGATTTTGCTTACAAGTCGTCTAAGATCATTATATTTATACAATTAGCCCCTCTATTTGGTTGGAGGGTCTGCCGTCGGGTAATGTCCACGTTCTCTTATGAATGTCGCGATGTGAGAAGCATGTTGAGCTTACAATAAGAACTTTGCTGCTGACAAAATCAGTTAGACTCTATCGTTACTAATATCGTGGAGACTATGACTTCCCATTGTCCTTATATAAGTCTGCACTTTGCCCACTGGCGGTGTTCTTTGTAAATAGATTATGCATACCTTACGGGTTAGGTAGCAGTACCTTGGGTACATTAGGCTAATTGCTGTCCCATCACTTTTGTCCATAGTGTTATTTACGGCTCAGTTTAAATCTCATAATTACTGTCAATATCTTTAATCGATTTAATGAGGTATATTCGTACGTTCGCGGTCAAATAACATACATACCTACGTTATCACACTTGCCAAGGCGGAGAGTTTACTACACGCTACTCAGTTCGATACTCGCATATGAGATTATTGTTTATTTCTTACTGTTGTTAGCTGATATATGTCTATTGTACATTAATTCATAATGTATCTATTTTGAATTTCTATGCAAGTGTCAACTTTTTTACAGTGGCACTACAGCCCAAATCAAGCCTTAGCCTTCTGACCTTCAAGCCCCTTAGAAAGTGTCAACTTGCAACAATTTAATTCGAATTAGCTTATTTGGTTTAAGTGTGGCCAGTGATACAAACCTAGGATAGTTTTGTGTCATAATCCAACAAATCTTTTCATACTCTAGATGAAATCTGAGAGTATATTGTGTTTGCCTTACCGTTTCTAACACTAAGCCGCCACTTAGGGTACGGAAATATTTGTTGTCGCTCAAAAACCTCGATTCCGAGTAACCTTCTGTCCGTCTGTGCGTCTGTCTACAGCATAACTTTCGAAAGCTTTGAGCTATAGTGCTAAAAATTTTTGTGTGTCATTTTTAGCAAAAAAGTAACTTTAAGTTCGTGAATGGGCTACATCCCCCCACTCCTTCTACCACCTCCTATACAAATTTCATGAAATTTCGAAATATTAAGAAATTGATTTTTCTTTGAAACTATTTAAGCTATCGACTTGAAATTTAGGTCAAAGTATTATGATACAAATTTCATTAATATCACGGAATATTGACCCGATCCCTTTACTCCTTCTACCCCTCTAATCGACAATTTTGAGAAGTACATATTTTCGATTTTCATTGAAAGTAGTAAAGCTGAAAAGACGAAATTTTGTCAAAATTAATTCTACTATAATTGAAATTTATTTTAAAAATAATTATCAACTTCACCTCACTCCTTCTACACCCAACCATACAAATTTCACGAAATTTTGAAATTTAAATTAAACTATTTTTCTTCGAAACTGTTAAAGCTATCAACTTGATATTTTGTACAAATTATACAAATAAAAATATTAATTATGCAAAAAAAAATTAGTTTTGATCCGTACACTCCTTCTACCCCCTCCCATACAAATGCATAATTTTTGTTAGATGCATTTTATCGATTTCCATTCAAACTAGAAAAAGTAAAAACTTCAAATTTTACCAGAATTTGTTTCTTTATAATTGAAATAAGTGTTAGGAAAAATTATCAGCTCCGCTTCACTCCTTCTACCACCTCCCATACAAATATCTGTATTAGAAATTCAAGAAAAGCATTTCTTCTTCAAGTATATGAGAGCTATCGATTTTGAAATTGAATCAAAGCATGGTGATAAGGATGATGATAAGCAGTTTGAAAATCATCTTAAACGCTACACTTCCTCTGCCACCTCCCATACAAATGCCCCAATTTCAGGAAAACTATGACCAATTTCTTTAAAAATAATGAAAACTAAAAACCTTAAATTCAGCAAAAAACATTTTGCATGCTATATTTGGTGTCATATACGAAAAGTACAAACCTCCCCTCTACTTTTACCACCTCCTATGCAAAAGTATCTATTCACTATTCGAAAGGATTCGAGGTGACATATTTTCCGGTATATTAAAGTCATTTCCATTTCATCTAGAGTATCATATGATTGGGCTTTAAGCCCAATCTTAATTCTGTTATGTTTTCCATTTGGCCTTGACGTTATATAAGAGTCATACCGACTCTGCGAGCCCTTATATTATTTTGATTGTTTCTACAAAGAGAGCAGATTCAATTTGATGTGATGATTGTCTTCGCAAGAAAAAAAATTTCCATTCCACACACACATGACCCCTTAATCTGATAAGATAAATTTCATTTTCCCTCTAAAATATATAAATACCTAAATAAATCGTCTTATTTATAATACTAATATCATCAAAAATTCAATTTAAAATGCAACAATTGATCTCACATAGAATAAAAAAGATCCCAACAACATATCATATCGAATTTCATACCCTGTAGTTTCGTGACAGCCATATAATAAGGTAAAAAGAAAATCTATCTATTAGAAACAGAATCACTTTAAAGTGAAATAAACATCCAGAATAAAACATAATACACATAATAATATCGTTTGTTCAAATCAGAAAAAATAAGATGTAAGTAAAATTGTTTTTGCAAAAACTTCATATACCTATTGCTTATACAATAACATAGATACATGTGTGTACATTTTTGTACAAACATTTTTATAGATATGGTGAACAAAGAAACTTTTTTGTAGATACGAAAAGACATTTTGAAATAAAAAAAATATAAAAGAAACTGCAAAGCTTTGAGTTGTGAACAAAAACGTAGGCTTTTAGTGTTAACGACGACAAAAACCCACAATACAAGAATATGAGAACTGCGAAGTTTTGCTGCTTTTCCTCAAACAATGTTTTAAAATAGTTTTTTTTTAATATACCTATGTAGAATAGTTTTGTTATCTTATGAATACTATTTGTGACTTGTGAGTTATACCCTAGACACAAAAGCGTGGAAGTATATTGGCAATTTATGTGCTATAAAACAATTGAAAGGTCTAATGGTAAAAGGGGTTATTCGATTTATTTTTTAATTTCTACTTTTAACCAGATGAAACTATGGACTGATAAATTATGTTTTCAAATGACAACCAGAGCGAACTAGCGCCTAGAAATAGATATAAACAACAACAAAAAGATTAATTCGGATCACTAATACACTGTAAAAGTGACATTCAAAAACTTTGAAGGCGTCTATCTCAAAACATTGAAAATGAATAACCCCTTTATCCACTTAACCCTTCAATTGGTTTAATAATCTCATCTAAACGCTCAATACCAATTCGGCTTTAAGAATTAATACTGTTATAGATCTGGCAACCTCGCAATATTTATCTTTCCCGAATATGCCAGAATTTTATAGAACAGTCCCCCAATATGTAAAAAGCCATAATCAAAGATCTAGAACCTTCCAGTATAGTTGAGACACACACCCGACGAATACACCATGGAAGGTTCGAGAATTGGGAAACTGGTATAAAAGTACGAAGCTTTCAGACGGCAGCAGTCATTCAGCGACATCTATGGAAGACGCGAACTGGTGCAAGAACGCGATAGAACAATATCGGCGGTGGTGCCATATTGGGCAAGTTAAGTTAAAGTGCGAATTAAGTTAAAGTGCGAATAAATAAATTATCACTCATTTTTAAACGAATTGTGTTTTACTTGAAATCCCGGCGAACCCCTAGCTCGCAACAATTGGTGTCAGAAGTGGGATTTCAAGGATAAATTTGGGTTAAAAATCGAGTGAAATTAAAATTCTCGAACAGATAATTTTGTGAGAGCGAAAAAGTGAAACTAAAATTCTCGAACGGACAGTGAGAATTTTGGGAAATCGAATATTCGCGATTGCTTTAGTGAGCAGTGGCTTTAATTAGTGAAGTAAATTTAAGTGAATTCGAATCGCGGAAAAACTTGAAATAATCGGTAGTGAAAATGCCGCGCTATCTAAAGGACTTAAAATTAATGGAGCTGAAGAAAGAGCTCGGTAGACGCGAGTTATCTACGAAAGGGAGCAAGTCTGAACTTGTCAGCCGTATGATCGAGATACTTGAGGCTGAGGGTAAGGATGCAGATAGTTTTGAGTTCCAAATCGAAGAAGCTCGTGAAGAGGAGTGTTCTGGTACATCGGATGCTCTAACACAGTTAATGCAACAAATAATTAACAAATTAGATCAACAATCAGTGGACATTAAACAACAATCAGCTGTGAAAACGGATATGAATCAGAAACTAGATCAACAATCAGCGGACATTAATCAGAAATTAAGGCAACAATCAGCGGACATTAATCAGAAATGAAATTAGACCAACAAAGTCAGCTGTCAGCGGACCTTAATGAAAAATTAGACCAGACCTCAAAGGACCTCAAGCAAAAATTGGAGCTGAAAAATAATAAAATAGACACCATGGGTAATGGGCAATAGAAGAAAACGTAGAGAAGAAACTTCGAATCTTCGAAGAACAAATTACGGAAAAGACACCCGAGATTGTAGAAGAAGTCGAACGCCTAAAAAGGGACTTCGATAACGTAAAAGCGACTGGAGTGATCAAGACAGAACACGTTACGCACAAGGGTCTCAAAGCTTCAATCTTCGATGGACAAACACCGTTGGCTATTTATAACACCCAATTTGAGGCTGCCGCAAGAAACAATCATTGGAACGATCTGGAACGAGGAAAGGCTCTTATATTGGCGCTAAGAGGTCCACCAGCAGGGGTTCTTCAAACAATTCCGCAGGAGCAACAACAAGATTTTTCAACGTTAATTCAGACATTGGATCTTCATTACGGCAGTGACCACATGCGAGAGATCTACAAAAGACAACTGTACAACCGAACCCAAGAGAATGGTGAAACACTTCAAGAGCTAGCACGCGATATTGAACGACTCACACTATTATCGCTGCCCAATGCGCAAACAGAGCAACGCAACGATACAGCTGTTTTCGCATTTAACAATGCTGTACAGGACAGAGAGCTGCAATAGGCGTTGAAATTGGCAGGTAAGAAAACGATTGGCAAAGCCTTGGTATATGGGCTGACGTTCGAAGCTGCCAAGCAAAGCTCGCGGAGTAACTATCGAGTCCGAGAAATAGTAGAAGAGTGTGTGTGTGTCAGAGAGCAGAGTACACCAAGCCGAGCGAAGGATCTGGTGCTCCCCGATGCTGGAATTGTGGACAGGCAGGACACTTAAGACGCGACTGCCGTAAACCCAGAAAAGCGACCAACTATTGTTCCGGCTGCTCTGCTAAACAAAGGGGAGGAAGGGGCGAACCGTCACGAGAGCACGCTTCGCCTAATGACAGTCCGGGAAACGAGTAAAGGCCTACTTCACGGGGCAGAAGTTGGCTGGTAGAATCGACGCCCCTGGAACCATCATCGCAGTTTCTCGACTACTTGTGAAAACGGCTTATTCATGAATGGTCGAGTCGGCAAATTAAACTGCATCATAACAGTTGACACGGGCGCAACACGGTCAGTGCTGAGATCTGACCTCGTAGACCGTACTTGGTTTCACAACACCAAGAAGTACGCACTTCGCACTGCCACAGGAGAAACTACAACGGTCCATGGAGAAATAGCTCGTGACATACAGCTCGGGGATGTGACCTTCTCGCATGTATTCGTGGTAGCTAACATTACCGATGAATGTATCCTTGGAATGGATTTTCTGAAACCACACGGTATCCAGCTGGACTTAGGACAACGAATAATGAAGTGGCGGAATATTGAAATCCCGATGGAAATAACATCCTCCAACACAACAAAGCTGCGAGTTATATTGTGCGAAGATGCGGATATACCAAAGTCATCTGAGAATGTTATTTGGGCAGATAGTGATCCCGGGAACCACCGATTCTACCTCATAGAACCAGAGACGACATCTGCATTACGAAGTCTAATACTAGGAAAAACGCTCGCAAAAAGGAATGAGAAGATGATGGCACCAATAAGAGTCCTCAACGTTTCGGACAGCATTACCAGCATAAAGAAAGGAGATATAATTGGCAGCTGTGAACCAACATCGGCGGTGACGAGTATCGAAAATGCAGAACCATATGACGTACCCTCTAAAAATAATCCAAGAAGGAAGGACAATGTAACATCAACACTTCTTCAGTCAAGCAGCCTTAGAGGAGAACATCACAAGCAAGCAGTAGATCTAATCGAAAGATTCAGCGACGTCTTTTCCACCGGTGATGACGACTATGGCAGAACGAACTTAGTGAAACATCGTATGGATACCGGAAGTGCTACACCGATACGTCAACCTCCAAGAAGAGTACCATTCGCGAAACAAGGAGAAGTCAATTCAATGGTCAAAACTATGGAGCATCATGGAATCATCGAAAAATCAAAGAGCCCGTGGATATCGCCAGTGGTGCGGGTAAAGAAGAAGGGCTGCAGTACCCGTTTTTGTGTGGACTACAGGCGACTGAATGATATTACGAAAAAGGATAGCTATCCACTACCTAGAATCGACGATATCATGGACACCCTGACTGATGCTAAATGGTTCTCAACGTTGGATCTGAAAATTGGTTACTGGCAAGTGGAGATAGATGAAAAAGATAGAGAAAAGACAGCATTCTCTGTCGGCAGTGGACTGTGGCAGTTCATCGTAATGCCATTTGGCCTGTGCAATGCTACAGCTACGTTTGAAAGACTAATGGAATTCGTTTTGCGTGGCCTGAGTTGGAAAACTTGTCTCGTTTACCTGGATGATGTGATCGTTATCGGAAAAACATTCAAGGAACATCTAAAAAATCTACAGGAAGTCTTCCAGCGACTGCGAGCGGCAAAATTAAAACTGAGTCCGAAAAAGCGCACTTTGTTTAGTGCAGAAGTCAAGTACTTGGGTCACATCGTTTCAGCTGATGGCGTAAAGACGGATCCGGAAAAGATACTGGCGGTGAAAAATTGGCCTACTCCGAGTGATAAACACCAGTTGCGCAGCTTCCTAGGCTTAGCGACATATTACCGTCGATTCGTAAGAGACTTTGCCAACACGGCGAAATGTCTGCATCAGTTAACAGAAAAAGGAAAGCCATTTAAATGGAGTCAACAGTGCCAGGAAGCATTTGAGAGAATAAAAGACCAACTCTGCGACTCCCCAGTTCTAGCGTATCCAAAACCAGGTCACGGTTTCATCATAGACACTGACGCCAGCAATGTCGGTATCGGAGCAGTACTATCATACTACAGCCGAGTACTCTCAAAATCAGAAAGGAACTATTGCGTAACTCGCCGAGAGCTATTAGCCATTGTAGAAGCAACAAAACATTTTCACAAATATCTCTATGGTCAAAAGTTCCTTCTTCGAACAGATCACGCATCGCTTAAATGGCTACTTCAGTTTAAGAATCCCGAATGCCAAGTAGCCACATGGATAGAAAGGCTCGGATCCTACGATTTTGAAATTGTTCACCGAAGAGGAAGAATCCACGGTAATGCCGATGCGCTTTCACGTCCTCCTTGTCCACCGAACTGCAAGCATTGTCACTATGTAGAAGGAAAAGAAGCCGGAGAAACCATTCAAAGGATAACTACCGGACCAAAGGATGGATGGAATCAGCAAGATCTGGAAGTTGCCCAACGTAAAGATCCAGATATTTCACCGATCATGGCATGGAAGGACGAAATGAAACGGCCTGAGTGGAAAGACATCTCACAATTCAGCGAAACCTTAAAGTGTTATTGGGCACAATGGAACTCCCTTCACCTAGACGGCGGATTATTAAAACGAAAATGGGAAAACGCTGACGGAACATCATATCACATGCAAACCATCGTCCCGCATTCTAAAGTCGGGGAGGATTTGAAGGAATATCATGGAGGTACCTCCGGTGGGCATTTGGGTGTAAATAGAACCTTGGCAAAGATACGAGAAAGGTTCTATTGGATCCATCTCCGAGATGATGTCGAAAATTGGTGCCATAAATGTACTACGTGTGCATCGAGTCAGGGCCCACAACGCAGATCAAAGGGAGAAATGCAACAATACAACGTGGGAGTTCCATTCGAGAGAGTTGCTGTGGATATTGCTGGACCATTTCCGGAATCAGAAAATGGTAATTGCTACATTCTAGTGGTCATTGATTATTTCAGCAAGTGGCCTGAAGCCTACGCAATTGCAAACCAAGAAGCAGTAACCGTCGCAGAACAAATTGTTACCAACTGGGTGAGCAGATTTGGAGCTCCACGTGAGCTACACTCCGATCAAGCGCGCAATTTTGAATCTCAAATATTTAAACACGTGTGCCAAATGATGGGAATAAACAAAACCAGGACAACTCTATTACATCCACAGTCCGATGGAATGGTGGAACGTTTCAATAAGACATTGAACTCAAACCTATCCAAAATCGTCAGCGAGAGGCAACAGGACTGGGATCAGCACATCCCTCTATTTTTAATAGCCTACAGAACATCGGTACATTCAACAACAGGAGAAACTCCCTCCCGAGTCATTTTCGGAAGAAATATTCGAGTCCCTGCGGAACTAATGTTTGGAGTGCCACCAGACCAACCAACCAATGCCAAAGATTACGTCTCGGATCTTCGATGTCGACCTAAATACAATTTATAACCTGGTCAGAGATAAAATTGATTTGGCGACCCACCGCATGAAGACGAGGTATGATCAACGGGCGAATTCATCAGGATTCTAAGAGGGCGATTTGGCTTGGTTATACAATCCCAAACGACAGAAGGGCAGATCGCCGAAACTATAGCGCAACTGGGAAGGCCCTTACCAGATCATCAACCGGTTAAATGATGTCGTCTATCGGATTCAACTACATAAAAACCTCGTACTAAAATGAAAGTGATACATCTCGACCGACTAACAAAGTACCATGGTGGAAGTGAACGACTCTGTTCGGGACGAACAGGGACTAGGGAGAGGGTGATGTTATAGATCTGGCAACCACGCAAAATTTATCTTTCCCGATTATGCCAGAATTTTATAGAACAGTCCCCCAATATGTAAAAAGCCATAAACAAAGATCGAGAACCTTCCAGTATAGTTAAGACACACACCCGGCGAATACACCATGGAAGGTTCGAGGATTGGGAAAATGGTATAAAAGTACGAAACTTTCAGACGGCAGCAGTCATTCAGCGACATCTATGGAAGACGCGAACTGGTGCAAGAACGTGATAGAACAATATCGGCAGTGGTGCCATATAGTGCGAGTTAAGTTAAAGTGCGAATAAATAAATTATCCCTTATTTTTAACGACCCTTTCACATTAAAAAATAAAATATTAATAAACCTGGAAGTCGGAAGGCCAAAGAACGATTTGGGCTGTAGTGCCATTGAAGAAGAACTAGACATACATTTTGACGGATTTATGGGACGCACTTTAAAATTAATTGAATTTCGATTTCCAGCTAGAACCATTTTGGAGATATTTGAATTTGTAGTTTTCGGTTCTAGCGCTTCCCCAACTCCCGGCGAAAAGAAAAATTTCGGGGTAGAACATTTTTTTTCCCAAGTCGATTACAATACTTTATTATTATAATAATAAAGTAAAATGATATGTGCTTTCAAAATTTCAAACCGTTGTACTCGTATCTGAAATTTCATCAGATCCTTTTCCTATACAGTTTATAGTTTTGGTGAAATTTTTAAGTTGGGTATATCTGAGGGCCTTATTGATGTAAAATGATATACCGCTGCGGTAAATGTTTGTGTGGTAGGAGTAGAAAGTTTGGCTCCATTAATTCCTTATCACTATTATACGGTGAAATGTTCAGTAATAGTTAGTGCATTTAATGAGCAAGGTTTCAGGCTATAACTTATTCGTATACACAAACCATATTTTCATAATTACTCCAAAATAAATTCAAACAAGATTTCCATTTTGATTAAGAAACTTAACAATTTATGTCTTCATCCTTTCCCAATGTTATTGCAAATCCTTAAGCATTAGCCGGTGGGCTTGTCCATTGAATATTAATCTTTCTTTATTATAACGCATAGTTCAAATAACGTACGAGATTGTGTACGTACACTTGATAAATTATACGACATGGTAAGATACGAGCATAGCGAATCGGACCATTATTCTCTTTCGTCATAAGACACGACAAGTGTATGAACATCTTCCTGTTGTAAGTTATATAGAGTCATAGTTAACAACAGACACACTTGTATAAATTAGTATAACTAGGTACGAAAGAAGGTGAGAAGTAGCTCAAAAGTTATATAAGGAAGCTATTTATGCATGACGATGTTCGACTTCATAATCCTTGTTTAGTTGACAATTTACGCTGCATAAATTATGCATGTCATTAAGTTCTGTCATTAGATATTGCGTTATTAATTGCTATTTGAAAGATTTTCTATTCACACTTTGAATTGCTTTCGACAAAAATGTTAGTTTTGCGTGAAATTAAGTAATTCCAGTCAGGCGCGGAAACAAAGGGGTCATTTATATAGAAATGGAACAATAGCAGACTAAGGACAGGACCTTGTGATATGCGTGATATCGAAATTTAGACAAGAATCATAAATTTTGGCCCGCTATTAATTTAATGCACTATAACTTAAAAAATATTAAGGCATGATGTATCTAGTTTATCTCGTATTAAGGTACATAACATATATCAGTTTCAAAATACCATTTAAATATTTTTATGAAATCAACTGTCAATAATTTTTTGAACGAAAAAGTAGCCAAAGTTAAAAGTGTCCTTGATTAGACGTTGCAAGTACCTTGGACTTACATAAAAAAAACCCTGAACGCCGAAAAAATAGTTTTTCTTCCTGTGCAAAGTACGTGCTATTTCAAAGATAATATATCGAAAAGTCACTAAAATCAAAGGGTAAGAAATGAGTGAAGACCATTTTTTAAAATGTTGTTAAATTCGTCAAAACAGCAATAGGACCAAGGTACAATAGGTCCAAGGTACAAGACCTTCCCCTATAGAAAGCCTTTGCAAAATCCGTATGAACAGAGCGAACAGAATGATGAAGTTCGACGGCTTTGAAAATAAAGTTTGTAAACACGCATAGATTGATAGTTCTAGACTCGTCTCTAAAAAAAACCATATTTCTCTCATATTACATTGTATACGAGGCGTTCGAACATTTTACTAAAGTAAGTAAGAATAGAAAGAGGACGATAATTCAAAACGTTTTTGGATTCACCATTTTTAAAAATTGGTGTAAATTAGCAAGTGCTCAGACCTCAAGAAAAGTATTATACCTTCAGCAAAGAATTTTTTAAAAATAATCGAGAAGGGAAAAGAGAGATCATACGAAATTATTATTTTAACGAAATAATTAGGATTACCTCGGCAACCGTCGTTTGTTCTAGGATCTAGTAAACAAATTGCATTTAAAACATCAATTAAGGACACATAAATAGTGGTGATGTTTCTAGATGTGAATCTATTATCACATCTAGAAACATCAAATATTCGCTTGGACAAATCTAAAAGCAGACTGAGCTTGTTTTTGTATCTTTATACTCTAGTTTGCTCGAAAGATTGTAACGCTAAGAAATAAGGCTCGGAGAAAAAAATGAATGATACAGAAGTTCATATAATCACTCAAAAATCTCAAAACCGGATGTCCGTCGTCCGTTCGCTCCTAGCTTGAGAACGCGTCGAGCTAGAAAGTTCAAATTTTGTACACGTCATTTTTGGCGAAAAAATAAGGTCAAGTTCGTAAAACAGCCAAATCGCTTCACCCATTCGATCCCCTCCCATTCAAAATGACAAATTTTCAATAGCTTACATAAATCAAATTTTCTTGAAAATTATTAAAGCCAATGATTTGAAATTTATTATTTTTATCACAAATGTGATGTATGGAATAAAAATCATTTCCTCCTTCATTCATACAAACTCTACTTTTTCATAAGACACTCTAAGCCGATTTTCTCAGACCTTATAAGATTTATCGAGCTAAAAATTTGTACTAAATACTTAATTAGCATTATCACTAAGATCAGAAAAAATAAATTGATTAGCTTCACTGCTTCTACCCCCTCTCATAAAATATGACACTGTTTCACAACTTCACAAAAAATCTATTTTCTTGAGACGTATAAATATTACTAGTCTGAAATTTAAGATATGTCAATTTTATAATATTTGTAGTTATTTATGAAAAAAGTCACTAAATCCTCCCGCTCCTTCTACCACCGCCCATGCAAACTCCACAATTTCACTAAATCTAATACACTAATTTTCTCAGTTCCTTTTCAATTTTTGGAGGTAGCATTTTGTATAAGTCATTTTTATAGCTGCTTCAGCAAAATGGGACAAAAAATTTGTTCAATGCTATCACCCCTTCTACCACTCCCCATACAAAATTTCTTTTGATCACAAAAAAATTCTATATCATCTAGAGTATCGTATCCCTGTTATGTTTATACTCTAGATGAAATCTGAGAGTATATTGTGTTTGCCTTACCGTTTGTAACGCTAAGAAATAACGCTCGCACAGAGCCGCCAAAGGTACAGAAATATTTGTTGTCGCTCAAAAACCTAGATTCCGAGTGACCGTCTGTCCGTCTGTCTGTCTGTCTGTCTGTCTGTCTGTCCGTCTGTGCGTCTGTCTACAGCATAACTCTCGAAAGCTTTGAGCTATAGTGCTAAAAATTTTTGTGTGTTATTCTTAGCAAAAAAGTAACTTTAAGTTCGTGAATGGGCTACATCCCCCCACTCCTTCTACCCCCTCCCATACAAATTTCATGAAATTTCGAAATATTACGAAATTGATTTTTCTTTGAAACTATTTAAGCTATCGACTCGAAATTTAAGTCAAAGTATTTTGATATAGATGTCATTAATATCACGGAATATTGACCCGATCCCCTTACTCCTTCTACCCCCTCCCATAGAAATGGACAATTTTGAAAAATACATATTTTCGATTTTCATTGAAACTTGTAAAGCCGAAAAGACGAAATTTTGTCAGAATTAATTCTACTAAAATTGAAATTTATTTTAAAAATAATTATCAACTTCAACTCACTCCTTCTACCCCCTCCCATCCAAATTTCACGAAATTTTGAAATTTAAATTAAATTTTTTTTCTTCGAAACTGTTAAGGCTATCAACTTGATATTTTGTATAGAGTATACAAATAGAAATATTAATATTACGAAAAAAAAATTATTTTGATTCGTACACTCCTTCTACCCCCTCCCATACAAATGCATAATTTTTGTTAAATGCATTTTATCGATTTCCATTCAAACTAGAAAAAGTAAAAACTTCAAATTTTGCCAGAATTTGTTTCTTAATAATTGAAATAAGTGTTAGAAAAAATTATCAGCTCCGCTTCACTCCTTCTATCACCTCCCATACAAATATCTGTATTATATATTCAAGAAAAGCATTTCTCCTTCAAGTATATGAGAGATATCGACTTTGAAATTGAACCAAAGCATGGTGATATGGAGGGTGATAAGCAGTTTCAAAATTATCTTAAACGCTCCACTTCCTCTGCCACCTCCCATACAAATACCCCAATTTCAGGAAAACTATGACCAATTTCTTTAAAAATAATGAAAACTGAAAATTTTAAATTCAGCAGAAAACATTTTGCATGCCATGTTCGGTATCATATATGAAAAATACAAACCTCCCCCTCTACTTCTACCACCTCCCATGCAAAAGTCTCTATTCACTATTCGAAATAATTTGAGACGACATATTTTCCGGTATATTAAAGTCATTTCCATCTCATCTAGAGTATCATATGATTGGGCTTTAAGCCCAATCATAATTCTGTTATGTTTTTATGGAGGATTTGGTTTCATTACGATCAGGTGCAACTATTCTGAAATGTTTAATAGGGTTAATTTTTTTCGTGTGGTAAGAATGTCGAGATTCGAGTCAAATGAAGAGTATTTGCGGCGCGTACTTTTTTGTTGGAGCTGTTTTTGTTTTTTGCATCGGATCGTGACTAGAAACGAAAAATGGATTCATTTTCAGAACCGAAAACGCAAAAAATCATGGGTTAGTCTAAGAAAATCTCCAACATCGACCGCTTTGAAAGGAAGACAATGCTATGAATTCGGGAGGGATCAGAAGGGTGTCGTGGACCAGAAGCTTCTGAAACCAAGTAAAACAATTGATACTATACGCTACCGTCAATAAATTGTCAATTTGAACCATGCAATCATCAAAAAGCGAGCAGAATGGGAGTCACGACACGAAAAAGTAATTTTGCACGACAGCGCCCCATCACAAAAAGCGAAAATGGTCAAAGTCACCATATCTGCACTTGGCTGGGAGCTCTTGCCCCTCCTTACTCACCACACATGGCCTACCACACTCATCAATGTCTCACGCAATCTCTATATAACACAACAATTCAAAAGAACCTTCGTCTCCATCCCCTTAATTCCCAAAAAACCAATATCCTTCCCCCATCACCGGAGCTGTGGTTCAGTACAAGAGGGAAACCCCTCTAGTTCCGGTGTGTAAAATAAACACTTCAACAATTACGGAGATGTCCGAAAATAGCTTGATGATTGGAAACCTTAAAAGATGTAAGGTTTTTGCGGCAGATCCAAAAATTGGCAGAGAGATGAGGAGAAAATTTGACTAACGATGGCGCATACTTTGAATAAATCATTCTTTACCTTTCTCTCAATTTCAATGCGTTTTTTTAAAGAAAAAATTAAGATTTCTTAACCGCCACACCTGGTAAATTACAAAAGGACACGTTAATCTAAGATAGACTAAGTATATGTTTAATTGTGTGTAACAATGAGCCAAATGGAACAAATCTAGGAATGGGCGAATGAAAACATTAAGTAATGTACGAGGGGATAGAAAATATTTCTATTCCTAGTAGCGGTAGAAACCCGGAATGAAAGTTCGATGAGCAAATGTGAAATAACGACACAGTTAGCGATTTTGTATTGTGTATACTGGTCGATTAAAATACGTCTCTGATAAAGGGATGGAAGATCAAGTTCGGCCCATCGAGTTGCATAGGAAACATGCGGTATGTCAAATCGATAGAATAGGGAGCGACTGAATTTACGTTGGGCAGACTCAATAAGTTTAATATCATACTGATAATGGGGACTCTAAATAGGTGGGCAGTACTCTAAAATAGGACGAACAAACGTTTTGAGTAGTAACACAGCAACAGTTATAGTCGAAAAGGACTTAGTGCAACGCAATATGAAACCAGAGAGGCGATAGGATCTTGCTAAAATTTCTGCATAGTGATGCGTGAACTCTAGCTTATTGTCAAATAGAACTACAAAGTCCTTATGAATGTGAAACTCAGAAATACAAGTCGAGTTAATTGTGTAGGTATAGTTAAAGGGATTAAATTAGCATGTGAACTTCATGAACAGACATTTCTCAATCTTAAGAGAAATGTCATTGAAAAGACATCATTCAGATAACAATGGTCACTTTACAGTGCCAGAGAGTCAGAAAGAGTATCGATCACTGGGAATATTTTGAGGTCTTCAGCATATAAAAAGCAGTCAGAAGATAAAAATTATTAAAACAAGAACTAAGAGTGAACCGAGAATAGAACCCTGAGGAACTTCAGAATTCACTGAACAATAGGGGATATTCTGCCGAGGAAGGTTACTCTCAAACTTCGATCAGATCAGTATGAAGAAATCGAATTGAGAAGCGAGCCACAGATACAGTTCTACTTTCTTTTCAAAGGATCTAGCTACAATATTATTAAGTTCGATGAGATTTGAAGTCGTGAACTGGCCTTTAAGGAAGCCATGTTGCTTTGGAGAAATAAGATGAGAAAGATGTTCGGAAATGGTGTTATGAACTGATTGTTGCAAAATCCTGCATGTGGTATGGTATGGGCTCTGGTTTCGATTAATTTTCGCTCTCCGCTGCTGGTTCTAGAGTTATTATTTTGTAACGGTGGACGCGTAAGACGTTCAGTGATAAACCGTTCAAATTCCATCAAGACTTGTCGCCATCCCACTCAGCTAGGGTTACACACAAAAATTTTGCTTGAAAATGTTCCGCACTTCATTTCCGCCCAACAATTGATTGCGAATTCATTTGACGCGAATCGCATGGATTTCAGCGTTTGGAGTTTTTTCGAGGCAAGGGTGCCGTGTATGGAAGCGCTGAAAATGACGCTCCGTCGAAAATGGGCAACGGTTCTCCAAGGTCTAATTCATGCAGCGTGAGTTTTGGGTTTTACTTTCCCGGCCACGATCATGTTAAAATTCAAACACTCAGCTTCATGTCTTGCAAACAACTAACTTTATTTAGATAATCCAATTACAAGATTCTTAATTCTAGTTGGAAGAATATGATGACTCAACAGTCACGTTGTTGACCAAGTGATAATGGAATGTAGGAATACCATGTTCTTCACGGAATTTGTGCCACATTACATTTCCTTTGCAAATCTTTCCAGTCTAAACGGGAGAATCGTAAATTTGCTAACGAGTTGTCTGAAGATTGCACAAATTCCGCGACAGTATTTTTTTTGGATCTAACTCGTGCAACTCCAGGCCATAATCAAAGCCAAAGGCTATCAAATCAAGTAGCAATGAAATTATTCATGAATTTCAATTCATTTCTGTTATTTTGTGTGAATTTGTATAAAAAATATGAAAAAATGTAGATGATACTGAGTTTTGAATTGGTAACACTTCATTCCTCGGACATTGTAAATAGTAGGCATCTGATCGGCATTATTAGGCAACGTCCAGTGTTTCAACTATCATATACACATCAATCGTGCCAGTGGGTACTAGTCTTGTTCATCCTGGCTTGGCTTGCTAAACTAATAAGTGCGAGTGCTAACGAAACAGAAAAATTTTAGCACTTTAATATGGCGCTCCAAGTTGGGAGTTGGGCGATGTGTTAACAACTCATCCTCGCAAAAACCAGACTTGTTTCGAAACCTGAAGCACCGCTTCGGACTGGAATGATTCAACGGCAGCGACCAGGCAAACTAAAAATGGACTTTTCCTTTGGATCTTGGAACGTGCGATTCCTGCACAGAACAGGAGCAGTGAGAGCGCTTCTGGAACAGGTAAGCTAATAAAAAATAAACATCAATGCACTCCAAGAAACTGAATTTTTAGACAACTTATCGAAATGATGGAAGCGAACCCATCGAGGTACAAAGAAGAATAATGATGGGGAACAAGACGTATTATTCGATACTACAAAAACGTACATAGGAAAATAAAACTTCAACTATATAAAACGCACGCGAAATGTGGACATTAACTGAGGCATCCGAAAAATTTGTAACTCATTTGAAAGATTTGTGAGGGAGCACTCGGTCTGGCGAATGTGATACAATAGAGGATTGTATGCCATCTTCGAAAATCCAGGAGTACCAACCCTCATAAAATTCAAGAAGCTACATGTAGAATGGATGGACTACTAAAAAATTCCCAAACGCACAATTAAGGGAAAGTCAATGGTCAAAAAACAAGTTGGGCATTTAAGCATTAGCGCCATCGCAAATCAAAATATCGAATGTATGCACGTGCAAAATTTAAACTTTGTATCTTTCATGAAAAAAACTCCCAAATTTTCGGCATTTTGGCTCACTACCCCTATTTAAGAAACATAACAGAATTATGATTGGGCGTGAAGCCCAATCATATGATACTCTAGATGAAATAGGAATGAGTTTATTGTACTGGAAATTATGTCATCTCAAATTCTTTCGAATAGTAACTTTTGTATGGAAGGTGGAAGTAGTGGGGGGAGGTTTTTGTATAGAACACGGAACGTAGTATGCAAAATGTTTCATGCTGAATTTAAAGTTTGTAGCTTTCATAATTTTCGAGGAAATTGAACAATTTTTGTCTGAATTCATGGCATTTGTATGGGAGGTGTGTAAAAAATCGCCTCATGATTTATTACCCATTGTTCTACATAACTTAAACATCAAAATCACGTAGATCACTCTGTCCCGAGCATAACCCATCGCTATGATATTTGATCTCGTAACAATAACAATTACATAAAAGGATCAGATCACTTGCTCGCAGCTGGACACACGTGATCCATTTCGGTAGTTGAAGATCGTATGAATGTTGTTTTAGGATAATACACTAGAATATTTGACCGCGAAGTCAGCGTCTTTCTAGCAGGGAATCGGGACAGTATAAATAGATCAGGATAACGTGATTTTGAGGCAGTTGTTAAGACCACAGTAGGCAGTTAGTATTAGCAGTTTATCAATATCTGAACTACAGTTGGCAGTTCGTTAAGACCAGACAGTTGTTAATACGCAGTTCAACCGTTTATGTATTTTTGATTTTAAGAAGTGAATAAATAAAAATTAGAGTAAAATCAGTGAGTTTTCGTTAAAGGAGAAACAACCGAAGGACCAAGACATCCTTCCAGACGAGACGACAACACTCCCGTCGTAGCAGGTGTCAGAGAAAGTGGGAGGTTTTGAATCTGCTTATCAATATATAAGCTCTCTCAATAGCTCTCATATGTTCGAAGGAAAAATATTTTTCTTGAATTTCCGATACAAAAATTTGCATGGGAGGTGGTAGAAGGAGTGAAGCGAAGTTCATATTTTCTTAGCCTCTATTGCAATTATTAAGGGATCAATCCTGGCAAAATTTTAAGCTTGTACTTTTTCTACTTTAAATATAAATCGATGATGTATTTACTAAAATTGTTCATTTGTATGGGAGGAAGTAGAAGGAGTATTCAAGTCAAAACTAAAATTTTCGACATCAATGATATTTATAATATCATATTTTTCTCAAAATTAAAAGTTGATAGCTTTGACGGTTTTGGAGACAAATAATTTAATTTAAATTCCGAAATTTCGTGAAATTTGTCTGAGTGATTTGTATGGGAGGGGCAGAAGAAGTGGAAGATGTGGCCCGTTCACGAAATTAAAGTTACTTTTTTGCTAAAAATTATATGTGACAAATTTCAGCACGATAGGTCAAAACTTTCGAGAGCTATGTCGTAGTCAGACGGACAGACAGACGAACAGACGCTCACTCGGAATCGAGGTTTTGAGCGACAAAAAATATTTCTGTACCCTTGGCGACTCTGTGCGAGCATTATTTCTTAGAGTTGCAAAGGGTAAGGCAAGCACACTCTCAGATTTCATCTAGAGTATGAAAATGATCAAACTATAGATCATACAGCTCTACACTCTGGTGAAATATCAAATTAATATTTGTATTGGATTTTGAGTCATAACGGTTTAAAATTTTGTAAAGTACGCATTTTTTAAATGCCCCTAATTTCACCCTCCCCTACTGTTTTGTTCAAATTTTGTTTTTAATTTTTTTTATGTTCCGCTGATATAGATTAATATAATGATGAGTTCGTACTGTATTCTAGAAATTCAGATTTCCAAAAAGAAATATGCATGCAATTGATATTAAATACAACTGAGGGTATCAAGGCATGGTATTAGCAATATACAGTACAATGCGAAGGAGAGGAAACTCCGCTTTCCATACATAAAACGAGGGCTATACACTTATTCGGGAGGCCTGCAAAAGTTACGACTTCATGGAGACTTATGCTATTTCTTTCGTCGAAACCTTGTTTTTAAATGCAGGGAACTGAAGAAGTATGAAATAATAGTATACGTACTTAATTGAATAAACGTATAATTATAAACATAAACATTGTGCTGTATTTATTTCTGCTATCTTTAAAATGTTTCTTTTTTTTAATTCTAAAAACCTTTCTTTAGTATTATTGTCAATTTATACATGCAATATAGTTTCAGTACGAATTCGGTATTACTATAAAAATTCATGAATGTGCAATCGAGAAGAAAGCAAAAATTTAACACCATAACAAAGTGATGAGTCTATACGATAAGAAAGCGATAAATCGATATGATAAGAAAACATCAGAGGAAACAATAAGAATCCAAACCATACATGCAAATAGAAACCGATCAGTTGATATGATAAGAATACAATATGTCCATGAAATAAGAAATCAATCTCTCAATACGATAGGAATGCGATAATTCGATCAGTCGATACCATAAGAACTAGTGTCGACTTTCTCCCTAATAGGCTTTATCGCATTCTATAAGAATATGATATTGCGGCGATAAGCGATATTTGCCTGTATGATATCGATTCACGATGCATTACATCCTTTTCGCCATATTTGCTGGGATTTTTAAATAGATACTCTTTATTTAAGTCAAGTAATAAGCAATGTCTACCGAGGTTAACTACAAATTGCCCTTTAAAATGCAGAGCAAACATAATTTTTTACAATATTGCAATAAGCAACCTCAGATCCAATTTAGTGCTAACATTTGAGCTTACGCCACACCTCATTAAAAATGCATTAAGAATCTCGTGCTTATGGTGAACTGCATTTCAAATGCATCACTAATGCAATACGCCTGCAAGAAAACGAGTGAGCGTGGTAAAACCTGCGTTCACTTGGATAAAGAGATGGTCACGTATGTTTGCATGTTCATTTATTCATCACATGAGCTCCGATGCAATCTTCTGCAACGCGATGCTCTTCTCAAATACATTTTTAAGCATCTGGCAAATACAAGTAGTTATCCTTGTGTACTTCTAATTATGATGCAGAGAGCTAAGTTTAACATTTCCTCTTTAGCGCTCAAAACACACACTTACCTCCTTCCAAATTCGAGGTCGTATTATCGTTCGAGTCACACAGGTAAATATCCAGGAATGCTAGAGCACATGTTAGCACTAGACATTGTCGAAACAGCCGCGTCATTTTCTCACACTAGACTTTCAGTACGGAAACACGAAAATCGTTAATCTAAAATCTGATCAAGGACATTAAAGATAAAAACACAAAACTTGTCACATTATTGCTTCCAAATTTACGTCGAATCAAAAAAACGCACTTTAAAATGCTCGCGAAAAAAGTTCACACCGAAGTAAAACTTGACATCCACTTTAAAGATATCGATTGGGACATTCACACTATGCACCAGGCATCTGTAGCAGACGACACACAGCACAATCGACTAAGTGTATACGAACTGTTCCATAAGATGCGAGTCAAGCCAGTATCCTTTCCAATTCGCTGAATGCAGCTAATCTCTCCGGTCTTGTCGTTAGCCGGGATGAATACTAGCGCTCGCTCCTCTTGGACTCGCAAAACTACAAAATATGATTGCTTCGCAGGAAATACTGTTTAATGTCCTTGTGCTTCTCCGCTTTAAATTGAAAGCAGAATGAAAACTTTATAGCCACTGATTCACGCTAGTATTCGGGATCACAATGTTCGTGGTACAAATAGCCGGCACCGACTGACATCCTTCGTTCAGGACAACGTTGTTTTATACCGCATCGTTCGCGAAACCTATTGTGGTATGCGCCTGTCTTTGGACAGGGACGAAAACACGAAAAATATAGCACTAACACGGTATAAGGACATTTTGATGTAGACGCAAGTACGTGCGACAGAAAGCTTCTGTACTTTGAACTTTGATTGTTGTCTTTATCAGGACGATTTTGAATATTATGCTTTATCGGCGGTCGATTTAAATAACAGGAATGAGCTATTCAGCTAAGAAATTCATATCGAAGGATCAAATTGGCGCGATTTCCTTGGAAATTGCACGTTTATTCGGTTCCGATGCTTGACAGAAACTGCTTCTGCGTTCTGATAGGAAATCTCGGCTTCATGAAAAATATCCTTTCGGAAGTTTTGTACTAGATTGTTGGTGAGTTGCGGTAATTCGGATATTGGTGAAGTTTAGAATTTTGAAATAATTTTCGATTGTTGCGATGCTGAATTGAATATGATGCCCATGGATTTTATTTTCTCATTTGGTGGTTCTTCTTTCAATTTTGTTGAGAATATTAGGTCAATGGACAAGTGGTATTAATGAATTCTTTGCGGGATGGGCTCGAAGATTACTGGTATATTTTTTTCGATTTCATTTCAGCTGGTGGCAATGATTTACTTTCAAATCCTAATCATTGTCTTCCTAACGAGAGCATCATTTGGTTTGGTGAATGTTTTCACAGTGTCTTTCGAATTAAAAGGAAAGATTTCCGGATTTCACACCGGCACACTTCATTAAATGGGAGGTTTCGGTCTCTGCTGAGACCTTTATCAAACTTATAGTGCAGCGACCACAAATTTTTTAATTGAAGCGCAAACTTAATGTGGATAAACTCAGAGACCCCAAAAAACGCGCGAGTACACCACCATCCTACGCGAAAGGTCACCCACATTGGGCGAATATGAAATTCGCACACTGGGCGCCAATTGGGAGGCAACACACTTTTCTAACTAGTGCTGAAGAATCTGTGGGATATGTGCAAAGCGGTGAGAAACCTAGAATGTCACAAGACACATGGGGCAAGTTTGGCGATCGGAAGAAAGCCAGATCATCAATCATCTCTCTACCCGATGTTAACCAACGAACGCCCGACCTGAAGCAGAACTACCGCGATGTTCATATACAGTTTAAGAAGGCTGGCAGACGCGACAAGAGAAAGGCCATTGAAGGTCTGGCCAACAAGGCAGAATCCGAGTCTTACCTTGGTTTAAATATTTAAAATTATGAAACAGTTGACGAACAGGAATTTCACCGTCAACCACCTGGTGAGAGATGTCAACGGCACTCTCCTTAATATGAGTGAACACCAGTTGCGGCGATGGAAGAAATACTTCTCTGACATTTTAAACATCTTGTCAGAGGAAGATAACCCAGAAACAGAACAACTACCAAACATCCAACCGCAACAATCCTCTATTAGAGACGATCTCCCAGATCAGGAAGAGATAGTTTCCGCCATTCGGTCAATGGCGCGAAGGAAAGCCCCAGGTGTAGACGGACTACCAACCGAACTCCTCAAAGCGGACCCGGAAATAACAGCCGATATACTCCTCCCACTCTTTACTGAGGTGTGGAATGAAGGAAGATATCCGACTGAATGGAAGGAAGGCGTCATTGTGAAAATTCCCAAGAAGCGTCTTGCATAGAGGAGAGCAGTCCGAGAGCTTTCCTGTGCGAACGGGCGTCAGACAAGGCTGCATATTATCACCAGCCCTGTAATAAATGACATCTTGAAGCTGCACTGGAAGGTGGGGAAGGCAAATGTCTTCAATGAAGATACTATTTAACATCTTAAGTCACCTTGATTATGCTGATTACGTGTGTTTGCTTGCACATAACCGATCGGACTTAGAGTCAAATGTTCGCTCGTTGCATTCTCAATGCAAAGAGGCGGAACTGAAAATAAATGTGCGTGGGGAATACTGAGATGGGCAGCGACTTCCATATTCGAACAGTCCTGTTCAAAAACGAATCACGAAATTTAACAGTGCGACCGAAGGTGGGGTTGAGAGACTACCTATGATTGCGTGAAGCAGCTCTAGTAGTACGGGGTAAGGGCATACATGGGGTCAAGAGATTAGAGATTTCGTCCGAACAATCTCCATTGTAGGAGCTTACAGTTCGCCTATGCTCGAGTGTATCGAGCGAAGAAGTGATGTCAGAATCTCCTATAATCTTAATAGTCCGAGACTGGACACAATCCAGATAGGAGAGAGAAGGTGGGAATTAAATTCAAGACGTGGTCTAATATAGGTCATTAAATTATCAGGAACCCAGAAGCGGTGAAGGAGTTCTTGTCCAAAAATTTAGATACTTCTTTGGCGATGTTAATTACATGATCGTTCTAAGGTAAGTTATCTGTGATTTGGATACCTAACGTCTTAACACTTGAAGAGTTGGTTAATGGCTAGTCTCCGAAGGTGATTGGGTCAAGGTTAGAGTCACACTTGTGGGACATAAGATAGCACTGGGTTTTCGAAGCATTAAATTCAACTTGATTCTTATTGCCCCAACTAAAAATTTTATCCAAGTCGTCATTCTATGATTGAACCATGTACCTACGTTATTCTACTAAGCTAGAACATCGGGCTAAGGACGTGTTGTCATCAGCGAAGCTATGTATAAGATTAAAAGTTGAAGATAGCAAGTCATTAATAAATATCAGAAAAACGGTGGGTGAAAGAACCGAGCCCTGAGGGACACCAGTGTTAATTTCATAAGAAGGGAAAACCACACCATCCAATACTACACGCATTAACCGACTGGAATCCAGGAAATAAGAGAGTCGCTTAAACCAATAGCCTTAAGTTTGATTAAAAGGGCGCTGTGCCATACTCTGCCAAAAGCCTTGGACAAATCGAGAGCGATAATAAAAGATTGTGGAGATTGGTGAATGGATGATTGTTTCCATGACCTTCGAGAGAATTGAGGTACTACGCGGAAAGTGACCGTTCGACTTACCAAGAAACTACAAACTTTCGTGAACCAATGCCTCCGACGCATTTTAGGAATATTTTGGCCAGAAGTGATCTCCAACGATGAACTTTGGAGTACAAATGGACAGAATAAAATAGGCATTGAGATTCAAAGGCGAAAGTGGCAGTGGATCGGTCACACTTTGAGGAAACCAGAACGAAACATCGCCAAACAGGCTCTGTATTATAATCCTTAAGGAAGACATCGGGTTGGTTGACCATGTAGCACATGGAAGCGAACAGTTGAGCAGGAGGTCAGAGGAATAAACAAGTCCTGGCAACAGCTTAAGGTCGATGCTCAGGATCGTGCCGTGTAGAAAAGAGTAGTTTCTGTCCTATGTCCCTATAGCGGGTCTTAACAGGAATTTGATTCATTGAGTAACAGGTATTTAAATT
This sequence comes from Chorisops tibialis, assembly GCA_963669355.1. NCBI lineage: Eukaryota > Metazoa > Arthropoda > Insecta > Diptera > Stratiomyidae > Chorisops > Chorisops tibialis. The sequence continues at coordinate 185,591,625 of OY770262.1, forward strand.
AGCTAAGGATTTCGGAGTACGAGTTTTGTTCTTACCAAATTTTAAGGTAGGTGGCCAATCTACTGATATTTTGTTACCAGTGTCTCGGTTGAAGATCTGTGGATGTTTAGAAGTTTCAATGGCTTCGCGTAATATGCGTTAAAAATTATGATTTGTCTTCCCCAGAATTCGCACATTGTCGAAATCGATTGTATGATCTTCAGTTGTTACAAGTTCTGCGATCCCTGATGATTGTATCTGTTTTTTTCGCATACATCGATAATGTTCGTTAATTCTTGTTTAGGCTGTACGTCCCGTTTCTCCTATGTAGATTTTTTTGCTTGAGCTGCAAGGTACTTTGTATAGTCCTTCAGTTTTTTGTTCTTTTGATTTCCTAAAGCGCCTGATTAAAATATTCATTTTCGTTTTGAAGACTCTGCGAGTTTCCTTTATCTATGCATCTGGCTCTTTGTTTTATGGTCTTCAGTACGCTTGTTTTTTTACTTAGAGGGTTTTGAGAATGTGCGTGAAAATATCTACTGGTGTCTAATATACCCCGAAGCTTAACGACGTATTATTCTTTTCCACTAGTGAATCCAAAAATGTCATTTATCCGTTGCATTCTATTTCCATGGGGAACTTAATTTTCTCGTGGTGTGAGTTCAAATGTGCTAAGCATTTGTCTAGCTTTTCTTTCCCATATGCTTATATGATGAAGATGTTATCTACATAACGGAGATACAGTTTCGGTTTTAATGAAGCTGAATCCAGTGCGTTCTTTTCGAAGTCCTCCATTTTTGCAGCCACTGGAGAAATTGGAGATCCCATTGCCGCTCCTTCCGTTTACTTGTAGAGTTTCCTACAGCTGAAAACAAAATATATTATTCAAACAAAATTTAGTTAAGTCATACATGTTGTCCGTGATGAGTTTCCTGTTGATATTAAAGGTTTTCTTAATCGGGATGTTGATGTGAAAATTTTGGACTAAATAAAATATCTGTTAGTTCCAAGTTGATTTTGTCTTTATTATCTCTACTAGATGGCCAGAATTTTTAACTGAGTGCGATGTGTTACCCACTAGTTGGCGTAACTTATAATTTTTCACCATTTTTATACTCTAGATGAAATCTGAGATTATATTGTGTTTGCCTTACCGTTTGTAACGCTAAGAAATAACGCTCGCACAGAGCCGCCAAGGGTACAGAAATATTTGTTGTCGCTCAAAAACCTCGATTCCAAGTTGCTGTCTGTCCGTCTGTCCGTCTGTTTACAGCATAACTCTCGAAAGCTTTGAGCTATAGTGCTAAAAATTTTTCGTGTCATTTTTAGCAAAAAATTAACTTTAAGACCGTGAATGGGCTACATCCCCTTACTCCTTCTACCCCCTCCCATACAAATTTCATGAAATTTCGAAATAATAACAAATTGATTTTTCTTTAAAGCTATTTAAGCTATCGACTTGAAATTTACGTCCAAATATTATGATATAGTTGTCATTAACACCACGGAATATTGATCCGATCCCTTTACTCCTTCTACCCCCTCCCATACAAATGGACAATTTTGAAACTAGTAAAGCTGAAAAGACGAAATTTTGTCAAAATTAGTTTTACTATAATTTCAATTTATTTTAAAAATAACTATCAACTTCACCTCACTCCTTCTACCCCCTCCCATACAAATTTCACGAAATTTTGAAATTTAAATTAAATTATTTTTCTTCGAAAATGTTAAAGCTATCAACTTGATACTTTGTAGAAAGTATACAAATAGAAATATTAATAATGCAAAAAAAATTGTTTTGATCCGTACACTCCTTCTAGCCCGTCCCATACAAATGCATAATTTTTGTTAAATGCATTTTATCGATTTCCATTCAAACTAGAAAAAATACAAACTTCAAATTTTGCCAGAATTTGTTTCTTAATAATTGAAATAAGTGATAGAAAAAATTTACAGCTCCGCTTCACTCCTTCTACCACCTCCCATACAAATATCTGTATTATAAATTCAAGAAAAGCATTTCTCCTTCAAGTATATGAGAGCTATCGACTTTGAAATTGAATCAAAGCATGGTGATACGGAGGATGATAAGCAGTTTCAAAATCATCTTAAGCGCTCCACTTCCTCTGCCACCTCCCATACAAATACCCCAATTTCAAGAAAACTATGACCAATTTCTTTAAAAATAATGAAAACTAAAACCTCCTCCTCTACTTCTACCACCTCCTATGCAAAAGTCTCTATTCACTATTCGAAAGAATTTAAGATGACATATTTTTCGGTATATTAAAGTCATTTCCATCTCATCTAGAGTATCATATGATTGGGCTTTAAGCCCAATCATAATTCTATTATGTTTTCTAACTATTTTAGCAAGCTTTCTGAGACTCATTCTTCAAAACGTATATTACAAAAATATGGACCGATCATTAAATAAAACCTTTCAAACGTTCTCGAGTTCAATGCTGTTAAGCAAAAATATGTCGTTGATGATCTTTGGTAACATATCATAAGTAGTTCTCCAAGATTAGTAATCCTAACTATCACAGTTGTGGAAAACCGACGAAAACATATTCAGCTTTGCTCAGGTCACACATAAATGTTAACTGAAATACTTCGAACGCACATGACCGAGAACCTCCAAGATAATTCTCAATTTTTGAGAGCATTTTGGGCAGGAAAATAAAACTTATATGTGATTCTAAGCTCATTTCAATCCATGTCTATAAAACAGACGCGATTTCAGCTATCTTGATCTATTTTACCTGGTGTTTAATCTCTCACCCTCTTTGGTTATCTTTGTAAGCAATTCTTTTTCTACCGCTTCAAACTGTTTTCTGTCGCATAGTGTAATTCACTCTACCAGCAACCGTGTTTCCGCAAATATAAACTTCGAAGGTTCGAGGTAAACATCAACCAACATCTCCGACTTCATCCTCATTTTCGTTAACCTATTACTTCCTTTCTCCCTCCTACCTCAACGAAACTGTGTATCTGTACACAAGGAGGATAGCCCTCCTAATTTTTTCTTTTAAGAAAATACTAGTACTGTGCTAGCCCAATTCGAGCTGTAGCGCCAATAAAGAAAAATAATATTTCAGTGAAATCTCTATAGAGCTGTCTTGACACCACTCTAATTTTTTAACACTAATATATAATGGAAAGCTACATGTTTATTCCCGCCAAAATACATTTTTCCATTTTCATTTATTTCCGTAGATAATATTTTCGCGACAATAGAAACCATTCGAACGCATTCATAACTCATAAGATTGCAAATATGAAGAGTGACTATCGCATTACTTTTCACATAATGGAAATCACATAAATATGTAGAAATTCGAGATAAGTACTTCGGAGAGGATTCCGTAAAGTGTATATCTATCATTTTCGCCTATGCCTATTTTCAGATGAATGTGTGAGAATAAGCACTCTCCCTGACACCATATATACGGATATAATCCTAATCCAGCGAGTATAAAATATTCAAACCCTCGTGTATTCGATTCCCTGGATTTTTTCCCCTTAAACCATAAATCTCGAAAGCGTGAAGCGTTTTGAGCTATTGGCTGAGGAATAATGGAACGCATTTCAAGAAAGTGTATCCTTCTGACAATATACAGCACGCTATGTGCGGGCCACGGTATAGACGAGGCAAAACTTTATCAATAATGTGTCAGAAGGCATCACGTACCTTGAGATCCTTTTTCATAAATCGAACATGTAATGGAGAGATTTCGATTCCGATTCGGAAAGACGCTTATAGAAGTTGCGTGTTCGCTGAATTATACATAGATACGTATTTCTATAGTATCGCTTTGCTATATCGAGTTTGGTTATAATAACTGTTGGATACCTTCTGGCCAAAATGATGGAAAATAGTGGAAAACGTTTACTCATTTATCCGGCCGGTCGTTTATTGCATTAGCCGCCCGTCCATCTCGATCCTATATATTGGACCTGAAACCGATACAACTATAAATCTTGATATGTCCCTACAGTGAAATTACGGGAGTTCAATTAAAGTGCTCCAGGACAGTATTGGATGGGGATGTTGTTTTTGTTTTCTTTTTTCGCTCCCCTAAGATAGGGACCTGACTGACTTATCCCGGGTTAACATCCGACTATGCCTTAGTTTGTCTTCCTCATTTCTATCTCTTATTTTCATTGTGATATAGTAGCGAAAAAGGAAGTAATGCTTCCACGGGAGAATTTCTATTTGCCGTTGTACATGAATAAGAGTATTTTTCTAAGCATTTTTCTCTTGAAATGCTTCCTCAGGTATTGAAGTACGCATCTAATTATCATTGACCTTTCATTCCAGCGGAAGCGGAATTAATATCTCTAGGACTCTTCTCGCATAGAATTTTTTTTTCGTCGTAATTAGCTTATATAATTGGTACACGGGTAATATGATTGAAGTATCCTCAGCAGAGTATAAGATAAAGTTTGAGGATAATAAACCTATAGATGGGAATTTTACTCCCCCATTTTCATAGAGCGCATATTAGAGATTCATTCTGATTAGGTTTGTGAAGAAATGAGATATTGATGCATGGCAAGATACAATTATCTTTTATGGATGTTCTAAAGATGAAGGATTTTTGGTTCACCGTAATTAGGAGTGTAAAAAATATGTGCCGCTTATTATTTGATGAGTAGTAGGGATATACCGGTTCTGGACCGGAAGTGAAATCGATACTTATCGATTATCGATTATCTATCGATATATTGGTTTTTTTACCTGTCGATATTGGTTTTTTACCTGCCGATATTGGTTTTTTTTTTTTTACCTGCCGATATTGGTTATTGGTTATAGGTGAGTATAGATAAGAGATTATTGGTTATAGGTGAGTATAGATAAGAGATTATTGGTTGTAGGTTAGTATAGATAAGAGATTATTGGTTATAGGTGAGTATAGATAAGAGATTATTGGTATTGATAGATATTGCTTAATGGGAGAGAGAGAGAGAGAGATAGTGGATTATTGGTTTAGATGGGGATGTAGATAGTGGATTATTGGTTATAGGTTAGTACAGATAAGAGATTATTGGTTATAGGTGAGTATAGATAAGAGATTATTGGTATTGATAGATATTGCTTAATGGGAGAGAGAGAGAGAGAGATAGTGGATTATTGGTTTAGATGGGGATGTAGATAGTGGATTATTGGTTATAGGTGAGTATAGGTATTGGTTATAGGTGAGTATAGATAAGAGATTATTGGTTGTAGGTTAGTATAGATAAGAGATTATTGGTATTAATCCAGATGGGTTATAGATTGGGGTTTATATATTGGATATAGATTGGGGTTTATGTATCGGATATAGATTATGTGTATAGAGATTGTTATTGTTACTAATAAAGTGGTATTATTTCATGACGTCATCATCGATCAAAATAAGAATAATTGTTTACAGATAAGAGTTTGTTATGGTAAGTTTTGTTATATTAGAGATAAGAGATTTACGTTATGTTTCATATATGATGATTAGTATTGTGGGTGGTTTTTATTTGAATTAAAATAATTTTTTTTTGGTTTAGAGTATTATGTAGATAAGAGAATGGTTTTTTTTTTTATTTGAATTAAAATAATTTTTGGTTTAGAGTATTATATAGATAAGAGAATGTTTACGAATTAGATAATTAGGTTTTATATATGCTAAAATTGGTAATTGATTTCTTTATGGTTAAAAATGTTTTAGAGATAAGAGATTTAAGAATTATGATTCATATATGGTGAAAATTGATAGATTGTGTGTATGGAGATTGTTATTGTTATTAATAGCGTGGTATTATTTTATGACGTCATCATCGATTAAATTATATGTGTTTAGGAATAATTGTTTCGAGTTGTTTATGGTTTAGAGTATTCATATGATAGGTTGTTTACATTTTTTTTTGTATAGAATTTTTTGGTTTACGAGTGAGATTGATATGAAAATTTCACCTCAATCCGCTAACATATATGTATGATCATTTTTTGATGAACGAGTTCAAGCTCTAAGATTTGTATGAAAATAACTTGTATTTGTGGTATATGAAGCACTTGCATGGTTACATGGATATAACGCTGTTATGCGATAGGGGTAAGCTTTGTATGGGATGTTGGTTAGTGATGATGTACTGACGTTCCATGACGTCATCAATTAGGGTTGCCATAAGGTCATCGATTATAGTTTCATGACGTCATCATCAATTGGGGTTGCCATAATATCATCAATCTAAATACAAAAACTCTTCAAAAACATAATAAAATCAACAAATAATATCAAAAAAAAAAAATAAAAAAAAATTAAAAAAAAAAAAATCATCAATCCAAATACAAAAAAAAACTCTTCAAAAACATAATAAAATCAACAAATAATATCAAAAAAAAAAAAATGTCTAATACTGATAATCCCGATTAATGAACTATTTAACGTACACGAACTGACAGGATTTACAGAAATACAACTTACCAAAGTAGAAATAGTGACCAAAGCAAATATTATCATACACATAATTGACATAAAAGAAATTTTAGACTTAATAAACGAATTTTCAACCAATACATACAGCTAATTTAAACGGAGAACAGAAGAATTTACTTATAGCAGAACTAAATCAATTGACAAACAAAATTAAAAATATAATTCCTAAAGAAAATAGAAAGAAAAGTGCTTTATTGAATATAGTCGGATGTACAGCAAAATGGTTATTTGGAACGATGGACGAACAAAACAGACTAGACATATAAAATCATATGAAGACGACAGACGAAAATAATCATAATCTCATTACCGTAATAAACCAAAAAATAATTATAAACAACAATTTAATGAATCTTTCAGACAGCTTAAAAATTGAAAATAAATATATAAGACCATATCAACTACAACAACAACAACAACTACAACACTAGAAAATACAACCAAACAACCATACAAACACCTGCTACCAACTTACCTTATTAAATTTTACTATAAGTTAAGAAATAAAAAAGAGTCTTGTGTGTTGTTATACTTGTATACCAAATTCTGATTAATATGCATATTTCAAGAAAAAAAAAACAAAACAAACTGAATGATGGTTTTAATCATATTTATTATCAAGATATTTTTTTTTAAATAAATAAACATAAGAAAATTACGATATGTATCGGTTATATTATATAGAATAGCTATTTCTTTAACAATGAAACAGTTTTCAGATCCTCTAAATTTAATATTTATATTATTACTTCATCTTTTCTCAATGCTTCAATGATGGCAACAATCTCGTTGTTATGACTACTATCTCCCGCCTGTAGCGCTGATACAAGTAATCGTAATCGGTCCACCAATTCATTGGGGTCATCCCAATAAATATACTGTTTTGGTTCGATTGATGTTTGTATTAAATCTCCTCCTCTATGAGTTAAAAGTTTGTTAATAATTTTTGTATATTTACAGCTTCGGTTTCCATTTATTTGTCCGTTGCTGGGTTCGATTAATGTTTGTATTAAATCTCCTCCTCTATGAGTTAAAAGTTTGTTAATAATTTTTGTATATTTATAGCTACGGTTTCCATTTATTTGTCCTTTGCTGGTATAGTGACGTCTATAAGCATTAGTATCAAGCAAAATATTTCTATAATTCTGTAAATCATCTTCATTGTACAGAGTCTTATCTGGAACTTTCATAAATAGTAGCTTAAAAATCTAACTTTTCCCTCCAATACTCAGCAGTCATGTTTCTAAATTTATATGAATACTGTATATATGCTTTGAATTCTGATCACTTTCAGCAGCCAAGAGAAGTTATTTCCTATCTTGATTCCAATATCAAATAAATACAACTATATATATATATATAAACAATATGAAGACTTTGATTCAGTAATATGAGAAAAAAGTTTGAAAAACTCTATTTAAAAAACTGAAAGCAGTAATAAAGCTGTATAAAGCAGTACACCTCAGTACAGAAGCAGTATTAAAGCTGTACAAAGCAGTATTAAAGCTGTACACCTCAGTACAGAAGCAGTATTAAAGCAGTATTAAAGCTGTACAAAGCAGTATTAAGGCTGTACAAAGCAGTACAGAAGCAGTATTAAAGCTGTACAAAGCAGTATTAAAGCTGTACAAAGCAGTATTAAAGCTGTACAAAGCAGTACAGAAGCAGTATTAAAGCAGTATTAAAGCTGTACAAAGCAGTATTAAAGCTGTACAAAGCAGTATTAAAGCTGTACAAAGCAGTACAGAAGCAGTATTAAAGCAGTATTAAAGCTGTACAAAGCAGTATTAAAGCAGTATTAAAGCAGTACACCTCAGTACAGAAGCAGTATTAAAGCAGTACGATATCTGTTAATCTGTTGTTGTTGTGTAAGAAGGAAAAATGCAGAAGTCGACCGATAAAGATATTCTTAGACAAGTTATAAAGTCTACTAACTCGATACGTAAAAAATATAAACAATTAAAAATCGGTAGAGTTAATGCTGAGACTCGACAAGAACAAACTTTTAAACCAATCACAAGACCTCTTAAAGAATTAGTTAAACTGTATGACCACAGTAAATACGAACCTAAAAGAGAAAAAGATGTAGAAACTCATGATCACAGTAAATATGAACCTGAAAAAGAAGAAAACATGGAAACTCAATCTACAGATGATATTGAAAGTGACGTAGACTTTGAAACTCCAACACCTAAATTCAGACGAAAGCTTGATCTAACTGATACTTTTGAAACACCATTAAAGTCTCCGGATGTAAGAAGCATACGTAAATATGTGACAACTCCTTTAGGTCGGCAAGAACTCATTGAATATATGAACGAGCGAGAATTTGATGAAATACCTACAAAATATTTAAATATATTTGCAAATAATCCGGATTTCATCGATAGTACTTATGGTGTTTATCATGAAAATGAACAATGGAAAATTGGAAACTCGATTTTTACAATCGATGGTAGTCAAATATTAATAAAAGATAAGACCTATGATGGTACTCCGGGTATATATGAGCTACTATTTATGAAAGTTCCAGATAAGACTCTGTACAATGAAGATGATTTACAGAATTATAGAAATATTTTGCTTGATACTAATGCTTATAGACGTCACTATACCAGCAAAGGACAAATAAATGGAAACCGTAGCTATAAATATACAAAAATTATTAACAAACTTTTAACTCATAGAGGAGGAGATTTAATACAAACATTAATCGAACCCAGCAACGGACAAATAAATGGAAACCGAAGCTGTAAATATACAAAAATTATTAACAAACTTTTAACTCATAGAGGAGGAGATTTAATACAAACATCAATCGAACCAAAACAGTATATTTATTGGGATGACCCCAATGAATTGGTGGACCGATTACGATTACTTGTATCAGCGCTACAGGCGGGAGATAGTAGTCATAACAACGAGATTGTTGCCATCATTGAAGCATTGAGAAAAGATGAAGTAATAATATAAATATTAAATTTAGAGGATCTGAAAACTGTTTCATTGTTAAAGAAATAGCTATTCTATATAATATAACCGATACATATCGTAATTTTCTTATGTTTATTTATTTAAAAAAAAATATCTTGATAATAAATATGATTAAAACCATCATTCAGTTTGTTTTGTTTTTTTTTTCTTGAAATATGCATATTAATCAGAATTTGGTATACAAGTATAACAACACACAAGACTCTTTTTTATTTCTTAACTTATAGTAAAATTTAATAAGGTAAGTTGGTAGCAGGTGTTTGTATGGTTGTTTGGTTGTATTTTCTAGTGTTGTAGTTGTTGTTGTTGTTGTAGTTGATATGGTCTTATATATTTATTTTCAATTTTTAAGCTGTCTGAAAGATTCATTAAATTGTTGTTTATAATTATTTTTTGGTTTATTACGGTAATGAGATTATGATTATTTTCGTCTGTCGTCTTCATATGATTTTATATGTCTAGTCTGTTTTGTTCGTCCATCGTTCCAAATAACCATTTTGCTGTACATCCGACTATATTCAATAAAGCACTTTTCTTTCTATTTTCTTTAGGAATTATATTTTTAATTTTGTTTGTCAATTGATTTAGTTCTGCTATAAGTAAATTCTTCTGTTCTCCGTTTAAATTAGCTGTATGTATTGGTTGAAAATTCGTTTATTAAGTCTAAAATTTCTTTTATGTCAATTATGTGTATGATAATATTTGCTTTGGTCACTATTTCTACTTTGGTAAGTTGTATTTCTGTAAATCCTGTCAGTTCGTGTACGTTAAATAGTTCATTAATCGGGATTATCAGTATTAGACATTTTTTTTTTTTGATATTATTTGTTGATTTTATTATGTTTTTGAAGAGTTTTTTTTTGTATTTGGATTGATGATTTTTTTTTTTTTTAATTTTTTTTTATTTTTTTTTTTTGATATTATTTGTTGATTTTATTATGTTTTTGAAGAGTTTTTGTATTTAGATTGATGATATTATGGCAACCCCAATTGATGATGACGTCATGAAACTATAATCGATGACCTTATGGCAACCCTAATTGATGACGTCATGGAACGTCAGTACATCATCACTAACCAACATCCCATACAAAGCTTACCCCTATCGCATAACAGCGTTATATCCATGTAACCATGCAAGTGCTTCATATACCACAAATACAAGTTATTTTCATACAAATCTTAGAGCTTGAACTCGTTCATCAAAAAATGATCATACATATATGTTAGCGGATTGAGGTGAAATTTTCATATCAATCTCACTCGTAAACCAAAAAATTCTATACAAAAAAAAAATGTAAACAACCTATCATATGAATACTCTAAACCATAAACAACTCGAAACAATTATTCCTAAACACATATAATTTAATCGATGATGACGTCATAAAATAATACCACGCTATTAATAACAATAACAATCTCCATACACACAATCTATCAATTTTCACCATATATGAATCATAATTCTTAAATCTCTTATCTCTAAAACATTTTTAACCATAAAGAAATCAATTACCAATTTTAGCATATATAAAACCTAATTATCTAATTCGTAAACATTCTCTTATCTATATAATACTCTAAACCAAAAATTATTTTAATTCAAATAAAAAAAAAAACCATTCTCTTATCTACATAATACTCTAAACCAAAAAAAAATTATTTTAATTCAAATAAAAACCACCCACAATACTAATCATCATATATGAAACATAACGTAAATCTCTTATCTCTAATATAACAAAACTTACCATAACAAACTCTTATCTGTAAACAATTATTCTTATTTTGATCGATGATGACGTCATGAAATAATACCACTTTATTAGTAACAATAACAATCTCTATACACATAATCTATATCCGATACATAAACCCCAATCTATATCCAATATATAAACCCCAATCTATAACCCATCTGGATTAATACCAATAATCTCTTATCTATACTAACCTACAACCAATAATCTCTTATCTATACTCACCTATAACCAATACCTATACTCACCTATAACCAATAATCCACTATCTACATCCCCATCTAAACCAATAATCCACTATCTCTCTCTCTCTCTCTCCCATTAAGCAATATCTATCAATACCAATAATCTCTTATCTATACTCACCTATAACCAATAATCTCTTATCTGTACTAACCTATAACCAATAATCCACTATCTACATCCCCATCTAAACCAATAATCCACTATCTCTCTCTCTCTCTCCCATTAAGCAATATCTATCAATACCAATAATCTCTTATCTATACTCACCTATAACCAATAATCTCTTATCTATACTAACCTACAACCAATAATCTCTTATCTATACTCACCTATAACCAATAATCTCTTATCTATACTCACCTATAACCAATAACCAATATCGACAGGTAAAAAAAAAAAAACCAATATCGGCAGGTAAAAAACCAATATCGACAGGTAAAAAAACCAATATATCGATAGATAATCGATAATCGATAAGTATCGATTTCACTTCCGGTCCAGAACCGGTATATCCCTACTACTTTGATGTTATATAATCGAATTCATTATTAGATAGTGATCCAAGGGTTATCCTGCTTCCTCTTACATAATGCTTCATTTGGTCAAAGAATTAAGGGATTATGCAATTTTTGGGATAATTTTTTCGGTATTGCGTAGTGTGATAAATTTGAATAGAATGATGTCACGTGCCTGACAATAATTTCCTTTTCTTATACATACTTATACGTTAACGCAATGATCCACAAGATTCACATAAAATAGTTTATAGTACTTTCAGATTTATGAAACCAAGAAGTGATTTATAAAAATGTTTAAATTATATAAATATAATTATAATTATATTGCCTAGAAGTCGGGCACAAATTTATTATTTAGGGACAAGTTGGGTATTCGTGGGCAGTCATTGTGCTGGTAGCAGATAAGGGAGCTAGGGTATATGCTAGTGGGGAGTATGGTGACCTACAATGAGTTCAAATCCCGACCGACGTATAATTTCAGCACACTTCATGCGTAGGTATTTCTTGTCCATCTCAATCTGCGAAAATAAAGATAGAGGAATGTGATTTACAATAACAAACAAAAGACCAATTAAGTGTAATAAAAAAGTAAAAAATTTCAATTTCGTAGCTTTTCATGTGTCAGTGACAATTGATTTCTTGAAAATGGTTGAAATAATAATTTTCTTTGGGAGAGGCAAAAGTGGTGGATTGTATTAGATCATTTAATATCTTGAACTTTTGCGCATTGTTTTTTTTTTTTTGCGGATTTACTATCTGTGAAACAATGTAAAGGATAGAGAGTAAATGACAGTAGGTGGAAGATAAATCTGAGCATTGACGGATGCGTGAGAAAGTTATCAATCCATCTAAGAAAGGATGTGTAATGATTAAAAGTCTTTAGCTTAAGTCTAAGAGACAATTGTGTCAAACTTTGTCAAACGCTTTACTAATATCAAGAGCAGGTATTTACAAAACGTTCGCCCGATTTGTGGAAGCAGGAATTTCAACGCTCAGTAAGATAGAGTATAAAATGTACTGGAATAGACTTCCAGGTTTATCAATCTCTAAAAAACCAATCCTACCACAAAAAAAACAAATCGGAGGATATTCTAAAATTTAACAAGAGTGTACTCTAATCGGCCTAATGACAGGGCACAGTGGAGTAATAAACTACCACCTCAAAAATACGGGTTTAGCTCAAACCGATATCTGCCGCATCTGTTTCGAAGACTCAGAAAATACGGAACACATATTATTTCACTGTGAAGCAGTAGCAAGAAAAAGACACATTCTTCTCGGGAAAGGTTTCGTTTCTACCGAGGAATCAGCCAACATGGCTGCCTTAAAGATACTTGAATCAGCCAAAACTATACAGTTATGGTAGGTTAAAGGGGCAATAAACGCACGTTAGGCCGGGAAGGACGCAGTACTCTCACGTGTTCCCCAAATTATAAACGATCGTGAATGATGTTTATATTCACAAGGAAGTTGTCTGTCTTACGATTGACAGTACTTTGTATTACTTTTGAAATCACTAAGGTAATGGCTATCCTGGATGTGGCCTAGTAAGTAACGTGTTGCTCTACAGTGTGAATATCCTGAGTTCAAATCCTGGCCGACGTATAATTCTTGCACACTGCCTGCGTGGGTATATCTGCGTTACATCAATCTGCGAAAATGAAAATTCGTAGAAAGAGGGTTGTGCGAAGGGCCAACAACCGTTCCACAATAACAAATAAAATATTAAATAACCTGAAGGTCAGAAGAACAAGGCCCGATTTGGGCTGTAGTGCCATTGAAGAAGAAGAGTTAATAGCTATGAGGCGATAATTTGAATGGTTAACCTTGCTTCCTTGGTTGAACCCTGCCGAGTTTCCAGATCTGAGAAAATCACCCTAAAATGTATTGCTGCGAGCTAGGGGTTCGCCGGGATTTCAAGTAAAACACAATTCGTTTAAAAGTAAGTGATAATTTATTCGCACTGTAACTTAATTCGCACTTTAACTTAATTCGCACTATATGGCACCACAGCCGATATTGTTCTATCGCGTTCTTGCACCAGTTCGCGCCTTCCATAGATGTCGCTGAATGACTGCCTGTCGTCTGAAACTTCGTACTTTTATACCATTTTCCCAATTCTCTTCTGGTGTATTCGTCGGGTGTGTCTCAACTATACTGGAAGGTTCTAGATCTTTGATTATGGCTTTTTACATATTGGGGGACTGTCCTATAAAATTCTGGCATATTCGGGAAAGATCAATGTTGCGTGGTTGCCAGATCTATAACATTACCCTCTCCTTAGTCCCTGTTCGTCCCGAACAGAGTCGTGCACTTCCTCAATGGTACCATGTTACTTTGTTAGTCGGTCGAGATGTACCACTTTAGTACGAGGTTTTTGATGTAGTTGAATCCGATAGACGACATCATTTAACCTGTTGATGATCTGGTAAGGGCCTTCCCAGTTGCGCTGTAGTTTCGGCGATCTGCCCTTCTGTCGTTTGGGATTGTATAACCAAACCATCTTGGAATCCTGATGAATTCGCCCGTTGATCATACCTCGTCTTCATGCGGTCGGTCGCCAAATCAATTTTATTTCTGACCAGGTTATAAATTGTATTTAGTCGACATCGAAGATCCGAGACGTGATCTTTGGCATTGGTTGGTTGGTCTGGTGGCACTCCAAACATTAGTTCCGCAGGGACTCGAATATTTCTACCGAAAATGACTCGGGAGGGAGTTTTTCCTGTTGTTGAATGTACCGATGTTCTGTAGGCCATTAGAAATAGAGGGATGTGCTGATCCCAGTCCTGTTGCCTCTCGCTGACGAGTTTGGATAGGTTTGAGTTCAATGTCCTATTGAAACGTTCCACCATTCCATCGGACTGTGGGTGTAATGGAGTTGTCCTGGTTTTGCTTATTCCCAGCATTTGGCACACTTGTTTGAATATTTGAATATATATTTGTGGAGCTCCAAATCTGCTCACCCAGTTGGTAACAATTTGTTCTGCGACGGTTACTGCTTCTTGGTTTGGAATTGCGTAGGCTTCAGGCCACTTGCTGAAATAATCAATAAATGTAGCGATTACCATTTTCTCATTCCGGAAATAGTCCAGCAATTCTCTCGAATGGGACTCCCACGTTGATTTGTTGCATTTCTCCCTTTGGTCTGCGTTGTGGGCCCTGACTCGATGCACACGTAGTACATTTACGGCACCAATTTTCGACATCATCTCGGAGATGGATCCAATAGAACCTTTCTCGTATCTTTGCCAAGGTTCTATTGACACCCAAATGCCCACCGGAGGTACCTCCATGATATTCCTTCAAAACCTCCTCGACTTTAGAATGCGGGACGATGATTTGCATGCGATATGATTATCCTTCAGCGTTTTCTCATTTCCGTTTTAATAATCCGCCGTCTAGGTGAAGGGAGTTGCATTGTGCCCAATAACACTTTAAGGTTTCGCTGAATTGTGAGATGTCTTTCCACTCAGGCCGTTTCATTTCGTCCTTCCATGCCATGATCGGTGAAATATCTGGATCTTTACGTTGGGCATCTTCCAGTTCTTGCCGATTCCATCCATCCTTTGGTTCGGTCGTTATCCTCTGAATGGTTTCTCCGGCTTCTTGTCCTTCTACACGGTGACAATGCTTGCAGTTCGGTGGACAAGGACGACGTGAAAGAGCATCGGCATTACCGTGGACTCTTCCTCTTCGGTGAACAATTTCAAAATCGTAGGATTCGAGTCTTTCTATCCATCTGGCTACTTGGCCTTCGGGGTTCTTAAACTGAAGTAGCCATTTAAGTGATGCGTGATCCGTTCGAAGAAGGAACTTTTGACCATAGAGATATTTGTGAAAATGTTTTGTTGCTTCTACAATGGCTAATAGCTCTCGGCGAGTTACGCAATAGTTCCTTTCTGATTTAGAGAGTACTCGGCTGTAGTATGATAGTACTCTCTCCTGCCCGTCGATCTCTTGTGATAGTACTGCTCCGATACTGACATTGCTGGCGTCAGTGTCTATGATGAAACCGTGACCTGGTTTTGGATACGCCAGAACTGGGGAGTCGCAGAGTTGGTCTTTTATCCTCTCAAATGCTTCCTGGCACTGTTGACTCCATATAAATGACTTTCCTTTTTCTGTCAACTGATGCAGACATTTCGCCGTGTTGGCAAAGTCTTTTACGAATCGACGGTAATATGTCGCTAAGCCTAGGAAGCTGCGCAACTGGTGTTTATCACTGGGAGTAGGCCTTTTTCACCGCCAGTATCTTTTCCGGATCCGTCTTTACGCCGTCAGCTGAAACGATGTGACCCAAGTACTTGACTTCTGCACTAAACAAAGTGCACTTTTTCGGACTCAGCTTCAATTTCGCCGCTCGCAGTCGCTGGAAGACTTCCTGTAGATTTTTTAGATGTTTCTTGAATGTTTTGCCGATAACGATCACATCATCCAGGTAAACGAGACAAGTTTTCCAACTCAGGCCACGCAAAACGAATTCCATTAGTCTTTCAAACGTGGCTGGCCACAGGCCATAGCCGACAGAGAATGCTGTTTTCTATCTATCTTTTTCATCTATCTCCACTTGCCAGTAACCACTTTTCAGATCCAACGTTGAGAACCATTTAGCATCAGTCAGGGTGTCCATGATATCGTCGATTCTGGGTAGTGGATAGCTATCCTTTTTCGTAACATCATTCAATTGCCTGCAGTCCACACAAAAACGGTTACTGCCGTCCTTCTTCTTTACCAGCCCCACTGGCGATATCCACGGGCTCTTTGATTCTTCGATGATTCCCTGATGCTCCATAGTTTTGACCATTGAATTGACTTCTCCTTGTTTCGCTAATGGTACTTTTCTTGGAGGTTGACGTATCGGTGTAGCACTTCCGGTATCTATACGATGTTTCACTTAGTTTGTTCTGCCATAGTCGTCATCACCGGTGGAAAAGACGTCGCTGAATCTTTCGATTAGATCTACTGCTTGCTTTTGTTGTTCTCCTCTAAGGTTGCTTGACTGAAGAAGTGTTGATGTTACATTGTCCTTCCTTCTTCGCTTATTTTTAGAGGGTACGTCATGTGGTTCTGCCTTGTCGATACTCGTTACCGCCGATATTGGTTCACAGCTGCCAATTACATCTTCTTTCTTTACGTTGGTAATGCTGTCCGAAACGTTGAGTACTCTTATTGGTACCATCATCTTCTCATTCCTTTTTACGAGCGTTTTTCTTAGTATTAGACTTCGTAATGCAGGTGTCGTTTCCGGTTCTATGAGGTAGAATCGGTGGTTCCCGGGATCACTATCTGCCCAAATAACATTCTCAGATGACTTTGGTATATCCGCATCTTCGCACAATGTAACTCGCAGCTTTGTTGTGTTGGAGGATGTTATTTCCATCGGGATTTCAATATTCCGCCACTTCATTATTCGTTGTCCTAAGTCCAGCTGGATACCGTGTGGTTTCAGAAAATCCATTCCAAGGGTATACTCATCGGTAATGTCAGCTACCACGGATACGTGCGAGAAGGTCAAATCCCCAAGCTGTATGTCACGAGCTATTTCTCCATGGACCATTGTAGTTTCTCCTGTAGCAGTGCGAAGTGCGTACTTCTTGGTGTTGTGAAGCCAAGTACGGTCTACGAGGTCAGATCTTAGCACTGACCGTGTTGCGCCTGTGTCGACTGTTATAATGCTGTTTAATTTGCCGATTCGACCATTCATACATAAGTCGTTTTCACAATGATTTTGGCGAGAAACTGCGATGATGGTTCCGGGGGCGTCGATTCCACCAGCCAACTTCTGCCCCGTGAAGTTGGCCTTTACTTGTTTCCCGAGCGTGCTCTCATGACGATTCGCCCCTTCCCTTTGTTTAGCAGCACAGCCGGAACAGCAGTTGGTCGCTTTTCTGGGTTTACGGCAGTCGCGTCTTAAGTGTCCTGCCTGTCCACAATTCCAGATCCTTCGCTCCGCTTGGTGTACTCTGCTCTCTGACACACACACTCTTCTACTATTTCTCGGACTCGATAGTTACTCCGCGAGCTTTGCTTGGCAGCTTCGAACGTCAGCCCATATACTAAGGCTTCACCAATCGTTTTCTTACCTGCCAATTTCAACGCCTGTTGCAGCTCTCTGTCCTGTTCAGCATTGTTAAATGCAAAAACAGCTGTATCGTTGCGTTGCTCTGTTTGCGCATTGGGCAGCGATAATAGTGCGAGTCGTTCAATATCGCGTGCCAGCTCTTGAAGTGTTTCACCATTCTTTTGGGTTTGGATGTACAGTTGTGTTTTGTAGATCTCTCGCATGTGGTCACTGCCGTAATGAAGATCCAATGTCTGGACTAACGTTGAAAAATCTTGTTGTTGCTTCTGCGGAATCGTTTGAAGAACCTCTGCTAGTGGACCTCTTAGCGCCAATATAAGAGCCGTTCCTCGTTCCAGATCATTCCAATGATTTTTTTTTGCGGCAGCCTTAAATTGGGTCTTATAAATAGCCCACGGTGTTTGTCCATCGAAGATTGGAGCTTTGAGACCCTTGTGCGTAACGTGTTCTGTCTTGATGACTCCAGTCGCTTTCACGTTATCGAAGTCCCTTTTTAGGCGTTCGACTTCTTCTACAATCCCGGATATCTTTTCCGTAATTTGTTCTTCGAAGATTTGAAGTTTCTTCTCTATGTTTTTTTCTATTGCCTTACCCATAGTGTCTATTTTATTATTTTGCAGCTCCAATTTTTGGTTGAGGTCCTTTGAGGTCTGATCTAATTTTTCATTAAGGTCCGCTGACAGCTGACTTTGTTGGTCTAATTTCTGATTAATGTCCGCAGATTGTTGTTTAATGTCCACCGATTGTTGCTTTAATTTCTGATTAATGTCCGCAGATTATTGATCTAATTTGTTCATCATTTGTTGAATTAACTGTGTCAGAGCATCCGATGTACCAGAGCACTCCTCTTCACGAGCTTCTTTGATTTGGAACTCAAAACTATCTGCATCCTAACCCTCAGCCTCAAGTGTCTCGATCATTCGGCTGACAAGTTCAGACTTGCTCCCTGTCGTAGAAAACTCGCGTCTACTGAGCTCTTCCTTTAGCTCCGTTAATTTTAAGTCCTTTAGATAACGCGGCATTTTCACTACCGATTATTTCAAGTTTTTCCGCGATTCGAATTCACTTAAATTAACTTCACTAATTAAAGTCACTGCTCACTAAAGCACTCGAGAATATTCGATTTAACGAAATTCTCACTGTCCGTTCGAGAATTTTAGTTTCACTTTTTCGCTCTCACAAAATTATCCGTTCGAGAATTTTAATTTCACTCGCGATTTCTAACCCAAATTTATCCTTGAAATCCCACTTCCGACACCAATTGTTGCGAGCTAGGGGTTCGCCGGGATTTCAAGTAAAACACAATTCGTTTAAAAGTAAGTGACAATTTATTTATTCGCACTGTAACTTAACTCGCACTTTAACTTAATTCGCACTATATGGCACCATCGCCGATATTGTTCTATCGCGTTCTTGCACCGGTTCGCGTCTACCGATAGATGTCGCTGAATGACTGCCTGTCGTCTGAAAGCTTCGTACTTTTATACCATTTTCCCAATTCTCGAACCTTCCATGGTGTATTCGTCGGGTGTGTCTCAACTATACTGGAAGGTTCTCGATCTTTGATTATGGCTTTTTACATATTGGGGGACTGTTCTATAAAATTCTGGCATATTCGGGAAAGATCAATATTGCGTGGTCAACAGATCTATAACTGTATGGAAGGTGATAGAGATAACGAAGAGGTAAAGAGGAGGCGCGATTCCTTGATCATTATAAATGGCGCGACAGCACAAATTCGGATCTGGTCTCCTTAATTAATCGCGTCAAATCATGTAATTATACTGTATATTAAATCTAAGAGTAAATTGTTTTTGCCTTACCGTTTGAAACGCTAATAAATAAGGGTTCAGAAATACTAGTTGCTGCCCAAGAACCTCGATTGCGCGTGACCGTTTGTTCGTCTGTCTGTCTACAACATAAATTTCGAGCGCTTTGACCTATCCCTCTGAAATTTGTTTTCGCTCATTTTGAGCAAAAAAATAAATGGGCTACAACCGCCACTGCTTCTACCCCGTCCCAAGCAAATTTCATGAAATTTCAAAATTTTCCTTGAGGATTATAATCCAGAGCCTGTTTGGCGATATTTCGCTCTGGACTCCTCAATATGGAACCGATTCACTGCCACTTTCGTCTTTGATTCTCAATGCTTATTTAGTCTGTCTGTCCAGTTGTACTCTAAAGTTTGTCGTTGGAGATCATGTCTGGCCAGAATATTTCTAAAATGCATCGGAGGCATTGGTTCACGAATGCATGCGTCAAATACTCGCAGCTTGCAAAGTGAGATCTCTCTCTCAAAGGGGAAAGAATACCGAAGTAGTATAGACATATAATAATTTAGATTTGGCGTAAATGTCAAACACGAATAGAGATTTCTACTAAGATAAAAACATTAAATAAGTTAAACAAACCTAATTTTGTTATCTTGCAATCAAAATCCTCTTAGCAAGTTTTTAGTACTCTTATCAGAAATCCAAAAATAGAATTTTCAAAATAACATTATTCTCTAAAGGTTTCCTCAAATGCACATCATCGCTTCGACTTTAAAAATATCCAAAAGGTCTGAAAAAGCATATTTCATGTTCACTCTGAGACATACTTAAATACAATTTCCTCAATTACAAAGAGTCCATAGTCCTCGCATCCTCTTTTAAATATTGCTTTTTCCTGTATTTAACCCCCGGCCCATTGAAACCATCACGCATTCAACATGGGCTCCATTATATGTAAACATTTTGTTATTAAAATTGAAATATATTTCCAACACGGCAGACATCTCTCGACATCGTTGAAATTTTCAAATTACCGGAGACTTTCCGTTTGGAGAGCCTACGGGGACTCACTGCTAATTGATAATTCAAAAACGAAGACAGACTAGCACACAGGGAGAGGGTTAAAGGTGTCGGAACTTCCATTTAATTAAGTAGTTATAATTTAAAGTAATGGCAGCAGGGATTGCAAAAATTAAGAACCATCATAGCTTAGACTGTTCGTGAGGCCACAGCTTCCTCAATTCCCTATGCGAAAATACTTGTAAACTCTCTTCGTCAATATGGGAATTCCCGTGAGGTTTCCTGAGGCAAAAGGTTAGTTATATATGGTCTGAAGAGATTGCACATGTTTCGAAAGTTTATTTCCGAATTGGAATAGATTTGAGCCCGAAATAGTGAATTCAGAGTTCGTTATCTAGATTTACATAACCACAATCATGATTAATTTTTTTGCTTATTTAGAGTACTTTAATTATGCTGGTTTTTCCAATAAATAAAAAAATTTACTCAATTTATTCATGGTAAAATTGATTACATTATTCAGTTCGATTCGAAATATGTAGATATATCTAAGTAGCATTGAAATACATAATTGAAGCGAGAATCAAATGAAGTATTTTAAAATAAGAAATACAAACGGGGCTTGAAAGAAAATCCTTTTTAAAATAAGCAAATTTCCCAGAAACCTGATTCTCCATTTCGAACTAATCGGAAACTATCTAGGTAGCAATATATGAAATGATTCGCCAAATTTTCGCTATTTCCTACCTGATAATCGGGTGAAACTTTATTCGTTTCTGCTTTGCACCTGCCACGGCATTAATTGCCTTTCACGAATACTACCTATTCCGAAACTTGAATCCCTTACATTCACTTCATCCTTTCATAATAATCCCTTCTTCCAGTTTCACTATAGTATTGGCATAATATATATTTCCGATCGTATATGTCTATAACCATGATATCTTTCCCATAAAGTTTCAAGAGTTTATGGCGAACGAGTCCTGAAGTGTTACTTTTCCATCGTCGTCGTAGTAGAACGCTCCACGTATCCCGGGTAGACGTTCAATCTCGTTGAACGGCATCGTTCTTGATGGCATATCCAAAGTGAAAGCCAATTTGTATTCGAACGTAAAGAAGGAAGGAATGAATATCAGAGCGGCATATAGACCCCGTATGGATATGGAGGAATCAAAATGAAAGGATGTCTACTATATATTCGGATATATGTTAGGTATGAGGAAAAGGAAGAGTCGCAGTAGGATAAAAGGGATAAATTTCCCATTTAGGCTTGTAAGCGAGATTAGGAGGTAATAAATTCTGAAAGGAAGATTCAATGATATTAATTTTTTCGTTAGAAACCACTTTATCTGTTTCTTATAGGTCGTATCCATCCATCTTTTCTTGAGATCCTTTTGTCAGGACTCTATGTTTTGTACTGCTTGCGGATGACCGGAGTTAAGGACTGAAATTAGTACTCATTACGATGAAGATTAACATTTGCAATTCAAGATGAAATTGGCTTCAAGATTGTAATATGATAGGTTAAAATTTACTGGTTAGTGGTAATACTAGTTGCCTTATTATTTCCTTGAAATATAATTAAGCTATCCTAGAAATTTTTGTTTCCCTATATGGACGTAAGAAAGCGAAATGAATGAATTTCAATGTCAATCACTGCTTTTTAGAGGGAATAAAAAGAAACAAGCGAGACCTACCAGGCCAAATACGAGTCCAACTAAGTAGTATAGGAAATGTTGAACAGCGTTGATCGAGTTTCGAGTGTTTCGCCATGCAGTTGCTTCAAACGTTAGTAGAAAATAATTTAAGTTGGTGACGATATAGTGTTTTGGACCTGATTACACTGACATCATCAATGCTAAAATAATCAATGGGAATTAAAGGTTAAATCATAGAATGGACCGAAATAAACCGAAGTTCATTTGGGTGGCATTACCAAAACTGGACTGACGTACTTTGCTAACTTCCCGCCGCGGTTTCGGGAATATTCGCTCTGGTAGAGACCAGAGAACCCTTGGCCGCTAAAACAAAAACAGAACAAAAAAAACATGCGGACTTACTCTCCATTATCAATAAATCAATCAAAGAGACCCCCTATGGGGGCATAGGACAGAAACAACTCTCCACAAGTCGATCCTGATCATCGGCCTTTAGCTGTTGCCAGGACTTGTTTATTGCTCTGGCTTCCTGCGCAATTGCTCATTTCAGTCGACCATTCCGACGTCTTCCTTGTGGACTATAATCCAGAGCCTGTTTGGCGATGTTTCGCTCAAAGGGTGACCAATCCACTGCCACTGGCACTTCCGCCTTTGAATCTCAATGCCTATCTTAGTTTTTTCCAGCTGTACTCCAAAGTTCGTCGGAGGCATTGGTTCACGAAAATTGGCAGTTTCTTGGTAAGTCGAACGGTCCCGTAGTACAACCATATAACAACAAGGATTTGACACATGCGTCAAAAACTCGCAGCTTCGGGCAAAGCGAGATTTCTCTTAACTTCCAGAAAGGAGAAAGGATACCGAAGGCCTGACGAGCTTTATGTATACGAGCCTTAATGCTGATAGTGCTTCCGAGATAACAACAATCTTGCACCTCTTCTACATCTTGTCCGCTAAGAATAATCGGTGTGCTTGTGTTCGAACCCACGTGCATGTACTTGGTCTTACACACATTTATTTTCAGTTCCGCCTCTTTGTATTTAGAATGCAACGAGCGAACATTCGACTGTAAGTCCGAACGGTTATGTGCAAGCAAACACACGTCATCAGCATAATCAAGGTGACTTAAGATGTTAAATAGTCTTCATTGAAGACCTTTACCTTCCTCAGCTTCCAGTGCAGCTTTCAAGATGTCGTTTATTACCACCAGGAACAGGGCTGGTGATAACATGCAGCCTTGTCTGACACCCGTTCGCACAGAAAAGCTCTCGGACAGCTCTCGTAGGATTCTTTAATCATAGCTATGACCTTGTCTGGAATACCTCTCCTACGCAAAGCATTCAATAATCTCGCTTAACGCTGTATAAGCCTTCTCGAAGTCCATAAACATGATATGTAATGGCGAACCCATTTCGGCGGACTGCTCCAATATTATCTGTAGGGTATTTGTATGGTCGGTACACGACAACCCTTTACGGAATCCAGCCTGATAAACCTCGAAAGTGCTCTCCACGACAGCACTAATCCCATTGAGAATTACCTTAGCCATGATTTTCGATACGGCAGTTAGTAGACAAATACCTTTATTCCGCAGTAAAGAGTGGGAGGAGTATATCAGCTGTTATTTCTGGGTCCACTTCGAGGAGTTCGGTTGGTAGTCCGTCTACACCTGGTGCTTTTTTCCCGCCATTGACCGAATGGCGGAAACTATCTCTTCCTTATCTAGGGGATCGTCTCTAATAGAGGATTGTTGCATTTGGATGCTTGGTAGTTGTTCTGTTTGTGGAATATCTTCCGCTGACAAGATGTTTAAAATATCAGAGAAGTATTGCTTCCATCATCGCAACTGGTGCTCATTCATATTAAGGTGAGCTCCCACGCGTCTTGGGACATTCAGGGTTTTTCACCGCTTCATACATATCCCACAGATTCTTCAGCATTAGTTAGAAACGTGTTTCTCGGCGTCCAGTGTGCGCATTTCATATCCGCCCAATGTGGACTTTTCGCGTAGAATGGTGGTGCTTTCGAGCTTTTTGTTGGGATCTCTAAGTTTATCCACATTAAGCTTGCGCTTCATTTGAAGAATTTGTGGTCATCGGATAGCTGCTGTGCATAATCTCAAGCAGGCAACCATCGAGTAGTGATCGCTCCCCACGTCAACTCCACACTTCGCTCGCACATCGAGGAAACATCTTCTCCATCGGCGACTTATAGCCAAATGGTCGATCTCGATACTCTCCATACTCTCCATTATGGGTACTTCCAATGGTAGAGAAAACTACATGATCGCGAGATTTAGCACCAACCATGTATTTTGACGAGGCACTATGACGTTAGTAGCGCCTTTAGACTGAACCATATCCACGAAGAGAAAGAATTTCCATGAAGAGTGGGAGAGGAGACGGGGACCTAATTCATTGACCCACCTATTCTAATAATAAAGCAATGTGATTGAGTTGGGAAAACAAATTTCCTACCCCGAAATTTAGTTTTTTCGTGTGTCATGACGAGCCTAAAAATGTAAAAAAAATCCTTTTATAAACCTAATGAAACCAAAAAACCTTTAATTTAGAAAGTTCATTATTGGTTGGATTATAGATGGGTACTCATCTCTGGCGGATATCAATTTTAGGGGGTGTATGGGTTAAAGAAGAGGCGGGGAAAGCGCTAGAAACGGAAACTGACAATTCGAGAATATTAACTTTGGCTCTAAATTCTTCGATCAACAAACATTTTCTTTTTGATGATAATTACTAGTAAGCAAGCATATTTACGTTATCATTTAAAATGTATAATTCTTTTTGACATGTATCTGTCTAATGGGTCGACTCAACTAACATTTCTGTGCATCTCGAAGGCGATACCATGAAAGCGTTACCATGAAATCGTTACCATGAAATCGTTACTCTAATAGGCGACCATAATCTCGACTGAGTAGTAAGCAAAAAATCCACATTTTGCCCATACTGAAACGAATCTGAAACAAATCTGAAACAGCAGGCAGGCACGCAGAACTAAGGTCATAGTAGTAGTGCTCAGATACGGTATGAAAATTGTGAAACGACGGCGTTTCCTTACTGATCGGTTGAGATATGGGCGCCTCTTGGTCTGAGCTGGTTTTGAAGGATTTTCACTTGTTGGCAGTCCGAGTTTTGAGTTTTGTGGTGTAGCTGTTGGAGTCTGTGGCATCGACCGCGTAACAAAAAGGGAAACAAAACACCAGAGGAGTTGTGGAACCGCGCTACTCGGGATCGCGCGCCTTGCGGAAGATAGAGGAAGGAAGGGCGTTGGTCTTAACTGTGAGTCTATCTCTTGCACTTGTGTGTACATCTTATACACAAAGGGGTAGTTGTAGGATGAGGTTTTACCAATTCCTGCAACTATCTTTGGAGACTAGCGACTCCACGGACCTTAGCTAACTATCCCCCGGTGGGCTGAGGGCTGTAGAATTCACCCACCAGTCTTGCTTGCCCTACAAATGGCAAATGGACACTCACTGGATCATGGGCTTATCACCCGTGATCTTTAAACCTAACTGATACGATAAACAGATACAACGCATCGGATACGGACTGATTCTACGGCAACGACTTTTGACATTCGAAAACGGACTATAATTGGCTTCTGGAACGTTCGAACATTGAATGACGGGGGAAGAGCTGGGGTTACTAGGTCCTTGCACCGCCAATCAGTGATTGACCGTGAAATGGAGCACTGTAACATTCAAATCTTGGGCTTGAGCGAGGTAAGGTGGACAGGATCAGGAGAAGAGCGAAACCCTAGTGGACATTGGCCCTGAAAGTGAAGCAAAAAATGGCGTGGCGGTAGTCCTTACACCGAGAGCGAGAAACAGTCTCATTAGCTGGGAACCATACTCGGATAGGATTATCGTCGTCAGGCTCAGGACAAGTGTCAGAAACATCACAATTCTGCAGCTAATACCGCAACATCTGGTGACAAAGAGGAGTTTTATAGCCAACTGAGTGCCACCTTCGAACGTGTTGCAAGAGGTGATATTATTATCATCTCAGGAGATATGAACGCTCAGATGGGATCAGACAACACTGGACTAGAACACGTCAGGGGGAGGTATGGTGACCCTTTGGTCGACGCGTCACGACCTTGGATTAAGAGACCCGAAAACGGCGAATTATTTGTGAAGTTTTGTAGTACTCGGCAAATGGTCATCGGAGGGACCCTTTTTCCACACAAGAGTCATCATAAAACGTCTTGGATTTCCCCTGATGGTGTTACTCAGAACCAGATCGACCATTTGGCTTTAGTTCACCGCTGGAGAAGATGTCTCCTTGATGTGCGAGCGAAACGTGGAACTGACGTGGGGAGCGATCACCACTTGATGGTTGCCTGCTTGAGATTGTGTACAGCAGCTATCCAACGACCAAAAATTCTTCAAATGAAGCGCAAACTTAATGTGGATAAGCTCAGAGATCCCAACAAAAAACGCGAATACACCACCATTCTACGCGAAAAGTCATCCACATTGGGCGAATATGAAATACGCACACTGGACGCCAATTGGGAGACAACCAGAAACATTTTTCTAACTAGCGCTGAAGAATATGTGGGATATGTGCAAAGCGTTGAGAAACCGTGATTTTCGCAAGACACATGGGACAAGGTTGGCAATCGGAGAAAAGCCAACTTGGCAATCATCTCTCAACTCGATGTCAACCACCTGCCCGACCTGAGGCAGAACTACCACGATGCTCATATACAGCTCAAAAAGGCTGTTAGACGCGACAAAAGAAATGCCATTGAAGATCTGTCAAACAAGGCAGAATCTGCGGCTTAACTTGGGGATATGGGTTCACTATTCAAAATCATGAAACAGTTGACGAACAAGACTTTCACTGCCAACCACCTGGTGAGAGATGTCAACGGAACTCTCCTTAATATGAGTGAACACCAGTTGCGGCGTTGGAAGGAATACTTCTCTGATATTTTAATCATCTTGTCAGAGGAAGATATTCCAGAGACATAACAACTACCAAACATCCAACCGCAACAATTCTTTATTAGGGACGATCCCCCAGATAAGGAAAAGATAGTTTCCGCCATTGGGTCAATGGCGGGAAGGAAAGCTCCAGGTATAGACGGACTACCAACCGAACTCCTCAAAGCGGACCCGGAAATAACAGCCGATATTCTCCTCCCACTCTTTACTGAGGTGTGGAATGAAGGAAGATATCCGACTGAATAGAAGGAGGGCGTCATTGTGAAAATTCCGAAGAAGGGCGACCTTCGGGATTGTGGCAATTGGCGTGGTATATGTCTACTTACTGCCGTATCAAAAATTATGGTTAAGGTAATTCTCAATAGGTTTAGTGGTGTCATCGAGAGCACTCTCGAAGTTTATCAGGCTGGATTCCGTAAGGGGTCGTCTTGTACCGACCACACAAATACCTTACGGATAATATTGGAGCAGTCAGTCGAAATGGGTTCGTGACTACATCTCCTGTTTGTGGACTTCGAGAAGGCTTTCGACAGCGTTAAGCGTGATTACATATGGAATGCTTTGCGTAGGAGAGGTAGATAAGGTCATAGCTATGATTAAAGAATCCTACGAAGATGCAAGGTGTCGCGTCTTGCATAGAGGAGAGCTGTCCGAGAGCTTCCCTGTGCGAACGGGTGGCAGGGAAGGCTGCATATTATCACCAGCCCTGTTTCTTGTGGTAATAAATGACATTTTGAAAGCTGTACTGGAAGGTGGGAAAGGTAAAGGTCTTCAATGAAGACTATTTAACATCTTAAGTCACCTTGATTATGCTAATGATGTGTGTTTGCTTGCACATAACCGTTCGGACTTAGAGTCAAATGTTCACTCGTTGCATTCTAAATGCAAAGAGGCGGGACTGAAAATAAATATGCGTAAAACCAAGTACATGCACATGGGTGCATGTGCAAGCATACCGATTGTTCTTAACGGACAGGATTGGGAAGAGGTGCAAGATTTTCGCTATCTCGGAAGCATTGTCAGCATGGACGGCGGAGCCGAAAAGGATGTTGAGGCTCGGCTAAATAAAGCACGTCAGGCCTTTGGTGTTCTTTCCCCTTTCTGGAGATTAACAGGGATCTCCCTTCGCACTAAGCTGCGAGTTTTTGACGCATGCGTCAAATCCGTGTTATTATATGGTTGTACTACGTCGAAAGTGACCGTTCGACTTACCAAGAAACTACAGACTTTCGTAAACCAATGCCTCCGACGCTTTTTAGGAATATTCTGGCCAGAAGTGATCTCCAACGACGAACTTTGGTGAACAACTGGCCAGACTAAAACAGACAGGTATTGAGATTAAAAGGCAGTGCATCGGTCATACTTTGAGAAAACCAGAGCGAAACATCGCCAAACAGGCTCTGGATTATAATCCTCAAGGAAGACGTCGGGTTAGTCGACCATGTAACACATGGAAGCGAGCAGTTGAGCAGGAGGCCAGAGGAATAAGTCCTGGCAACAGTTTAAGGCCGATGCTCAGGATCGCGCCTTGTGGAAGAGAGTTGTTTCTGTCCTATGCCCCTATGGGGGGTCTTAACAGGAATTCGATTGATTGATAGTATTTAAAAATTTTCGAATCCGTTTGGAACGGTCCTATGGCTCCAAAATCTAAAGCCGACTTAATGCTTGAGTCGCCTAAGAGCAACCGAGAAATCGAATTAAGTGGCAGCGACGAAGTTTTGCACTTTCCTTGCGATAAACCATTTAGTTCAAGTACAACAAAAATTGAAACGTTTGAAGAATTTCTACGATTACGTACATAAGTGTGAATCGTGCAACCAAATATATATCAGTACCTTGAAGCTCCACGATGTTGGGATTGCGGACGCGCAGAGCATTTAAGACGTGATTGCCGCAATCCAAGTACGTTGCCGAAGGATTATTCGAAATGTTCTACTCATTTCGGAACGCAGAATGGCAGACACGGCCATTGGCCTGAAAATGATTTGCGGCGGGTAGCCAGTGTCACAACAGTTAGGGCGAATAAGCGGAAGTTGAGGGATACTTCACGGAGCGTGAACAGCAAGAGTAGCTTGGAAAGACGGCACTGGAAAAGTGATCTGACAGGAAATGGAAGCGTCCTGGCCGCATCACGCACCAAGTTTCCAAGAGGGCAATTTGGAACGTCTGTTTAATTATCGATGCCACGGGGAGAGATTGTCGAGCCCTCAGCAAAATTAGGACGGATCATGCCAACTTCTCATCGGAGCGGATGACGCGGAATACCGGAAACCTAGCCCAAAGATGAGGGCAGTAGAGAAAGTGCCGAAATACCATGTCCACATTTACGACAGTGAAAATTCTGTTCGGGACGAACAGGAGCTACGAAGAGAGTGATGTTGCATGTTCACCCTAGTCGTTCATCAAATATTCGCGGCCTTCCACTATACTCGAAAGTAATGCGAAATGTTAGATCTACTTGCTTATCATCAAATTAATGCGCGCGTACGAACACTATAAGGAACGCTTACGACTTGATTGGAATATCAAAATCTTCTACCAAAAACAAATATACGCGCGATCATCGAATTACCAAGAAAGAGCAACAACTACACTCGACCGATAGGGAAATCGGGCGAGCAAGCATTTTCTCTGCACCTTCACAGAACACGCACTTGTACGAGAGGAATTCTCTCCGTCGAGCTCTATGTTCAAATATATGGCTATGATACAGTCGTACGAAAGAAATACCCTCTCCAATGTATGGCAGCTGACCGAATGATCACTAACCATATACGTTCGCATGCATTCCCTGATGATAAGATGCGAATTTTTTGCTTACTGCTCAGTTGAGATTATGGGCGCCTGTTAGAGTAACGATTTTTTTGATAACGCAAAAAAACACAACATTTTTGACTGAGTGGAGCCATTCGACATATCCATGTCAAAACTTTGTTATGGAGGGATTAGTTCCCTTAGAGAACGTAAACTACTACTACTGAAAATCTTAATTATGAATGACCTTCTAAGATTAACTTGGTGGTTGGATGGGTATAGACAGGGTAGGCATCTGATCGGCGTCATTAGGCGACGCCCAGTGTTGTAACTGTCATATACACATCAATTGTGCTCATCATACCTCCTCGTGGTAGCCACCGGATCCTGGTCTTGTCCATCCGGACTTGACTTGCTGAACTGATGGGCGCGAGTGCTAATGAAACAGAAAAATTCTAGCACTATAATAATATGGCCCTCCAAGTTGGGGGTTGGGCAGTAGTGGGTATATGCGGGTTTGGGCTCATTTCTGGCTTTCTCCTTGGCGACACTAGCGCCACGAGTGGAGGTGGCTAATAGCAATACTAATTAGTGGGGTGGTTGATAGCAATACTAATTAGTGGGGATCCAAACCGGTAGTTGGACTTTGAGAAGGCTTTCGCTGTTTCTTCAGAGATGGCAGTAGCAGTATCCCTAACTGACTTTTTTTTTTAAATGCCAAGATTGATAAGAGTTGTACGAATTATGATTCACATATGATGTAATTGATATGTATTTACATTGAGAGGAATAAACACGAATTGTTTTAAATTTTTTTTTCCAAGTCGATCACAACTTGCATATCAGAAACGTGCGTTATCAATTGTTTTTTTTAGTTAGACTTCGTGATATGCAGAAAGTGACGCGGTTGATCAGCATTTCTAGTTGTATGGAAAAAGGTCCATTCTGCTTGTGTTTATATAAGAGATTTGTTTTGGAATCGGTAGGTTTTTTTATCTGATAGTAGTTTTGAATTAAAATAATTTTTGGTTTAGAGTATTTGTATATGATGAAAATAACTTGTATTTGTAAATTAGATTTTTAGTTGGCCTTCAGCATGTAGTTTATATATAGATTGTGTGTTATCAATTGAAATTTGGTTATACTGGTAGAGGAGGTCGACTTATACCTACAACAACAACATCAACAATAACAACAACATCAACATCAACAACAACAACAACAACAACAACAAAAAGAGGAGGAGGTGGAAGAGGAGGAATTTTGGCCGTCCGACATCGGCATCGTCATTGATTTAACGGAGGAGTGAAAAAAAATTTAAAAAAAATAAAAAAAAAAAATAAAAAAAAAAATTAAAAAAATTAAAAATAAATAAAAAAAAAATTTAAAAAAATTAAAAAAAAAAAATTATTATAAAAATATATATTTATAAAAAAAAATTATAAATTACATTATTTTGCTTTTCTTTTTATTATTCCACTTTTACTTAATATTATTCCACTGCTTCTTCACTTACGAACAGGAATAAACACGATCGTTTGTTATTGCAATTAGTTTTTTCTTGTGTGGTCTGCATATTTCCGATTGTATGGAAAAAGATCCATTCTGCTTGTTTGTGTGTGGTCAGCATATTTTCGATGATGAAATTGATATTTACATTATCAGGAATAAACACGTTCGTTATCAATTGAAATTTAAGTTTGGTGGTTTTAGGTTTCATATAGGCTAAAGTTAGCGATTGAATTCTGTGTCAGTAAAAGTAGATAAGAATTTTTTGTTATTATTATAGGTTGTTTATAAATAATTGTTTATAGTTTTGCGGTTCTTTGTTCTTATGGAAAAAAGATCCATTCTGCTTGTTTGTGTGTGGTCAGCATATTTCTGTATAAACAAGATTTTATTATAGATAAGAGTTTTAGTATAAAAAGAACAGCAACAACCTCATCGGCTATAGTTTATCTTCGAAATTTGTCAAGTGAAGTTAATCAAGTGATTTTTTATTCATATAGTTTGTCTTAGAAATTCGTCAAGTGAAGTTAATCAAGTGATTTTTTATACATATAGTTTGTCTTAGAAATTTGTCAACGAAAGTTAATCAAGTGAAGTTAATCAAGTGATTTTTATATAAAAAAGTAATGGAGTCTGTACTTTGTGAAGTGTGTGGAGTGATTTTCTCGATGGCTGATGGTCTGAAAAGACATGTAGAAAATACTCACAGTAAGTGTTGGCTTAAGCTTTTAATTTTTTCTAGCTTTTACAAAAATATATATTTTAAATAGAAAATACTACGATGAACCGCAACGCAATAGGAGGGAGGAAGGAACTATCTTCAATGAAACGATTGGAGACACCAGTTAAGAACATCATACCACATAAAACGATTAAACTTAGCCCACTTTCATCTTTAAGCGTAAATGAATACAAACCGCTTAAGGGAACGAAACACGTGCCTTTGCCGCCTTTCATAGCAAAGAAACATGCTTGTGTTAATATAAAAAATAATGATGAATTCTGCTTTAAATGGAGTATCATTTCCGCATTGTCACCGGTGAAGAAAAATTCAGACATACCATCGTCATATCAAATATCCGATATAACACAAAGTGTTATACATCTTTCCAATGGAATATCATTAAAGTTCAACGATCTCGAGTTTCCACTGGACGTGCAGAAAGTGGCAAAGTTTGAGGAATTAAACCCATCAATTAGCGTCAATGTGTATGGATATAAAGCAGAAATTAAGAAAATTGTGGGTCCAGACTATCATACAAAGAATGAGAAAAAGTGTCATATAAATTTATTACTAATACAAGGCACTGATGAACTGAATCACTACGTCTGGATAAAGAACCTTTCAAGGTAATAACATTGAGTTTTTTTTCATATTCCTTTTTTTAATTTTTTGTTTTTTTTTTCTGTTTAAGGTTGATCCATCATCAACAGACTCTACACGTCCGTTTACCACCTTTTATAACAAACAAATATGCGTGTGTTAATGTAAAAAATGACGATGAATTCTGCTTTAAATGGAGTATCATTTCCGCATTATCGCCGGTGCTGAAAAATTCAGACAGACCATCGTCATATCAAATATCCGATATAACACAAAGTGTTATACATCTTAGCAATGGTATATCATTGAATTTCAACGATCTCGAGTTTCCACTGGACGTACAGAAAGTAGCGAAATTTGAGGACTTAAACCCATCAATTAGCGTCAATGTGTATGGATATAAGGCAGAAATAAAAAAAATTGTGGGTCCATGCTATCACACAAAGAATGAGAAAAAGTGTCATATCAACTTATTATTGATACAAGGCACTGATGAACTGAATCACTATGTCTGGATAAAGAACCTTTCAAGGTAATAACATTGAGTTTTTTTTCTTTTTCTTTTTTTTTTTAATTTTTTGTTTTTTTTTCTGTTTTAGGTTGATCCAGCATCAACAGACGTTACACAAGGGTAAACTGTTTATTTGTAATACATGTCTGCAACATTTCCATAGTGAAGAAGCCCAATTACAACACAAAAATGAGTGTAGTAAGGTTGTAACAACGATGCCAAGTCCCGAAAAATCAACATTGCAATTTCAACACTATGAGCGCCAATTGGATGTACCATTTGTTATATATGCAGACTTTGAGTGTTTACTTCAAGATGTTAGTACCTGTTTTGTCGACCCAGGAACATCTTCATCAGCTGTTGTTCAGGAGCATACACCATGTGCCTTTTCGTATTATATTAAGTGTTCTTATAATTCGTCATTAGATAGGTTAAGAGTGTATAAGGGAAAAGAATCCTCTAAAAATTTTCTAGATTCGCTTGTTAGGGATGTGAGGGGGCTCTATTCCGATTATATTATGAAACCAAAACCTATACCTAGACTGACAACACAACAGATGAAAATTCAGACTGAAACGGAACTTTGCCACATGTGTAAGAAACCTCTTCTCGACGATCGAGTAATAGACCACTGTCATTTAACGGGGAAATATAGGGGTCCAGCTCATAATCAATGTAATTTATTATTTAGAGTGCCTAAATTCTTTCCAATCTTTTTTCACAACTTTTCTGGGTATGATTGTCATTTATTCGTAAAAGAACTAGGGAATATAGATGGTGATATAAAAGTAATACCTGAAAATAAAGAACGGTACATTTCCGTATCGAAGAGAATTACAGTAAGTGATACCAATACGGTGGAATTAAGATTTTTAGATTCAATTAGATTTATGAATAGTAGTTTAGATGAGCTTGTTAAATATTTACCCGAGGCAAAACTGGAGACAATACGTTCAATATACGGTGAAGAAAGTAAATTTAAACTGCTCACAAGAAAGGGTGTATTTCCCTATGAGTATATAAATTCGTGGACTCGTTTGGATGATGTTTGTTTGCCACCAAGAGAAAATTTCGCGAGTAAATTAACAAATAGTGAGTGCAGTGAAAGCGATTATGAACACGCACAAAAAGTTTGGAAAGAATTTAATTGCAAGACGCTTTGGGATTATTTAGAGTTGTATTTGAAAACAGATGTATTGCTTTTAACGGACGTTTTTGAAAATTTCAGAAAAATTTGTAAACAAATATATGAGCTGGATCCCTGTCAATACTATACTGCTCCGGGGTTAGCGTGGGACGCTATGTTAAAAACCACAAATATTAAACTTGAACTTTTGACTGACATTAACATTTATAATTTTATTAAGCGCGGTATTAGAGGGGGTATTACGCAATGTTCGCATCGACACTCTGTGGCCAACAACAAATACATGGATAGTTTCGATGAAACGAAACCCTCAAAATACATTACATATTTGGATGCCAATAATTTATACGGGTGGGCAATGTCTCAACCTCTTCCACATTCTTCATTCGCATGGGTTCAAAATGTCAATGAAATTGACATTCGTAATATTCCACTAGATTCCGATATTGGATATATATTAGAGGTTGATTTAGAGTATCCCGATTCAAAACATAATGAACATAACGATCTACCTTTTTGTGCAGAAAACAAAGCAGCACCCGGTTCTAAAACAAACAAGCTTATAACGGATTTAACAAACAAACATAAATATATTATCCACTATCGGAATCTACAACAGTGCCTAGAGAATGGTTTGAAACTTGTTTGCATTCATAGGATTTTACAATTTAAACAGTCTGATTGGCTAAAGAGTTATATCGATTTGAATAATTATCATCGTACAAAAAGCACAAATTCATTTGAAAAAAATTTCTTCAAGCTATTAAACAACGCGGTATATGGGAAAACGATGGAGAATGTGGAAAAAAGGAAAGATGTGAAAATTGTCACACAATGGGAAAGTAAGGGTAGAAGTTTAGGTGCCCGCGCTCTTATAGCCAAACCAAACTTTCATAGTGTAGCTATATTTTCGGAAACCATGGTTGCTATCCAGATGGATAGAGTAAAAGTGTGCTATGATAAGCCAATTTATTTAGGTTTTACCGTTCTTGATATTTCCAAGCTAAAGATGTACGACTTCCACTATAACTACATAAAACCAAAATACACGGACAATGTTCTTCTAAACTATATGGATACGGATTCATTTATTTATACAATTAATACAGATGACTTTTACAGAGACATTATAGACGACATTGACAAACACTTTGATACTTCAGAATATTCGAAAGACAATCCCTATAACATTCCTTTGAAAAATTGTAAAATATTAGGATTAATGAAAGACGAAACACACGGTCAAATAATTAAGGAATTTATAGGTTTAAGATCAAAAATGTATTCGATAAGTATAGATAATAGTAAAACAATAAAAAAGGCCAAAGGTGTTAAAAAGACTGCTACAGACATATTGACAATAGACAATTATAGAGACTGTTTATATAGAGAGAAAATTTTTAGAGGAAATATGTATATATTTAGGTCTAAGCTACATAAAATTTACACAGAATGTATTAATAAGATAACTTTAAGCCATTTAGATGATAAGAGATTAATTAAGGAAGATAAAATTAGTACATATGCATGGGGGCATTATAAAATTTAAATTTAAAAATAATAATAAAATATGTATATATTTAGGTCTAAATAACATAAAATTATTTAGAATTTAAGATAATAATAAAATATGTATATATTTAGGTCTAAGTTATAAAAAATTTATACTGCATGTATTAATAAGATAGCTTTAAGCCATTTAGATGATAAGAGAGACATTGTGATATTTAGAATTTAAGATAATAATAAAATAATTCTTAATATATAACAGCTTTGTTTCAATCACAATTAGAAACCTTTTTTTTACATTTTTCAGCACATAAAGCCAATTTATTATTTTCTATTTTTTAAATTACACTACATTTGAATTGTATTCAACTCTACAGTATCGTCAACTTTACATTACACAGCTATACAGCTGTACAACCAACTATACAGCTGTACAACCAACTATACTGCTATACAGCTATACAACCAATCAACTATACAGCTATACAACCACACAGCTGTACAACCAACTATACAGCTATACAGCTATACAACCACACAGCTGTACAACCAACTATACAGCTATACAGCTATACAGCTATACAACCACACAGCTGTACAACCAACTATACAGCTATACAACCAACCAACTATACAG
Organism: Chorisops tibialis; assembly: GCA_963669355.1. Classification (NCBI taxonomy): domain Eukaryota; kingdom Metazoa; phylum Arthropoda; class Insecta; order Diptera; family Stratiomyidae; genus Chorisops; species Chorisops tibialis. The sequence continues at coordinate 185,628,499 of OY770262.1, forward strand.
CTATACAACCAACCAACTATACAGCTATACAACCAACCAACTATACAGCTCTACAGCCACACAGCTGTACAACCAACTATACAGCTTTGTACAGCTGTATAGCTGTATAGCTGTATAGTTGGTTGTACAGCTGTGTGGTTGTATAGCTGTATAGTTGGTTAGTTGTATAGCTGTATAGTTGGTTGGTTGTATAGCTGTATAGTTGGTTGGTTGTATAGCTGTATAGTTGTATAGCTGTATAGTTGGTTGGTTGTATAGCTGTATAGTTGGTTGGTTGGTTGTATAGCTGTATAGTTGGTTGTACAGCTGTGTGGTTGTATAGCTGTATAGCTGTATAGCTGTATAGTTGGTTGTACAGCTGTGTGGTTGTATAACTGTATAGCTGTATAGTTGGTTGTACAGCTGTGTGGTTGTATAGCTGTATAGCTGTATAGTTGGTTGGTTGTATAGCTGTATAGTTGGTTGGTTGTATAGCTGTATAGCTGTATAGTTGGTTGTACAGCTGTGTGGTTGTATAGCTGTATAGCTGTATAGTTGGTTGTACAGCTGTGTGGTTGTATAGTTGGTTGTACAGCTGTGTGGTTGTATAGTTGGTTGTACAGCTGTGTGGTTGTAAAGTTGGTTGTACAGCTGTGAGGTTGTATAGTTGGTTGTACAGCTGTGTGGTTGTATAGTTGGTTGTACAGCTGTGTGGTTGTATAGTTGGTTGTACAGCTGTGTGGTTGTATAGTTGGTTGTACAGCTGTGTGGTTGTATAGTTGGCTGTACAGCTGTGTGGTTGTATAGTTGGTTGTACAGCTGTGTGGTTGTATAGTTGGTTGTACAGCTGTGTGGTTGTATAGTTGGTTGTACAGCTGTGAGGTTGTATAGTTGGTTGTATTCACATTGAGGCTCGAATAACCAAAAAAAAAAAAAAAATCTATACTTTTCCCTTCAACACTCAGCAGTCATGTTTCTAGATTTATATGAATACTGTATATATGCTTTGAATTCTGTTCACTTTCAGCATCCAAGAGAAGTTATTTCCTATCTTGATTCCAATATCAAATAAATACAACTATATATAATCAATATGAAGACTTTGATTCAGTAATATGAGAAAAAAGTTTGAAAAACTATATTTAAAAACTGAAAGCAGTAATAAAGCTGTATAAAGTAGTACACCTCAGTACAAAAGCAGTATTAAAGCAGTACACCTCAGTACAGAAGCAGTATTAAAGCAGTACACCTCAGTACAGAAGCAGTATTAAAGCAGTACACCTCAGTACAGAAGCAGTATTAAAGCAGTACACCTCAGTACAGAAGCAGTATTAAAGCAGTATTAAAGCTGTACAAAGCAGTACAGAAGCAGTATTAAAGCTGTACAAAGCAGTACAGAAGCAGTATTAAAGCAGTACAAAGCAGTACAGAAGCAGTATTAAAGCAGTATTAAAGCTGTATAAAGCAGTATTAAAGCTGTACAAAGCAGTACAGAAGCAGTATTAAAGCAGTATTAAAGCTGTATAAAGCAGTACACCTCAGTACAGAAGCAGTATTAAAGCTGTACAAAGCAGTACAGAAGCAGTATTAAAGCAGTATTAAAGCTGTACAAAGCAGTACAGAAGCAGTATTAAAGCTGTACAAAGCAGTATTAAAGCTGTACAAAGCAGTACGATATCTGTTAATCTGTTGTTGTTGTGTAAGAAGGAAAAATGCAGAAGTCGACCGATAAAGATATTCTTAGACAAATTATAAAGTCTAGTAACTCGTTACGTAAAAAATATAAGCAATTCAAAATAGGTAGAGTCAATGCTGAAACTCGACAAGAACAAACTTTTAAGCCAATCACAAGACCTCTTAAAGAATTAGTTAAACTGTATGAACACAGTAAATACGAACCTAAGAGAGAAGGAGATGTAGAAAATCATAATCACAGTAAATATGAACCTGAAAAAGAAGAAAACATGGAAACTCAATCTACAGATGATATTGAAAGTGACGTTGACTTTGAAACTCCAACACCCAAATTCGGACGAAAGCTTAATCTAACTGATACTTTTGAAACACCATTAAAGTCTCCGGATGTAAGAAGCATACGTAAATATGTGGCAACTCCTTCAGGTCGGCAAGAACTCATTGAATATATGAACGAGCGAGAATTTGATGAAATACCTACAAAATATTTAAATATATTTGTAAATAATCCGGATTTCATTGATAGTACTTATGGTGTTTATCATGAAAATGAACAATGGAAAATTGGAAACTCGATTTTTACAATCGATGGTAGTCAAATATTAATAAAAGATAAAACCTATGAGGGTACTCCGGGCATATATGAGCTACTATTTATGAAAGTTCCAGATAAGACTCTGTACAATAAAGATGATTTACAGAATTATAGAAATATTCTGCTCGATACTAATGCCTATAGACGTCACTATACCAGCAAAGGACAAATAAATGGAAACCGTAGCTATAAATATACAAAAATTATTAACAAACTTTTAACTCATAGAGGAGGAGATTTAATACAAACATCAATCGAACCCAGCAAAAGACAAATAAATGGAAACCGTGGCTATAAATATACAAAAACTATTAACAAACTTTTAACTCATAGAGGAGGAGATTTAATACAAACATCAATCGAACCAAAACAGTATATTTCTTGGGATGACCCCAATGAATTGGTGGACCGGTTACAATTGCTTGTATCAGCGCTACAGGCGGGAGATATTTATCATATCAACGAGATTGTTGCCATCATTGAAGCATTGAGAAAAGCTGAAGTAATAATATAAATATTAAATTTAGAGGATTTGAAAACTGTTTCATTGTTAAAGAAATAGCTATTCTATATATAATATACCCGATACATATCGTAATTTTCTTATGTTTATTATTTAAAAAAAATATCTTGATAATAAATATGCTTAAAACCATCATTCAGTTTGTTTTTTTCTTGAAATATGCATATTAATCAGAATTTGGTATACAAGTATAACAACACACAAGACTCTTTTTTATTTCTTAACTTATAGTAAAATTTAATAAGGTAAATTGGTATCATATGGGTACAAGTTGGTATCAGGTGTTTGTATGGTTGTTTGGTTGTATTTTATAGTGTTGTAGTTGTTGTTGTTGTTGTAGTTGATATGGTTCTATATATTTATTTTTCAATTTTTAAGCTGTCTGAAAGATTCATTAAATTGTTGTTTATAATTATTTGTTGGTTTATTACGGTAATGAGACTATGATTATTTTCGTCTGTCGTCTTCATGTGATTTTATGTGTCTAGTCTGTTTTGTTCGTCCATCGTTCCAAATAACCATTTTGCTGTACATCGGACTATATTCAATAAAGCACTTTTCTATCTATTTCTATATAATTCCTAAAATATTTTTAATTTTGTTTGTCAATTGTTTTAATTCTGTAATAAGTAAGTTCTTCTGTTCTCCGTTAAAATTAGCTGTATTGGTTGAAAATTCGTTTATTACGTCTAAAATTTCTTTTATGTCAATTATGTGTATGATAATATTTGCTTTGGTCACTATTTCTACTTTGTTAAGTTGTATTTCTGTAAATCCTGTCAGTTCGTGTACGTTAAATAGCCCATTAATCGGGTTTATCAGTATTAGGCATAGGAACATTGTCATGCGAATCTGTAAATTTATGATTTTTTATTTATTTTTTTTTTTTTTATTTTTTTATTGATTTTTTTTTTAATTTTTTTTAAATTTTTTTTTTTAAATTTTTTTTAAATTTTTTTTATTTTTTTTTTTTATTTTTTATTTTTTATTTTTTTGACATTATGGCAACCCCAATTGATGATGACGTCATGAAACTATAATCGATGACCTTATGGCAACCCTAATTGATGACGTCATGGAACGTCAGTACATCATCACTAACCAACATCCCATACAAAGCTTACCCCTATTGCATAACAGCGTTATATCCATGTAACCATACAAGTGCTTCATCTACCACAAATACAAGTTATTTTCATACAAATCTTAGACCTTGAACTCGTTTATCAAAAAAAATGATCATATATGTTGGCGAATTGAGGTGAAATTTTCATATCAATCTCACTCGTAAACCAAAAAATTCCATACACAAAAAAAATGTAAACAACCTATCATATGAATACTCTAAACCATAAACAATTCGAAAGAATTATTCCTACTCGATGATGACTTCATAAAAAAAAATATCACGCTATTAATAACAATAACAATCTCCATACACACAATCTATCAATTTTCATCATATGTATATGACACCTAATTCATAAAACTAAACAAGCTGATCAAAACCTATTTCACAATATAAACAACGAAAGCATTCTTAAAGTCCAACTAAAAATATAACCCACGTGTTCATTCCTATCAATGTAAATATCAATTTCATCATATGTGAATCATAATTCATACAACTCTTATCAATCTTGACATTTCAAAAAAAAGTCAGTTAGGGGCATAATTTATAAAACTCTTATCAATCTTGAGATTTCAAAAAAAAGTCAGTTAGGGGCATAATTTATAAAACTCTTATCAATCTTGGCATTTCAAAAAAGAGTCAGTTAGGGGCATAATTTATAAAACTCTTATAAATCTTGACATTTCAAAAAAGAGTCAGTTAGGGACATAATTTATAAAACTCTTATCAATCTTGGCATTTCAAAAAAGAGTCAGTTAGGGGCATAATTTATAAAACTCTTATCAATCTTGACATTTCAAAAAAAGAGTCAGTTAGGGGTACTGCTACTGCCATCTCTAAAGAAACAGCGAAAGCCTTCTCGAAGTCCAACTACCGGTTTGGATCCCCACTAATTAGTATTGCTATCGGCCACCCCAGAAAACGAACTGCATTACCCCATCCCACTAATTAGTATTGCTATTAGCCACCTCCGCTCGTGGCGCTAGTGTCGCTAAGGAGAAATCGAACTGCATTACCGTGGTCCAGAACACCCATATACCCACTACTTTGGGCGATGTGTTAACAACTCATCCTCGGAAAAAACACACCCGTTTCGAAACCTGAAGCAACGCCTCGGACTGGATTGATTCAACGGCAACGACCACGCAAACGAAAAATGGACTATTCCTTCGGATCTTGGAACGTGCGATCCCTGTACAGAGCAGGAGCAGTGAGAGAGCTTCTGGAACAGGCAGTCAAATACAATATAAACATAATTGCACTCCAAGAAACTAAATTATTAGGTAACGAGATTAATGACTTAAGATCGCACACAATTTTCAAAAGTGGGAAATCATCGGGAAGCCGGGAATTTGGAGTTGCGTTTATCGTCGACAAGAAGTTTAAACACCAAGTTACCAACTTCAAATCCGTCAATGAACGATTGTGTGCAATCCGCTTCAAAACAAGTTTTTTTAATGTTTGGCTTATTAATGTCCACGCCCCAACGGAAGACAAAGACGACGAAGTTAAAGACGATTTCTACAGCACCTTAGAATCAACATTCGACTCCCTTCCGTCGAATGATATTAAAATAGTATTAGGTGACTTTAACGCGAAAGTGGGCAAAGAAGAAGCATACATAGGGACAATTGGAAGGCATAGTCTCCATGATATTAGTAACGACAACGGCCAGAGGCTGACTGATTTCGCCAGCAGCAAAAACCTTATTGTAAGCTCGACATGCTTCCCGCATCGTGACATTCATAAGAGAACGTGGGCTTCACCCGACGGAAGAACATTCAATCAAATAGACCATGTTTTAATAGAGAAAAGGACGGCCTCCTGTATTCTCGACGTGCGTACATGTCGAGGGGCTAATTGCGACACAGACCACTATTTGGTAAAGACCAAGTTTCGATGTCGAATCGCAAACCGAGGACACTCAAAAATACAACCGGTTCCTAAATTCGACATAGGGAAACTCAAAAACAAGAAAATAGTTGCGAAATATGCGTTAGCCTTGGAGAGGCACTTCACGACAACGCTGAATACCACTGTCAGCATGCCAATAGAAGAAATGTGGCAAAAAATCAAAGATGGCATTACATCTGTCGCAGAGGAGGTGATAGGACAACAACCCCGGCGCAAAAGAAATTATTGGTTCGACAACGAATGCCAAGATGCCTTAGAACGAAAAAATCAAGCTTACAAAATATTAACGGAACGGCCGACACGAGCCAAACAGGACAAATACAAGGATCTTAGACGATTTGCAAACAAAATATGCAGACAAAAAAAACGGAAGTACAATAATGACGAAATTAAAAACATGGACGAACAATTTAAATTACACAACACAAGAGCCGCGTATTCCCTTGTCAAAAGGATGAAAGAAGGTTACAAACCGAAAACGACCCTATGCAAGGATGCGGAAGGGAACATTATAAGTAACGCGGAAGATATAAAACTAAGATGGGCACAATATTTTGAACACCTTCTTAACCCGAGCCCATCACCTACACGAACAGCAGCAGCAGATACAATAGCAGGTATAACTGATGTAACAGCTGATGAAGGATCCGCTTTGAGTCCTCCCACACTCGAAGAAGTAAAAACAGCCCTAAGGAACCACCCAAACAACAAAGCGCCGGGCACTGATCAAATCCCAGCTGAACTTCTGAAAGCCGGCGACACCTGCATAGCGCATCTCCTACATAGATTAGTCGCGGACATATGGACGCAGGAAATACTTCCTGAAGATTGGCGCAAGAGCATCATATGTCCAATTTATAAAAAAGGTGACAAACTCTGCTGCGAAAACTACCGAGGAATATCTCTGTTGTGTACGTCTTATAAGATTTTGACGAAAATTCTAGAAAAGAATTAAGCCCTATGCTGATAAAGTAATTGGTGAATACCAAGGCGGATTTAGAGCTGGACGCTCAACCACGGACCAGATATTCTCAGTTAAACAGGTGCTGGAAAAGTGCTGGGAATATAATATTGATGTGCACCAGATATTTGTTGACTTCAAACAAGCATACGACAGTATCGACAGGCGCGTACTGTATAAAATCATGTTGGAGCTTGGAGTCCCACCGAAACTGGTTCGACTGACAAGAATGACAATGACTGAGTCTTTGTCACAAGTCAGAGTAGAAAACGATCTGACTTCCAGTTTTAAAACAGACAACGGCCTTAAACAAGGTGACGGCCTCGCACCAATGCTTTTCAACTTAACACTCGAATATGTTGTTCGGAAACTTCCCGTTGACACCAAGGGAACACTATGCTTCAAATCCACACAACTCGTAGCATATGCCGACGACATAGATATCCTTGCAAGATCTCTGGAGAGTGCTAAGGAAGTATTTGTAAACCTTGACTCGGTAGCAAGGGAAGTTGGACTACGCATTAATGAAAACAAAACAAAAATTATGACGCAAACTAGGAAAAAGACGCCAATCAGACAAAATATTACAGTAGGAGACTATAACCTAGAAAACGTAGACAACTTCATATATCTAGGGGCAAATCTATCGAAGGATGGAAGCGAACCCATCGAAATTAAAAGAAGGATAATGATGGCAAACAAGACTTATTATTCGGTACTTCCAATAATCAAAAACAAGAACGTGCACAGGAAAACAAAACTTAAGCTATACAAAACAATCATAAGACCTGTGCTATGCTATGGCAGCGAAACGTGGACATTAACTCAGGCGTCCGAAAAACGACTTAACGCCTTTGAAAGGAAGGTCCTCAGAAGAATCCTCGGACCTGTGAGGGAAGACTCAATCTGGAGAATACGATACAATAGAGAATTGTATGCCATCTTCGACAATCCAGAAGTGTCAACCCTCATAAAATTTAAAAAATTACAATGGGCTGGTCATGTGGAGCGGATGGATGACGGAAGAATTCCCAAACGCACACTAAAAGGGAAAGTCAACGGACAAAGACCGGTCGGAAAACCACGAAAGCGCTGGGAGGATTCGATTGACGCAGACAGCAAATCACTGCTAAGATTTTCAAACTGGAGGACGCGGTCACTGAACCGAGATGGATGGAGGCAAAGCATTCAGGAGGCCAAAGTCCGATTTGGGCTGTAGCGCCATCGTAAGTAAGTAAGTTCTAAGATTAACTTAACGAAATAAATAAAATGCCATTCATCTCAACAAATCTAAGTCTTTCAAATTTATATTGTTAGTCCGGTTTCGTTTGAAAAAGATTTAATCTTAAATTTTCATTTGATAAAAATGCTGGACTCCCTTGAGTTTTATTGGCGCCCTCCCCCTAAGCAAAATATCTGCATTCAACATTGCCTAGAAGGCTTCAATTCGAATTCATAAACCTTGTCCTTATCACTCATTTATTTCTGATCTCAAAGGACGTCTAATGACTGAGAGACGACACGGAGGAAACACCATCGTTTTTTTTTTAATTTGGATTTCTTAATATGCTTTTGCGTCTAGGCTAGCGATTCCGTTTCGTCCGTCGTCCCCTTGCCAATTTAATTTGTCAACCAAGTAAATGAATTCCGTGGAGAAAGATTAATTATGACCCTGTCCCCTATGAAACGAGTCGTATACTTACTCGGCGTCTTTTCTTCTGGTGATTTTCTTATTAAACTGTTTAAATTTACTTTTCGTTGGCATAAAAGTCGAGTAATTATCGTCGCAAGTTCAACAGAAGCTATCGGTATCTCGGGATACATACATACGTATAATCCCAAATGGAGAGAAAGTTTATGGTTAGCCCTCGTTTCGAATTAGTTATGGCCCGTCCTGTGAGTATTTCGGGACTGATTGACATTGGGACTTGCTGTACAATTCTTTAGTTTGTGTGCGGAGGATATTGTTGGCCGCTGGGCGATAATCCTTTCGAAACATTTCAGACGACAGTTATCTGTAATTAATGGCTTAAGTTATACCGTCATTATTTCGGTATTAACGCCTATGGGAAATGATTTTCAAAAATAGATTTTGAATATTCGGGCAGGAGTTTAAAGTTTTATCTTTGCCCCAAGCATTCGTAAACAAATTTTAGAACAACAAGAATAATTGTTTTTGGGATGAATATTAAATTTATTGGATAATAAATTATTAGGACTTATGTCCTAAATGAGTGATGAACAGAATATTATAACGTAATTGGCACTTGAAGTTACAATTTGTGTAGGCAGTACACCATTGTTTTAATCCAAGGATATATTGGATAATATGAAGCCCAACCCACGGCTTCAAATATGGTCGAAATTGTTCAAATTTATGGTGAGCATAGGGGAAACCGGGGCAGAACGAGGTACCAAGTTGAAAATAAGTTTTAATTAAGGGAGCTGCAAATTAGTTTAAAAACTCATTATAATATAATAATTACAAAAAAAGAATAATAGTAATTTACAGTAATTTTGTTTTCAAAAATAGAAAAATATGTCATTTTGGGGTGGTAAGAAAATTAATTATAAAAACTTGCTAGTGAAAATACAGAAAAAATAAGTTTGCTCTATATTTATTTAGTTTTAAGTGACTAACTAACTATACTTTTCATTGATTGTGTCCTTTTCTTAAACCTATCCGCAAAATTCAGAGTCTAGGACCGCCTGATCATTTTGGCTGCAAAATGATGTGCCAATTTTTTGCACATGGAACAAGCGATTCAACCTTCTACTGATTTTGAGTCCAATTCATCGCAATATAGTCACAGTCAGAATGGAGTTCTTCCCAATTCCGCTCCACCCGTCCCGCTCCAGGCACATGATTCAGGTTAGGGAGGCTTGTCGATCCGGGAAAGATACGTTTAATTATACGAAACTAAAGACAATTTAACGTACTTCAAGTTATGTATATATTATATTTGTAATGTACACAAGTATGTATACCTTACCGTGGTTACAAAATCATCAGAAGTTTCAATACAGGAGCAAAAAACACAGATCGAAAAGCTCTTACTTTAACGCTCAAGAATACTAGACTAACATGGCTGCCGTAGTTGAGCAGTAACAGGCTCGTTTAGTTTTACTTATTGCCGTCTTGAGACCAAACAACGCTGAAATTCATTCCACCCCGTTACCCCGTTGTGCCCGGGGTTCTCTATATGAATGTGAATCGTCTCTATGCAGAAACGAGTCTATATATCAGATGGTCCTAGTCTCTTTAGGTTCACATGCCTGAAGTTTTATAATCTTCAAACTGGAGTATCATGAACTAACGAACTTGAATCAGTTGTGCAGCGAAAATTACAAGTAATTTTGGGATAAACGATTTCTGAGTATTCGTATTAATTACTTATTTTATTTTTACGTCTTCGTCGGCTTTTAATTGGATACTGTTTCTTTTTTAACTTAAGATATTACCTAACTAAATGCAACCTATCCACGCTCTATCCCACCTACTCTTTTCTCCTCCCAGAGCTGATTAGTATTATCCGGATTCCACATATGTACGTATCTAAAATCAAAGTTGGAAACAACAGCTACGACTGCGCATAAAGCCAAATCATACGATACTCTCAATGAAATAAAAATTTTTGTGATCTTAAGAAATTTTGTAGGGGGAGTGGTAGAAGGGGTGACAGCATTAAACTAATTCTTTCTACAACATACTCGACTAGCAATAAAAATGTCTTAAACAAAATTCAAGCTTCAAAAATTGAAAGAAAATTGAAGCTATGAGAGCAAAAGTGCAAAACTTATTGGGGAATTTGGGGAAATTCTGCAGTTTATGTGGGAGGTGATAGAAGGTGGGGGATTTTTACAGAAATAACCATGAATATTATGCAATTAATATTCTCAAATTCCAGACCAGTAACATTCATACTTTTCAAGAAAATAGATTTTTTGTAAAGTTTTGAAATTGTGCCACATTGTATGGGAGGAGGTAGAGTCACTGTATAACTGAGCTACTCGGTCCAGGAGTCTGGCAGATAGCTATTTTAGTACACAAATCGAACGTGCTAAAAAATTTGGTACTAAAAATCGAACGTTCGAAAGATCAAAGTGTTGGTGAAAATAAGTGTAGACTGTGTAGTCATTCTGACATATCCCAGTAGGGAGTGGAATCATTACCCCGCCGATGATTCTTACCATGAAGCTATTACAGCTACTTCCTGTCGTAAAACATAGATTATTTTAATATTGCAATGTCATAGGCAAGCATTCGTTTTTTTCTACTTTCTGCATTACAAAGAATCGACATTGGAATCTAGGGAAACGAATGAATAATGTAATGATTGGAAAAAAATCGACAATATAATGGTCGCAATAGAATCTACGATGGAATGGTTATAAAAGAATAGAAAGCAAATTAATCTTTGAGAAGGTATTCTAATATTGAGGGAGCGATTCATTTTGAATTAATATTGAAAAATGTAATGAAATTGGATCCTGCTTTTGATATGAATTCAGTATTTTAAATTCTGTTGGTATAATTTAACTAATTTTGTTGCTTGAAAAATGCGACTTCTCGCAATGAACATCTTGTAAAATTTTACGGGAATATTAGAAAGCAAACGGGTTATGATAATAATATTGTTTTCTATTATTAATCTTTCGTTTTGTGCGCGGCACGTTTTTTTTTTTTTTTTTTTTAAGGGACCGAACACAGCTTAGGGGCTACCCTATAATGCAATGCACAGCTGTGTCAGTATAGGAGTTGGAGAAAAAGGAAAAAAAAAACCAAAAAACTGAAGTTGAGTCAATTAAATTCGGGTGGGGAAAGACGAAAGTGACGGTGTATATTGAATTTGAAGCACTGGAGGTTGTAATCATTGGGAAACACTTTGGCTGGCAATGCGTTCCACAGTCTTGATGTTCGGGAAATGAATGTCTGCCTAAATTTCACTGTACGAGAAGGCATGAGTTTAACGGTGTACTTGTGAGCGCGTTCAGCTTGACGAGTATCACGGGGGAAATTATAGATTGGAGGAATGAGTGCGCTTAATTCCGCACTGCATTTACCATGGAAGTAGCGATAGTAAATGCTGAGTACTCCGACATTTCTGCGATGCTCGAGAGAATCGATAGAAGACGTGATGGTTTCGTCTCCAATCAGTCGGAACGCATGTTTTTGAATACGGTCGAGCAACGCGAGGTGTGATTTGGGTGGCCCAGCCCAAACATGCGAATTGTACTCTAAACGTGGTCTAATGTATGCCTTATAGATGGTTGCTAGGTCGTTCGGCGTGAAATACTTTTTGCACTTTCGGAGAACACCAAGACGTTTCGAGGCGTCGAGGGCAACATCAAAGATGTGCTGTGCCCAATTCAGGTGGTCATTAATTTTAACGCCAAGAAGTGTGAAGTTATCCGAGGTGCATAGTAGTGCGCCACCAAAGGTCACATTTTGAGATGATACTGGAGCATCACGTTTGAGGGATAGATGACAGACCTGTGTTTTGGAGGCGTTGAACTCTACTCTATTTTTCCTGCCCCATTCCAGGATTAAGTTGAGATCCGAGTTCAGCGAACGGAATAACTCCACCCGATTGAAAGCAATAGAATGCTTGTGAGATTCCGCAGCAGAGTTAAATTCATAGGTGTTATTTAAAGTACTGTCATCCGCAAAACTATGGATTGGATTGAGAGTGGACGACAGAAGGTCGTTGATAAAAACTAGGAATAGAGTCGGAGATAAAACAGAGCCTTGAGGGACGCCGGAATCTATTGGGAAAGAGGAAGAAGTAACGCCATCTAGTACTACTCGTATAGTGCGTTCAGAAAGAAAACTCTCAATCCATTGAACAAGGGTAGCATTAAGACCTATAGCCCTAAGCTTAACTATGAGACATTCATGCCAAACTCTGTCAAAAGCTTTTGCAATGTCAAGTGCAAGAACTTGACCTTCGCCGTGTTTATGTAAGCACGAGTTCCAACGTTCTGTCAAGTAGACCAAAAGATCTCCCGTCGACCTTCCAGAACGGAACCCATACTGACGATCATGGATTAGATGATTATCCTCGAGATATTCAACAATTTTGCGATTGACAGCAGTTTCCATTACTTTCGAGAGCACTGAAGTAATGGCTATTGGGCGGTAGTTTGCGGGGTTCGCTTTGTTTCCTTTCTTTGGGATTGGCTGAACATTCGCAACTTTCCACGAACGTGGAAAGCACCCAGAAGAGTAGGAGAGGTAAAAAAGATTGCGAAGAGGTTTAGCTAAAGAAGAGGAACACATTTTAAGGGTAATGGGGGGAATACCATCCGGACCAGCGGATTTGTGAATATTGAGCTCTTGAAGGATCCTAGAAATAAGTCTCGTGCGAAAATGCAATTTACGTAGTGAGAAACCTGATTCACTTATAGAGGGGGGCGATTGGTTTGAAGGTGGAAGGCGTGAGTTTCTAGCGAAACTTGCTGCTAGTAAGTTAGCTTTTTCGACAGGATCAATAACGGTACGGTCGCCATCAACAAGAGGTGGTATAGAAGAAGAAATGAAATTGTTATTGACCGTTTTGACGAATGACCAGTAAGATCTCGAGCCTTTAGGGCACTGAAGGATCTTCCGTCGAAGTTTTTGGTCATGCTCAAATTTAACACGATTGAGGATGGATTTGCAGGAATTTCTTGACGCATTGAAGAGTTCTCTGTTGGCATGTGTTTTGTTGCCTTTAAAAGTTTGAAATGCTTGTTTCTTGGCCTGAATTGCATCGAGACATTCTTTGTTGAACCAAGAGTCCTTCGACGGTCTAACTCTTTTATGACTGGAAGGTATGTAGAGCTTCATACCTTTCAGGATAATCTCGGTGACAAGTCTACAAGCTTCATCGCTGTCATTGGAATCAAAGCACAATTTCCAATTAAAGGCATTGAAGAAGTCATTTAGCGCCCCCCAATTTGCTCTTTTGAAATGCCAAATATTTCTTCGGGGTGCCTTTATTGTCAGCGGTGTAAGTGCTGCAACTGGAAATTGTGCACGAATCAAAAAATGGTCCGTATTTCCAATTGGCGATGGTGATAGAACAGAGACAGAATATTTCTCTGGGTGGCTGGTGAGAAAAAGGTCAAGAAGGTTGGAAAAATGTCCTGCAACATCTGGTAGACGAGTAGGTTCATCTACCAGCTGTGTTAGACCGTTTAAAGAAGCAAAAAGCTCAGTATCACGCCCCCCCTGGTCCGTAGTAGAGGAATGTTTAAGCCAGGCAATGTTATGAACATTAAAATCGCCCGCGATAACGATTTCAGCGTCAGGGTTTGCAGTGTTTATTGACTGGATAGATTCAGTTAACCCATCCAGTTCAAATAAAGTGTTCGCTGCAGTCATTGCTGGGCTTCTATACACATAACAGAAGTACATGACATGTCTTTGGATCAGCAATTTTATCCAGATATAATTAAATTCTGGATTGGAGCAGGTCCCTAAATAGGGAACTAATTGGAAAGACACATCATCGCGGATGTAGAGTGCGACACCCCGTTGGCGAAAAAATGCGGGAATAAGGTGATAACCGGGAACAGAATAAAACTGTTCACTTCCCGGTAACACCTTGCATTCGCCAAGTGCTAGTATATCCGGTGAAGATGATCATTTATTTTATGCAATCTCCTCACATTACCTTTCAATGCATATCAAATTCCCTAAATAAACTGCTACTTTATGTAATGCCTTCACATTACTTCAGAATGCATTGCAAATTTCTTACGTCGATTTGAATGATTTCTCAATTTGAATGATTTTCAATAAAAGGGAATGGATTGCAAAAATCCCTGTTGGGATGTTTTTCCGCCATGTGTCAACAAACAGAATCATAAACTAGACTAAAAACCTGTTTGGTAAAGATGTGTGGGTGCAGAAAATTGCAAAATAAAATTGAATTTTTGGCTGTTTCTAATGGAATGGCACAATGATATTAATTTTTCAGGGAACATAATCGAATTCCAATTGCATTTTGATAAATATCTAACCGAATATGTATATACACCAAAAAATTCAAACTTAACGGTTTCAACTCTGATACGCATCTGCCAGACTCCTTTACCGAGTAGCTCAGTTATACAGTGACTCTAGGAGGAGGTAGAAGGAGTAAAGCAATCGGTTAATTTTTTCCGATCTTAATAACAATGATAATTAAGTATTTAAATCAAAGTTTGACCTCGATAAATGTTATACGCACAGAAAAAATTGGTTTATAGTATTACATGAATAAGTGCAGTTTGTATGGGAGGTGGAGTGAGGGGATTCGAATAATTTGTATACGATACTTCACATTTATTACGGAAATAATACTAAAAATTCTAAATTTTAAATTATTTGCTCGCACAGTTTCCAAGCAAATTTTATTATTGTAAATTTTTGAAAATGAGTAATTTTGTATGAGAAGGGGTAGAAGGGGTGAGGCGATTTGACCTATTCACGAACTTCACCTTACTTTTCTGTAAAAAGCGACGTGTACAAAATTTCAACTTTCTAGCTCAACGCTCTCAAGCCAAATAGCGAACAGACGGACATCCGAGTGATTGGGCTGAACATTTTCGATAATGCTGCTAAAAATGCGGTTGTCGTGACATGAAAACTAACTTTTCATTAAATCAATTGAACGTCATGGACTTGGGAGACATATTTTTTCAAACACTGCAATTATTTCAATCGAAGTTTCATGGTCGCGCTATCTCGCTCAGCGGTAATATGAACTGGCTAAATTGGATGAATGTATGCCAATGATCCACAGACCATTCCGAAGCTCAAGAAAGAAATTGGGTGCAACATAATTGAAATTAGTCCGTAATTGAGGCTTCCGTGGCGTAGTGCTCGCTTCACGGTCAATAGGTCGTGAGTTCGATTTCCACTCCAGGTAATAGATTTTTTTTTCAGCATGAATTTTTCAGTTGCAATGAAAATCATTCGAAATGAAATGGGCAAAACGATGAAAAAGTGAAACAGTTCCACTTCGAGAAAGTCTGTATAGATGTTCGCAGCCCTGGAAAAACGGCATGAAGGCGGTTAATGCAGTGAGTGTGGACATCGAAAAAACTTGGAAAAATGTGGAGATAGTTGCGAGAGCCGTGAATCTTTTTCGGAGGACAATTTTTTGAGTTTCCAAGACTGGTATTTAATGTTTTTTTCGGGAAGTAGATTGCCGCGATTGCTGAATTTTAAAGATCAGAAGTTCAATAATTCGTGGTAAAATTTTTGGTAAGAATGTGGAAATAAATTTATTTCATTTAGTGTTATAGCTCCCCAATAGATGGCGCCAGCAATAAATGCTGGTCAAAAATGGCGAATTGGAAACGTAATGTGGTAAGATTAGGCATCTGTCAACAACACCTCATCATTAGATTTGTAAGCGTTTATCGGCGTCAAATGCTTTTTTGTCCGCGAATATGTCGAAGTTTGAACCAAACAACCGTCACTTGCTGGAAATTTTGCTTTATGCCTTCAATTCAAAAAAATCTCCGGCTGACGCGCGTCAAATGATTGTAGGAACCTATGGTGAGGTTGCTAGGGTATAGCCTAGTAGGTAGTGTGTTGGTCTTGTAATGCAAAGGTCGTGTTCAAATCCCGGTCGGCGCAATATATAGTTCCGGCACATTGCCTGCTTGGATATACCTTGGTCACCTCAATCTAAGAAAATGAAAAATTCGTAGAAAGAGGGTTGTGCGAAGGGCTAACAACCCTTCCACAATAAGTAATAAAAAATGTAAGGGAACCTGAATATCAGGAGGCCAAGGTCCGATTTGGGCTGTAGCGCCATTGTAGAAGTAGAAGAAGAATGATGAGGTTGCTATTATGAACAACAGCCAACAACAACGGCAAAAAAGGAAGGGTTTTTTTTGTATCGCATTGTCACTGGTGACGAGAACTGGGTCCATTAGGATAACCCGAAGCGAAAAATCGTGGGGATTGTAATGGAAACTCGGCTGAGGGCCTCATTCCCGTACAGATTTTGATCTTCCGTGTCGGCCAGCACCTGTTGCCGGCTGCTCAGGAGCGTGGGCGTACACTAAACGACACAGAGGAACCGCCATCTTTGAAGGGAGCTGCGAGAACAAAATATAAAAGAATTATGATGGGAGGTGGCGAGAACACGGACCGGCAAGGGACAGCCCCAGGGCTTCCAATTAAGAATTTAATCTGCTAGCATGTTATTTAATTCACAAAAAAAAACGCTATATCACCTCGAGCCGCACATACAGCACCGTGCAAAACTGACTGGATGATTACTGCTGCTGTATGTTTTGTTCAGTAAAAACCTCAATACTGAACCAAAACGAATAAAACTTTCAAAAACTATTTATTTATTTATCTTGAAAAAAAATTATTCGTAGCATGGAAAAAAAAAATATAAGAAGGAAATTAATAGCAAAAATCAGAAACAGCCGCATCCACTAAGTTTTGCACGTTTTGTACAATCTAAAGAGAACGACACTAGCGATGCTCAAGCTAACGGGTATTTACCGCTAATCGTTGGGGTTTTCAATGTAAATGCTTCTTTATGCATATCCATTGTTTTCAGTTTGTATTCTTACTTTTTAAGAAGTGGTCGAAGTGATAATATCAGTAAAAGCGAATAATTAAATAAATATGAAGAAAATCCCGTTTGAAGTCGAAAACAGCATCGTGCTAATGACAGAAAATGCTGAGTCATCAAGGAAAATTGCACAAAAATTAAATATACGAGAAATGCAAAAGGACCCTAGAAAATACCAAAGAAGGCCTTGGAAGGACTAAACAAGGTTGCCAGTAAATGCTCGTAGAGCCTTAAAGAGAATCGGGTTTGAATCAGCAACATAAAAGAAAAAACCGGCTTTGTCCGCCAAAAACATAAAAGCTTGGTTAAAATTCTGCCAAAACCACAAAAATTGAACTTTTGATGACTGGAAGCGTGTGATTTGGTCAGACGAGGTCAAAATAAATCGTTTCCAGTCCAATGGAAAGTCGTATTACTGGCGACGACGTTACGACTCAATTCAAAAACACCATGTGAAGCAAACTGTTAAGCATGGTGGAGGCAGTTTGATGACGTGGGGTTGTTTTATATGGGCCACTCCATAAAATCGACGGCATTATGAAGAAAGAGGACTATCTACACATACTGCAGACAAACTTGCCCGATTTCGTAGATAAAAGCGCTTACCCTGAAGAGGAGTGTTTCAGTAGGATGGTGACCCAAAACACACTGCAAAAATAGTGAAAGAATGGTTGGCCAATCAAAAACGTCATTCACAAACTTGAACGAACTATGGCAACGCGCTCAAAATGAATGAAAAAAAATTCTAAGTGAAATTATTGAAAACCTTGTCGAAAGTATGCTCAAACGCATAAATAGCGTTATTAAAAATAAAGGACTTTGGACCAAATACTAGAATATACGAGTAGTTGTCAAATTTTTGGACTAATCACGAAACGTGCAAAACTGAACAGATGTGTTTATACTCTAGATGGAATCTGAGAGTATTATAAGTTTGCTCTAAGGTTTGTAACGCCAAGAAATAAGGCTTGGAGAAAAAAATGAATGATACAGAAGTTCATAAAATCACTCAAAAATCTCAAAATCGGATGTCCGTCCGTCCGTCTGTCCGTCCGTCCGTCTGTCCGTCCGTCCGTCTATCCGTCCGTCTGATCGCTCTCTAGCTTGAGAACGCGTTGAGCTAGAAAGTTCAAATTTTGTATACGTCGTTTTTGACAAAAAAGTAAGGTCAAGTTCGTGAACGGGCCAAATCGCTCCACCCCTTCTACCCCCTCCCATACAAAATGACACAATTGCGCAATTTGACAATTAACGGATTTGCTCGAGAAGTATAAAAGCTATTGGCCTGAAATTTGGAATATATTACTTTTATGATAATATCAATCTACCGTATAAAAATTATGCATGTCCTCCTCCTCCTTCTACCACCTCCCATACAAACTGTACTTTTCATGAATTACTATAAGCCAATTTACTCAGTGTGTATAAAATTTAGCGGGCTGACATTGTGCACCATATATTTATTTAAAATTGTTAGTAAGGCCAAAAAAAATTAGACGATTAGCTTCACTCCTTCTACCCCCTCCCATACGAAATGACCCAATTTCGCAATTTGACAATAAATGGATTTAATCGAAAAGTATAAAAGCTATTAGTCTGAATTTTGGGATATATTACTTTAATAATTATATAAATCTACTGTAGAAAAATTTATCTGCGTCCTCCCTCTCCTTCCACCCCCTCCCATACAAACTACACTTTTTCACGAAATGCTCTAAGACAATTTTCTCAGAAGATATAACATTTATAGAGCTCACATTTTGTAATAAATACTTAATTAGTATTATCACTAAGATCAGAAAAAAACATTTGATTAGCTTCACCCCTTCTACCCCCTCTCATACAATATGACACTGTTTCCCAACTTCACAAAAAATCTATTTTCTTGAAAAGTATAAATGTTACTCATCTAAAATTTAAGAGATGTCAATTTTATGATATTCTTAGTTATTTCTGAAAAAATCACTAAAATCCCCCTACTCTTTCTACCACCTCCCATACAAACTGCACATTTTCACTAAATCTAACACATTAATTTTCTCAGCTCCTATTCAATTGTTGGAGTAAGCATTTTGTATAAAACATTTTTATAGCTACTTTAGCATGATGGGGAAAAAATTAGTTCAATGCTATCACCCCTTCTAACACTCCCCATACAAAATTTCTTGGGATCACAATAAATTCTATTTCATCTAGAGTATCGTAAGATTGCGCTTTACGCGCAATCGTAGCCCTGTTATGTTTTTTGAGATAAATTGCAATTATAATAAAATTAATTCTGACAAAATTTTGTCTTTTCAACTTTACTAGTTTCAATGAAAATCAAAATTGTCCATTTGTATGGCAGAGGGTAGAAGGAGTAAAGGGATCGGGTCAATATTCCGTGGTAATAATGACATCTATATTATAATACTTTGACGTAAATTTCAAGTCGATAGCTTAAATAGCTTCAAAGAAAAATCAATTTCTTTTTATTTCGAAATTTCATGAAATTTGTATGGGATTTGTATGGTGGTAGAAGGAGTGGGGGGATGTAGCCCATTCACGAACTTAAAGTTAATTTTTTGCTAAAAATGACACACAAAATTTTTTGGCACAATAGCTCAAAGCTTTCGGGAGTTATGCTGTAGACAGACGGACAGATGGATAGACGGACAGACAGCAACTCGGAATCGAGGTTTTTGAGCGACAACAAATATATATGTACCCTTGGCGGCTCTGTGCGAGCTTTATTTCTTAGCGTTACAAACGGTAAGGCAAACACAATATACTCTCAGATTTCATCTAGAGTATAAAAACCCCTAAATAAACGAAATATTAACTGGTCGAAAACCTTTAAAACTTATACCCCCCCAAAAAATAGTAAAAATTTTTGTGTGACATTTTTAGCAAAAAAGTAACTTAAATTTCGTGAATGTGCTATATCCCCCCACTCCTTCTACCCCCTCCCATACAAATTTCATGAAATTTCGAAATAATAAGAAATTGATTTTTCTTTGAAGCTATTTATACTATCGACTTGAAATTTACGTCAAAGTATTATGATATAGATATCATTAATACCACGGAATATTGACCCGATCCCTTTACTCCTTCTACCCCCTCCCATATAAATAGACAATTTTGAAAAATACATATTTTCGATTTTCATTGAAACTAGTAAAGCTAAAAAGACGAAATTTTGTCAGAATTAATTTTACTATAATTGCAATTTATTTTAAAAATAATTATCAACTTCACCTCACTCCTTCTACCCCCTCCCATACAAATTTCACGAAATTTTGAAATTTAAATTAAATTATTTTTCTTCGAAAATGTTAAAGCTATTAACTTGATGTTTTGTATAAAGTATACACATAGAAATATTAATAATAGAAAAAAATTGGTTTTGATCCGTACACTCCTTCTACCCCCTTCCATACAAATGCATAATATTTGTTAAATGCATTTTATCGATTTCTATTAAAACTAGAAAAAGTACAAACTTCAAATTTTGCCAGAATTTGTTTCTTAATAATTGAAATATGTGATAGAAAAAGTTTACAGCTCCGCTTCACTCCTTCTACCACCTCCCATACAAATATCTGTATTATAAATTCAAGAAAAGCATTTCTCCTTCAAGTATATGAGAGCTATCGACTTTGAAATTGAATCAAAGCATGGAGGATGATAAGCAATTTCAAAATCATCTTAAACGCTCCACTTCCTCTGCCACCTCCCATAAAAATGCCCCAATTTCAGGAAAACTATGACCAATTCCTTTAAAAATAATGAAAACTAAAAACTTTAAATTCAGCAAAAAACATTATGCGTGCCATGTTCGGTGTCATATATGAAAAACACAAACCTCCCCCTCTACTTCTACCACCTCCTATGCAAAAGTCTCTATTCACTATTTGAAAGAATTTAAGATGACATATTTTCCGGTATATTAAAGTCATTTCCATTTCATCTAGAGTATCATATGATTGGTCTTTAAGCCCAATGATAATTCTATTATGTTTTATTTTTAATTTCTTCCTTCCTTAAAAAAATATTTGTTTTCTTTTTTGAAATATTACGTTTTACATTTCTTAAGTGAATAAAAAATTAAAAATTATTGATTTTTTTTAATTTACTTTAAGTATTAAGCTTTTTATAGACTCAAACACGCAGCAGAAGCAATCATCCATTCAGTTTTGCTCCGTACTATATCTTATTACACGTGATAATGGAAAAAGTTTGTCGTTTTAACGTGTATTATTTTTTTTCTTTTTCTAATATGGTAACCAGAAGAATATGAACTTAAAAAAAATTGTACCATTTTTCTCTTTTTACAAACTTCGTTGGGCCCATATGTTGATGATTATCTTCCTTTTACTTTATTATTTCAATAATAAAGTATTATGATCGACTTGGAAAAAAAAAATTTTGCTACCCTGAAATTTTGTTTTTTCGCGTTTCATGGCTGAATTAGCCTAAAAATGCAAAAAAAAAATCCTTCTGTCTGTACGCCGTACGCCGACGTGTACGCTCAGCGCACATTAACTCCCAAACCCTTCAAGATAGAAAGTTCATTTTTGGAAGGATTGTAGGTAGTTGCAGATCTCAGGCGGATACCCATTTTGGGGGGTGTACGGGTTGAGGGGGAGGCGGGAGAGCGCTTAAGCCGAAAAATACGAATTCAAATATCTCAACCATGGTAACAGCTAGGAAGCTAAAACTCAACACACATATGGAGGGTTTTTTTTTCAAATGATTATATCTTCGAAATTACTTACCATAAAAAATTGATATTTTGAGACCAGGTGGCATATAGGTCCACTAGAATCAGTTTAGATAAAAGCTAATTATTGTAAGGGGGAGGGTCAGGGGGGTGCAAAGAAAAACACTTAAAAATCAATATCTCGGCTATTTCTTAAGCTATGTAATTGAATCTTAGAACCTATACTAAGCTATACTGGAGAAATACGAGAAAAAATATAACATTTGGACGAAATAGTAGTGGGGAGAAATGGGGAGCATTTCAAAAATGATGCACTTTCCGAAATTCAAACCGTTATAATTCAGAATTGAGTGCAGATATCAAATTCAAATTTTGTCAAATTGTAGAACTAGGTAGTTTTTAAATTTGGTAAAAATTTTACGTCGAGAGGTGTAATAGGAGGGAAGTGGTAACCAAAAATGTCGAAAATTTTGAGCGATTTTTTAAGGGCTCTGGTGAAAGAAACAAAATTTAAATTTTCCATGTGGATACATCTATTTGTTGTAATGTGTAATGTTGTAAAAATAATAAAAAATTCACGATTTTCATGCACCGACTCCCCTGGTCTACCGTGCACAAGGTGTTTCATCATCATCATCAATGGCGCGACAGCCCAAATCAGGCCCTGACCTCCTGAAGTCGTCGCCTCCAATCGTCTCGATCCAAAGACCGCGTCCTCCAGCTGCTAATTTTTAAGATGGCTTTGCTATCTTCATCAACCGAGTCTTCCCATAGCTCCCGTGGCTTGCCTGCTGGCCGGTTACCACTCGCTTTGCCTTTCAGAGCACGTTTGAGGATTCTTCTGTCTTCCATTCGCTCTACATGGCCAGCCCACTGCAGTTTACGTAGCTTGATGAACGTTGAAGCTTCTGGCTCGTCGTAGAGTTGATACAACTCATGGTTGTATCTTATTCGCCATTCCGTTCCTTCCTTCACAGGTCCCAAAATTCTTCGGAGGACCTTTCTTTCGAATGCGTTAACTGCTTTCTCGGAAGTTCGCGTTAATGTCCACGTCTCGCTGCCATAACAGAGAACAGGTCGTATAATAGTTTTATATATCCGCAGCTTATTGTTCCTGTGCACTTTATTGGATTTCATTATTGGAAGTACCGAATAATACGTCTTATTTGCAAGTATTATTCGTCGTTTGATTTCGTCTGTTTCATTACCGTCCTTTGTTAGATTAGCCCCAAGATATATGAAATTGTCCACATTCTCCAAATTATATTCCGCAATTGTTATGTTTTGTCTGATAGGCGCTCTCCTTCTTGTTTGCGTCATTACTTTAGTTTTGTTTTCGTTAATACGCAACCCGACTTCTTTTGCGGCGGAGTCAAGATTGACAAATACCTCCTTAGCACTAGGGAAGGATCTTGCTAGGATGTTAATGTCGTCAGCGTATGCTACTAGTTGGGTGGACTTGAATAGTAGTGTCCCGTTGGTGTCGACTGGGATTTTTCGGACGACATACTCTAGTGCCAAGTTGGAAAGCATGGGGGCTAGACCATCTCCCTGCTTTAAACCACATTCCGTTCGAAAGCTGGTTGTGGAATCGGTTTGTATTCTCTCTTGGGATTCAGTGTTCGTCATTGTGAGTCTTGTTAGTCAGACAAGTTTTGGAGGAATTCCAAAGTCAAGCATGATTTGGTGCAGTACGCTCCTGTCTACGAAGATTTGGTGCACGTCTGTGTTATATTCCCAGCATTTCCCAAGCACCTGTTTCACCGAGAATATCTGGTCTGTTGTAGATCGTCCGGTACTGAATCCGCCTTGGTATTCGCCAATTATTTGATTAGTATAGGGCTTAAGACGACGTTCAATTATTTTTGTCAGTATTTTATAGGACGTACACAACAATGACATTCCTCTGTAATTCTCACAGCAGAGTTTGTCTCCTTTCTTGTAAATTGGACATATAATACTTTTTCGCCAATCTTTGGGTATGACTTCCTCTGTCCAAATTTTGCATATATCATGTTGTGCAGTACTTCAGCGACACAATTTCCACCGATTTTCAGAAGTTCAACTGGTAGTTCGTCAATTCCCCGCGCTTTGTTAAGTTTTTGGTCACATAGGACTGCTTTGATTTCAGCAAGCGTGGGTAGTGTTGATGATGGTTCATCTTCGTCAGTTGAGGCTTCAATTGAAATGTTGTCTGTCGTGATCGGTGCTAATGGGGTGGGATTCAAAAGATGTTCAAAGTAGGAAGCCCATCTCCTTTTGATTTCTTCTGTGTCGCTGATGATATTGCCCTCTGCGTCTTTGCAGAGACTGGTTTTTGGCTTATATCCCTTTTTTAAGTCTTTTACTGTTGCGTATGCGTCCCGCGTTTTATTTTTTCTCATGTCGTCGTCCATTTTTTGTATTTTGTCATTATGGTACTTCCTTTGTTTTCGACTGCAGGTCTTTTTCGCATATCACCTAAGCTCGTCATATCTTTCTTTTTTGGCTCGTGTTAGTCGTTCAGTAAAAATTTTGTAAGCCTCGTTCTTTCTATCTATTGCGTCGCGACATTCTTGGTCGAACCAATCATTATTTTTTCGCCGTGATTGATATCCTAATACCTCTTCTGCGGAGGATTTGATGCCGTCTCGTATTTTCATCCACGCATTCTCCACTGGCATATTTTGGATATTTTCATATATTGGTGTCAGATGTTTATTACATGCTAACATGTAACCCTGCGCCACCGTTTCGTCGTTAAGCTTGTCGACATTGAATTTGCGAGCTCTACTCGTTTTCGAATATCCACGACAAGCTATTTTGCATCGATACTTAGCTCTGACTAGATAGTGATCACAGTCACAATTCGCACCGCGGAGAGTTCGTACATCAAGTATGCTGGAAGCAGCCCCAATTAGAACGTGGTCTATTTGGTTGAAGGTGTGACCATCTGGTGATGCCCACGTTCGTTTGTGAATATCGCGATGTGGGAAGCACGTAGAGCTTACTATGATATTTTTGCTGGTTGCGAAATCAATAAGACGTTGGCCATTGTCGTTGGTTATGTCATGGAGACTGTGCCCTCCTGTTGTTCCTCTATGAGTCTCCTCCTTTCCGACTTTTACATTAAGACAATTTTTAGGTCATTCGAGGGCAGTGAGTCATAGGTTGTCTCTAGGGTGGCATAAAATTCGTCTTTAGTTATATCGTCCTTGTCTTCTGTTGGTACATGAACGTTGATCAACCAAGTGTTGAAAAATTTAGTCTTTATTCGGATTGCACACAATCTTTCACTTACTGGTTTGAAGCTCGTGACCTGCTGTTTAAATTTTTTATCAACGACAAAAGCGACTCCAAACTCTCTGCTTCCCGACAATTTTCCACTTGGATAAATTGTGTGTGATCTCATGTCCATGATTTCGCTACCAAGCCATTTCGTTTCTTGGATGGCAGTTATGTTGATGTTGTGTTTTGCCACTTCTTCGAGGAACTCTTTCAGAGCTCCTGTCCTAAATAAGGATCGAACATCCCAAGATCCAATAGAGTAGTCCATTTTTCGTTTCCGGGGTCGTTGCCGTTGAGTCCATCCTTTCCGAGGCTGTTCTTCAGGTTTCTGGACAGTGTTCTTTTTCCGGTGATGCGTTGTCGGCGCCTCGCTCAACCCGCGACCTGGAGGACCGGTCCTACTTATTTATTACACCCTAGTAGAAAAAGGGTGGGAGTTTTGAGCTAAATATGACATGCTGGAGTTCTCACAGCTATGCTGCGAGTCCAACTATGTCATACTTTTTGCCTACTTCCTGAGCCGCACTGGTGTTACTGGCCATTCAGGTTAACTCCATGTTCCCTCCTCCTTTCTCAAATCGCACTTGGGACCGTCTATGGCGGAGTTACAAGGTGTTTCATGTGCAATGAAAAAACCACATTAACTGAAAATTTTTGAATGAAATTTGAAGGTAGAAACTTGAAAATTTGCAATATGCATTTAAAAAAAATCTTTTAAAGAATGAAATATTAACTGGTCGAATACCTTGAAAGCTTCTACTCCCTCCCATACAAAATTCTTTTTCCGACCATTTTTAAGAAATTAATTATCATCTAATTAGTAAAAGCTATCAATTTGAAATTTGCACAAAATCATTTGAAAATAGTTGAAATGGAACTACGTGAAAATTTTTGAGATCACATTTGCCGTTCTACTCCCTCCCATACAAAAGTATGATTTCGACCAATTTCAATAAAACAAATGCTAACCAACAAATTAAAAGCTACGAACTTGAAATTTTGTACGAGCACACTACAAGAGAAAGGAAATAAAATTGCGTCACAAATTTTACGATTCCCCTAACTCCTCTACCCCTTACCATACAAATGTTTGGTTTCGTGAATGTAAAATACACCGAATCCTATGAAAATTCTAAGCAACTTCGTCTATGAAACTGACATTCTATACAGAGAATATTGGACGTAATTCAAGCAATCAATTAAAAAACTATTAACATCCACCCACTTTTACTATCACCCCTCACCCCTCCCCTCATAAAAACTCAAATTTGCATAAATAAACGAACGAAATATTGATTATATGTATTGGAGCTTTTGAACGTTTCCGCAAAGTGTTAAATTAACAATTGCCCTGCCCAAGAGCCCCCTTTCACTTAGTCTTCCCTAACCACTCTAACCTGCATATTGACTTTCCACACATCCGCAACTGGTCCCAAGAATAATAAAGATTCGCCCGACTTGTCGGCAGTTTATTTGTGTTGATTTTTCGTTGTGCTCTCGTTGATGGTGATTTTCCTTTTTGTTTACGCTTTTATTTCCCGGTATGCCGGTGCCGTTGCTGATGATTTCTGTTTATCTTTTTTCCTTTCTTTTTATTATTTTTCAGTGCGTCGTTGAAGAAAAAAAACTGCTCTATTCGAAAAGCAAAACCAGAATGACTTGCTCAAATTTTTTCTAGCCGGTATTATTATCGGTCTGCAGTCTTTTTCGAAAATAACAGAAAAAGTGCATTCAATCAATCAAATTCCTGTTAAGACCCCCTATAGGGGCATAGGACAGAAACAACTCTCTTCCACAAGGCGCGGTCCTGAGCATCGGCTTTAAGCTGTTGCCAGGACTTGTTTATTCCTCTGGCCTCCTGCTCAACTGCTCGCTCAACTGCTCGCTTCCATGTGTTACATGGTCGACCAACCCGACGTCTTCCTTGAGGGTTATAATCCAGAGCCTGTTTTGCGATGTTTTGCTCTGGTTTTCTCAAAGTATGACCGATCCACTGCCACTTTCGCCGTTGAATCTCAATACCTATTTTAGTCTGGCGAGTTGTACTCCAAAGTTCGTCGTTGGAGATTACTTCTGGCCAGAATATTCCTAAAATGCGCCGGAGGCATTGGTTTACGAAAGTCTGTAGTTTCTTGGTAAGTCGAACGGTCACTTTCCACGTAGTACAACCATATAACAACACGGATTTGACGCATGCGTCAAAAACTCGCAGCTTCGTGCGAAGGGAGATCTCTCTTAACCTCCAGAAAGGGGAAAGGATACCGAAGGCCTGACGGGCTTTATTTAGCCGAGCCTCAACATCCTTTTCGGCTCCGCCGTCCATGCTGACAATGCTTCCGAGATAGCAAAAATCTTGCACCTCTTCCACATCCTGTCCATTAAGAACAATCGGTGTGCTTGCGTTCGAACCCATGTGCATGTACTTGGTTTTACGCACATTTATTTTCAGTCCCACCTCTTTGCATTTAGAATGCAACGAGCAAACATTTGACTCTAAGTCCGAACGGGTATGTGCAAGCAAACACACGTCATCAGCATAATCAAGGTGACTTAAGATGTTAAATAGTCTCCATTGAAGACCTTTACCTTCCCCACCTTCCAGTGCAGCTTTTAAGATGTCATTTATTACCACCAGAAACAGGGCTGGTGATAATATGCAGCCTTGTCTGACACCCGTTCGCACAGGAAAGCTCTCGGACAGCTCTCCTCTATGCAAGACACGACACCTTGCATCTTCGTAGGATTCTTTAATCATAGCTATGACCTTATCTGGAATACCTCTCCTACGCAAAGCATTCCATATGTAATCTCGCTTAACGCTGTCGAAAGCCTTCTCGAAGTCCACAAACATGAGATGTAGTGGCGAACCCATTTCGGCTGACTGCTCTAATATTATCCGTAGGGTATTTGTGTGGTCGGTACAAGACGACCCTTTACGGAATCCAGCCTGATAAACTTCGAGAGTGCTCTCGACGACATCACTAATCCTATTGAGAATTACCTTAGCCATAATTTTTGATACGGCAGTAAGTAGACATATACCACGCCAATTGCCACAATCCCGAAGGTCGCCCTTCTTCGGAATTTTCACAATGACGCCCTCCTTCCATTCAGTCGGATATCTTCCCTCATTCCACACCTTAGTGAAGAGTGGGAGGAGTATATCGGCTGTTATTTCCGGGTCCGCTTTGAGGAGTTCGGTTGGTAGTCCGTCTATACCTGGAGCTTTCCTTCCCGCCATTGACCGAATGGCGGAAACTATCTCTTCCTTATCTGGGGGATCGTCCCTAATAGAGGATTAAATGGGCGTCATATCCCATTCGCCATTTTTAAAATTTCGCCCCTTCCGACTACCATCTATTCCGATTGATGACACATGGACTGGCTGAGCAACGAAGAGCCAAATTTTTGGTATTCATGGATCGCCTCAAAAGACAAGCAACGGAATCCATATGCTGCCAGAAAGATGAGAAAAAGTTGTAGCTTACGTTGGACAATATTTTGAAGAATAATTATGTAACCTTACAGGCACAAATTTTTCGTCTAGTTTTAAGAAACTTAACACTTAACAATAATAACTTTTCGATTTATATGAGAGGTGGTAAACAGGACCCATTTAAATAAAATGTTCTAAATTGAAGTCAAATGTTCAAAATTGCACGTCAACAAAAACTTTTCTAAAAAACATAACAGGGCTACAATTGCGCGTAAAGCGCAATCTTACGATACTCTAGATGAAATAGAATTTTTTGTGACCCCAAGAAATTTTGTAGCTAGTCTTGTAATGCGAAGGACATGAGTTCAAGTCCCGATCGACGCAATATATTATTTCAGCACATTGCCTGCTTGGATATACCTTGGTCACCTCAATCTACGAAAATGAAAAATTCGTAGAAAGAGGGTTGTGCGAAGGGCTAACAACGCTTCCACAATAAGTAATGAAAAATTTTAAGGAACCTGAATGTCAGGAGGCCAAGGTCCGATTTGGGCTGTAGTGCCATTATACAAAAAGTAGAAGAAATTTTGTATGGGGAGTGTTAGAAGGGGTGATAGCATTGAACTAATTTTTCCCCATCATACTAAAGTAGCTATAAAAATGTTTTATACAAAATGCTTACTCCAAAAATTGAATAGGAGCTGAGAAAATTAGTGAGTTAGATTTAGTGAAAATGTACAGTTTGTATGGGAGGTGGTAGAAAGAGTGGGGGGATTTTTGCGATTTTTTCAGAAATAACGAAGAATATCATTAAATTGACATCTCTTAAATTTTAGACTAGTAACATTCATACTTTTCAAGAAAATAGATTTTTTGTGAAGTTGTGTCATATTGTATGGGAGGGGGTAGAAGCAGTGAAGCTAATCAAATATTTTTTTCTGATCTTAGTGATAATGCTAAATAAGTATTTATTACAAAATATGAGCTCGATAAATGTTATGTGTTCTGAGAAAATCGGCTTAGAGCATTTCATGAAAAAGTGTAGTTTGTATGGGAGGGGGTGGAAGGAGAGGAAGGACGCAAATAATTTTTATACTGTAGGTTGGAATCATTATGAAAGTGATATATCTTGAAATTCAGATTAATAGCTTATATACTTTTCGAGCAAATCCATTTATAGTCGAATTGCGAAATTGTGTCATTTTGTATGGGAGGGGGAAGAAGGGGTAAAGCTAATCGTCTAATTTTTTTTGGTCTGACTAATAATTCTAAATAAATATTTAATGCACAATTTCAGCTCACTGAACTTTATACGCACTGATTAAATTGGTTTAGAGTATTTCTTTAAAAAGTGCAGTTTGTATGGGAGGTGGTGGAAGAGGGAAACGACACGTATATTTTCAATACGGTAGATTGACGTAATCATAAGAGTAATGTATTTCAAATTTCAGGCCAATAGCTTTTATACTTTTCGAGTAAATCCGTTTATTGTCAAATTGCGCAATTGTGTCATTTTGTATGGGAGGGGGTGGAAGGGGTGGAGCGATTTGCCCGTTCACGAACTTGACCTTACTTTTTTGTCAAAAACGACGTGTACGAAATTTGAGCTTTCTAGCTCAACGCGTTCTCAAGCTAGAGGGCGAACGGACGGACGGGCGGACGGATATCCGGTTTTGAGATTTTTGAGTAATAATATTTACTTCTGTATCATTCATTTTTTTCTCCGAGCCTTATTTCTTGGCGTTACAAACTTTAGAGCAAACTTATAATACTCTCAGATTTCATCTAGAGTATAAACATAACAGGACTACGATGGCGCGTAAAGCGCAATCTTACGATACTCTAGATGAAATAGAATTTTTTGTGATCCCAAGAAATTTTGTACGGGGAGTGTTAGAACGGATGATAGTATTGAACTAATTTTTTCGCCATCATGATAAAGTAGCTATAAAAATGTTTTATACAAAATGTAAGCAAAAATTTATTGGGAACTGAGAAAGTTAGTAAGCTAGATTTAGTGAAAATGTGCAGTTTGTATGGGAGGTGGCAGAAAGTGTGGGGGGATTTTAGTGATTTTTTCAGAAATAACTAGGAATATTATGAAATTGATATCTCTTAATTTTCAGACTAGTGCCATTCATATTTTTCAAGAAAATCGATTTTACTTTTTACTTCTAATAATAAAGTATTGTGATCGACACAGAAAAAAAAAATTTGCTACTCTGAAATTTTGTTTTTTCGCGTTTCATGACTAAACTAGCCTAAAAATGCAAATAAAAAAATCCGTCCCGCCGTACGCCGTCTGCCGTACATATGGCCTCATATCTCCGAGACCGTTAAAGGTAGAATGTTCATTTTTAGGTGGATTGTTGATTGGGTAAGAGAACTCTATTTCCTAAATTTTGGGGAGTGTTAGGTGGAAGGGGGTGGCGGTGAGGGAAGGAGTCAAAAAATTCAATGGCTAATATCTCCACCACGGATGCTGATAGAAATTTGAAAATCAGTAGAGATATAGAAAGGGTTGTGGGACAAACTTAAAAAATAATTTAATTTTTTTATTCATTGGCGTCCGAAAAGGGGGGCTAAAACAAATTGTCAGCCGAATTGTTTTTTCAAATGATTATATCTTCAAAATTACTTATCGTAAAAAACTTATATTTTGGGACCATTAAGGTGGCATATAGTTCCACCGGAACCAGCTTAGAAAGTGGCTAATTATAATAAGGGGGAGGATCAGGGGGGGTGCAAAGAAAAACACTTAAAAATGAATATCCCAACTATCTCTTAAGCTATCTAATTGAAACTTATAAACTATATTGGGAAAATACGAAAAAAATATAAAATGTTGAAATAAAAGTACTGGGGAGAAATGGGGATCATTTCAAAAATGGCGCACTTTTCAAAATTTCAAATCCTTATATCTCAAAACTCAGTACAAATATCAAATCAAAAATATGTCAAATTGTAGAACTATATAGCTGTTAATTTTGGTAAAAATTTTAAGTTGGGAGGTGCAAAGGGAGGGAGGTGGTAAGCAAAAGTGTCAAAAAATCCTGAGTAATTTTTTTAGGGCTCTGGTGAAAGATAAAGAGTTCAAATTTTGCATGTGAATACAACTATTTGATATGCATAGAAAAATAATAATAGCTTGTTTCATAATTGTTATAAACCGACCACCCCGGTCCAACGTGCATTGAAAAAAACACATAAACTGAAAATTTTTGAGTGAAATTTTAATGTAAAAACTTGAAAATTTGCGAAATGCATTTAAAAACATAATAGAATTATCATTGGGCTTAAAGACCAATCATATGATACTCTAGATGAAATGGAAATGACTTTAATATACCGGAAAATATGTCATCTTAAATTCTTTCAAATAGTGAATAGAGACTTTTGCATAGGAGGTGGTAGAAGTAGAGGGGGAGGTTTGTGTTTTTCATATATGACACCGAACATGGCACGCATAATGTTTTTTGCTGAATTTAAAGTTTTTAGTTTTCATTATTTTTAAAGGAATTGGTCATAGTTTTCCTGAAATTGGGGCATTTTTATGGGAGGTGGCAGAGGAAGTGGAGCGTTTAAGATGATTTTGAAATTGCTTATCATCCTCCATGCTTTGATTCAATTTCAAAGTCGATAGCTCTCATATACTTGAAGGAGAAATGCTTTTCTTGAATTTATAATACAGATATTTGTATGGGAGGTGGTAGAAGGAGTGAAGCGGAGCTGTAAACTTTTTCTATCACATATTTCAATTATTAAGAAACAAATTCTGGCAAAATTTGAAGTTTGTACTTTTTCTAGTTTTAATAGAAATCGATAAAATGCATTTAACAAATATTATGCATTTGTATGGAAGGGGGTAGAAGGAGTGTACGGATCAAAACCAATTTTTTTCTATTATTAATATTTCTATGTGTATACTTTATACGAAACATCAAGTTAATAGCTTTAACATTTTCGAAGAAAAATAATTTAATTTAAATTTCAAAATTTCGTGAAATTTGTATAGGAGGGGGTAGAAGGAGTGAGGTGAAGTTGATAATTATTTTTTAAATAAATTGCAATTATAGTAAAATTAATTCTGACAAAATTTCGTCTTTTTAGCTTTACTAGTTTCAATGAAAATCGAAAATATGTATTTTTCAAAATTGTCTATTTATATGGGAGGGGGTAGAAGGAGTAAAGGGATCGGGTCAATATTCCGTGGTATTAATGATATCTATATCATAATACTTTGACGTAAATTTCAAGTCGATAGTATAAATAGCTTCAAAGAAAAATCAATTTCTTATTATTTCGAAATTTCATGAAATTTGTATGGGAGGGGGTAGAAGGAGTGGGGGGATATAGCACATTCACGAAATTTAAGTTACTTTTTTGCTAAAAATGTCACACAAAAATTTTTACTATTTTTTGGGGGGGTATAAGTTTTAAAGGTTTTCGACCAGTTAATATTTCGTTTATTTAGGGGTTCTTATACTCTAGATGAAATCTGAGAGTATATTGTGTTTGCCTTACCGTTTGTAACGCTAAGAAATAAAGCTCGCACAGAGCCGCCAAGGGTACATAAATATTTGTTGTCGCTCAAAAACCTCGATTCCGAGTTGCTGTCTGTCCGTCTATCCATCTGTCCGTCTGTCTACAGCATAACTCCCGAAAGCTTTGAGTTATAGTGCCAAAAAATTTTGTGTGTCATTTTTAGCAAAAAATTAACTTTAAGTTCGTGAATGGACTACATCCCCCCACTCCTTCTACCACCATACAAATCCCATACAAATTTCATGAAATTTCGAAATAAAAAGAAATTGATTTTTCTTTGAAGCTATTTAAGCTATCGACTTGAAATTTACGTCAAAGTATTATAATATAGGTAGATGTCATTATTACCACGGAATATTGACCCGATCCCTTTACTCCTTCTACCCTCTGCCATACAAATGGACAATTTTGATTTTCATTGAAACTAGTAAAGTTGAAAAGACAAAATTTTGTCAGAATTAATTTTATTATAATTGCAATTTATCTCAAAAAACATAACAGGGCTACGATTGCGCGTAAAGCGCAATCTTACGATACTCTAGATGAAATAGAATTTATTGTGATCCCAAGAAATTTTGTATGGGGAGTGTTAGAAGGGGTGATAGCATTGAACTAATTTTTTCCCCATCATGCTAAAGTAGCTATAAAAATGTTTTATACAAAATGCTTACTCCAACAATTGAATAGGAGCTGAGAAAATTAATGTGTTAGATTTAGTGAAAATGTGCAGTTTGTATGGGAGGTGGTAGAAAGAGTAGGGGGATTTTAGTGATTTTTTCAGAAATAACTAAGAATATCATAAAATTGACATCTCTTAAATTTTAGATGAGTAACATTTATACTTTTCAAGAAAATAGATTTTTTGTGAAGTTGGGAAACAGTGTCATATTGTATGAGAGGGGGTAGAAGGGGTGAAGCTAATCAAATGTTTTTTTCTGATCTTAGTGATAATACTAATTAAGTATTTATTACAAAATGTGAGCTCTATAAATGTTATATCTTCTGAGAAAATTGTCTTAGAGCATTTCGTGAAAAAGTGTAGTTTGTATGGGAGGGGGTGGAAGGAGAGGGAGGACGCAGATAAATTTTTCTACAGTAGATTTATATAATTATTAAAGTAATATATCCCAAAATTCAGACTAATAGCTTTTATACTTTTCGATTAAATCCATTTATTGTCAAATTGCGAAATTGGGTCATTTCGTATGGGAGGGGGTAGAAGGAGTGAAGCTAATCGTCTAATTTTTTTTGGCCTTACTAACAATTTTAAATAAATATATGGTGCACAATGTCAGCCCGCTAAATTTTATACACACTGAGTAAATTGGCTTATAGTAATTCATGAAAAGTACAGTTTGTATGGGAGGTGGTAGAAGGAGGAGGAGGACATGCATAATTTTTATACGGTAGATTGATATTATCATAAAAGTAATATATTCCAAATTTCAGGCCAATAGCTTTTATACTTCTCGAGCAAATCCGTTAATTGTCAAATTGCGCAATTGTGTCATTTTGTATGGGAGGGGGTAGAAGGGGTGGAGCGATTTGGCCCGTTCACGAACTTGACCTTACTTTTTTGTCAAAAACGACGTATACAAAATTTGAACTTTCTAGCTCAACGCGTTCTCAAGCTAGAGAGCGAACAGACGGACGGACAGACGGACGGACGGACAGACGGACGGACGGACAGACGGACGGACGGACAGACGGACGGACGGACATCCGGTTTTGAGATTTTTGAGTGATTTTATGAACTTCTGTATCATTCATTTTTTTCTCCAAGCCTTATTTCTTGGCGTTATAAACCTTAGAACAAACTTATAATACTCTCAGATTCCATCTAGAGTATAAAAATTATCAACCTCACCTCACTCCTTCTACCTTCTCCCATACAAATTTCACGAAATTTAAATTAAATTATTTTTCTTCAAAAATGTTAAAGCTATCAACTTGATATTTTGTATAAAGTATACAAATAGAAATAATACTAATAGAAAAAAAAATTGTTTTGATCCGTACACTCCTTCTACTCCCTTCCATACAAATGCATAATTTTTGTTAAATGCATTTTATCGATTTCCATTCAAACTAGAAAAAGTACAAACTTCAAATTTTGCCAGAATTTCAGTTTCTTATTAATTGAAATAAGTGATAGAAAAAATGTACAGGTCCGCTTCTTTCATTCTACCACCTCCCACACAAATATCTGTATTATAAATTCAAGAAAAGCATTTCTCCTTCAAGTATATGAGAGCTATCGACTTTGAAATTGAATCAAAGCATGATGATAAGGAGGATGATAAGCAGTTTAAACATCATCTTAAACGCTCCACTTCCTCTGCCACCTCCCATACAAATGCCCCAATTTCAGGAAAACTATGACCAATTTCTTTAAAAATAATGAAAACTAAAAACTTTAAATTCAGCAAAAAACATTATGCGTGCCATATTCGGTGTCCTATATGAAAAACACAAACCTCCTCCTTTACTTCTACCACCTCCTATGCAAAAGTCTCTATTCACTATTTGAAAGAATTTAAGATGACATATTATCCGGTATATTAAAGTCATTTCCATCTCATCTATAGTATCATATGATTGGGCTTTAAGCCCAATCATAATTCTATTATGTTTTTTTCTGATCTTAGTGATAAGACTAATTACGTATTTATTACAAAATATGAGCTCGATAAATGTTATATGTTCTGAGAAGATCGTCTTAGAGCATTTCATGAAAAAGTGTAGTTTGTATGGGAGGAGTGGAAGGAGAGGGAAGACGCAAATAATGGAAGTAGAAGAGGTAGAGCGATTTGGTCCGTTCACGAACTTGACCTTACTTTTTTGTAAAAAGCGACGTATACAAAATTTTAACTATCTAGCTCAACGCGTTCTCAAGCTGGAGAGCGCACGGACGGACGGACGGACATCCGGTTTTGAGATTTTTGAGTGATAATATTAATTTTTTTTCTCCGAGCCTTATTTCTTAGCGTTACAAACTTTAGAGCAAACTTATAATACTCTCACATTTCATCTAGAGTATAATTACACTGTTTGCCACAAAAAAAGACCTAATTTTATTTGTTGGTATAAATTGCTTTACTCAAGGTATCCTCTAAAGTCCTTGAATTTATGGAACCCAGAGAAAAAAAACCGAATTCTAAGATTGACGTGCAAGCATATTAACATTGAGTCAAACAACTTCGTTTCAACTTATTACGATAATGAAAGTCCTTGCCGGTAATTTCTGCTCTAATAAAGCACAATATTGTCGGCAACCTGGAGGGACACATAATGGGATTTGTTGATGGGATATGCCCGAAACCCAGAGCAACTCTGCTGATTAGTTAGGTCCCAGAAAGCCAAACATAAACAACATCTTGGTCCATTTGTCACAAATGAACTTTCTACGTGTTTGATTTTTTGTTCCCACCTATCTCGTCCTTGTTGAAGTTGGTCTGATGGTAAGAAAAATCGATCCCATACTCAACTGTACTTAACTTATGTGTAGCTAGGGACAGTTTTTTTTTTCGTGAAGCTATGCATAAAGAACAGAATATGGGGGTATGAGAGATGATTTGCACTCCGTAAGCAACTGATTTCCAAGATTAAAGGTACTTATGAGGTGTAATGGGTTGGAGGTATGTTCGTAGTTAAACGAGAAGAGATTGGTAAGGCAATTAAGGTTAAACAGATGCTGAGGTTTAATACTCGTCAATCTTAGAAGTTTGTTCTGTTTCCGGTGATTCGTAATATGGCAAAGTGTTGGTCTTTCGATCTTCAATCCGTATTTATACAAATGGACCACCACTACCCTACAAACATAAATTCTAAATTTCCCTGAAGTATTGACAAAATTACCAGACCGTCGATTATACCAAGTTGCTATTTACTATAAATTAGAAGTCTGCTCCCATTAAAAATCACTACTCCGAAATGGCTTTATCATAGTCATAGTTCTAGCCAAATTACTTCAAACGCTCCACCCCGTTACAATTGCTGAGTTAATGAAAACTCGCGAACGCATTAAGACGAACTTTCGAAATAGTGCTCGCTAAACAATGCTCATCAAACTTGATTAAAGTTGGCCGAAACTACAACATTGCAAATGCTTTTATGCAAATTCCATATCAATTACGCATTTCGTGCAGATCGCTGCACCCCTGATGCAAACTACTCTACCACTATGCCTACACGAAGGACCAAATTTCTGGAAAAAAAAGTGGAAACGGAACGCGAGTACTTGTTTACCATGGCATTTTCAAATTTAACGCGGACCTGACAGACTCATCAGGCCAACATTCTCACTGGATATCCGATCAAATATAATTGCATTGACCCAGAAGCATTCGTGCCAGAGACCGTAACGTACGAGATAATAGAATTGCATTTTGCACCGGCAAACAATCAAATAATATGATTTCGGATTGTACGTAGTATACGCGATGCAGGAGGAGCAGCGGCAGATAGGAAGAACCGAGTCCGTCGAAATGCATTTAATTCGGTTCAGCTTTTGAGCAATTTGGAGTTTTCATCGACTTTTCTCCAACTATTTTTTTTTAGTAGATCAAAGGCTTCCCATCTCCTGCAAGCCTTTCCTTGATTGATGAGAATCGGAACATTTCGAATGAAAAAGTTTTCCCGAGTTTGTGGAGATTTCCTAAAAGCACCCTAGAGAGTTGGCTATGGCATCAGCATATATAAACTCTTAAGAAGTTTAATTTTTTTTATATATTGAAGTAGAAGGTGGATATAAGAACCCCCTCGCAACAACTAAACTCTATATAAACTCGTTTAGAGAAAACTTTTCGTATCGGAAAGTAAGGGAAAAGAAGTGGTATTAGTTTTCGATTGGATCTAAAATAACGAAAATATGATTGATTTAAAGTAGTGAAATTTACTAGTGTAAGGATACTCGGAAGTTTTCGTTAAATTTTGAGGAGTTTGAGAACATATTCATTAAATTATGGAAGCATAATAATGGTAATTGAGTTTTTGTTGAAAGGAGTGAGGTATAAATTCAAGCGTTTTCTTTACAAAAAGTTTAAATCACTTTGGTGTTTTTCGACCCTTTCTAGGATTAGTCCACATTCTAAGGATTAGTCTGACTTTCATGCCCATTGCCCAAGAATTACCGCATATACGCAGTCAAGATCTTTTTTCCCACGAAAATAGAGTCATTGAGAGCTACATATTGTTGCGAGCTAGGGGATCGCCGATTTCAAGTAAAACACAATTCGTTTAAAAATATAAGGATAATTTATTTAATTGCACTTTTTCACAATTTCTCGATCACTTCGCCTTTTTCACAACACTGTCGCGTGTTCTACTATCGCTTTCTTGTACCGGTTCGCGTTCTTCCACCGATAGGTGCCGGTCTATGACTAACCGCTGGTCTGAAAGCTGCGGTATTTATATTGGGTTTTTCCCAATTCTCGAACCTTGTGGTGTATTCTTCGGGTGGGTATGTGTGTGTGTCCAGACTATTCCAGGTTTTACTTGAACGTTCTAGATGGCGTTTTACACAGTAGGGGATAATGTTCTACGTCATTCTCGACGATTCGAAAAGAGAGATCGAATTGCGTGGTTGCCAGATTCATAACATTACCCTCTCCTTAGTCCCTGTTCGTCCCGAACAGAATCGTTCACTTCCTCCATGGCACCATGGTACTTTGTTAGTCGGTCGAGATGTACCACTTTCATTTTGGTACGAGGTTTTTGATGTAGTTGAATCCGATAGACGACATCATTTAACCGGTTGATGATCTGGTAAGGGCCTTCCCAGTTGCGCTGTAGTTTCGGCGATCTGCCCTTCTGTCGTTTGGGATTGTATAACCAAACCAAGTCGCCCTCTTGGAATCCTGATGAATTCGCCCGTTGATCATACCTCGTCTTCATACGGTCGGTCGCCAAATCAATTTTATCTCTGACCAGGTTATAAATTGTCTTTAGTCGACATCGAAGATCCGAGACGTAATCTTTCGCATTGGTTGGTTGGTCTGGTGGCACTCCAAACATTAGTTCCGCAGGGACTCGAATATTTCTTCCGAAAATGACTCGGGACGGAGTTTCTCCTGTTGTTGAATGTGCCGATGTTCTGTAGGCCATTAAAAATAGAGGGATGTGCTGGTCCCAGTCCTGTTGCCTCTCGCTGACGAGTTTGGATAGGTTTGAGTTCAATGTCCTATTGAAACGTTCCACCATTCCATCGGACTGTGGGTGTAATGGAGTTGTCCTCGTTTTGTTTATTC
The DNA here is from genome assembly GCA_963669355.1 of Chorisops tibialis. Lineage (NCBI taxonomy): Eukaryota > Metazoa > Arthropoda > Insecta > Diptera > Stratiomyidae > Chorisops > Chorisops tibialis. The sequence continues at coordinate 185,668,070 of OY770262.1, forward strand.
CCAGCATTTGGCACACGTGTTTGAATATTTGAGATTCAAAATTGCGCCCTTGATCGGAGTGTAGTTCACGTGGAGCTCCTAATCTGCTCACCCAGTTGGTAGCGATTTGTTCTGCGACGGTTACTGCTTCTTGGTTTGGAATTGCGTAGGCTTCAGGCCACTTGCTGAAATAATCAATGACCACTAGAATGTAGCGATTACCATTTTCTGATTCCGGAAATGGTCCAGCAATATCTACAGCAATTCTCTCAAATGGGACTCCCACGTTGTATTGTTGCATTTCTCCCTTTGATCTGCGGTGTGGGCCCTGACTCGATGCACACGTAGTACATTTACGGCACCAATTTTCGACATCATCTCGGAGATGGATCCAATAGAACCTTTCTCGTATCTTTGCCAAGGTTCTATTTACACCCAGACGCCCACCGGAGGTACCTCCATGATATTCCTTCCAAACCTCCTCGACTTTACAATGCGGGACGATGGTTTGCATGTGATACGACTTTCCGTCAGCGTTTTCCCATTTCTGTTTTAATAATCCGCCGTCTAGGTGAAGGGAGTTCCATTGTGCCCAATAACACTTCAGGGTTTCGCTGAATTGTGAGATGTCTTTCCACTCAGCCCGTTTCATTTCGTCCTTCCATGCCATGATCGGTGAAATGTCTGGATCTTTACGTTGGGCATCTTTCAGTTCTTGCTGACTCCATCCACCCTTTGGTTTGGTCGTTATCCTCTGAATGGTTTCTCCGGCTTCTTTTCCTTCTATACGGTGACAATGCTTGCAGTTCGGTGGACAAGGACGACGTGAAAGCGCATCGGCATTACCGTGGATTCTTCCTCTTCGATGAACAATTTCAAAATCGTAGGATTCGAGCCTTTCAATCCATCGGGCTACTTGGCCTTCGGGGTTCTTAAACTGAAGTACCCATTTAAGCGATGCGTGATCCGTTCGAAGAAGGAACTTTTGACCATAGAGATATTTGTGAAAATGTTTCGTTGCTTCTACAATGGCTAATAGCTCTCGGCGAGTTACGCAATAGTTCCTTTCTGCTTTTGAGAGTACTCGGCTGTAGTATGATAGCACTCTCTCCTGCCCGTCGATCTCCTGTGATAGCACTGCTCCGATACCGACATTGCTGGCGTCAGTGTCTATGATGAAACCGTAACCTGGTTTTGGGTACGCCAGAACTGGAGAGTCGCAGAGTTGGTCTTTTATTTTCTCAAATGCTTCCTGGCACTGTTGCCTCCATGTAAATGACTTTCCTTTTTCCGTTAACTGATGCAGACATTTTGCCGTGTTGGCAAAGTCTTTTACGAATCGACGGTAATATGTCGCTAAGCCCAGGAAGCTGCGCAACTGGTGTTTATCACTCGGAGTAGGCCAATTTTTCACCGCCAGTATCTTCTCCGGATCCGTCTTTACGCCATCAGCTGAAACGATGTGACCCAAGTACTTGACTTCTGCACTAAACAAAGTGCACTTTTTCGGACTCAGCTTTAATTTTGCCGCTCGCAGTCGCTGGAAGACTTCCTGTAGATTTTTTAGATGTTCCTTGAATGTTTTGCCGATAACGATCACATCATCCAAGTAAACGAGACAAGTTTTCCAGCTCAGGCCACGCAAAACAAATTCCATTAGCCTTTCAAACTTAGCTGGAGCATTGCACAGGCCAAATGGCATTACGATGAACTGGCACAGTCCACTGCCGACAGAGAATGCTGTTTTCTCTCTATCTTTTTCATCTATCTCCACCTGCCAGTAACCACTTTTCAGATCCAACGTTGAGAACCATTTAGCATCAGTCAGGGTGTCCATGATAGCGTCGATTCTTGGTAGTGGATAGCTATCCTTTTTCGTAACATCATTCAGTCGCCTGTAGTCCACACAAAAACGGGTACTGCCGTCCTTCTTCTTTACCAGCACCACTGGCGATATCCACGGGCTCTTTGATTCTTCGATGATTCCTTGCTGCTCCATAGTTTTGACCATTGAATTGACTTCTCCTTGTTTTGCTAACGGTACTCTTCTTGGAGGTTGACGTATCGGTGTAGCACTTCCGGTATCTATGCGATGTTTCACTAAGTTTGTTCTGCCATAGTCGTCATCACCGTTGGAAAAGACGTCGCTGAATCCTTCGATTAGATCTACTGCTTGCTTGAGTTGTTCTCTTCTAAGGTTGCTTGACTGAAGAAGTGTTGATGTTACATTGTCCTTCCTTCTTGGCTTATTTTTAGATGGTGCGTCATGTGGTTCTGCCTTGTCGATACTCGTCACCGCCGATATTGGTTCACAGCTGCCAATTACATCTCCTTTCTTTACGCTGGTAATGCTGTCCGAAACGTTGCGGACTCTTATTGGTACCATCATCTTCTCATTCCTTTTTACGAGTGTTTTTCCTAGTATCAGACTTCGTAATGCAGGTGTCGTTTCCGGTTCTATGAGGTAGAATCGGTGGTTCCCGGGATCACCATCGAGCTCTGCCCAAATAACATTCTCGGATGACTTTGGTATATTCACATCTTCGCACAGTATAACTCGCAGCTTTGTCGTGTTGGAGGATGTTATTTCCATCGGGATTTCGATATTCCGCCACTTCATTATTCGTTGTCCTAAGTCCAGCTGGATACCGTGTGGTTTCAGAAAATCCATTCCAAGGATACACTCATCGGTAATGTCAGCTACCACGAATACATGCGAGAAGGTCAAATCCCCAAGCTGTCCTGATATCGCACCATCGGATTATCACTTGTTCCGGTCATTGCAAGATCATTTAAATGGAAAAAACTTGACTCTTTGGATCCATTAAAAAACGTCGTGTCTTCGTTCTTCGAATCTCAACCGCGCAGTTTTTATGATCGGGGCATCCGTATGCAGCCAGAACGTTGGAAACAGATTATAAAAAACGATGGAGAACATATCACTGATTGAATAAAGAACTTTGTTCGCCTATCACTGTGTGACTTTTACTCTCAAACTCCGCATGAACTTTTGCACTCACCCGTAGAAAAATTACAAACTTAAAATTTTGCCAGAATTTGTTTTTTAATAGTTGCAAAAAATGATAGAAAAAATTATCAGCTCAGCTTTACTCCTTCTACCCCCTACCATATAAATATCTGTATTATAAATTCAAGAAAAGCATTTCTCCTTCGAATATATGACAGCTATCGACTTTGAAATTGAATCAAAGCATGGTGATGGGTGATGATAAGCAGTTTCAAAATCATCTAAATAGTTCCACTTCCTCTGCCACCTCCCATACAAAGGCCCCAATTTCAGGAAAACTAAGCCCAATTTCTTCAAAAATTATGAAAACTAAAAACTTTAAATTCAGCGGAAAACATTTTGCATGCCATGTTCGATGTCATATGCGAAAAATATAAACCTCTTCTTCTACTTCTACCACCTCCCATGCAAAAGTCTCTATTCACTATTCGAAAGAATTTGAGATGACATATTTTCCGATATATTAAAGTCATTTCCATCTCATTTAGAGTATCATCTGATTATATATAATTCTGCAATTGCCCCAATTCTTTTGTTTCTTAATATGCAATTTAATTAATTTACCTTATTAAATTATATTTAATACTAGTAAACGCCCCGATTGATTGATTGAAACGCCAGCGACTTCGTCCGCATAAAAATCGCATTAATAAGCAATTTTTGAGAATGTAGCTAGTGATACATTATGTGGGATATACATATAATCTGCTTACTTTAATGGCTCTTTGAAAACAATGTTTTGTATTTTGTTGGAATCAGAACCATAAATTATTAAAAATGATACCATGATACTCGCATTTGAATGGGAGAGGCTCGTGATCAAATCAATCACGTGATTTGAGATCATATACGTATTGAAGAGCATTAAGGACATGTGAATAATTATAGCTTGTGTTAATTAAAAAAAAGCACAAATAAAATAACATTAAGCTTGAAAACGTTACAGGACTACGATTGTGCGTAGAGCCCAATCGTACGATACTATAGATGAAATCGAAATTTTTGTGATATTATAAAATTTTGTATGGAGAGTGGCTGCATTGAACTAATTTGTTTCACATCATGCTAGAGTAGCTATAAAAATGTTTTGTACCAAATTTAAGCTTCAAAAATTGAGTAGGTACTGAAAAACTTATTGCATTGAATTTAATAAAATTGAGCAATTTGTACAACATCACAAGTCAGAGTCAACAACCAACTAACTGATGCCTTTGACACAAATGTCGGACTAGAACAGGGTGATGGGCTGGCCCCTCTGCTTTTTAACCTAGCTTTAGAATACGTCATCAGAAAGTTACCCGTTGACACAAGAGGTACGCTGCTTTATAAATCCAGCCAGATAGTGGGTTATGCGGACGATATCAACATATTATCACGCTCTTTCACATCCGCAAAAGAAATTCTACTAAGCCTCGATCAAGCAGCAAAAAAAGTTGGCCTGAAAATCAATGAAACAAAAACGAAAATAATGACACAAACAAGGAAAAGGACCCCCAATAGACAAAACATTACAATTGACGAATATAATTTGGAAAATGTGGACGAATTCATATATTTAGGCACAAAATTGACAAAGAGTGGAAATGAAACGAATGAAATAAAAAGACGTATCCAGCTCGCAAATAAAACGTATTATTCAGTCTTAGCTATTCTTAAGGCCAGCCGCGTACACAGGAAGACCAAGCTCCAAGTCTACAAATCAATAGTAAGACCTGTGCTTTGCTACGGATGCGAAACATGGACCCTTACACAAGCATCCGCAAATACGTTGAACGCTTTCGAAAGACGGGTTCTGAGACGAATAATTGGAGCGAAACGTGATGGTGACCGATGGCGAACTAGATACAACAGTGAGCTGTATGAAATATTTGACGAACCGGAGGTTTCCACTATCATCAGACTGCGGAAGCTGCAATGGGCTGGCCATGTACAAAGGATGGACGAAATTCGAATACCTAAAAAGGTATTCGAGGGAAAAACGGAGGGCCGGAGGCCAGTGGGAAAACCCAGGAAATGCTGGTCCGACTCTGTTGACGAAGACTGTTCATCGCTGCTCGGATTTCAAAATTGGAGGACGCGGTCACTGGACCGAGATCGCTGGAGACTTCGACTACGGGAAGCCAAGGCCCGAAAGGAGCTGTAGCGCTGCGACGACGACAATTTGAAGGGGAGGTGGTAGAAGGAAAGGGGGGTTTTTGGATATATATCGAGAAACAGCTATAATCATCATGCAACTGATATATTTTAAATTTCAGGTCTGTATCATTCACGCTTTTTAAGAAAATCTAATTTTACTTTATTATTCTAATAATAAAGTATTGTGATCGACACAAGAAAAAAAAAACTTTGCTACCCTGAAATATTTTTTTTTCGCGTTTCATGACTAAATTAGCCTAAAAATGCAAAAAAAAAAAATCCGCCCCGCCGTACATATGGACTCATATCTCCGAGACCGCTAAAGATAGAATGTTCGTTTTTGGGTGAATTGTTGATTGGGTAAGTGAGCTCTATTTTCTAAATTTTGGGGGGTGGTAGGTGGAAGGGGGAGGCGGGGGGAGGGAAAAAGTCGAAAACTACACTTGCTAAAATCTCCCTCAAGAATGCAGATAGAAAGTTGAAAATCAGTAGAAATATAGAGAAGGTTGTGGGACAAACTTCAAAAATAATTTAATTTTTTTATCCATTGGCGTCCGAAAAGGGGGGGCTAAAAACAAATTGTCGGACGAACTATTTTTTCAAATGACTATATCTTCGAAATTACTTATTGTGAGACCATTAAGGTGACATATAATTCCATTGGAATCAACTTAGAAAATGGCTAATTATTTTAAGGGGGAGGGTCACGGGGGGTTCAGAAAAACACTTAAAAATCAATATCTCAACTATCTCTTAAGCTATGTAATTGAAACTTGAAATGTTTATTAAGCTATACTAGAAAAATACAAAAAAAATATAATATGTTGAAATAATGGTAGTGGGAGGAAATGGGGAGCATTTCAAAAATGGCGCACTTTTCAAAATTACAAATCCTTATATCTAAAAAAATAGTCCAGATATCAAATCGAAAATTTGTCAGATTGTCAAACTATACAATAACTAATTTTAATAAAAATTTTAAGTTAGGGGGTGTAAAGGGAGGGAGGTGGTAAGCAAAAATGTCGAAAATTTTGAGTTATTTTTTTAGGGCTCTGGTCAAAGATAGAAACTTTAAATTTGGCATGTGGATACATCTATTTGATATACATAGAAAAAAAATAATAATTTGATCCGCAATTGTTACGAACCAACCACCACGGTCTAATGGGCACAAGGTGTTTCATGCGCAGCGAAAAAAACACGAAAACTGAAAATGTATGTGTATGTGTATATGTAATGTAATGTAAATGTATGTGTATGTAATTTTAAGGTAGAAACTTGAAAATTTGGAAAATACCTTTAAAAAAAATCATTAAGAGTATGAAATATTAACTAGTCGAATACTTTCAAAACTTCTACCCCTTCCCATACAAAATTATTTTTTCGACCATTTTTAAGAAATTAATTATCAGCTAACTATTAAAAGCTATCATTTTGAAATTTTGCATAAGAACTTATAAAAATATTTGGAATGAAATTATTTTAAAAGTTTTGAAATCGCACTTGCCCTTCTACCCCCTCCCATACAAAAGTATGATTTCGATTAATTTCATTAAATCAACTAATAACCAACAAATTAAAAGCTACGAACTTCAAATTTTTACGAGTACCTTACAAGAGAAGAAAAAGAAAATTGCTTCACAAATTTTGCAATTCCCTCACCTCTTCTACCCCCTCCCATACAAAATTATTTTTTCGAGCATTTTTAAGAAATCAGTTATCAGCTAACTCTTAAGAGCTATACATTTCAAATTTTGCACTAAAACTTACAAAATTAATTGAAATTAAATTCTTTTAAAAGTTTTGAAATCGCACTTGCCCTTCTACCCCCTCCCATACAAAAGTATGATTTCGATTAATTTCATTAAATCAACTAATAACCAACAAATTAAAAGCTACGAACTTCAAATTTTTACGAGTACCTTACAAGAGAAGAAAAAGAAAATTGCTTCACAAATTTTGCAATTCCCTCACCTCTTCTACCCCCTCCCATACAAAATTATTTTTTCGAGCATTTTTAAAAAATCAGTTATCAGCTAACTCTTAAAAGCTATCAATTTCAAATTTTGCACAAAAACTTATAAAAACAATTTAAATGATATTACTTCAAAAGTTTTGTAATTGCGCCTGCACTTCTACCCCCCCCCCCATATAAAAGTATCATTTCGACCTATTTCATTGAATCAACTAATAACCAACAAATTAAAAGCTACGAATTTGAAATTTTGTACGAGCACACTACATGACAAAGGAAATAGAATTGCGTCACAATTCTTACGATTCCTCTACCTCCTTTACCCCCTCCCATACAAATGTTTGGTTTCGTGAATGTAAAATATACAGAATCTTGTGAAAATTCTATGCAACTTCGTCTATGAAACTGACATTCTATACAAGGAATATTGGACGTGATTCAAGCAATCAATTAAAAAACTATTAACATCCACCGACCCTTTCTATCACCTCTCAAACCTCTCCTCACAAAACTCAAACTTGCATAAATAAGCGAACGAAATATTGACTATATATACAGAAGCTTTTGAACGTTTCCACAAAGTGTTAAATTGATAACTGCCCTGCCCAAGAACCCCCTTTCACTTAATCTTCCCTACCCACTCTAACCTGAATATTGACTTTCCACGCATCTGCAACTTGTTCCAAGAATAATAAAGTTTCGCCCGACTTGTTGGCAGTTTATTTTTAAAGCCGTGGAATTGTGTCGCATTGTATGGGAGGGGGTAGAAGGAGTGAAGCTACTCGGTTAATTTTTTCCCGATATTAATAATGCTAATTAAGGATTGAGTACAAAATTTTAGCTCGATGAAAGTTATATGTATTGGGAAAATTAGTTTAGAATATTTCACGAAAAAGTGCAGTTTGTATGGGAGGTGGTGGAAGGAGTAGGTGGTTTTAAGTGAATTTTTGACAAACAACTATAATCATTATGCAATTGATATATTTTAAATTTCAGATCAGGTTCATTTACAGTTTTCAAGAAAATCGAATTTAAGTAAAGTCGTAGAATTGTGTCACATTGTATGGGAGGTGGTAGAAGGAATGAAGCTAATCGGTTGATTTTTTCCCGATATTAATAATGCTAATTAAGGATTGAGTACAAAATTTTAGCTCGATGAAAGTTATATGTATTGGGAAAATTAGTTTAGAATATTTCACGAAAAAGTGCAGTTTGTATGGGAGGTGGTGGAAGGAGTAGGTGGTTTTAAGTGAATTTTTGACAAACAACTATAATCATTATGCAATTGATATATTTTAAATTTCAGATCAGGTTCATTTACAGTTTTCAAGAAAATCGAATTTAAGTAAAGTCGTAGAATTGTGTCACATTGTATGGGAGGTGGTAGAAGGAATGAAGCTAATCGGTTGATTTTTTCCCGATATTAATAGTAATGTAAATTAAGGATTAAGTACAACATTTAAGCTCGATGAAAGTTACACGTACTGAGAAAATTGGTGAATAGCATTTTATGGAAAAGTGCAATTTGTATGGGAGGTGGTGGAAGGAGTAGGGGGATTCAAATAATTTGTATACCATAGATTAGATTTCTGATAAAAATAGTATGTTCTAAATTTCAAATGATTTGCTCCAATGATTTTGAAGAAAATTTGATTATTATATATTTTTAAAAATGAGTCACTTTGTATGGGAGGGGGTGGAAGGCATGGGGGTATTGAAATAAGACCACACGCAGATTACATCTTGGTACACATCTAATAAACTGTGAAAGTTTCATTACAATCGGTTCAGCAGTTTTTGCGTGAAAACCGGAAAGTCAGACCGACAGACAGACCGAGAAAATTTTTAAAAACGTTTGTTTCTGCTTAGTTATTGCTAAAATAAAGCAAAAAACTTATTTATAGCCATTTATAAACAAATAGCAGACAGACACTACAATTATATTTATATAGATTAAAAAATATGAGAGCAATGCACCTTAATGTTAATTTGTGTTGTCTTTGGGAAAGAAATAAGGAAATGTAAGCTTGGTGACCGAATAAAAAACAATATTCTGGTATTGTACTGTAACTACTTTTCATTAAAAAAATGAAATTTAGTTGCCGGGTAATGATTAGAAAAGAACTCCAGGCTAAAACTGACGGAGAAAAAAAATAATTGAAAGGAAATAATTTATAAAATCGGATTAATTTTCGGTTATTGCTGTTTATTTCTTTAAAATCTATACATACAGGGTGTTTGGTACTCCGTGCATAACCTTGTAAGGGGTTATTCCTGGATATATTTTGAGCAAAAAATTGTTCTACGGAGATGGTCCATTTTCAATATCCGCGGAGATACAGGGTGACCAAGAAAAGTGTTTCGGACCTGTACCCTCACTCACTCAAAACGATATATCTTGAAAACTAATAATCGCATTTCAAATCATTATAGCTTGTTTTTTAGGGAATCAAATTACCTTTCATTTGGTGTAATAGTCCGTATTGTACCTGTACCCAATCCCGAGGTATTTGCTTTAGACCACAAATTTTTGATACTTTGACCCTCAAAATTCTGTGATCAATGTAGTTTTTCTCAAAAAAACGCATTATAAAAATGTCATTTTAATGTTGTTGTTTTATGTGCCATATTATTGCCTACAAAAGATGCATACATACTTATGACTTAGGTTTTCCCGTTTTCCAGGTAATAAGCAAAAATACATATGGCTTAAAAATAAAATATGCCATAAACCAACCCTCGTTCTAAAAAAACTACCTGAAATGTTGTTAAACTGAAATATTCTTTGTGTTCTTTAATTACTATTTAAATTATCGATGAATGTCCTTTAAGTAGTATTTAAATTATCGAGGAAATGAATTAAATTAAAATGAGTTTCAACACAACGACGCTGTCCGACGCTTGGCATTGCAGTTAAACGTCTCTACGTGGAAAGTTTGGAGTGTCCTCAAAGCAGAGCGGTTGCATTCCTACCACCACACACCAGTGCAGGAGCTGGTACCCATTGATTTGCCCAAAAGGATAGAGTTTTGCAATTGGCTCCTTGAACGACAACTAAGTGACGAGAATTTTATGAACAACATTCTTTGGACTGATGAGTCCCAATTCACCAGGGACGGTATCACAAACTTCCACAACTTACACACATGGGCTGATAGCAATCCACACACAAGAAGAGAGGCATCATTTCAGCACAGATTCAGTGTCAATTTATGGACAGGTGTGATTGGCAACGATTTTATTGGTCCTATTAGGCTTCCGCATACCCTAAATAGTTCCAATTACTTGCAGTTTTTGACAAATGATCTACAAGAGTTATTGGATGATGTGCCACTGCAACGATTGGCTTCCATGTTTTACCAACACGATGGTGCTCCAGCTCATTACGGCCGACAAATCAGAGATTGGTTAAATTCCAATTATAGCAATCGCTGGATCGGTAGAAATGGACCGATACACTGGCCTGCAAGATCTCCTGATTTAACTATTATGGATTTCTTTGTATGGGGACGGATGAAGGACCTTGTCTAAGCAACGGAAAAAGTAACGTTGCAGGATCTAAACACCAGAATCGATGCGGCAGCAACAGAAGTAAGGCAGCAGTTGAGGAGTATGAACACAAAGAGAACACTGGCAAAACGAGCTTTAGCGTGCATTCAAAATGAAGGGAGCCATTTTGAACATTTATTGTAATTAAGGAAAATTGAAATAAACCATAAAAACCATTCTTAAGTTCTTTTAGGTCAAGCGGAGAGTGTTGATCAACCCATTCTTGCTTTTTTGACAAAAGTGCTACATTATTGGAATGATAATTTCTTCTAAACTATAAAACTTATGCAATGCAAGTGTATGCATCTTTTGTAGGCAATAATATGGCACATAAGAAAACAACATTAAAATGACATTTTTATAATGGGTTTTTTAGAGAAAAACTACATTGATCCTAGAATTTTGAGGGTCAAAGTGTCAAAAATTTGTGTTCTGAAGCAAATATCTCAGAATTGGATACAGTAACAATGCAGACTATTACAGCAAATAAAAGGTAATTTGATTCCCTAAAAAACAAGCTATAACACTTTGAATTGTGATTATTAGTTTTCAAGATATAACGTTTTGAGTGAGTGAGGGTAAAGGTCCGAAGGACTTTTCTTGATCACCCGTCTCCGTGGATATTGAAAATTGACCATCTCCGTAGAACAATTTTTTGCTCAAAATATATCCAGGAATAACCCCTTACAAGGTTATGCACGGAGTACCAAACACCCTGTATAAATATTAGATTGTTGCAGATGAAATGGCGACTTTCGCGATGAAGTGAAGTTAGTTGCGATTTTCATGTCTCAAACTGCCGCCAGGTGGCTCTGGTAGTAATGAATATTGAAGTATAAATACTCCTACTTTTGGTCATGGAATCATTTCAGTTTTGGACTTCATTGAGATCGGAGAGAAAAAAAAAACATGGAATTGAGTCAAAAACGATTACTTGTCTTTACGAGTTCAAACTTGGCCACAACGCAAGGGAAGCAACCAAAACATCAACAGAGCATTTGGAGTTGACACAGTAAGCGAGTTCGTTCGCAGCGATGGTTCGAAAAATTCCGATCAGGAGATATGGCCCTTCAAAGTGAGCCATGTGGTCACCCAGGACCATCGATAGACAACGACAAGCTCCGTTTACTAGTGGAGTCTGATTCACGTCAAACTGTAAGGGACATTGCAGAGAAACTGGGTGTAAACTGTTCGACAGTTTTCCAGCACTTGCAACAGTTTGGAAAAGTCTAAAAACTTGATAAGTGGGTTTCGCATGAGCTTACTGAGCAAAACATGACCTCAAGTATTAAGAATAACTGTCAAAAAATTAAACAAGTTGCAGTATGAGACTCTTCCTCATCCACCATATTCACTAGACCTCTCGCCAACCGATTACCACTTTTATAAACATTTGGATCATTTTTTGGCGGAGAAACAATTTAACAATGAAGCAGCCATCAAAATGTCTTCGAGGAATTTCTTCAGTCTAGAAAGTCGGACTTCTACGAAACTAGCATAAATGCACTTGTATCTCGTTGGAAGAAGTGTATTGCATCTGCTGGTACTTATTTGGATTAATAAAATTAAGTTTTGTAAGAGTTAAAGTTGCCATTTCATCTGCAACTGTCTAATAATTATATATAATTGTAGTGTCTGTCTGTTATTTGTTATAAATGGCTATAAGTTAGTTTTTCGCTTTATTTTGGCAATACCTAAGCAGAAACACACGTTTTCTTCTCTGTCTGTTTGTCCGACTTTCACCCAAGAACAGCTTAACCAGTTGTTATGAAACTTTCTCAGTTTATTAGGTATGCTCCGAAATGTAATCTGCGTTTGGTCTTATCTCAGTATTCCCACGCCTCCTACCCTCTCCCCATACAAATGACTCATTTTAAAAATATGTAATAATCAAATTTTCTTGAAAACAAAAGGAAAGAACAATTTAAAATTGAGGCTAGGGTGTAGCCTAGTGGGTAGCGTGTTGGTTTACAATGTGAAGATCGTCAGCTTGAATCCCGGTCAACGCATAATTCAAGCACACTGTCTGCTTGGATATACCTTGGTTACCTCAATCTACGAAAATGAAAAATTCTCCGATAGAGGGTTGTGCGAAAAGCTAACAGCCCTTCCACAATAATTAATGAAAATGTTAAGGAACCTGAAAATCAGGAGGGCAAGGCCTGATTTGGGCTCTAGTGCCATTGAATAAGAAGAATTTGAAATTTAGAATACATTATTCTTATCACAAACGTGATCTATGGTATACAAATTATTTAAATCCTCCCTACTCCTTAAAACACCACCCATACAAACTGCACATTTTCATGAAAAACTATAAACCATTTTGTTCAGCATGTATATTGTATAATATTTATCGCGCCCATAATTTGATCTAAATCCTTAATTACTACTATAATTAATATCGGGAAAAATAAACTGATTAGCTTCTCCCCTTTTACCCCCTCTCATCACAGACCATGATTATAGTTGTTTCTCAAAAAATCACTTAAAAACCCTGATTCCTTCTACCACCTCTCATTCAAACTGCACATTTCACTAAATCTAATACACTAATTTTTTCAGTATCTTTTCATTTTTTGAAGCTTAAATTTGGTAAACATAGCTACTGCAGCATGATGTGAAACAAAATAGTTCAATGCTGTCACCCCTTCTATCACTCCCGATACAAAATTTCTTAAGATCACAAAATTTTCGATTTCGTTCAGAGTATCATATGATTGGGCTTTACGCACAATCGTAGTCCTGTTATGTTTTTAAGCTTAATGTTATTTTATTTGAGCTTTTTATACTCTAGATGAAATCTGAGAGTATATTGTGTTTGCCTTACCGTTTGTAACGCTAAGAAATAACTCTCGCACAGAGCCGCCAAGGGTACAGAAATATTTGTTGTCGCTCAAAAACCTCGATTCCGAGTGACCGTCTGTCGGTCTGTGCGTCTGTCTACAGCATAACTCTCGAAAGCTTTGAGCTATAGGGCTAAAAAAATTTGTGTGTCATTTTTAGCAAAAAAGTAACTTTAAATTCGTGAATGGGCTACATCCCTCCACCCCTTCTACCCCCTCCCATACAAATTTCATGAAATTTCGAAATATAAAGAAATTTATTTTTCTTTGAAACTATTTAAGCTATTGACTTGAAATTTTGGTCAAAGTATTATGATATAGAATTCATTAATATCACGGAATATTGACCCGATCCCTTTACTCCTTCTACCCCCTCCCATACAAATGGACAATTTTGAAAAATACACATTTTCTATTTTCAGTGAAACTACAAAAGCTGAAAAGACGAAATTTTGTCAGTATTAATTTTTCTATAATTGCAATTTATTTTAAAAATTATAGTTATTAACTTCACCTTACTCCTTCTACCCCCTCCCATACAAATTTCACGAAATTTTAAAATTTAAATTAAATTATTTTTCTTCGAAATTGTTGAAGCTATCAACTTGATATTTTGTATAAAGTATACAAATATAAATATTAATAATGCGAAAAAAAAATTGTTTTGATCCGTATACTCCTTCTACCTCCTCCCATACAAATCCATAATTTTTGTTAAAAGCTTTTTATCGATTTCCATTCAAACTAGAAAAAGTACAAACTTCAAATTTTACTAGAATTTGTTTCTTAATAATTGAAATAAGTATTTAAAAAAATTATCAGCTCCGCATCACTCCTTCTACCACCTCCCATACAAATATCTGTATTATAAATTCAAGAAAAGCATTTCTCCTGAGAGCTATCGACTTTGAAATTGAATCAAAGCATGGTGATAAGGATGATGATAAGCAGTTTCGAAATCATCTTAAACGCTCCACTTCCTCTGCCACCTCCCATACAAATGTCCCAACTTCAGGAAAACTATGACTAATTTCTTTAAAAATGATGAAAATTAAAAACTTTAAATTCAGCAAAAAACATTTTGCATGCCATGTTCGGTGTCATATACGAAAAATACAAACCTCCCCCTCTACTTCAACGACCTCCCATGCAAAAGTCTCTATTCAGTATTCGAAAGAATTTGAGATGACATTTTTTCCGGTATATTAAAGTCATTTCCATCTCATCTAAAGTATCATAGGATTGGGCTTTGAGCCCAATCATAATTCTGTTACGTGTTTTTAATTAGCACAAGCTACAACTAAATGTCCTTAACGCTCTTCAATACGTGGGTAATCTCAAATCATGGGATTGATTTGATTACGAGCTTGTTTCATGAATTCAAAAATTTAATAGGTACTAAGAAGATTAGTGTATTGGATTTAGCTCAATTGCGCAGTTTGTATGGGAGGTGGTAGAAGGAGGGGCGAGTTCTTAATGACTTTTTCAGAAATAACTATGTACAAACATCATTCTGTAGCGTTCATACTTTTCAAGAAAGTCTACTTTTTGTAAAGTTGTGAAATTGTGACAATATGACCCAATTTCACAACTTTTCATGGGAGGGGGTAGAAGGAGTACAGCTAATCGTCTAATTTTTTGGGGTCTTACTAATAATTCTAAATAAATATTTAGTGCACAAAATCAGCTCCATAAATTTTATACGTACTGAGTAAATTTGTTTAGAATATTTCATGTAAAGGTGCAATTTGTATGGGAGGTGGTGGATGGAAGCGCACTACTAATTTTTATACAGTAGATTGAAATCATCATAAAAGCAATTTGTTCTAAATTTCAGATCAATATCATTTATACTTTTCGAGCAAATCCATTTATTGTCGAATTACGAAATTGTATCATTTTTTATGGGAGAGGGTAGATGTTCAGCTCAAGTTAAATTTCATCATTTGAAGTACTAAGTACAGCCAGTTGTTTCGCGATTTGGAGAAGAATGGCACAGAAGTTATCAAAAAAAAAAAAAAAAACTGGCTTAAACCTTGACACGAGCATATGCAAATTTTTCTACTTCGGCTACTATTGCCCATAATACATCGAGTGCATGGCCCGAAGATGACCATCTACATCGATGCCTGCAGCTGAAGATGGTGGACTGACTTCATCTGAAGATCTTGGTGAAAATAATGTTCTTTGTTCAGACGTGGAAAGTGACGATTGCGAGCGTGATGCCATACTTTTGATATCACTTACCCAAAAAAAGTTCAAATAAACATCAAGTCGTGGCCGCTGTCACTCAAGCAATAAACATAACTGATAGCAACTCAAACAAAGAAGATGTCCAGAAAATGTAAGTGATCGAATGTGATAGGAATTTGCCATGATGCTGACAAAAAGTCAGACAATTCCGCAAACGATAACTCCCCAAACTACTTCCGCAATAACTTCTGTTCCGCCAACTTCTGGGCCACCAACTTCTGCAAGAACTTCTGGGTCACCTACTTCCATAATAACTTCTGGGCCGCTAACTTCCGCAAAAACTTCTGGGCTGCCTACTTTCTCAAATACTTCTGGGCCGTTAACTTCTGCAAGACCTTCTGGGCTGCATACTTCCGCAATAACTTCTGGACCGCCTGCGAATTAACCGAAACTCACAAATAATGGATGTGCATTGTCGACTTGCTGTTAGGTTGCCCAAACTGTAGTGGAACTAATTTCATTTATAAAATCAGATTGTCATTAATATTAATAATAATAATAATTTTTTCCTTCAGGAAATTGATTACTACATTTATATACAACAGTTGGAAACAGTGATCCAAATCAAATTGAAAAAGAATCAAATACACAAAAATTTTAGCTTTTTACAGAATCAAACATAATTAACCTCAAGAAAGCTGATTTTTTACTTGTGGAATACTCATGTTTAAATCCAATTGCGAGAAGTAGTTATTGAAATCTCTTAACATGTATGAAACCGGTTCATAAAACCCATAGTTCGTGCGATGCTGAGGAACTCTACAAAGCTCATAATTTCGCAAAGGACGACATGGAACGTTGAATTTAATCATAGACAGCAATTTGTCAGAGTCAATTATGCCTGAAATAACTTTAAGACCAAAAACAACTCTGGCATGTATCCGCCTTTTCTCAAGGAAATCCATAGACAGAAGATTTAGCGATCAACATATCGCGGTAACCTGAGTGGATCGGACCAGGGAAGGTCCTGAAGAACAAATCTTAAGAACTGACGCTGAACTGCTTCGATTCTATCTATGTGAATGGAATAAAATGGCGACCAGATAGGACTATCATATTCTAGGATTGATCAGACGAATGCACAATATAACATTTTCGTTGTAAAGAATTAATGATTTCGATTATTTCTTAAAAAATCGAGGATAGCGTTCGCTTTACCAGCAATGTGATTCACATGATTATCAAAGGTAAAATTACAGTTGAATAGCACGCTCAAATCACATACTTTGTCAGAACGAAATAAAGAGCATCCATCTACAACATAGTCAAAATTAAGTGATATTATCTTCTTAGAATATGTAGCAGTATCGACACTTAGTTTTAATTCAGTTAATAAATCGGATTACTACATAAAAATCCTAACGTGATTTTACTTAGTTCTGATCTTATTAAAAAATATAAATTGTACGACTGTAAGGTAAGCAAGTCATGATCTTAAAAAAAAAAGATATCAAAATAAAAAATAAAAATTATTATGAAATTTAATTTTAATTTAATTTAAAAATATTCAATGAAATAATTATAATATTGTTCTGGTTATTTAAAATGTTATTTAAATAAAGTGTTTAAAAATAAATAAGATATTAATTAACTGGTGCAATAAATACGAAACAGTATTAATGTTGAGATGTAAATTGTTAAGTAAGCACCAGTCATTTAAACGCGAGGTATCACTTTGCGATATTAAACAAACATTTTTTTTTGTTACAGAATGACCTGTGGTATAGGCAATTTCGGCCTTTATGTGCAATACACAAAAACAGCCATGGACGGAAGGAATGGGATTGGGAAGGTAGGGGAAGGGGAGTGAGAACGACCATAACGAGTGGAGAAGCTGGTATATTTTTTTTTAGTTGTACTGGCTGCTACTGACAAATATTTGCAGATGTTATGGGGACTAAATGATAGAAAGCGAACAGAAACCATCTACTGAGTATACATACCTTCTTGAAGTGAAACTTTTTCACTTTTACATCGTTTGCCCATTTTATTTCGAATTTTTCATCGTCAGTAGCAACCGAGAATTCGTGCTTAAAAATACCACTGTCTGGAGTGGGAATCGAACCTACCACCTATTGACTGTGAAGTAAGTACGCTGCCCACTACGCCACAGAAGCCTCGAGATGCTGGAGATAATCTTAAATATTTTCGCGTCATCGGCATAGAGAAGAATGTTCGAGTTAGAGATAAACGAACTCCTTCGACCCAGATAGCTACCTTGCGGAACGCCTGAAGTATTAAATATTTCAGAAGATAAGGCTCCGCGAAAGTGTACTTTCTGATTGCGATCACTAAGATACGACTTGATCCAAAGGACGAAAATATCAGGAAGACAAAGTAGGCGGAGCTTATGCACAAGAATATTATGGTCAGTTTTGTCAAAGGCTTTACTAAAGTCAGTGAATATGTAATCGACTTGCTGCATGTTTTCGATAGCAGAAAGACAAAAGTTCGAGAATTCCATAAAATTAGTTAGAGTGAATGTGCCTTTGACAAAGCCACGCTTGAATGATCGACTTGGAATTAAAATATATAACAGACACACAATGGATTCAAATAGCTAAAGGCCTATAATTACTTACATTGTCTCTTTTACCAGACTTAAGCAAGTGAACTATAGTTGAGTATTTCCATGATAAAGGAAAAACTCCACGAAGAAGCGATGAATTAAACAGATACCCAAGGATAGATAAAAGGCACGAACTACACTTTTTAAACACAGAAGAAGGAACACCATCTGTTCCACTGAAGAAAATATTATCAAGTTTATCAATGTATTTCAAAATAGTGGAGTCGTCAATAAAAAGACCTTTTGGAACCAAGGACGAAGAAGGAAACTTTGACATGTATTGAAAGTTGCCAACCGATATTAGCGGCGTACTGCAGTTCAAGGCGGTACGGAATTGGTTAGAAAACAAGTTGCTAATTGCGGTAGGACCACCCCTGACTACATTATTAAGAAACATACTAGAAGAATAGCCATCAGAGTTTTTCTTAGAGTTGACAAAACTCCAGAATATTTTCGGTTTATCTTTAAAAGAATTTTTAACAGTAAAAAGATATTGGTTATATGTGGCTCGAGACTGACTATAAAACTATTACATAAGCTTATGTAAATTATGTAGTCCGTGTCACTCCTTGAGAGCAAGTAAGTTTCCCAAGCTTTAGTTTTTAGATTTTTCAAATTAATTAAATCATCGTAAGACCAGGGAAATGTCCTAGTAGGTTTCGAACAAACTACAAGGACACAACGCAGAAAGCCTTTTAAAATAATGTAAAAATTAGAAGTGGCTTCGCCAACATCAAATTCATTTAACACAGACGACCAATCGCAATATGTCAAGAGTTGCAGTTTCAAAATCAGCTTTGGCGAAATTAAAATAATTATTAACAATGGAGTTTGAGTTCGTATATTTTCTCCGAGAGTTGAATATTGCGTGAAGCACAGGATGAATTGACAAGTCGGGCAGCAAAGGGCTCTGACTGAGAAAATCAGGTACGCAAATTTACCATGATCGTTCGAAATCTGACACACTTGGAAAAGTCCATTAGCAAGCATGTTGTTCACCGTTCTCATTATCATCAGAGTGTAGCCACTATATTTGTGGTAAATTAAAGTCGCCCAAAATTAAAATATCGTCTGATGGATGTAGAAGGCCAAGCAAGGTTTCAAACGCTTTATAATCACTTCGTAAACTGATGATTATCGGCGCAGGATTTGTATTTACTCTGCTTGTCCTAACGCTGCCTGTTTCCCGAATCCTTCTGTAAACTTCTTGGAATACTCTCCTGTAAGGTATCCGACGATTAGGAAATCTCTGATGATACAAAGATCGCGCCGCTCGTGTATTTCCCTGACACTCCCCATAAATGAAAATGATGTCTGCATATTCTTCATTCGTGAACTCAGGCATTTCGAAATTATTTTCTAAATTTTAGTGACACCTTGTACTTTTAACAATGTAACTACAACTGATAAAAATATGAAGTAAGATTTGCTTTTATAAGCTTTTCATTTTGTTAGGTACCCTATTAAAAAAGGCAAAGTGTTGCACCTAGTTGTGTTGCAACTCATTTTAATTTAATTCATTTCCTCGATAATTCAAATATTAATTAAAGGACATTCCTCGATAATTTAAATATTAATAAAAGGACAATAAAAATATTTCAGTTTAACAACATTTCAGGCAGTTTTTTTAGAACGAGGGTTGCTTTATGGCACATTTAATTTTTAAGCCATATGTATTTACGCTTATTACCTGGAAACGGGAAAACCTAAGTCATAAGTATGTGTGCATCATTTGTAGGCAATAATATGGCACATAAAAAAACAACATTAAAATAACATTTTTATAATGCGTTTTTATGAGAAAAACTACATTGATCCCAGAATTTTGAGGCAAAGTATCAAAAATTTGTGTTCTGAGTCAAATACCTCAGGATTGGGTACAGTTACAATGCGGACTATTACACCAAATGAAAGGTAATTCAATTCCCTTAAAAACAAGCTATAACACTTTGAATTGTGATTATTAGTTTTCAAGATATAGCGTTTTGAGTAAGTGAGGGTACAGGTACGAAACACTTTTCTTGATCACCTTGTATTTCCGCGGATATTGAAAATTGACCATCTCCGTACAACAATTTTTTTTCTCCAAATATATCTAGGAATAGCCCTTTACAAAGTGGTGCACGGAGTACCAAACACCCTGTATATCAATAGCGCGAAACGGACACAAGAAATGTAAAAAATTTTGTAAAATCAGTTACTAAGCTCCAAGAACAAGAAAATGGCGTAAGAAGCGAAATAGAACTTAGCTGACGAATAGCGAGATAGGCTAAATTATTTAAATTTATCTCAGTTTTTCAATTCTATCTAAAATTTAACAAACATTGCCCACATAAAATAAATTGCAATTTGGTAACTCCATTTTCCGTTTCTTTCCAATGATTTTGTTTTCCTTCCACAACAGCTGTTTTGCTGAATTCCAGTGAAGTGACAGATAAAATAAATCGAAGTTTAGTGTACGAGTTTTTTTCGTTGGAAAGGAAAACGTACTTGCGGCTGAAACGCAATCCTGTTTGGTTACATCCTTAAACAAAGTGCTTGCTAATAATACCTGTGCCTATGTCCCCCACGTCTCTCAGTTTTTGATCTTAGTGGCCAAGCGGAAATATAAGAATCAAAAGAAAATTTATTCCTTCTCTCATTTGCGCTTGGTCCGAGACGCAGGAACTGCTAACTTGAATAACCTGGATTACAAGGTATGCAGCTGCTTCTAATAACTACACTTCCTTGTTGTTATTATGAGTTATACATTCTAAAAATATTAAAATTTATGTGCAAACTTTATTATTAGGGATTCTTTTTTTAGAAGATTGCTTGTAAACAACTTGAAGTGCCCCGATATGAATTCAATTCAGCTGGTAATTATACATTGCTCTCACTAGTGCTTACATGATTCGAATCTCCACTAATTTCAGTTGCGAGATTTTCAAAAGTTGGGATGCGGAAATGAAACGAAACGAGCAATTGCTTCTCTTTTGTACATTGATTTAATTGATGGTAGGTTTCTTTTTTTTTAGATAAAAAGCAGAATCTTTTCAGTATAATAGATCTAATCTAACAAAATCAATCTGGAAAATGGTCTACTTAAGCAATCATCAAATGAAGGTTTAAAAATTTAAAAAATTTTTATCACTTTTAACCCTTTTGTCAATACTTCCACAATTAACATGTTTTTGAGGGATTACAACTTTTTATTACATTTTTTAAGTTGTAAACACCTGGAGGTTTGAAAAATAAGATTTATATATCCTTCAATACAAGGCCACACGTGTGGCCTATTTATTTTTAGGCTGAAGCTATCGCTGAAAGTATTGAGTAACGGTGAAACAGGATCAAAATTACGAAATATAATTCGCATTTATAACATATTACGTATACATATTATATTATTAATAATAAATACATTTTATACTATATACATATGTATTGTAGTTATACACTCCGTTTCATATTTATAACCCACGTAGAAATTTTAGGTTATTTTCATTCGGAAAATTATTATGCTTTTGTATTTGATTGCTAAATGTAGAAAGCTGAAATTATTTGTAGGTAAATTATTGCAAGGATTCGATATTTTTGCAACAGTTCCAGCTATTATACGGTTTTTGCTCGTTTCATATACAGTATTGGACAAAACTAAAGCACCCCTTTGCGAAATATCAGTTATCCTCTGATATTATCAGGAAAACTTGATGAAAAAAATTTGTTCTTAGTTTTTATTATTTATTTACATGTGTATTATAAAAAAACGTAACAATGATAATTCAGTCTTTTAAACAACAAAAAATGAAACAAAAATATTTCTCAGTACTCAAAAGTTGCCTGGACAAAACTAAAGCACCCTCTAGCTGACAATCAGAATTTATACCAAATGTTGGGTAGTTTTAGTATTTCGTCGCCAGTCCTTTATTTGTAATAACAGCAGCACATCTTTTTGGCATAGAAGATATTATATTATCAATGAACTCTTCAGGAATATTTTCCCACGCTGTCTTAATAGTTTCGAAAAGTAACGGTTTTGACCTGGAGTTTTCCCTGTTGATCCTCCTTTTAGCAATTTCCCACATGTTCTCAATCGGGTTGGAGATTGCGCAGGCCAATCCAAAACCTCTATCTTATTCGTTTGCAGCCAAGTCTTGCACAGCTTAGAGGTATGCTTAGGATCATTGTCCTGCTGAAATCTCCATTTTAGTGGCATCTCCTCTTCAGCGTACGGCAGCATTATGTTTTGTAAAATGTCAACGTATACGAAACGATCCATAATACCATCAATTCGATGAATTGGTCCAATACCTTGTCCAGAAAAGCAGCCCCAGACTAGGACATTACCTCCTCCATGTTTGGTTGTTGGGATGCAGTACTTAGGGTTAAATCTTTGACCTTTTGGTCTCGTACATGTTTTATTCCATCAGAATATTTTAAATTAAAATAAAAAACATAACAGGGCTACGATTGCGCGTAAAGCGCAATCTTACGATACTCTAGATGAAATAGAATTTTTTGTGATCCCAAGAAATTTTGTATGGGGAGTGTTAGAAGGGATGATAGCATTGAACTAATTTTTTCGACATCATGCTAAAGTAGCTATGAAAATGTTTTATAAAAAAAGCTTACTCCAAAAACTGAATGGGAACTGAGAAAATTAGTGAGTTTGATTTAGTGAAAATGTGCAGTTTGTATGGGAGGTGGTAGAAAGAGTGGGGGGATTTTAATGATTTTTTCAGAAATAACTAGGAATATTATAAAATTGGCATCCCTTAAATTTGAGACTAGTGCCATTCATACTTTTCAAGAAAATCGTTTTTTTGTGAAGTTGTGAAACTGTGTCATATTGTATGGGAGGGGGTAGAAGTAGTGAAGCAAATCAAATATTTTTTTTCTCATCTTAGTAATAATATTAATTAAATATTTATTACAAAATATGAGCTCAACAAATGCTATATGTTCTGAGAAAATCGGCTTAGAGCATTTCAGGAAAAAGTGTAGTTTGTATAGGAGGGGGTGGAAGGAAAGGGAGGAAGCAAATAATTTTTGTACTGTAGATTTAAATCATTAAAAAATTAACATATACCAAAATTGAGACCAATAGCTTTTATACTTTTTGAGTAAATCCATTTATTGTCAAATTGCGAAATTGTGTCATTTTGTATGGGAGGGGGTAGAAGGGGTGAAGCTAATCATCTCATTTTTTTGACCTTACTAACAATTTTAAATAAATATTTGGTGCACAATTTCAGCCCGCTGAATTTTATAACCACTGAGGAAATTGGCTTAGAGTAATTCATGATTAGTACAGTTTGTATGGGAGGTGGTAGAAGGAGGGGGAGGACACACACAATTTTTATATGATAGACTGATATTATCATAAAAGTAATATATTCTGAATTTCAGGCCAATAACTTTTATACTTTTTGAGCAAATCCGTTTATTGCCAAATTGCGTAATTGTGTCATTTTGTATGGAAGGGGGTAGAAGGGGTGGAGCGATTTGGCCCGTTCACGAACTTGACCTTACTTTTTTGTCAAAAACGACGTGTACAAAATTTGAACTTTCTAGCTCAACGCGTTATCAAGCTAGACGCACGGACGGACGGACGGACGGACATCCGGTTTTGAGATTTTTGAGTGACAATATTAACTTCTGTATCATTCATTTTTTTCTCCGAGCCTTATTTCTTGGCGTTACAAACCTTAGAGCGAACTTATAATACTCTCAGATTCCATATAGAGTATAGTAATACAGTTCTCCACTTTTGAATAGGCCAGTCTAAATGGTCCTTGGCATACATTAACCTGGCCCTCCTGTTCCTTTCTGAGATGAAATGTTTTTTTGCAGGCAAACCAGCTTCTTCAGCTCTTCTCCTAATTGTCCTTGCACATACTGGTAACTTCAAATCAATTTTAATTTGATTAGAAGAGACCGTAGGTTCAACTGCAATCCTTTTTTTGATCAAAGAATCATCTCTTCGTGTTGTTTTTCGAGACCTTCCTCCAGAATGTACAGGAGATATGCGACCCGTCAGCTCATATTTTTTGATTAGTCGCGATATAATTGACCGATTTATCGAATATCTTTTACTAATATTATGTCGAGATAATCCACCTTTATAATCAAATATAATTTTATGTGTAATTTCACTACAGTACGTGTTTCTTGCCATTTTTAGTCTCTTAATGTCTTAGCACAAAGAACAGAATGCGCACCACTATTCACGACAGAAATTTTGCACAAATGCTGAAGTAATGATGAAATTTTAATGATTCATATCAGACAAATACATTTCTGATGCAATAACTATTTCCTGCTAACTGTTCGGCAGTAGCGGTACGAAAAAAGTGAGTATAGAAGAGGGGTGCTTTAGTTTTGTCCAGGCAACTTTTGAGTACTGAGAAATATTTTTGTTTTATTTTTTGTTGTTGAAAAGACTGAATTGTCATTGTTACGTTTTTTTTATAATACACATGTAAATAAATAATAAAAACTAAGAACAAATTTTTTCATCAAGTTTTCCTGATAATATCAGAGGATAGCTGGTATTTCTGGTTTTGTCCAATGCTGTATATATATAACCCAGTTGAAGTTTCCAACAAATTAAAGTGTTTATTTCATATATATTTTAAATAAAAAATTATATTCAAAAACTTAATAATTAATAGTGCCTCCTTTAGATTTTGTGACTTCAAAAATCCTTTTTTTCATCGATTGGATTAATTTTTTTAACATTTTAGGGCCAAGTTTCTGCCATTCATCAAGGATTGCAGCTTTCAATTCCGCCAGTGATTCATACTGGCGATTTTCAGCATATACCCGTCTGACAAGAACTCCCCAAATGTTTTCAATGGGATTCAGATCGGGAAAATATGCCAGCCAGTTCATCACCCCAATGGAATTTGTCGCCATCCAACCCATTGTTTCACGACTGGTATGAATTCTGGCATTATCTTATTGGAAAATCCAGTTTTCTTCGCCATGTTCTGCCAGAAATGGCAGTAAACTGTTTTCGAGTACTTGGATGAAATCTCTACTGTTCACCCGCGATGAAATGAATTGTATATCCAAACGCCTTGCTTCCCACAACATCACAGAACCGCCACCAAAATTTCTCTTCGAGAAATAGAGAGGTTCCTTCCTCAGATCACGCCAGTAAGAATTAAATCTCGTAATGCGAAGGTCGTGAGTTCAAATCCCGGTCGACGCAATATATAATTCCAGCACATTGCCTGCTTAGATATACATTGGTTACCTCAATCTACGAAAATAAAAAAAAAATAAAAATTCGCAGATTGAGGGTTGAGCGAAGGGCTAACAAACCTTCCACAATAAATAATAATAAAAAAAAATGTTAAGAAGCCTGAATGTCAGGAGGCCAAGACCCGATTTGGGCTGTAGCGCCATTGTAGGAGTGTACAAGTCCATCTAAGTTCCATTTCTCTTCATCAGAAAATATTACCTGAAAATGAAATCTTGAGCTTAAACAATGAAGAAGTACGAAAGCCAGTATGTCTTAGAGGAGACCACTCTGTAGCCATGTAATTTTCTGAGAATTCCATCCGAACTTTCTTATGGCGATCTAATAGTCGTGGAGCACTCTTTATTTTACCTCTATAAATGTTAGGATTGCGTTGAATCGTTCTCCAAAGCGTTGTATTTGACATCTTTGTTGGGACAAGAGCTGCCAATTTATTGCAACTTAGTGTCGAATTGCTTGCTGCCCGTACAATTTTCCTATCTCCCGCGGAGATAGTTTTCTTTTTCTTCCCTTCGTTTTCCCATATAACTCCGGCCCTTTTAAAAAGTTTCGAATTACTCGGCGACTGCGAGTAACTTTTCTCGAAATTTCACTTATGTTCAAACCATCATCTTTGTACGCTAACCCTTTTCGACATCGTTTCAAGACACACCGCGCGTCATTTTAAATAAGATTATTACGAAACCCTCTTGTAAACAACAACTAAACTGATTCAGTGTGTCGATTTCTAACTCCACTAATCACCATGTGGGTTATAAATATGAAACGAACAAAAAAGATGAATTTTCAAGAACTGCAGCAAAAAGAACGGTAATGAGAAATAATTTACAGAAAAACCATTGCACATAGTTTCTCAATCTTTTCTTGTATTTAATTTGGGACAAAATTATCTTAAGGTGAAAATAATTTCAAATTAGTAGGTGGGTTATAAATATGAAACGGAGTGGGGTTATCCAATAAGAGGTGTTATTTTGATATTCAAAGAAAAATGGCATTTTTTGAGATAAATGATCGGATGTTATTTCATTGTAAAGAGGAAGGTATGCCGTTAATAATGGAAAACAACATCAGCCAAATGGCGACCACGACCACGCTTACAGGACCGTATCCTTTCCATGAAATTTTTCATAACCAAATCGCAAAGTGTCCTCGATAGTCTCACGAATTCCATCTTCAATCGACGCTGGGCTGTTGGCGTAGACCTTATCTTTCACGTAGCCCCAAAGGAAGAAGTCGCAAGGTGTTAAATCACAAGATCTCGGTGGCCAATTGCGATCACCTCTTCGAGAGATAACGCGGTCCGGAAACTTTTCCCGTAAAATATCAATGGTTTCGGTGCTTGTGTGGCACGTAGCGCCGTCTTGTTAAAAGTAAACGTTGTCCAGATCAATATCATCCAATTCCGGCCATAAAAAATCATTAATCATCTCTCGATAGCGCAATCCATTCACCGTAACTGTTGCTCCAGCCTCATTTTCGAAAGTAAGGTCCAATGACCCCGCCGGATCATAAACCGCACCAAACAGTCAGACGTTGAGGATGGAGAGGCTTTTCAACAATAACTCTTGGGTTTTCCGAGCCCCAGATGCGACAGTTTTGCTTGTTGACGTAGCCACCGAGTTGGAAATGGGCCTCATCAGTCAAGATGATTTTTCGATGGAATTCCGGATCATTTTCATGCATTTCAAGAACCCAATCAGCAAAGACACGGCGTAGTTGATGATCGGCCGGCTTGATTTCTTGTGTTAACTGAACTTTATAAGCCTTAAGACCCACGTCTTTATGCAAAATACGGTGTAATGATGTTTGTGGAATGCCCAATTCCAAAGAACGACGAGGAATGGACAAACCTGGGTTTTCTTCAACACTTCGGACTACAGCAACAATATTCTCAGTTGTTCTTGAGCGACGTACACGGGTTTTATTCTTCACATCACTAACTTGTCCCAACAGCTCGAATTTTTCCACCAATTTCTGTATTGCGGTCCGACAAGGTGCTTGACGAAGGCCCAAAAATGTTTTAATTTTACGAACCGTCTCTGCTAAATTTTCACCATTTTTATAGTGAATTTTAATAATTCCAATGCGTTGTTGAAGCGTGTATCGTTCCATTTTACTTTATTATTTTAATAATAAAGTATTGTGATCGACTTGAAAAAAAAAAAAAATTTGCTACCCTGAGATTTTGTTTTTTCGCGTTTCATGACTAAATTAGCCGAAAAATGCAAAAAAAAAAAATCCGTCTGTCTGTACGCCGTCCGCCGTACGCCGACGTGTACGCTCAGCGCACATTAACTCCCAAACCCTTCAAGATAGAAAGTTCATTTTTGGAAGGATTGTAGATAGTTGCGGATCTCAGGCGGATACCCATTTTGGGTGGTGTACGGGTTCAGGGGGAGGCAGGAGGAGCGCTTAAGCCAAAAAATACGAATTCAAATATCTCAACCATGGTAACAGCTAGGAAGCTAAAACTCAACACACATATAGAGGGGTTTGTGGGACAACTTTTAAAAATAATTTAATTTTTTTAACCATTGGTGTCCGAAAAGGGGGGGCTAAAAACAAATTGTCGGCCGAATTATTTTTTCAAATGATTATATCATCGAAATTACTTATCGTAAAAAATTCATATTTTGGGACCGTCAGTGTGGCATACAGTTCCTTCGGAATCAGCTTAGAGAGTGGTTAATTATTGTAAGGGGGAGGGTCAGGGGGGTGCAAAGAAAAACACTTAAAAATGAATATCTCAACTATCTCTTAAGCTATGTAATTGAAACTTAAAACTTATATTAAGCTATACTAGGAAAATACAAAAAAAATATAACATGTTGAAATAATAGTAGTGGGGGGAAATGGGGAGCATTTCAAAAATGGCACACTTTTCAAAAATACGAATCCTTATATCTCAAAAAAGGGTACAGATATCAAATCAAAAATTTGTCAGATTGTAGAACTACATAATGTTTAATTTTGATAAAAATTTTAAGTTGGAGGTGAAAGGGGAGTGAGGTGATAAGCAAAAATGTCGAAAATTTTGAGTGAGTTTTTTAGGACTCTGTTGAAAGATACAAAGTTTAAATTTTGCATGTGAATAGGTCTATTTGATGTACATAGAAAAATAATAATAACTTGATCCATAATTGTTATAAACCGACCCCCCCGGTCTAACGTGCACAAGGTGTTTCATGTGCATTGAAAAAAACACATAAACAGAAAATTTTTGAGTGAAATTTTAAGGTAGAAACTTGAAAATTTGCAAAATGCAATTAAAAAAAATCCCTAAATATACGAAATATTAACTGGTCGAAAACCTTCAAAACTTCTACCCCCTCTCATACAAAATTATTTTTTCGACCATTTTTAAAA
This sequence comes from Chorisops tibialis, assembly GCA_963669355.1. NCBI lineage: Eukaryota > Metazoa > Arthropoda > Insecta > Diptera > Stratiomyidae > Chorisops > Chorisops tibialis. Next base: position 185,697,020 of record OY770262.1, read on the forward strand.
AATCAATTATCACCTAACTTTTAAAAGCTATCAATTTGCAATTTTGCATAAAATTTTACAAAAATAATTGAAATGAAATTACGTTAAAAGTTTTGAAATCGCGCTTGCCCTTCTACCCCCTCCCATACAAAAGTATAATTTCGACCAATTTCATTAAATCAACTAATAATCAACAAATTAAAAGCTACGAGCTTGAAATTTTGTACGAGCATCTTTCAACAGAAAAGAAAGAAAATTGCATCACAAGTCTTACGATTCCCCTCCCTCCTCTACCCCCTCCCATACAAAATTATTTTTTCGAGCATTTTTAAGAAATAAGTTGTCAGCTAACTCTTAAAAACTATCAATTTCAAATTTTGCAGAAAAACTTATAAAAATAATTCAAATGAAGTTGCTTTAAAAGTTTTGAAATCGCGCTTGCCCTCCTACCCCCTCCCATACAAAACCATGATTTCGACCAATTTCATTAAATCAACTAATAACCAACAAACTAGAAATTACGAACTTGAAATTTTATACAAGCACCTCCCAAGAGAAGCAAAATAAAACTACATATCAAATTTTACGATTCCCCTACCTTCTCTACCCCGTCCCATACAAATGTTCGGTTTCGTGAATGTAAAATGCACCGAATCCTATGAAAATTCTATGCAACTTCGTCTATGAAACACATTCTATACAGAGGATATTGGACGCGATTCAAGCAATTAATTAAAAAGCTATTAACATCCACCCACCCTTACCCCTCCTCCTCCTCTCATAAAAACCCAAACTTGCAGTAATGAATGAAATATTGTTAAATTGACAACAGCCCTGCCCAAGAACTCCCTTTCACTTAGCCTTCCCTAACCACTCTAACCTGCATATTGACTTTCCACTCATCCGCAACTTGTCCCAAGAATAATAAAGTTTCGCCCGACTTGTTGGCAGTTTATTTATTAATGGCGTAGTTTCTACTTGCCAAATGTCAAAAAATGAAAGCTTCAAAAGTGACACCTACCGAAATAGCGGGCTATTCAAAATAACACCTCTTATTGGATAACCCTTTATATCTGTATATTATTTCGCATTTGGGAAATAGGTATTACATATTAAACATTTTGTTGTAGTTTCGTGATACTCGCCACAAATAGGATTCTTGTAAATAAAACAACTCTTTATTGTAAATGGCAAACAGCCATTGCATTTTCCCACGTATTGAGCTGGTTCAATTCAACGTATTTCGCCTGAGAAAAAAGATAACTGCATTGGTTTTCTAGACACACTTTCTATTTTACTATGAGTGTTGAAGTTTGAAGATTTCTGTTTCGTGATTAATATTTGGTAAGGCCAACTGTTCGCCAAGTTCCAGGAGAAAAGTTCGTCTTCTATCAGAGCGATTCTTAGGATTATTATTATAAACCAAGAAGACAAGCCTCCTCCTCTCAATGACACTACAACCCCCATCTAACCTTAAGGCTTCTTAACATTTTCATCACTTATTGTGGAAGGATTTGTTAGCCCTTCGCACAGCCCTCTGTCTACAAACTTATTCATTTTCGTAGATTGAGGTAGCCAAGGAGTGGGAGCTTTTTAATAAATTTTTAGGATACTATATACTATAATCATCATGTAATTGATATATTTTAAATTACAAATCAGTAACATTCATACTTTTCAATACAAGTGCAAGAATGCAGTATATATAGGAGTTTGTGAAAGGAGCGAGGGGATTCGAATAACGTTTATACCATACATCACGTTTACGGTAAAAATAATATTTTCTAAAATCCAAATTATTAGCTTTTATGGTTTCCAATAAAAATATTTTCTATGGGAGGGGTTAGAAAGGGTGGAGCGATTTGGCCCGTTCACGAACTCTTTCTTAATTTTGCGTCAAAAACGACGCACGGTGGGAGTTAGGCGAGGGGAAGGAAATTTTGCATAAGTGTTCACAGTAGTCCTGAAGCTATTGGAACCGTTAGGCTCTTGCCTTGCTGAAATTCTTGTTGGACAACATTTGGACGGGTATACTCAGTGATTTAAACAAAGTTGGAAATCATCGGTCGAGCCAATTTTAAAATGAGCTGAATTTTTGAGACACCTGCTCAATTCTTATCCGTCAAGAATTCCAGAAGGTGCTCGAGTCGAGTTAGAGCTTTTCAGCGAAATGTTGCGATCTTCATATCTTCTTAGCCCAATTGTTTTTTCGTAGATTGCGGGAATCATATTTAGCACAGTTGGTCAGTGGGGTATATGTTTATGGACATGCCAGTAAAATTAAAAAATCTGCAAATGTTCTCCTTTTTTAGTGGCTTTTATCAAATTCTGACGTTCTGCTAAACCAAATTTGAAAATATAAAAATGAGGACAGAAGTGTTAGTGTGTATCGAGTATCTCAAAAGTCTACGGCAGCACCTCATATTGAGGTTCTGGTTAATTTGAAGCTTTAATCAAAAATCCATTGATGCACATTTTTGCAGTAACGTAAATATATTTATAAAAAACCAAAAACAAAAACTTTTCATAACAAACTTAAAGAGAAATTTATAAAAACATAAAAAATTGTATGGACAAAAGTCTACGGCAGTCAGTGCTGGCTGACTTATATACAAAAAATTTCCAACTAAACGTATCGGAATTTTTAAAATTATTTGCTGGCTGAATGATAGAAAGCGAACAGTAACCATCTACTGAGTATCTATGCCTTTACATCATTTTGCCCATTTTTATTTCGAATAATTTTTCATCGCAGTAGCAACTGAAAATTTGTGCTTAAAAAATCACTATAACTGCATTTACATTTTTGAATTTTTTTATTATGTTGGTTGAAGCGATCCAAAACTGTCAAAACAAAGCTACGAACAATTTTACCGGTTTTATTGATTTTTTTTTTTTACAGAATGATCTGTGTTATAGGCAATTTCGGCCTTTATGTGCAATGCACAAACACAGTCATGGAGGGAAGGAATGGGATTGGGAAGGTTGGGGAAGGGGAGTGAGAACGACCGTAGCGAGTGGAGAAGCTGGTATATTGCTCAGTTGTACTGGCTGCATACTGACAAATATTTGCAGATTTTATGGGGACTGAATGATAGAAAGCGAACAGAAACCATCTACTGAGTATCTAGGCCTTCTTGAAGTGGAACTGTTTCACTTTTACTTTTGTTTGTTATGTTCGTACTATTTACATTTACAACTATTTTAGCATTGGTGTTGATGCACAAGTTGCTTTAAATTTCCTCTAAACTCGTGAAAGTCGTTTCTATTTGCTAAAAGAAGAATATGTTTTGCTGCTGTTGTGAGGACATTTTTTTATGTTTTCATACATTACAGGTCAATTGAGTTCCACGGCCGAAAAATTCGAAGCAAGAAATGTGACTGTTTCAGGTCAAGTTTACCTAGTGAGCAAACCATTTTTCCAGCAGGGCAGAATTATTTTTTACAATAGAACTAAGGAACTGCCAGAAAAAATGTTAAGGGCAAAAACGGGTCACATTTTTTTCAAAATAGAAATCACTATTAGAGTCAATTTTATGCAAACGCATATTTTACTTTATTATTCCACTAAGTTGCAACTGTGATGCTTCTTTATCATTGAATCCCAGAGGCATTTGATATATCGCGATAATTAGCAGCTTTTCGTCATTTTTAGATACGTAGTTCTGTTTCTATAGGGGCGATATGTTCTCTTCGCTTCTTGATAAATGGCTTTTTATTTGTCCTGAAAGGTAACTCTAAGACGTACTATACTACTAAGCCCAGTGACCTTCTCAGATGACTACAGATGTGCTCCCGCAGTGCTTACCCTTGGTGGTACCTGAAATCATCACTGAATATAACATTCTCCATCTCACAATTAAAGGAAAAATATTTTTTTACTAAGACAATTTAACGCAGAGAAAATTTACTCAAAACCCAACTATGTTCTCGTACTGTGAAATTTGACTAAGAAAAATTCTAATACGGGGTGTTTCCAGATGAGGATCGGAAACCTTTAAAGAAAAGGAAAAATAAAAAGCAAAGCAAAAAGTTCGTTTAAATTTTAACGTTTATTCACCAGTGGTTCTGACTAGAATGAGAGCAAGAACAAAGCATAATTTTTCCTATTGGAATTTATCATTGTGGATGTATGCCGCTAGGATTGCCGCAATAGCAATTTCATATTGGGAATTATTGTTGTATAGGTAGTTGCCAAAGTAGCCGCTAGAAGTTCCGCAATAGGTCGTCGTGTACATAATAGGAAGAATGGTTGGAAATGGAACGCTTCATCATATGATCGCAGTCATATGTTCCGCATGACAGTTCGCAGCTGTCATGCACCGCGTAAACAATAAATCGCAGATTTATCGGGCGACCGCGCAGGCCGAGATGCCGGCGCCCAAGGAGGGCGAGTAGAACGGGCCCAAGAGTGTCGCTGCTGGTGAGTACAACATTCTCCCCGGCGTTGAAACGTTGAAGTTTCAAAAGTTCGATGGGTTTGCTGGTCAGTGAATCCTTGTCTCCCCGGCGTTGAACTCGCTGGAACGTGAATCGGTGTGGTTGTGCAGATGATGAGGGGTCCCACATTTCCTTGGAACCAGTTGGAGGTTTGGAGGCGCCTCGTCTCGCCTGGCTGAGAAAGGAAGGTTGGAAGGGAAACAGAAGGGAGAAAGCCAAAGAAAAAAAATCGAATAAATAATAACTGATCGTAAACGTGATGTCGCGGTAACGTTAGTAATGGTGATCGTGAAGTGCGCGATTGTAATCGTTAGTGCAAAAAACTCGCGGGTAGTTGGCACAGCTTCACGACTGGCCTCTTCAAAAGAGCAGATGCAGTCTTGACGGTGGCCACGCGCGTCCGTCCGCCTTGTCCTGGATGTACGGCGACGATTCGCCCGAGATTCCATCTAAGCGGAGGGAATCGTTCGTCGCGCACTATCACTAGATCGTTTAATTGTAGAGTGGTTTGGCTAATTGTCCATTTAGGGCGTTGTTGTAAACGTGAAAGGTATTCGCCTGACCATTTACGCCAAAAGTCTTGATTTATTTTTTGTAGTAATTGCCATTTCCGAAGGCAATTCGGATTAGCTTCCAGTAAATTTCTTTCCGGTGGTGATAATAGAGAGCTTCCGATAAGAAAATGACCCGGAGTAAGCGCCGAGAAATCTTCTGGATTTTCTGTCAACGGACAGAGAGGCCTCGAATTGAGGCAGGCTTCGATTTGAGTTACGACGGTAGTCATCTCCTCATATGTTAGTGTGATTTCTCCAACCACGCGTCGTAAGTGATGCTTGATCGATTTCACACCAGCTTCCCAAAGACCTCCAAAGTGTGGGGAAGCGGGAGGAATGAAATGCCATTCGATTCCTTTGGTGGCTAGGAGCGGTATGCATTCACTCTCTATAAGCTTCCGGAATGAGTCTTGGTCTTGTTGGAGTTTCGTATTTGCTCCAACAAAATTGGTACCACAGTCAGAATAAATGCGGCAACAAAGTCCGCGCCGAGATATGAATCGTCGAAGAGCTGCAAGAAATGCCTCGCTGGTGAGATCACTAACCACCTCGATGTGTATTGCTTTTGTGGAAAAGCAAACGAAAATTGCAAGATATCCTTTGTAGGTTTTGCCACCTCGTCCCTTTGATACTCGTAAAGAAATCGGACCCGCATAATCGACACCGACATTGGTGAATGGTCGAGTAATTTCAGTTCGCGTCGTGGGCAAACTTCCCATTAATTGAGTTTGCACCTGACTCCGAAGGCGGAAGCATTTCACACACCCATGAATGCACGCTTTTATGAGGCTGCGGAGCCTTGTGGTCCAAAATTGCTGGCGGATGGTGCCGAGCATCAGCGTTATGGTCCCGTGCATGGTGTCTTGATGCGATTGATGTACTACTAATTTAGTCAAACGGCTGGAATGAGATAATATGATGGGATGTTTTTCATCATACGGCATATTGGCCAAGTGGAGACGTCCTCCCACTCGCAAAAGCCCATTTCCGTCCAAGAACGGGTTCAATGATTTAATAGCGCTGTTTTGAAGAGCGATTTCGTTCGTTAAGCGTTCCATTTCTTGAGCAAAATGGCTCTTTTGATCATGTACGAGAAGTTCTCGTCGGGCAGCCGATAGTTCGTCGACGCTTAACTCATGACATTGCGTTCGGCGAAATTTTGGCCGACATTGTTGGATGAATCGTCGCACATATGCAAAAACTCGAAGTAGTCGGTGCAGTGAGGAGTACCTTCCGATGAGGCTGTCGAGCAATGAGTTTGAAGGATCTGCGGTTGACAATAAACAAATCGTACCATTTTTTTTAAAGTCCAATAGGTTTGGATCTGGATTGCTCGGACGGACGACTGGCCATGCGCCTCTTGCGATTGTAGCCAACTAGGACCGCACCACCACAAAGGGCAATCCAAAAGTTGGTTTGCGTCTATTCCTCTGGAAGCGAGGTCTGCTGGATTGTCCTTAGAACGGACGTGTTTCCAAATTTGTCCTCCTACCTTATCCTGTATTTCGGCAACTCGGTTTGCAACAAAGGTTTTCCACTCATTGGGTCGTTTCCGGAGCCATGCCAGGACGATGGTAGAGTCTGTCCACGCAGTGATTTTTTCAATGCCTAGAGTTGCTTGTGTTCTCTTTAGTAATCGCGCTAGCAGAACGGCTCCACAAAGTTCGAGTCGTGGCAAGGACACTGATTTTACTGGAGCTACTCGTGTTTTTGAAGTGATGAGTCTTACATTTATGACACCATCAGTCTGAACCGTACGAACATAAACGACTGCGGCATATGCACGCTCGGAGGCATCACTGAAGCCCAATAGTTGACTATGAGTAGTGCTAGTGGTATTGATCCAGCGTGGAACTCGGAGATTTTGTAGCGCAGGCAGCGTTCTTTTACAATTTGTCCAGGTTCTTTGCAGTTCTGGAGATAATGGATCATCCCAGGCTAAGTTTTCGAGCCATAAGCTTTGTAGGAGGATCTTTGCCTGGATGATGACTGGCGCAGCCCAACCGAGAGGATCGAAGAGTCGAGCGATGGTCGAGAGAACTTGCCGTTTCGTTGGGGCGATGTCGTCTTCTGGCAGTGGTTTCCATTTGAAACCCATCGTGTCATCTTCTGGATTCCAGATGATTCCAAGAGCCTTGATATTCATATCGTTCGTTAATGATAAACTGCCTTGCTGAGCCCGTTTTTGCAGTGGAACATCCTTCAACACCAGTGGAGAGTTGGAGGACCATTTGTGCATTTCAAATCCACCTGAACGTAAGATGTCTTCGACTTCCTTCCGAGATTGATAAGCGTCTTCTACATTGTCGGCCCCGGTGAGCAAATCATCCACGTACATGCTGGACTTTAATAGAGATGCACCTAGAGGAAAGCGATCGATTTCATCGTTGGCCAGCTGATGAATGGTCCGAATTGCCAGGTAAAGAGCGCTGCTTACTCCAAAAAGCACTACTTTAATCTTATAATCCTTTGTAGGTGAGTGTGAGTTAAGTCGCCATGCAATTCGCTGAAAGTCCTGGTCATCTGGATGGATAAGAATCTGGCGATACATCTTCTCGATATCTCCCATGAACGGAGTTTCGTTGTTGCACTATCTGCCTTTACCACGGCATGATGAGGAACGTAGTAGTGCGGTGGAATTTCTTTCGAGATCGGTGATGTCTCTTCCATTTGTCCCAATTCTATGTACTCATTGATGACGGCTGCATAATCAGTTTTTAATTTCTGATTTCGTAGAAGTCGTCTCTCCAAGGAAGTCATCTGAGACGCGGCGATATGGCGGGAGAATGAGAGGGTGGCGGATTCGAACGAAACGGAAGACGCACAATGTAACGACCATCTTCCCGTCGAGATGTTGTTGCGTTATAGAAGGCTTCGCAAGATTCTATGTCGACGTCTGCTGATGGAATGGAATCTACCTCCTCTATCTCCCAGAATTGTCGCAGTTGTTCGCTAACGTCATAAGTGCAATGGAATGCTAGGATGGTAGACTTGTGCTCGTCACCAGGGCAGGCTCCGGTTAGAATCCAGCCAAGAGACGTCTCTTGAGCGACAACTGATTGGAAACTCGTCTTCCGGACACCTTGTCGCAAGATGGATGCATAAGTGTCCGCACCAAGTATAACGTCCACCTTTCCTGGTTGGTGAAACGAGGGATCAGCCAGTACGAGATCGCTAAGCTCATCAAATAGCGATGTGGATATGCGTTTTGATGGTAGCAGTTGGGTTAAAGATGGCAACACTAATGCTTTCAGATCCAGCGACAACGATTCAACACGTGACTTGATTCTCAAGTTCACACAAGATCGTGCTCTTCCGGATTTGGTGTCACCAAGACCGGAAATAACAACATCGGTCCTTGTTCGAGGAAGACTTAAAAGTTGCGCCGCTGATTCAGTCAGGAATGATGCCTGTGAGCCAGGATCGATAAGCGCTCGCAATTCGACGATTGTTCCCATGGGAGAAACGACTTGAACCAAGGCGGTGGCTAATAGCGTTTGCAGTTGGGGCGGGGATAGACGTTGGCTATCAATTAACTTCGTGTTCATCGTCGGACGTGAGGTTGAATGTAAAGCCGCGGTTGTGGGTGCTTCTAAATGCGTTACTGGCACAGATGGGTGCAGCAATGAATGATGTGCCTTCCCGCAATGGAGGCATCGCGTTGTACTGGAACAGCTTGTCACTCGGTGGCCGTGTCCTAGGCAGTTAAAACAAGCTTGTTTAGATCGCACAGCATCGGATCTTGATTTTACGTCCATCCGTAGAAACGTTTTGCACCGAAATGCGGAGTGATTTTCGCTGCAAACCAAACACTTTCGAGTGCTTTGGGTGGCCACAAACGCCCTTGTGTGTGAAGAAGGTGCTGTTGCTGGTCGTTGTTTCAGAGGTCCGAGAGCTTCCAGCGTGCGGAATCGGCTTTCCAGGAAACTTCGGAGTTCTTCCCATGTTGGTAGTGTGGTAGTGTCGCCAATCGATTGCTCCCACAGCTGATGGGTCTCCTTAGGTAGTCGACGCACGATCAAATGAACCAGAATCACATCCCAGTCCTTAGTGGGGACTCCGAGATTGCTTAAGGAGGCTAAGCACTCGGAAGTCCCGTCAAGGAGTGCCTTGATTGGCCTAGGAGCCTCAATTAGTATCAGCGGTTGATTAAGCAAATTGGTTAATTGGGTATTAACCAACAGCCGCTTATTCTCATACCGCCGACACAATAACTCCCATGCCGAGTTGTAATTTTTATCCGTTACGGCCAGGTGCTTAATCAAGCGTTCTGCCTCTCCATGCACAGACGTTTTCAGATAGTGTAGTTTCTGTACGTCTCCCAGACTATCGTTATCGTGCACTACCGCGACGAATAAATCATGGAACGAAGTCCACTCGGCGTAATTCCCGCAAATTTCGGGATGGTAATGCGCGGTAGACGCGTTTCACATCTCCCCAAAAGCGTCGCGTTATGCTCGGTCGGAGGTTCGGGCCGGAAGACAGTGGATACTGGCTCTAATTCTCTTAGCCTTTCATTCAGCCGACCAATCAGCTCGTGATAGGTTTCGTCGGCATAATCATAAATGTCATCGGTTAGATACCTTGACGACTTGGTTTCTTCCGAAGGAAGCGACATGAATGCGTCGTGGTTCTTGTCGAAATTCTTCCAAAGGTCGAGAACCGACTCCTTGCGACCTTGATGGTACCCCGTGGTACAATTGGCCTTGGAAACTTTTCCGAAATTCTTTTTAGCCTTTTCGAGTTTGGCAATAATGTTCTCTTGTTGTTTTATCAGAGCCTCCATTTCAATTTAAATTTACGGAATTTAAATCAGTCGACACGCAATTTTTCGGATAATTGTATTGTATCGTATTGTCTTGAGTTCGCGAACACGGCACTTTAGTTCGAATGCGGCACAATTTCCGAACGCGTATGGCTTTAATAAAAAAGGAAAAAAGGAAAATGGACTTACTCAGGTTGGATTATAAAAACGTCTTGTGCAGAATTTCCAGAGTCGTCGGGATGGCTGAGGTGCTGGAATATTCCCAAATATCGTCTTTATTGTCCCAAATGTATAAAAGGATAGCTCACTATCCGGCTTCGACGGACCAAAAATGGCTTTAATAAAAAAGGAAAAATAAAAAGCAAAGCAAAAGTTCGTTTAAATTTTAACGTTTATTCACCAGTGGTTCTGACTAGAATGAGAGCAAGAACAAAGCATAATTTTTCCTATTGGAATTTATCATTGTGGATGTATGCCGCTAGGATTGCCGCAATAGCAATTTCATATTGGGAATTATTGTTGTATAGGTAGTTGCCAAAGTAGCCGCTAGAAGTTCCGCAATAGGTCGTCGTGTACATAATAGGAAGAATGGTTGGAAATGGAACGCTGCATCATATGATCGCAGTCATATGTTCCGCATGACAGTTCGCAGCTGTCATGCACCGCGTAAACAATAAATCGCAGATTTATCGGGCGACCGCGCAGGCCGAGATGCCGGCGCCCAAGGAGGGCGAGTAGAACGGGCCCAAGAGTGTCGCTGCTGGTGAGTACAACACGGGGCTCATTCTAGTTGAATCTTATTTTGTACTAGCAAACGCCTGCGACTTCGTCCGCATAAAAATCGCAATAATAAGCAATTTTTGAGAATGTAGTTAGTAATACATTATGTGGGATATACATATAATCTGTTTACTTTAATGGCTCTTTGAAGAAAATGGTTTGTATATTGTTGGAATCAGAACCATAAATTATTAAGAATGATGCCATGATACTCGCATTTGAATGGGAGAGGCTCGTGATCAAATCAATCCCGTGATTTGAGATCATATATATATTGAAGAGCATTAAGGACATGTGAATAATTATAGCTTGTGTTAATTAAAAAAAAATCCCAAATAAAATAACATTAAGCTTATGCGTGGAGCCCAATCACGATACTATAGATGAAATCGATATTTTTGTGATATTATGAAATTTTGTATGAGGAGCTGGTGCACTGAACTAATTTGTTTCACATCATGCTAGAGTAGCTATAAAAATGTTTTTTACCAAATTTAAGCTTCAAAAATTGAGTAGGTACTGAGAAACTTAATGCATTGAATTTAATGAAATTGTGCAATTTGTATGAGAGGTGGTAGAAGGAAAGGGGTTTTTGGTGATATTTCGAGAAACCACTATAATCATCATGCAATTGATATATTTTCAATTTCAGGTCTGTATCATTCACGCTTTTCAAGAAAATCGAATTTTTGTAAAGTCGTTGAATTGTGTCACATTGTATGGGAGGGGGTGTAAGGAGTGAAGCTACTCGGTTAATTTCTTCCCGATATTAATAATGCTAATTAAGGATTGAGTACAAAATTTTAGCTCTATCAAAGTTATATGTATTGGGAAAATTAGTTTAAAATATTTCATGCAAAAGTGCAGTTTGTATGGGAGGTGCTGCAAGGAGTAGGGGGTTTTAAGTGAATTTTTGAGAAACAACTATAATCATTATGCAATTGATATATTTTAAATTTTAGATCTGCATCATTCACGCTTTTCAAGAAAATCGAATTTTTGTAAAGTCGTGCAATTGTGTCACATTGTATAGGAGGGAGTAGAAGGAGTAAAGCTACTCGGTTAATTTTTTCCCGATATTAATAATGATACTAATTTAGGATAGAGTACAAAATTTGAGCTCGATGAAAGTTATATGTACTGAGAGAATTCGTTTAGAATATTTCATGAAAAGGTGCAGTTTCTATGGGAGGTGGTGGAAGGAGTGGAGGGTTTTAAGTGGAGAATCAACTATAATTTAATTGCGATTGATATATTTTAAATTTCAGATCAGTAACATTTACAGTTTTCAAGAAAATCGAATTTAAGTAAAGTCGTGGAATTGAATCACATTGTATGGGAGGGGGTAGAAGGAGTGAAGCTAATCAGTTAATTGTTCCTGGTATTAATAATAATGCAAATTAAGGATTAAATACAATATTTAAATTCGA